>CM041530.1:3837357-4437357 GCA_023091065.1 Dianthus caryophyllus
TCGTAATGTTGGTTATTTCGAATTGATTCTAGTCTCGAGGTTCGGAGTGAATGATTTGAGGAATAAACTAAAGCTATAAGCGCAAGGTAAGGGTTTAATGATAAGGAAAAGATTCAGGAGTCTGGGGATAAGCTTTTTGGCAAAGCTGGGATGTAAAGGATGGTGGACAGAAATGAGTCGGGAATCCGCGTGTCTGCCAAGGAATAAGGCTTGCACTCACGATTCTAAAAAGCGTCACCTCTGGAGTCTCAAATGCGGGAACTCTGTGAAACTTCTGAAGTGAAGTCCCAATGGTTCAAGTCTCAGTGTTCTACCTTAAACTAGAGAACTTTGAGTCTTAAGCTTTAAGCTGGTGACAAACGCTTCATGAAACCTCGGCAGCGAGGGATCAGCATCTTTGAACACAACCTTAAAACAAGATATCCAAAACACAGCCCAAAACCCTCATCAAATTATTATCACCAAAAGCATCCTAGACTACTCACCCATGATCACCCTTAAACTCCCTAGATGAGGAACTACTCAACTCATAGCGGAAAGCGGAAACAAAAGCGAAGGGAAACAACGAAAGACATGATCAACAACTATAAATAATGTAATTAAGACAATCAAAAGGAGAAGCTGTAAAACAATACCTAATCGGATATTCAAGAGAGAAAAAGCAAGAACAAAGACAGCAAATGCCGAAATACCGGATGAGATCAAACAACGCTTTCTCGAAAAAAATCGAGGAATTCAAAGTACAAGAAGGAAAATTAATCAAACCCTAAGTTTTTATGAGAAGAAGTACTTCTATGTTGTCCTAAAAATCTTTGTCAGAAAGTTTCGGGTGGTCAAAGTTATGGATGTTTTAGGCCTTCAAATAGTGACGATCTAATTTAAGCACCACGAGGCGTCACACTCGGTCCACTGGGTCCGGAAGCATCGTCCCGTCCCAGGGACAAGGAGGTTGCTCACGGTCTCTGAGCTACTGGGATGAGCATCCCGTGGAGTTCAGATTATTTCTTGTTTTGGCACTTTCTGTGTACTTAGCTAAATTTGCAATATTTGTCGTCCCCAAGGCTTAGTGTGGGACCGAGGCTCACGAGTAGGGGCAGAGTCTTGGGATGAATGATGAGAGCTTCAAATCCCGACCCAAGGTCGGAACACCTTGAATTAGTGAAAGCAAAGAGGGCTCGTGCATTTAAAGCTTAAACGCATATGAGAAACCAAACTCGAATCACCTCTAAACTTCACGGTAAACTTCACGAAAGCTTCACGAAACTTTCGAATCTTCTCGACCAGCCTCCTATGCACTCCAAATAAGCCAGGCGTAGCGTGTACACTGCAAAATGGACACAAAAGCAGCATGAGAAACCAAAGCGGAGGAGAGAAATAGGAGGCGAAAGCGCAAAGTAAAAGCACCCGGACAGCGCATAAAGAGAAGCTCTAAATGAACAAGCGGGAACTATATGTACATAAATATATGACACATCAAACTCCCCCAAATCCGAACCGTTGCTTGTCCTCGAAGCAACCAAGCATAACAGAAAATAGAGGACAAGCGAGATAAGAAGAACTTCCTCGAACAATCACCAAACCGTAAGTAGCATGAGCGTAGCAATCAATCCCAAGAAAGACATGGGGCGTATGGAAATAACAAGCTAACGGATGAGAATTATAAGGCGGCGCAGAATGAATGGCATGGCTTAAACAAAGGCTCTCTAGCAATCAAATCACGGACCTCTCGCGGTTTCCACTCTAACACAAATGGTGAACAAGGTGATATATGTGATGACACTAACCTACTCGACTTGTGGAAACACGCCCACAATCTAATGTGTTCCAAATCTCGCATTCCAGTACACAAATAATGTCACAAAAGCAGAAGCAAACATGAGGGCTTACATAGGAAATGAGGGTGTAAAGGCCAAAGAGAGGATAAGAGGTGATAAGGTGGACTAATAGATTATGGAATCGTGGAGCTAAAGCCACTAGAAACCACTAGTACTACTTTCAAGTGCTGCGTCCAATCAAAACGGAACCCAACTCTCATGAAAAACGGACCAAAGATATCGGTCTCTACACATCATCGCAACATAGAAATCAAATATAGGTGCTCACTCATGCAACAACAACAATAACAACTATCGTTTTATGCACACATTCTTTCTTTTCTTTTTGTATTTTGTGTGTTGTGTTTGATTTTTGATTTTTTTCTTTTTTTCTTGAGCTTAAGAGCACACTCACATAGTTGCGGAGAAACCTCATCAAGGTCGGAAGCAAAGAATCCCGATCAGGCTCATATTCACCAAAAACTCTCCATGCAAACGACGTCGACAAGTCGTAGCCAAATAATGATCACAACCCAATGAGCGAGCACAGAGTAAGCAAAAGCGGTAACTAGCTAGGCTAGGAGTAGGCTATTGGCAATGTAGCTAACAAACTCATGTGGGTAAAGGGATTAGGATCATATATGAGAGGATAAAGACAAAGTAAGAACAAGGTGAATAATGTGAAAATCAACTAAAGCCTCATTATGCAAAACAAGTGACAAAATCGTGGAGAAAAAGCGGGATAGGGGCCACACTTATGCGTGTTGATGTTCACGTGCCACGAGGAGAACTACTCATAATCAAAGCACGGGGACCGGATAAGATGAGCCCAGAGCCTCTGGAGGCTAAAAACCTCCACAATAAAAGTAGCTATAGTTAGGTGAAATGATAAAGCCAACAAAGTAAAAGTACATGCCATCATCTACAAGCGTCTCAACATCCCCGAAAGTGCTAATCCAAACAATATAAATCATGCCAAAGCTCAAAGCATACAAGGGAAGGGATGTCGGGAAAGAATAAGGTAAAAACAAGCTACTCATGAACAACGGAACGGATCGTATTTTTGGTATTTTGAAATTTTGATTTTTATGTGTTTTTTGAAATTTTCAGATTTTTTGGGATTTTTTGGGATTTTTTGATTTTTGTGAAAAATGAAAAACGAAAAAGAAAAATGCAAGAAAAGCGAGGCCAGCCAGCGTTTATACTCCCCTGACAAGAACAACACATTGTCCAGAATGTGTCTCCACAAAGACATCAACCAGGGACCTTAAAATAAGGCCCGGGAAAAGCGAACAAAAGAGTCTCAAAAGAAAGCAAAGTACATACATGCTATATACAAAGCAAAATGTCCCCCAAACCGCTTCAAGCGGGGGCTTAGCGGCCAATTGCTAGAAGTACCACTTAAGTAGTGGGTCGCGTCGTGCACGAACCCGCTACCATCGTCCTCTTCCATCATCATAACCATCGTCATAAACTCCTCGATAGCTCGGCCAGCGGCATCTGACTCAATTGGTTTGGCTTGCAAAAGCCAAGCTGTATCTTCACTCGACTTTCGTCCTTAATCACATCTCGTCCGGCTCCGTGCTCCCAGAGGTCATCTGCGAACATATATCACAACAAAGCACGGCCTCAAGAGGGTCCCTTTTGAGGACTTGAGGTAAATGCTTCCGAAATCTACACAATCATCAATAATATCAGCGAAAAGCGGCTCCTCTCTAACATACCGGACGACTTCAAAGCATTTGACAAGTTAAAAGTGATTTTATCACCTCAGACATCCAATGTCAACTTTTTGCCGTTCTTAGCGTGGATTATTGCACCGATTAATGCGAGGAAAGGCCGACCAAAATGATAGGAATTTGGGAGTCCTCGACCATGTCAAAACGACGAAGTCGAGGATGAAAGATTACCAACTTTGGCGAGGGGGCGTCCTCCAAAACACCTAGAGGCGTTTGGCGAAACGATCGCCATCCGGAGCGTGATATTCGTAACCTTCAAGGGTCCCATGTTAAGCTTCTCGCGCGCAAGTGCGGCATGGCTGTTCACACTTGCACCTAAATCACGAGAGAATTATCAATAAAGTAGTACCAATGGTGCAAGGGATAGAAAGCTACGGATCTTTGATTTAGGAGGAGGCTGGTTTTGTAAAAAGCGTATTTGCGTTCAGCGATAAGCGACAGTCTCGACCTCATTGAAAGATCGTTTACGAGTAAGGATATCTTTTAGAAACTTAATTAGCATAGGCCGGGACTTGTGTGACAAGTTCAGTGAAGGGGACGGTTACCTTGAGGTCCTTGACAACCTCCATAAACTTACCAAACTGTGAGTCAAGCTTTGACTTTACCACTCAGCTCGGGAATGGCAACTTGATTTGAATCGTGGCTCGGCCAGACGCTTGCTATTTGCTGCTCCTTCTCTTTGTCCTTCTCCACGTGTGCCCCTCCACCATGGCCCACGGCCTCCTTGCTCACGGCTGCCCCACCACCTGCGCTCACATCATTCTCAACACGCAAATCGTTAGTGGAAGCGTTAGAATTTACCTTACTTACCTTTACGGGAGGTACATCAACATTGGGCATAGGCGGCCCATCGTAGCTCGTTCCACTTCTTAAAGAGATGGCGTTGGCGGTCTCATGAGGTTGTTTGGGTTGATCCGGAAGCGCTCCGGGCGCCCTTGTGTTGCTAGATGACGCCAATTGAGCCAATTGAGTATCCATGGCCTTATTGTGAGCAACCAAGGATTGAATGGTAGCGTCTTTAGCTTGTGCCTGCTTCTCCATCTTGGCCATCATAGCCTCTTGGTTCTTTTGCATGGCGAGCATCATGGCTTTCATCTCGGCCATGGGATCGGAGACGGGAGGAGGAGCAACCGGTGGTTGATATTGTGGTCTAACAAACCAGCGGTGGAGTCAGTAGGGTCTAGGAGCATAGTACGGAGTAAAGTTTTTTTGTGGCCTGTTTTGAAGTGGTTGTTGTTGTTATGGATTAAGGACATTTTGGCTTTTGTAGGAAAGGGTCGGATGATTCCTATAGCCTTCGTTGTAAAAGTTCGAGTATGGGTTGTTTTGAGTATGTGTTTGGAGAGCATGTACATGATGAGATTGAGAGTACATACCTTGGCAATCAAAGGAAGAATGCCCCATCGTACTGGCCAAGTAGTGCAAGATGGTTCAAAAGAGGAGTGCATAGTAGCTACCATTTGTCCTCGAGCTTAGAGGAACTAGCTGCATTTGGCTCATCATCATAGTGGTCATCGTGATCCACCGTCGCCAGTAAGTAAAGCCACGTCGGCGTCGTCATGCTTGCCTCCACTCTGGGAACGTTCCTAGCATTGCCATATTGAGCATCGTGGAATAGCCATGGCCTCGATTGTATCAAAGGCCTCCTCAACGTCGATATTATCAAAGCGCCCATTCGCGTCGAGTCAAGCACTTGGCGAGACTCATTGTACAATCCATTATAGAATTGCATCACCAAGAACCATTTGTCGAGGCCATGATGAGGACATTGGCGTTGAAGCTCCTTGTAGCGCTCCCATGCATCAAATAAGCTCTCATCTCCTCTTTGTGAGCTAGTTAGTTGGCTCCTAAGCATTGCCGTCTTCTCCAGGTGGGAAGTATTTTTGATAGAAGGCTAATGCAAGAGTGCTCCAATCGGTCACAGTGCGAGCAACGCGATTCAAGAATTAAGCCATAGCTTTGCTTTGTCCCTAAGTGAGAGCGGAAAAGCATTTCACGTATTTGCTCTTGGGTGACTCCGCTTGCTTAATCGTTGAGCAATAGTCACAAAAATTACGGACATGGAGGTTAGGATCCTCCGGGCTTCCCAAATTGATTACGCCCAATGAGGCTAATAAAGGCGGCTTTATCTCGAAATTGTTGGCGCAATAGCTTGACATAGCATTGCCGGTTGGAATTTGATCCGCAGAGGCTTTGAGTGATCAGAGATTCACCATGATTCGTGGTTGAGGTTCGGTTCAGGTTCTATGTGAGCTTCCACGGTGGATTGAGCTTCAAGTTGCTTTAGTAGACTCTTGTGCGCAAGAAGGAAATGCGCTCGGTTCAGGATCAAAGCGAATATCCTTATTGGCTTGAGACGTCACGTGATTTCACGACCATACACAACACTACAGAGCAACGATGAGAAGCGGCCTCAAGGAATTGAGATTCCTTGAGACAAGAGTAACAATGAGAAAAGAACCAAATAAACAACAAAAAACAAAGCCGTCTCCCCGGCAACGGCGCCAAAATTTGATAGGTTTAGTCGCACTCGCCTAATCAAAAGTAAATTCGGACAAATTCTAACGGGTAGCAAGGGTAAGTCGAATTATGCATCGTATCAGCGAGGGAGATGGTACGTAATGTTGGTTATTTTGAGTGATTCTAGTCTCAGTTCGAGTGAATGATTGAGGTAAACTAAAGCTATAAGCGCCAAGGTAAGGGTTTAATGATAAGGAAAAGGTCTAGGGAATCGGGGATAGCATAGGCAAAGCTAGGATGAAGGATGGTGACAGAAATGAGTCGGGAATCGCGTGTGCTAAGGAATAGGCTCGGCCTCTCGGTCCTAAGCGTCCTCTAGGTCTCAAATGCGGGCTCTCGCAACTTACAAGTAAGGGTCCTAATGGTTAGTCTCGTGTCCTACCTTAAACTAGGCTTTCGGTCTTAAGTTTTAAGAATGTGTTTGCTTCATGAAAACCTTGGCAAAGGGATCAACAAACACAACCAAAACAAGATAACCAAAACACAAGCAAAACCCTCATCAAATCATCACCAAAAGCATCCTAGACTACTCACCCATGATCACCCTTCCTCCCTAGATAAGGAACTACTCACTCATAGCGGAAACGGAAACAAAAGCGAAGGAAACAACGAAAGACATGATCAACAATGATAAATAATGAAATAACAATCAAAAGGGAGAAATAGAAAACAATACCTAATCAGAAATTCAAAGAGAAAAAGCAAGAACAAAGACAACAATACCGAAATAGGATGATCAAACAACGTTTCCGAGTCGAGAATTCAAAGTACAAGAAGGAAAATTAATCAAACCCTAAGTTTTTGTGAGAAAGTACTTCTATGAGTCCTTGAAATGCTGTAAAAGTTTCGTGCAAAGTTATGATGTTTTAGGCCTTCAAATAGACGATCTAATTTAAGCACACGAGAAGTCACAACCCGTCCCTGGGGTCCGGAAGGCTGTCCCGTCCGGGACAAGGAGGTGCTCGGTCTCGAGCTACGGGATGAGCATCCCGTGGAGTTCAGATTATTTCTTGTTTTGGCACTTTCTTGTACTTAGCTAAATTTGCAATATTTGTCGTCCCAAGGCTTAGGGACGAGGCTCACGAGTAGGGACGAGTCTTAGGATGAATATGAGAGCTTCAAATCCCGACCCAAGGTCCCGGAACACCTTCAATTAGTGAAACGAGGCTCGTACGCAAGCGAAACGCAACGAAACCAACTCGAATCACCTCTAAACTTCACGAAACTTCACGAAACTTTCCGAAACTTCTCGACCAGCCTCCTATACTCCAAATAAGCGCCAGCGTGTGCACGAAAAATGGACACAAAAACGCAGCAGCCAAAACGGAGAGAAATAGGAGGCGTAAAGCATAGTAAAAGCACTGGAAAGCGCATAAAGGAAAGCTTCGTGAATGGCGAGGCTATATGTACATAAATATATGACACATCGGATAGAACTTGAATATTGCGACCGTAATCGAGCAGAGCTTGACACAGAACCCGATCTGACCCGATAATCAATGACCGAACACAGCTGAGCTTCGATATTGGCCCGATTAAATTGACGACCAGAAAATTATTAAGCTTAAAATTGATCAATTTGAAAGGAAATTATTATTTAGTTTGATATCTACTAAGACTTAACAATCAGGTACTTAAAACAAATAATGGTCGAAATACTAATTTTACTGGTTAAAATATTGAAGTAACTCGATAAAATCGCGTAGACTCGATAATGACCCGACCTAAACCCAACCCACCCAATACACTATTTGACCCGAAATGACCCGACCCGATAACGACCTCGACTCGACCCGAAAGAGCATATTGACCGGATACGACCCAAACCCGATATGACCCGATCCAAACCCGACCCGATTGCCACCTCTAAGTTCAACGACTTACAACATACATGTTAATTTTAAAAATAGAATAAAACAAAAATTAGCAAGGCACTAGATAGAGTAACAATTAAACTAATAATAAATTTGTGAATCTTCTAAGACATAAAACTAGTTATTATTATATGGATGGATTTCTAACATCTGGAAACACATACATTCCTCAGTCGAGATGAGAGAATCTTCGACATATAAGTTTACGGGTATGTATCCTTACTAAAACTATTGGTCATAGTAAGAGGCTAATGTGTCATTATAAGGTGGAAAATTCCCAAATGCATTAGTGATGTGGGACAGTTTCATATGTGGAGGCGCTTTTTATACTTTGACACATCCCCGCACATGTGAAACCTCCTGATTGACAAGGTTCGCATATTAAAGTGGGGACAAGGTCCAAACGACGGTTTATTGATGATGTTGCAGGAAATAAGGGCCCACAGCGATACCGAGCTCAGTTTGATTTTATGGGAACACAGGATATAACAATGAACTCTGATACCATGTTGAATTCGAGAAGGCCTGACCATGTCTGAATAAAGAAAAAAAGTCCGACATATAAGCTCACGAGTATCTATCCTTACTAAAATCAATTGATAATAGTA
Source organism: Dianthus caryophyllus (assembly GCA_023091065.1). Taxonomy (NCBI): domain Eukaryota; kingdom Viridiplantae; phylum Streptophyta; class Magnoliopsida; order Caryophyllales; family Caryophyllaceae; genus Dianthus; species Dianthus caryophyllus. Next base: position 3,845,913 of record CM041530.1, read on the forward strand.
GGAGGCTCATGTGCCTTTATAAGGTTGAAAATTCCCAGTTGCTCTACCCATGTGAGACGTCTTCGCAAAAACTTTGTATATTCTGACACAAGGACAATTGTCTTTTACCAGGAGTTTTATAATAATATTTCTCTGATTTTTAATCAATATGATATTGTAAAAATTAATTTTGGTGCAACTTCATCACACCAACACCATTTATTTTGGTGCAACTAATTTAAGTTGACGTTTCCAGCGAAGGACATATAGCAAATCAGAGAAGATTTTTGATAATGATGTACATAAATGCATGGTAATCAAATGGCAATTATACATGCATATAGTATAGTTACTTTACAACAATTGTTTGAACATTTTCCTTCATGTATATACTCCCTCTATTTAAAATATAAGTCATTCTCACTTTTTGAGGCGGCAGCTTCTTTTTTCGATATCTTCCAACATAAAAAATATAACATAACGAAAATAATGCTCATATGAAAGCTTTTTCGTGATGAATTTAATGGTATAATTTTAAACAAATAACTTTTCGTAAAAGCAAAAAGCAATCATCGTTGAAAAAACAAAAACGACTTGTATTTTTAAGCAGTATTAATAAAAGTTTTTTGTCATATACGGAGTAGTACTTTAAATTTAGGTTAAATTGGGAAAAATTACCTTATATTTATTTTTTGGCATACCTTACATTTCAAAAAATAATTGTGAAATACTACCATATGTCAATTCCGTCAATTTTAACCCATTGTGTCATCGACGTTGACTTACTTCTACCTCTAACTAAATTTCTTCATTTTATTCCCCTTTTTCATGTTTTAACCTTACTAATGCCAACATTTTTTTTGTCATTTTCCCTAATTACCCACACATGTAATCTCAAATTCACCCATCAAATCATAATTTTTTTTCACTCTTCATCTTCAAAAATTTAATTATTGTTAATTAAGCTCGAAACTCAACTTTTGCTAAACAATTGAATACCAATTTTAGTGTAAACCAGTAAGGTATATGAATTTTTTTAAACCTAAATTTATCTTGGTTTTTTTCTCACTTTTTTTTTATTTAGAAATCAGCTCATTCTCATTAACCACATATCAACAAGAAACGTGTAACAAAATTAGCTACTCAAATGCTCTAGGACCACGACCTCATCTACATTTGCAAGCGAGTACAACATTCGAATACTCACTTCAAACTTGATATGTTTAACATTGACCTCAACAGTTCGCTCAATCCCATGAAAAATCCGCCTATTTCGTTCCGCCCAAATATGATAGAGTATATTTTCTTTTCTCACTTTTTCGGTTGCTTTTGCTTAAAATCTATTTTTTACACATTATTTGAGAAGTTCTGAACTTAAAATACAACCAAATATAAACTGAATAATAAATATATTTATTCAAAATCAAAATATCTGGAAAATTTATTTTACTAGCAGATTTAGTCTATATAATAAAGAACAAAAAAAAATCGAGGAAAAAAATAAGAGTTTGTACATTAAAATACAAATGAAAACAGAATTGAAGATCATGTGGTCAAACTAATAAAAATTAGATGAGGTTAATCGACATTGAAGAGTTATATTTTTTCATAATCTTTCGACAGTAATTAAAATTGACCAACTTAATTGATTGTAATTTGTAAATTTAAAATAAATTTAAAAAAAATTAGGGTTTTAATTTGGGTAAGAGTTTAATAAGTGTGAGGAGTGAAGAATATGAGGGGTAAAATGAGGGAAATGAAAAATTAAGCAAATTTTTGCCAGTCAATGACGGTCAACATCCAAAAATTAACGAAATTCGTTAATTGGTAGTGTCTCACTAATTCTATGAAAATTAAGGTAGTTGTTTGCCAAAAATAAATGTAAGGTAGTTCCCCACAATTTGACCTAAATGTAAGATAGTGTCTGACAAAAATTCTATTAATATATATGAAGATGCGATTTCACGCCCCTATCGTTTGGTGTATCCCTGCTCTACCTATGATTTTGCTATTTGTCGCCTTCCTTTTTAGGTGAAAAGGCGTAAATATTAGCATGTTAGATTATTACATTTACAATTTCTCTAGGAAAAAAAATTAAAAAAAGAAAACATTTACCATTCCACTTCTCAATTAGTTGGTACTCCGTAATTCTTAGTTTTAGTTGTACAATTTTTTAATTTGCAAACTCAAACTTTATATTTATTTATATTTCTTGCTTTAAACATATTGGACACCTTAAATGCGAATAAAATAGTAAATTAATTGAGTTATTTTTTTTTTTTCTAAAAATAGCATTTAATAAATCGAAAAATATTGACAATGCAAATAGAAAGGGCATGGGGCGTTTGAATATTTTCTTAAAAGTATGTTAAACTTATAAATATGTAAATAAAAAAAATTATAAAAAGTTCAAATCGAGTCTAGTCGGGTGAATAATTCGACTTCCCATATGGTGAGTCGAGTAGGAAAAGTAACTTACACGACTCACCATATGGTATGTCGGATTTCTATCCCATCTTGACCGAAAATCCCAATGTTTTACTTTTTATTATTTTTTTTACGAATTCAACGGCAAATGTACAAGTACAAATTGAGTTTCAAATCAATATGCCGTAAAACCCAAATAAGTGTCATGGTTTAGATCATTGGTAAATTCTTTAAAAGTTTTCAAATATTCGTCCAAGACATAATTGTGAACAAAAGAAAAATAATTTTTTTTTTCTCTCTTTTCAGTTTTCAAGGGCATTTTGATCAATAGGGTGTGAGAAATAGCCTACAATAAAAAGAGGCAAAAATAGCAAAAGTAATAACATAATAATATATGTTTTTATAAATACTAGTTCTTGGCCTGTGCTATGCGCAGGTCTTAAATAAAAATATGAGTTAAAATTGTATTCATTTATCGATTGATTTATAAACTGTTCAAAATGACATTTATAGTAGTAGACTCTAAATGATTTTGGGTTTGAGGGTGTGTGAGACTTTGGAGTTGTTATTGTCTAACTTGATTTTGTTAATCCGTTCTATTTTTCTGATTAAAATGTTTTAATGAATGCATTTATTTCTTTTAAATGTCGATCATGGAGTAAATAATTTTATTTTATAGGTGTAATAACACAATCTATGGAGCGTTACTCTATAGAATTTTCAAAGATTTGTTTCTATTTATATAGTATAATAACTAGTACTCCATAGTATTAATCTAGTCAACTTTAATTAATCACTTAATGTTATATTTTGTGTTTCTAAATTGAATATTACAAATTTGATCTTTTATAGTATTAATAAATAAATCAAGCAAAGATCTGCATGATTATATTTTCTCGTATAAATGAAAAATAACTTTGAAGATTTTGTAATTGACATAAGAATCCCTTTATTTAAAAGTAAGTAGTAATAATGAATTGCCAATTATGTCAAATAAGTAAGCAAGTCTTTTCTATATAAGGAAGTTAAATGGCCCAACTAAATATGGAGAGTATTACGCAAAGGTCAATATTGGCCTTGACTATTCGTTCTTTTATTATAGAGAGATAGAAGAGGGATTAGTTGTAAAAAAGTATTACAAAGTATTATATTGGATTTTAAAGTCGGAGAATAAATGTTATTCATATATGTGTTCATTCCATTTGATACTGATACAATTCTATGTTAATTAATATATGTTTTCAAATGTAATGCGATTACATGTTATTAGGTAATTGTAATTAGCGACAATATGGTGTTTAAGAGTTAAATGAAAATAATGGTCAAATATAATATCAACAAAAGTAGAGAATCTTTAATATTATTCTTATTAAATCAAAGAAAATTTAGTCATGTGGAACTTTATTTTATACAATACTCTATACATCTTAATTAGTACAATACTAGTTAAGCTCTACAAATGCGATCTTGCAGTTAATATAGATATTTATGTTAATTAAAAAGGTATACTTTAGGATATTTATACCAAAGTTACACATATATATATGAAACAATTGTTCATTTCATACGATACTTCTAATAATATTGAAATACTTATTCATATAATCTCAATGCATAGGAATTCTCCGTATTTGTTTACTAAGTTTTATCTTATGAAAAACAATGTTACCTTAATATTCAAAAACTAAAACACTTTTATGATTTTTCATTCCTTTTTAATTGCTCTTTAGACTAAAAAATTAGTCTTATATTCCCTTCATTCCAAAATAAGTGTCTCATTTTCTATGTCAATTACATAGATAAGGGGACACTTATTTTGGGATGGAGGGAGTATTATTTTAGTATAAAGATATTTTATTGGAACGATGGTTTAATATATCCCTCAATTTAATATAAGTTGTGACAGTGTATAATATAGTTATACTTATTTATTCGCGCTTATTTATCTAAAATGAAATTAATCATTCTCTAGAAATTTACAATACTCTTTATTAATGAACTAAAACCCACCAAATTATCTAAGATAAAATATACCAAAAAAAAAAGTCAAATAAAAAAAAAATTAAAAAACAAAAAAACAAAGATATTGAAAAAATGTAGATAAAAGATAAACAAATTAAAATAAATAAACAAAGGTATAGTGCATTCTTAGTAATAGTAAATATCTGTATAGACATTTTAACCGTATTTTCCAAAATATTTTTAAAAAACAGTAAGATAATTTTATGGTGAAAATGGTATAGCTGTAATTAGATTTTTTGTATATTAATTAATATTTTTTAATTTTTGAAATTGCGTAGTGTAAGTAATAAGTTATATATGTAATTAATTCTTTACATAACTAATAGGAACATATATTGGTAATAATTATTGCCTTGTAATATTAATTTACTAAAATAGTGAGAATGTTATTTATGTTATTTTTAATTTTATTTTTATTTTTAATTACTAAGTTATTTATGATGTAAGCATGTGCATTTGGCGGGAAAATATTGCATAAAAATGCGACATGTGGCATGTATGACATCAGCATAAACTGTCTTTTAGTGTAGTTAAGATTAATGACTAGTTTTTATATTTTTTAATAATGAGGGGGGTTTAGGATAACAAAAATAAAAAAAAAAAGTATTTGAAAAAGAAGAGAAAATAAATCTACTTTAAGATTAATTAGTTTATTAATTAAAAGTATGTGTGTCTCATACTACATATTAAGGGTTTTTTGTTAGATAGTTCCTTTTATTTAGGGTCATTTAATTTGTGAGATAGTACCATTTATTTTATTTTTTGTTTCTAAGTACTTTTATTTTTCGATTTTGTTAAAAAAGTACCAAATAACGGAATCCAAAGAAGTAAAGTCAACTTTCCGGTGGTTGACCTTCAATTTTCTTCATTTTGTTCTTTTTATTTGTTAAATCATACATTTAATTAGTTTATTTTGTTAACATATACTTAATTTGTTAAATTCTTTCATTAATTCCATAATTATCATTAAACTAACCTAATTTGACATTTTTTTTTTTTCTTCTTCTTCTTCTTCTTCTTCTTCTTCTTAACCTTCTTCTTCTTCTTCTTTAATTTAATCATCTCTTTCACCTCTTACAATTAAAGCGCACTTTCAAATTAGCAACATTAATTTTCTCACCACCTTTCTCAATTTAACACATAACATCTGAGAACCTTTAAGCCAATTAACTCTTTCATTACTTTTTTAAACTTCTTCTCATCATCTTCATTTAAGATCTTTTTAATGATTACTTTTACTTGACAACTTTAATTTTTGGATAGAAAGAGTTGAAGGAAAATATTTAATTTTGAGGGTGAAAAGTGAATTTAGAGAGAACAATTTTAAGTGGGTTGTTTTGGGGAAATTAGAATTAGAATTAGAATTATGTAGGTTTTAACAAATAGAGACAAAATTTATTAGGTTTAAGTGCCAAACAAGAATTCTCACCGGAAAATTGATTTTTTTCACCGGAATTTATAATTTGGTACTTTTTCGCAAAATTGAAAAATAAAAGGTACTAGAAAACAAAAAATAAAATAAAGGGTACTATTTCACAAATGACCCTAAATAAAAGGTCCTATCTGACAAAAAACCCACATATTAATTAGGATAAATACAAATAATCACTACATATTTACGTATTTTACCAAATTACCACTAAGTATATACATTTTTACAAATAACACTCCAACTTTAGAGTATATATATCCAAATCATCACGGTATTTTTTTTTCGGAGTATCATTTGTATTAATTTTTATTTGGTCAAGTTTAAAATACCAAAATAACCTTATTATAACACTAAGAATGAAAAATCGAACACTCGATCGAAAAATAAACTCCAAATTCAAACCCAAATTGGCGACATCTCTAAGTGTTGGTTATTTCGATATTTTAAATTGTACGATACAAAAATTAAAACAAATTATGCTCGAAAAAATATACGGTGGGTGATTTAAATATATACACTAAAATTGGGCTGTTATTTGTAAAAGTATAAATATATGGTGGTAATTTGTATAAAAAGAAAAAAAGAAAAAAAAAAAAAAAAAGTTAAATATATAATGATTATTTATTATTTAACCTATTAATTATAAGACAACCGCATAATAAACTTTGACAATTAGTGTCCAAATAGGGAGTAACATTATCATCACGAAGAATTCCCCCAATCCCCAACCATGCCAAAAATAGACAATCATGTGACAATTATTATCATGTAAGACGTACTGCATTAGCTCAATAATGAGATAGATTTATGAAAATATGTGTATTATTGATTATTTAATTTTGATTAAAATGTTACTCTCTCTATAACTTTTTATACTCCATCCGTGTCGGTGATTTGTTTACATTTACTTTATATACATTTATCGATGTGAGGAGAGATGTAGAGAAAAAACTAATAGAATAATAATATAAATCTGAAAGGGTAAAACTACTTAAAATTATGAAATGTAATTGGTTAAGGGAGTAGGGCCTCCCGTAATGGAGTCCCATAACCATTTATGGAAAGTGTAAACAAATGACCCGTAACCCCCTAAATAGAAAGTGTAAACAAATGACCGGGACGGAGGGAGTATGTTGTTTGAGAGGAATGAAAAAATTACTCTTTATATGTCGTTGTTAACCTTTTATGCACCCTCTAATAATTCAATGTCAAATTAATTATGACTCTTTAATACTAATGTCATACAAAACGTTCAGTCATTGGTTTATATCAAAAGTTTCATTGAAGAGCACGAGCATTTTAATATTTCCAATGCCCTAACTGCTGTAATAATTGTCATTAGATTATTTTCTTAATTAATAGCTGTGCATATTGCTAAAAAGGCTTATAAAAAATTATGGAGGGAGTATTACTTATCTTAGTTATAACTCTTACACCTGAATAATTTTAACAGTCACAAATAGTTGCGGAGTATAATTTAGTAATGATCATACCACGAAGTCCTAAGTATTATGTACTATTTACATGTGGTACATCTATCTCATTTTTGTGTACAAATAGTGCCGATGACAAAATTCACTTGACAATACCCAATAAGTCTATTAGAAACTTGAATATGATTTGAAATAAATTAACCTGAGTACACCATGTACGATTCAACCGAAATTTTCACGATAATGAAACAATACAAAATTATACATTTCCAATGATTACGGCTGAAATAGACCCAACCAAAAATGACTCAAAATGAACAGGTATAAGATTATGCATGATTTTTGTCACCAAACTCACCGGTCCCACTACAATTATAACCCGCAATTAAGGCTACTTGATAGTGGCTCGATCCACAAAGACCCAATTCGAGATGATCCGCGCTAGTAATGCCAATATAAAGACACTCGATAGTAATTTGTACCATGAAAAGACTCGACCGAACGTATCTTAATTCTTAAAACGTAAAAACAAATATATTAATCCAAACCTAATATGATTAAACCAGCATCTAATTAGAATAATCTAATTAAATTAGTAGGTGTTGGCCAAGCAACGCTAAGCCACTCAATTGGCAAACCTTACCAAAACATGTCCCCATGTCCTTTCAAAATATCACTTCTTCGTATACAACTCAGCTCCATACCTCCATTGAATTGCGTGCATATCATGCATGTATAATTTTATTTTATTTTTATAGTTTTTTTTAAAGTACCATTGAATTAATTTCGATAAGCTTTTATCAGTAACAACTATACAAGTGAGCCCATATTTAAGATAGCCCTATAATTTATGGCCAATCACCTACCAACTAGTAGATATAGATAATTAAATATTAGTTTTTTTTTTTAATTTTTAATCATGCACGTGCTCCAAATCAAAATTATTGGCCCTATAAATAAGGGTAACATTGCGATGAGGAAATCAGGGTTTTGTTTAACAAGAAGCTGCACCAACGTACGTCGTCCCACTATTGTAAACATTATGTCAAGCTCACCCTACATGGTATAGTTAATTTAATTCACACTATTTTATTATTATTTTATTTTGAAATTTTATTAATTAGTTATCATGTACTCCGTAATGATTAATACTTTCATTTATTCTTAATAATTGGATAATCAAGTGACTAGATTGTGTAGAAGAGATTAAGGATGGCAATGGATCGAATTTTAATAGGGTTTAGCATGATCCAAAACTGATCCACTTTCTTAATGGATCATCGATACAAATTTTTACCTGATTCAAGCCCACAACCTTAAAATCCAAATCTGATACATTATAGTTTTCCATATAAATTCATATCCAGATCTATAATCGAACCCATTATCTAATCCAAAATCTAACCAAAACTCGATCTAAATTCAAATTTTCGACATCCTACATCAATTTTTACGTTATTTTCCATAGTTAAAGCTAAATTTAGAGCTTAACTCACTCTAAAACACAATAGTTTGGATCAATTAGGTTTGAATTTGAAGTGGATCGGTAATGGGATATGAATCAAGTTTTTAAAAATGGATACGGATCAGATTATTTTTGAATGAATATGGATTTAAAGAAGTGGTTTTGGATCCTATGCTCAGGTCGAGTCGAATTTGGTTCGATTTTGTGTATAATTGTCATCCCTAGAAGCAATCAATCAATTCTAAATAAATATTTTCAGTACGTCTGCAGAGGCGGAGCAGGGATTGATATCGATGTAGAAATTTAACTTTATTATCAGACTCAAAAAAAAAAAAATTAAAAAAAAAAAATCCAATTTTAATGATATAGTTTAAAAAAAGTTGAATTGTATGTGTAAGGTTACACACATTTTAGATTACATGAGTACAATTTAAAAGGGTAAAAACCGATATTAATAGGTCCAAAAAATTAAGTAAACAACATACTCCGTATAATGCAACTATGCAAGTAGAAAATATTGTACTCCGTTATACACTAAACAAGTTTTTTAAAAATAATTAATTCGCACTTATTCAAATAAAAGTATGTCATAAAAAATTTCGGTGCTTGTAGTTGATAACCATAATATAACTAAACGTCAATATATAATTAAGATTTAAAAAAAAAAACTATTACATGAATTATCGGTAGTTTATTTTATATTTAGTTTTCTTTTATCATTATTTACGTGATAAAACATTTGGTTTTACGACAAAATAAATTGAAATGGTTTTACAAGAGCTAATTGAGAAAATAAATAAGAGTTTGACATATGTTGTAGATGTCGTATGACTTTTTATTAATGATAATGATCTTTTCTAAAAACTATAAAGGAAATTTAATAATAGAAAAATAAAGTAAAGAATTAAATTAGAACCAATTACCAAGGCAAATGCAAAAAAATAAGAGAAAGCTTGAGCAAAAAGTCTATTATGGGACTCGAACCTTAGTCATCCAGGATGAAGAATACAATTAGTGCAATAACCATTTCACCACTAGTGTAGTATAGTTTCTAAATAAACTAAATTATATTTATCTTAAAAAATAGGGTGGGCTACAGCCCATATAGCCCTTAAATTTGGAGTCCGCTCTGCCTCTACATATTTAGAATATCGGATTTTTACATTGTAATGTGGGGTGCTGTAATAAAGAAACTAATAAAGGAAATTTTCGTAAATTATTCCCTTAAAAGAGGTTACTTATTGTAATATTTACATTTTCAATGCAAATATTTTTAAAATTATATCCTTTTTTATGATCTTATCATGTGCATGAGGAAAATTTGTTACCCTAGAAAATTATATAACCACAAATGAGCCATGAGAGTGAGATATAATTTTGTTACCATAATAATTTAGAGAAGTATTTTGTAGTAATAAAAATCATTATATTTGTACCATCGAGACTTTGTCATAAATAACATTGTTTTTAGCCATTATTGAATGTCACAAATGAAATCAACTGTGTGAGCAATGAGCACGATTACAATGATCAATTAAAAATGTACGTACTCGTAGTATACTTACTCCATTTAACATCGCCAAGTGTATATATTTGTGGACAACAGTAATTATCGCATATACACTCCAAAATAGATAGTGAAGTTTGAGAAGACGGACGGACAAGTCCCGAATCACATCTACATCTATACAAAACCTAGCGTATTGGATATATAGACTAAATTGGAAACACTATTTACTAGGGAGTATATAAAATACTTGTAAATATATGGAGTATGTCGAGGTCGAAAGAGGCAATCTATTAAATTTAGAGGCGCATGCAGGAAGTATGAGGAGAGTCAAACATAAGGTTAGGGAGGTTAATCCTAAAGCCAATTAGCGATAGGAGGAGTAACCCTAAACCTTATAAGCAAAGCAGCTAAATCCTCATCTCACCAGATGTCGGATCGCGTGTAGGAATGTATCTTAAAATTTGAGTTAAATCTCCAACACAATCAATTCCCTTAATTACTTTAACCAATTGTAAAATAAAGCCCCATTACTTGCAATTTACAGGAGCGGACCCAGAAATTATTTTTTGGTGTAGCTCGTGGAATGGCACTTAAGGCAGATATATATCCGTCTTAAGTTAGTTAGCGATAATTTGAAAAAAAGCAAAATTAATATTTTAAAATTGTATATTTTCTAGATTTCACTATCTCCGTAGTAATTTTGTGAATGTTTAATTATACGGAATAATTTTCTTTGGTATATGGGTATTCTCATCGTGATAAAAACGATAGATTGTACCATTTCTTAAAACCATATCACACAAAAATGATGTAAAAGTAATAATTAAAATTTGAAAAAAAAAAAATGAGAATAATAGTAGGCCAAAAGAATGAGAAATAACTACATTATTTAATTACTTTTTACATTTATTGTTTTGGGCATTTAATGAGCATAATACTCCTTAGAAAAAAAAAATTAAAATAAATAGGGTATGAGATTCGAACCCATGACTAACAAAAAACACAAGCCTTCACCCGTGAGCACAACCACTAGGCCACACACAAGTACATATTTACTTGAGTCTGCTTTGTATATATATATATATTAATTGTTTTCAATAATTTTGGTGTTGCAAGTGCAACACCATAGTTGAACGTGGAGTCTCCAGCGAGTCTTGATACAGTGGTCTTGAAATTTAGGCAGTAGGGAGAAGCATGGTTCGATCACATGAAGTCAGATTGGGAGGAGTTTAAAGCATACTTGCAGGACATTTCAAAGCAAGATTAGTCGGCCGAATGAGTTCGGATATCAGTTGGAAAACCAAAAATAGTTGAACGTGGGTCCACCCCTGCTTGCAAATGTACAAATTAGGCCCATAACTTTGACAAAAAGTGATATCCAACCACGTTCTTAATTTTAACAAAAAATACATCATTTATTATTTAGAGTAATAGGACATTAAATAATTTTTAAGATTTTATAAGTATTTAAATAATTTATTAATTAGCCTACGAGTATTATTTAGTTAAAATCTCTTATTAATGTTTTCAGTAGTTCTAATATCATTGATATACATGTGAAATTAATTTACAAATTCCAAAATTTATATTATTCATTCAAATGTTAATTTTTTTTTTTTTTTTTTTTTTTTTGAGAAAACAGATTATTATATATTATGTAATAAAACCTGATACAAAGTCAGAAGATACAATATCCATAATTTCGTCAGGACCACCATCTACCCAAATTCTCGATGAATAATTAATTGGTAAAAGGTGCGCCATACAATGTGTCGGCTTATTACCTTCTCTACAAATTTTATTATTTCTACCAAAATATGTAATAAAGTTCATACAATTTATAAATGTATGATGAATTTTATTGAATTAATAAATTATATAAATGAATAAAATTGATATTTGGTGTAATTTTGGTTAAAAATTTAAAATTGAATTCAATTTCACATTAACTTAAAGTAATGGGGCTTAATCACTTCATTTGAAACCTAAGAGAGTTAATTTCCCAATTCATAAAACTAAGGTAGGGGGTAAATTACTATTTTCGCGTATTTTAATTTGTTATGTTAAGAAAATATTTGATTTTGGCTCACATCAAATCAACGAAGCAAAAACTAAGAAAAGCTTCAAATATGAAAGATGAGAAAACTCATAATGAAGGGATAATTGTCTTTGAAAAAAAAAAGGAACACAATTCTTTTTCTTTTTTTTTTGGAAAAATTCATAAGAATAATTTTAACTAACACTCATCTTTCAAAAATAATTTCAACTCAAAATAATCAAAGAATAATCTCTTTTGTTTTTCTTTTTTTTTTCTTTTTTTTTTTTTGGTAAATGTAAGAATTATATTAAGGGAAATTTAACAGGAATAATTCATATTATGCATCATCTTCTTCTCCCAATAATCCAAACTATCATTAATCCCGCAATAATCTCAACTATTATACTTATCTTCTCAAAATGACCCCTCTTAAAATTTGACCGGATGTTTACCTATTATTTTCGGTAAAAAATGTGGAACCTTATAATAATGAGTTTTAGAATGAAAGACAAAATGAGTGAAATAAGACTTCTCCTTTATTTAATTTGTTATTGATTAAAAAATAATTGGTTTATCCGTTTTAACCGGTAGTAGGTTACCATGGACTGTTTTGAGAATATAGTATAATAGTTTGGATTATTGCGGGATTAATAATAGTTTAGATTATTGAGAGAAGAAGAAGCATAGTTTGGATTATTCGTGTTAAATTTCCCTTATATTAAAGCTCAAAATTTTACATCATAAGTCAATTACAAATTCTTAATTTCTGAAGCCAAAATCTATCCGTAATCTTAATTTGATCTAAACTTAAGGTACAAAACCAACTTCGAATAGACTTAACAATATTTCTAGCTACGACTCTCGGATGATTCGCTCTCCCTTCAGCCCAACATTGGTTGCGTTGAGCCCAAAACATGTAACATAACGCCTGCAAAACAGCCCCAATCCATCATTTCCTCATTCGAGACCACCGTTTTAATGGATAGCGATCCACCAATCCTCGAGCTTGATTTAGGTCTCGATATCTCGGTCACGATCAAGAATAATCTCAACTATTGAAAGTTATTCGATAATATCTTTCAGCCAATTTTAGCAGGCTGTATAGGTCTGAAAAGAAGGCTAAACCAGTTTTAAACTTTCTTCTCTCTTATTCTATCTAAAATTAAAATCAAACTGATATTAATTTTAGATAGAATAAGAGTGATGAAAATTTAAAATAGGTTTAACCTTCTTTAATGCGATTCTAATGATTAAAATTATTAAAAATATATTATTGGAATGGTTTTCAATAATTGAGATTATTCTGAGATTATGAGTTGAGATTATTATTATTGGAAGATGGGTGTTATTAAAGATTATTCATGTGAATTTTTCCTTTTTATAAATATCCCACCTTTTTTAAACATTTCTTTAAGGGAAATTTACTTGAGGAATAATCAAACTTATGCTCTCCCAATAATCCAAACTATCGTTAATCCCGCAATAATCCCAACTAGTATACTTACCTTCTCAAAATGATCATTGCGGGATTATTTTGAGAAGATAAGTATATATAATAGTTTGGATTATTGGGAGAAGATAAGTATAATAGTTTGGATTATTGCGAAATTAATAATAGTTTGGATTATTGAGAGAAGAAAAGGTATAGTTTGGATTATTCCTGTTAAATTTCCTTTTCTTTAAAACTGCCACCAAAAACCCAATTTTCACCAAAGTAAACATTTGTTTTGAGTTATAAAAACAATAAATTCCCACTTTTTCTTTTCACATTTTGAGTTTTGGTGAACAATAGAGTACATTCGGGATGAAAATATGCAAATAAAATTCTTTCATTTTTAACAAAAATGGCATTTTTTTTTTGAAGACCCAAAGCGGGTTAGACTACTCCATTACGATCAAACCTATCAAAATCGTTTGGCACGAAGCCATTACAAAAACGTCGATCTTTCGATCTCAAGCCTAGTTGCGCAAGCTCGTGAGCTACACGATTACAGTTACGGTTCACAAAAGACCAATTAACGGATGAGAAAGAAGCCGACAGATGTCGAATTTCCGCAATGGTAGCGAAGAGAGGGCTTCTGCCTTCGGTTCCAGCCTTGAGAATGTCGATTATTTCCTTGCAATCACTCTCGACTTCCATAGCTAAGTGCCCCTGCCGCAGCGCTTCACGCACTCCTTCCAGAATGGCCTCCGCTTCCGCTTCCCTTGCCGTCAGCTCTCCTCTCATCCCACGGGTCACTGCCCATTTGACCCCACCATTACTGTCTCTGCACACCACTCCTATTCCCACCCCATTCCGCCGCATCACGTCTGATTCGGTTTCGGCCCCTCCTCCGAACTGCGCGCGACCCTCCCTTACTTCCCTTCCACGCTCACCTCCTTCCCTTCTCACATCCCGACTCTGTTTTACTGTCCCACACACCTCCTCTCCTCGACCTCCTTCCTCCCATTCTGACTGCACACTCACCACCCTGTTCGCTACGTCGCTGCTGCGTACTTGCTTGCCTTCAAACACCCATTTGTTCCGAGCTTCCCAAATACCCCAACAGCCTACCATGACTCGTTCTCGCTCCTCTGCTCCCATCCCTCGCCACAGGTCCTCCACCCACTCCCTCACCCGCTCATGGCCCGCTTCCTTCTTTGTCTCCACCCCCAAACCGTCCCATAACCCCCCCAGCCACCTGAAGGTGTGTTTAATACTAAGGCGGAATTAATTAGACACTAAAACAAGATCGAATCATATGTAAACAAGCTCAAGTTAGAATGTTATACCCTCGTAGCGTGATTAACACCGGTATGTCGAGATTAACCCAAGAGCCCCAAATTATGCTCCTCAATTGAAGTCCACTAGTACCCTTGGATTACTCCTCTCTTGGTTTACTAGAACCGTAAAAGGATGGTGAACTTGTGCAAGAGAAGCAAGCTCTAAGCTTAGAAACAATTGAGGAAAAGACCAAGTTTTTCCTCTATTTTTCTCTTCTCTCTTTTCTCGGTATTTTGGTGTGTTTATGAGCTTTTGTTTTCTGAATTTTGCATGCATCTCATACACTATATTTTGCTGCATACTTCCCTCATGTTATATGATTAAAGTCCAACATAATCATTAGCAAGGGACCAATCACAAAGCACCAAAATAAGGGCCAATCAAAGAGCATGCATATGTTGGCCAATGCATGCATCCTTATTGCCACTTGTCACGCATGCCCAAACATGGCACGCATTACGAGATTGCTTCCGTAATCTACTATAGATTACGGTATAAACACAAGTTCTCGGGTCTAACAGAAGGTTAATGCACTAATCTAATTATGCCAATTAACCATAAATTAATCCATTAGAATGCAGATTGTGTGACCCAATTGATTGACTAAATTGGTAGAATATTCTAAATACTCAAATCATAAGCGGCCTCTAGCAAGACATTATGACCACCCGATTTATCAGATTATCATAATCTCATATTTGGTCCATGACCTACGAAGTCGATGCACAGTGTTGACGGACACCTAGTATCCCAACAATCTCCCACTTGTCCGAAACAAGTGTGCAAACGAGCTAGATGTGCATCTTGATTCTCTTGTCTCTTAATGTCTGCTTTGAACATAAGGTAAGTGTCAAGTCACCCCTATGTCTATTCGGGCTTTCTTGGACTCACGAACTAAAGCGTACACGGATGATTGTTAAATTTGATCCATCCGAGCGTGTGCATTTTGCGATTTGACTCTCCAGTGGCCTAGAGACACCAATCCTAATCTAGAAATTAGGAGGACAATCCCATCTTGTCTATCCATGTCCCTCCATCGTTTCATAGCCACCCAACAAGTGCCTTTATAGCTCCCTTTCACGGCATGGCGTTGGACCTTTGTCCAGCAAACTATTCCTCGTGCGAGTTCTACGCGATAGACTCGAGGTCTTAGGGCGAGCTCCAAGTCATAGTGAGATATTCTTATGACTTCAAGACTTATAAATTCTCACCTGGTCAGTCGAATACACGCACCATCGTGTATCCATGTGAATGACTTGGGCGTCCAACGTCTAGATCATGAAACAAGATCGTTAATCAACTCACATACTAGTCATTATGGGTCATCAATGTCCCTACTTGACAACCCGACTAGGGACAACTATAATTAACATCTCGATTTAAGCCATAATAGGGTTTCATTGCCCAGGACATGATCCGACAACCTATTTGGAGACAAAATTATTTTGGACATCACTCAATTAAACCAAGATTGAATGATTAATGATTAAATATCATATAAGATGAGCATAACAATTGTTTCTGATCAAATTTAAAACAATTACATCATAGCCATTCTACAATGCGCTTGATGCCTATAGCAGCTGTATGCACCTCGTGCTTTGCCTGCGATAGGGGTTTAATTAATGGATCTGCCACATTGGCATCCGTGTCGACCTTGCAAACAGTTACATCACCTTGATCAATGATCTCTCGAATAAGGTGAAACTTTCTGAGCACATGTTTGGATCTGTGATGTGCTCTAGGCTCTTTCGCTTGAGCAATAGCTCCACTATTATCACAATAGAGAACTACCGCGTCGGCAATGCTAGGGACAACACCCAACTCAGTAATGAATTTTCGAATCCATACTGCTTCCTTTGCTGCCTCCGAGGCGGCTATGTACTCAGCTTCTGAAGTAGAATTGGCAATGGTCATTTGCTTTGCACTCTTCCAACTAACAGCTCCTCCATAAAAAGTAAAGACGAATCCCGACTGGGATCTAAAGTCATCTTTATCTGTTTGGAAGCTAGCATCTGTGTACCCTAGGACACTTAGCTTATCCTCTCCACCGTATACTATGAATCTGTCCTTAGTCCTATTAAGGTACTTCAGGATATTCTTAACAGCGGTCCAGTGTTTCTCACCTGGATCTGACTGGTACCTGCTCGTCATGCTCAAAGAATACGAGACATCGGGACGCGTACATATCATCGCATACATGATAGATCCTATTGCAGATGCATAAGGAATCCTACTCTTCTTGCTTCGCTCATCAGCTCCCACTGGACACTGAGTCTTGCTAAGCTGTATGCCTTGACCCATGGGCAGAAAGCCTCTCTTAGAGTCTTTCATGTTAAACTTATCAAGTACCTTATCGAGATAGGTAGTTTGACTAAGTCCTAACATTCTCTTTGATCTATCTCTATAGATCTTAATGCCCAATATGTATTGTGCTTCCCCTAAATCCTTCATTGCGAAATTCTTCCGTAGCCAATCCTTCACGGACTCTAGCATAGGAACATTAATTCCAATGAGTAGTATGTCATCGACATACAGAATAAGAAAGGTAATCTTACTCCCACTGAATTTCTTGTATACACAAGGTTTTTCTTCACACCTAGAAAATCCAAACTCTTGGATTACTTGGTTGAAACGAACATTCCAACTCCGTGATGCCTGCTTCAATCCATAAATGGATTTCTGAAGTTTGCATACCTTCCCAGCATTTCTAGGATCTACAAAACCTTCAGGTTGTGTCATATACACATCCTCCTCCAATAAACCATTTAAGAAGGCGGTTTTTACATCCATCTGCCATATCTCGTAATCGAAATACGCAGCAATAGCTAGGATAATTCGAATGGATTTAAGCATAGCGACGGGAGAAAAGGTCTCGTCATAGTCAATACCATGAACTTGAGTAAAACCTTTTGCAACCAACCTTGCTTTGAAAACGGTCGCGTTTCCTTCCATGTCAGTTTTCACCTTGAAAACCTACTTGCACAGCGGTCCTTGCGGTCGGGCAAGTCAACCAAGTTCCAAACTTGATTCTCGTACATGGATTCCATCTCGGATCTCATGGCCTCAAGCCATTTATCGAGTCGTGTCATGAAAGCTTCATTATAGGTAGTAGGTTCATTACATTCTAAAAGTAATATTTCACCATCTGTGATCAAGTATCCAAGATACTATCGGGTTGGCGACTTTCCTACTCGACCTACGAGCGGTGAACCACGAGGACGGTTTCTAAAACTTCACGATTCTCCTCATTCTCTAAGATAGGAGTATCGATTTGTAGCTCTTGGATCTCTTGAAGATCTATTTTACTCCCACTATTTCTCTTGGAAAGAAATTCTCTTTCTAAGAAGAAAGCATTCAGAGCCACAAATACCTTGTTCTCGAACGATTGTAGAAGTAATAGCTTTGTGTCCACTTTTAGATACCCCACAAAGAGACATTTATCGGACTTTGGAGCAAGCATCGGACGCCTTGGCGTTTGACATAAGCTTCGCATCCCCAAATCTTGAGAAAAGACAAATTAGGGACCTTCCCTTTCCATATCTCATATGGAGTCTTCTCTACCGCTTTGGACGGTGTTATTGATGTAAAGCGTGAGTCTCTAAAGCATGTCCCCAAAATGATACTGGAAGTTCTGCTTGACTCATCATAGATCGAACCATGTCTAACAATGTTCGATTTCTCCTTTCAGACACGCCATTTAGTTGTGGCGTTCCAGGAGGGGTTAATTGTGATACTATACCACGACCCTTAAGATGATCATCAAACTCTTGACTCATGTACTCACCACCTCGATCTGATCGAATGGCTTTTATAGTCTTACCAAGCTGATTCTCGACTTGATTTTGGAACTCTTTAAACTTCTCAAAAGATTCCGACTTTTGCCTCATTAAATAGACATAACCATATCTGCTTAAATCGTCGGTAAAAGTTATGATGTAATAGTACCCTCCTCTAGCCATCGTGCTCATAGGTCCACATACATCCGTGTATATAAGACCTAACAAGTCACTTGCTCGAGTACCTTTTCCTAGAAAAGGTATTTTTGTCATTTTACCCATTAAACACGATTCACATGTCTCGTAAGACTCAAAGTCAAACGAGTCCAAGAGACCATCTCTATGGAGTTTTTGAATCCGTTTCTCATTTATATGGCCTAAACGACAATGCCACAGATAGGCAGGGTTAGAATCATCTGATTTGAACTTCTTATTATCAATGTGATAGATTGGTTTGTCAAGATTTAGCAAGTAAAGCCCACGTTCCAAACGTGCATCACCATAAAACATATCATTCAAGTAAAAAGAACAATTACGATCTTTGAACACAAATGAAAATCCTCGAGTATCCAATCGAAAGCAGAGATAATGTTCTTGCTAATACTTGGTACAAAATAACAATTATTAAGTTCCAATACAAGCCGGTAAGGCAATGACAAGCGTAGAGGGTCCTACCCGGCCAATGCAAAGAACACTAGCTCCATTCAGGCTCGTAGGTCCACTTCACCTTTCCCGAAGCCTTCTACTTGTGAGTCCTGCGCATTTGAACAAATGTGAGAACCACAACCGTATCCAATACCCATGAAGTAGAATGCGAAAAGTGAATGTCTATCACAAATATACCGCAGGTAGTGGCAACACTTCCACTCTTCAAGTCCTCCTGGTATTTGGGACAATCTTTCTTCCAATGGCCTGGCGGTTGGCGATGCAAACAAGTGTTAGGATCCACGACTTTGGCCTTGCTTTACGGCTTTTTAGAAGCGCAATGACCTTGTCATTGCTCTTAGTGGCGATGCCTTAGCCTTCCCTTTTCCCTTACTTGCCTTTTTAAACCTCTCTCCTTTGATATCATTAGAACATCTCGCTACGACTAAGCCTTATGTTCTTCTCTGCTTCATTTTAAGCATCAGTGAAGCTCATTCAGAGATTTCTCCATTCCATTCATGTTATAATTCATTATGAGCGGTCAAACCAGTCATGCAATGAATGGAGTATGATATCGATAGCCATTTCACGACTATATTCATTGTCTAGCCTCCCATTCTCTCGAATAATCCAATCATTCGAAGAACATGAGGACTCACCGGCTTGCCCTTCTCGAGCTTGGCATCGAGTATAGCCTTAGCGACGTCATATCTCTCGATCCTCGCTTTGTTCCTGGAGCAGGACTCTTGGCTTTCTTGAACCATGTCATATGCACCCAAGAACTCAAATTGCTTTTGAAGTTCGGGGTCATGACGCCCGACATAACGTTGAGCAACTTCTGCGAGACATCCTTTCCTACTATAAGCGGTGTGACGCAGTCGCCGCGCCCTCACCAGGCTCCTCGGGAAGAGGTGTCTCTAAGACATGCTCTTTCTTTTCTATCGTGAGAACAATTCTCAAATTTCGGTACTCAATCGAGGAAATTAGTTAAAATCGAGTCTATCCTTCTCAAGAATAGACCTCATATAGTTGCCGTTTCCGTTGTTAGTGCGATTTGCCATCTACAACCAGAAATTTGCAAGTCTTTATTATACTCATCATTAACAACTTTGTAATTGACCTAGTCAATTTATCAAAGTCATTAGCACTATATTTCATAATCCCGATAGAAATCATAGTGATTCCAAGATCCCAATTCAATATACCTCCAAGCCAGCTGAAGCTGAATGACTCTCGGAGTTATACTAATCAGGTAAGTCTACAAACTAATTATATCCAATATAACTCTTAGTTGATTAATGACATCCAATGTCCAAAAATCATTATGCATCAGGGTCCAAAAACATTTTGATAACCCAGTTGAGTCAACCAAACTACACGTGTGAATGTCTAACATTCACCCTACTATCCAAAGATAGAAGGTAACGCCTTGCGGAAGCAAGAAACAATTGTCTCCGACGATCGAAGGCTTCATAGGTGTTAGCTTTGGAATAGCATTTAGACTCAATATTTAATGGGATTCGCAAATATTTGTGTGCAATCGAATACTAAGCGAACAATAAATAAACGAAAGCATAAATAAATGCGATACGATAAAATAAGGATTCTAGTATGGCCACTAGCCTAAAAGATCTATTCTTGTGGACTCCAATCCTCAAGCAATTCTTTTGGGCCTCCGTCTTGTAACTCCATGGACCTCCCACTCCAAGTGCAAGCCCAATTACAAGTATTACATTTTTACTTACATTTTGAACTATTCAAAATAAAAAAAAAAGAGCACTGCAGTACCATTACTATAGCATATGCTCTACAATACAGGATATCAAGACACAGTGTAGTAAATACAATAATCTCCCGACATGCAAGTCGGTAAAAATATCCTATGTTGGCCATACTAGTTTAAAGTAACCATTCATCCATTTCTAAAATAGACAAATAAATCATCCATAACATACATCCAATTATATTATAAATGACATGAAAATGAAAATAGGAATAATATAACAATAAAACACACATTAATAGGTCAAACCTAAGCCAAAATATGTGCATGCATGATATGAAAAACGACCTAGTCGATTTAGTAATCTAATTACTACATGCATTATATTTAAATCTAATTTAAATAACAATTATTCCAAAATGACAAATTATTAAAATATATTAATTTCTAAAATTAATAAACAACCAGAAATATAATTTGTCATAAAATTTCATTTTCAATTAATTTCAAAATTAATTGTATTTTCTAAGAAATACCGATTTATATTAAACTAATTACCATAATTAATTAATATAAAATAATATTAATTTTCCATAAAATCAATATTTTCAAGATTAATTTCTAAAATTAATATAATGTATTATTTCACTCTACAAAGTCGAAATAATGCAAAAATAAATTTTTAAAGTAGTCGAAAATACCGAAAAATGCATTTTCAAATCGCAAATTGCCGATTTCAGGCAGTAAACGTCATTTTTTCGGCTTAATATGACTACCCTGCTAAAGCAGTCTTGTTTAGAATGCCGTTTCCACCCAAAAAACATATACGTTTTATCAAAAACTAAAGAATTGAAACTAGGGAGAAAGTATACTGTATTAAAATTGGTAATTGACAGGATACATCAAAGAGGGTTTATATACACCCTAAAACAAATATATCTCTAATATTTACTTTCCTAATTGTGACAGAGAACTAAAAATAATCAACTTGTGTTACAAGTAAAATATCATATACTCGGAAATATCTTCTCAATACTCCCCCTCAAGTTGGAGCACTCGGGAAGCGTACTCCCAACTTGGACTGAAGATATTCGAATGCTTCTCCGCCTAGAGCTTTAGTGAATAGGTCGGCTATTTGTTCCTTACTTCGTATGTGCGAGGCTGCGATTGTTTTCTGCATTAGATGATGACGAACAAAATGACAATCAATTTCAATGTGTTTCGTCCGATCATGAAAAACTGGATTTCTAGCAATATGCAACGCGGCTTGATTGTCACAAGAAATGTGCATAGGCCGAGAGTGGAAAATGCCGAGTGAAGCTAGGAACGACTTTAACCAAAGTAGCTCACTCGTGACTCCTGCTAGTGCTCGATATTCGGCCTCCGCAGTCGATCTTGCAACCGTAGTTTGCTTCTTAGCCTTCCATGACACCGGTGTGTTTCCCAACGCAACAAAATAGCCCGTCAAAGACCTACGTGTTAAAGGACAGCTTGCATAGTCCGAATCAGAGTACCCGCGCAACGTTAAATCACATTGCCTATCAATGACTATGCCTTTTCCCGGACTTCCTTTAACATAACGTATTACTCGTAGTGCTGCATCTAAATGTTCCTTTCTTGGTGCGTGAACAAACTGAGACAATATATGTACGGAATAAACCAAATCAGGCCGTGTAATAGTCAGATAAATCAAGCGTCCGACTAACCTTCGATATTTCATAGGATCATGCAGTAATTCTCCGTTAGCTAGCGACAGACCATGATTTGGTTGTATCGGTGTTTGTATAGGCTTTGCTCCTGTCATGCCCGCTTCGTCAATTATTTCTAACGCATACTTTCTCTGGCAAAGAAAGAGTCCCTTGGACCCGTGTGCTACCTCTATGCCCAAGAAGTACCGTAATTTTCCAAGATCTTTCACTCCAAAACTACGGTCCAGAAACCGCCGTAGTCGCATGCTAGCCTCGTCATTATTGCTCACTATAATCATATCATCGACATACACTAGGAGTCCAAGAAATACTCCGTCTTTATTGTAAGTGAACAAAGAATAATCGGCTAAAGATTGAGTGAACCCATATTTTGACAGCGAGTTCGTTAATTTAGCAAACCAATTTCGTGAAGCCTGCTTCAATCCGTAAATTGACTTAAGCAAGCGACATACCTTATTGTCTCCTTTCACGCTATAACCCGGTGGCATTTTCATATACACTTCCTCATCCAAGTCTCCATGTAAGAAGGCATTATTCACATCCAGTTGAGCTATGGACCAACCCTTTGCTACAGCAACGGCTAAAAGACACCTGACACTGGTCATCTTTGCGACCGGAGCGAAAGTCTCATGATAATCCACTCCTTCTACTTGGGTGTATCCTTGGGCTACAAGCCTTGCTTTATACCGTTCTACCGTCCCATCTGCTTTGTACTTCACTTTATATACCCATCTGCAACCAATGGGTCGTTTTCCCGACGGTAGATCAACCACATTCCAAGTGCGATTACGTTCTAACGCACTTATTTCTGTAGCCATGGCTTCTCGCCATTCTTCCTTTTTCGCAGCTTCAAAATAATTGATTGGTTCTTGGATCGCATCGACTCGTGCCATATAATTTCTGTAAGATGGAGAAAAACAACTCGTAGTGACATAATTAGTTATTGGGTAATGCGTACCTGTCTTTGATGATGAGGACCGTGATGAGTGAGCTCGCGAGTTGGGGTTTAAAACTTGAGTTGACTGACAAACATAATCTCCCTTCCAATATGGTTCAAAACGTTGTCGTGCACCTCGTCCAAGCACTTCCTCGGTGCTGTCCATGACGTTTTCAGTGGTTGTGTTTTCTACTGTTTCACCCACTTCAATATTGTCAACTGATTGCTCCCCCCTGTGTGCAGCCGCTTCTGTACCTCGGCCTCCTGGACTGTTAACCGGCTCATTTTCGCAACTCTCAGTATGAAGAGGAGTAGAAGTAACATCAGCATATATCTCTTGGCTGTCGTGGTTAGTGTCCGTGGGTGAGTGCCTCTGTGAGACTTCTTCTCGGCTGCTCAACAGATATGGAAAAACATGCTCGTAAAAGATAACATCTCTAGATACAAAAGACACTTTACGAGTTAAATCGAAAACCTTCCATCCTTTCTTACTCTGTGGATATCCAATGAAAATACACCGTTTTCCCCGTTCACTGAATTTGTCTCGTGGTTTGTCTTTATTGTGAGCATAGCATAGACTACCAAAGACTCGTATATTATCAAGCTTCGGCTTCTCTCCGTAAAGTACTTCATAGGGCGTCAAACCATCTAAAACACGTGTAGGTGTTCGATTAATTAGATACGCAGCAGTTAACACGCAATCCCCCCAAAACTGAATCGGTAAACCTGCTTCAAAACGCAGAGCCCTAGATTTTTCCAATATGTGTCGATGTTTCCTCTCTACTCGTCCATTTTGTTGTGGCGTATCTATATTACTTGTTTGAAATAACATGCCACACTTGTCGTAATAAGCTTTCATTGTTCCGGACAAAAACTCAGTTCCATTGTCACTTTGAACGACTTTTACTTGTTTCCCAAATTGAGTCTTTACCATTTCACAAAATTTAATCATTAAAGCACTTACTTCTCCTCTATCTTTCATTAGGTAAGCCCAAACACTTCTACTACGATCATCCACAATTGTTAAAAAAAAGTGCGCTTTAATAAGACTCTCTGCATGATAAGGACCCCAAATATCACAATGAATGAGGGAAAACAATTCACTACTGCGTTTATTATTTAATCGAAAAATTGAACGAGTTTGTTTGGCTCGACAACAAGAGTCACAAACATCTTTATTATTCCAAAGTAAATCATGCCCTACTAATGATGAAAAAGAAGACAAAATACTGCTAGAAGGATGTCCAAGTCGTCTGTGCCAAAGTCGTGAATCGGCCGTGAGTTTTGTCGCAGCCACAAATGCTTCTTGATCGTCCTTCAAGTAATAAACCCCGTCCTTGAGCTCACCCCGTCCAGTCTTCATCTTCGTAGACTGGTCCTGTATCACGCAATAATTAGGATAAAATGTCACAACACAATTATTTTCCCTAATCAACTGTTGGACAGAAATCAAATCGCAAGTCAAGGACGGAACGTAAAGAACGTCATGTAAAACAAGACTCTGGTTTATTTCGACAACACCATATTCAGAAGCAACGATGTGTGAACCATTGGGCAATCCCACGGTGGCTGGTTTACCATGTATTCTGTCTCGTAGTAATTCACGGCGTCCTGTCATATGGTGAGATGCACCACTATCGATCAACCAATTACCATAACACATACCTGTCAGCTTTTGGTTTGGACTACCTCCTGCTTTTCCTGCCACCCAACTTCGAAAGAGCTTAAGTTCTTCTGCGGTCAGTTCATTCCGCTGTCCATCTCCTTCATTGGTCGTGGTAGCATGAGCACTTTGATAGTCTCCAAATCGTCCGCCTCCTACGCGCCTTGGCCACGCAGCGCCTCTGTACGCCACAGTAGCGACCTCGCGACGGATATCCATGTTTGCTGTAACACTTGTCTTCCGTGTGCCAGAGTTTTTTGCAAAAGGTACATCGTGGAGCTTTTAAATCCTCCTGCTCACTATTCGACTCACCTGTGTTAGTTTGCACTGCCATGGCTGCCTCTATCACGTCTTCCTTGCCCTTTGTGACCGCCTTATGCCTCTCCTCTCGTAGCATGAGTGCATAGGCCCTGCTTAGTGAGGTCACGTCATCTTCCATGAGCAAGTTTGAACGTAGATGACCATACTTTTCAGTGTCGAGTCCCATCAAAAACTGATGTACCTTTTCTTCTTCCCGTTCTTTGAGAAAGAATGCCGCTGCTCCACACGTACAAGGCGGAACTTTACTGTAATTATTTAACTCGTCCCATATTGATTTGAGACGAGTATAATAGTCGATTACAGATTGATCTTTACCTTGCGTACAGCCGTGTAATTCAGACTTCAATTGATGAACCCTTGGTGCATTGCCAGCCGCAAACCTCTCTTTGAGCTCCTTCCAGATTTCGGGTACTGTACCAGAAAAAGTAATGCTTGGATGAAGTCGTATCTCAATCGCGTTGCGTAACCACGCATATGCTTAGTGGCATTGCATTGGCCTTGAACAGCGGCCTCCAACGTCTCTTCCTCTCCAGGCACGACTGTTGGTTTCTCAACAGTCCCTTCCACGAATGCCAACTTGTTTTTGGCTTCGAGACCATTCCGAATTGCATCGGCCCATAGTTCATAATTATCACCGTCAAATTTAATTTGGGTTAAAGACAATGCTGGTCCATCTGTGGGATGGAGATCTGAGAGGTGAAGGCGGCAAAATTGCATCGACCTTCTTGCGCTTTGTATCATCTCCTTAACACCACTGTATTATTACCCTTATTCTCTCCTGCCATTGCTGTGGGATGGGAAAATTTGTGAGAGAGGAAAAAAAAAAAGTGAATTAAGAACTTAGGATCGAGAACTTGCTCTTGATGCCATAAAGAATTGAAACTAGGGAGAAAGTATACTGTATTAAAATTGGTAATTGACAGGATACATCAAAGAGGGTTTATATACACCCTAAAACAAATATATCTCTAATATTTACTTTCCTAATTGTGACAGAGAACTAAAAATAATCAACTTGTGTTACAAGTAAAATATCATATACTCGGAAATATCTTCTCAATAAAAACGGAATTCGACAGAGGGCAGAAGCTAAAAACGAGTTTCCGACAAAAAACGCTACAACGAACGAGATCTAATCCCGACACTATCTAACCAAGCTTGAGCATATGAGATGCTCTGATACCAATTGAAGGTGTGTCTAATACTAAGGCGGAATTAATTAGACACTAAAACAAGATCGAATCATATGTAAACAAGCTCAAGTTAGAATGTTATACCCTCGTAGCGTGATTAACACCGGTATGTCGAGATTAACCCAAGAGCCCCAAATGTTGCTCCTCAATTGAAGTCCACTAGTACCCTTGGATTACTCCTCTCTTGGTTTACTAGAACCGTAAAAGGATGGTGAACTTGTGCAAGAGAAGCAAGCTCTAAGCTTAGAAACAATTGAGGAAAAGACCAAGTTTTTCCTCTATTTTTCTCTCCTCTCTTTTCTCGGTATTTTGGTGTGTTTATGAGCTTTTGTTTTCTGAATTTTGCATGCATCTCATACACTATATTTTGCTGCATACTTCCCTCATGTTATATGATTAAAGTCCAACATAATCATTAGCAAGGGACCAATCACAAAGCACCAAAATAAGGGCCAATCAAAGAGCATGCATATGTTGGCCAATGCATGCATCCTTATTGCCACTTGTCACGCATGCCCAAACATGGCACGCATTACGAGATTGCTTCCGTAATCTACTATAGATTACGGTATAAACACAAGTTCTCGGGTCTAACCCGAAGGTTAATGCACTAATCTAATTATGCCAATTAACCATAAATTAATCCATTAGGGTACCGTTGTGTGACCCAATTGGACCGGACTAAATTGGTAGAATATTCTAAATACTCAAATCATAAGCGGCCTCTAGCAAGACATTATGACCACCCAATTTATCCGATTATCATAATCTCATATTTGGTCCATGACTTCTACGAAGTCAATGCACAATTGTTGACGGACACCTAGTATCCCCAACACCACCCACACCCCTTAACAAGGTGAAGACAAGTCTCCACCTCGCATTGACAAATAGGACATCCAGCATCAATAGAACTAATACGCCGCGCAATATTTCCTTTTGTCGGTAGCGCATCACTACAAAGCTGCCAGAAAAACGTCTTTATCCGAGGAAGCACATTCGCTTGCCACACAGATCGCCATAGCCTCTTCCCCGCAGCCCAATCCGCGGACCTCTTCCCGTTCCGCGCGTCGGCCCAGGAGCTGCACGCCGTCTTGGCCAGAGTAGATACCGTCCTTTTCCAAATCCCAAAACCATACATCCTCAGCCGTAGTATGTTTGATGTCCATACTAAAAATCTGGTCCTGTTCAAACGGGAGGAAAAGAGCTCTAACCTTACTGGTGTTCCACCCCGAACCATCCCCGTTGCGCAGGTCAGCGACCACCGTGTCCTCTTCACCCTGTGGACATGGAGAAAGCGGCATCCGTGAATTCGTGCCCCGTAGCCACGGATCCTTCCAAACCCGAGTCCCAAGCCCATCTAAACTTTCAAGCTACTGAAAAAAAGCGGCATTTTGGTAAGAGCTTTTAGAGCATTTCCAATGTTTGAAAAAAGGACTTGCTTGCAATTACTGAAAATTTTCAAGCTACATCTAAACCATTGGAGGTGAAAAAAGGGAAGTTGCTTGAGAGCAATTGTAGCTTGTTCAAGTTACATGCTTAAAATAGAAATGAAAAAAAAACGGTGGAAATCTAACATTCAATTTACGTAAAATACACAATTTTATAATTATTAAATATAAAATTATTACTTATGGTCCCATTTAAGCTACAAGATGTTGTAGTTTCACCATTGAAGGAGTTTGTAGTTATTAAGCAAGTTGCTTTAAAGTTTGATGTGGCAAAACAAGCCACACCATTTTGTACGTCTTCATTAGAGATGCTCTGATGAAAAAGTTTAGAGAAAGTGAAATTTTTTAATAAAATTAGAAAAAGTAAGAATTTTTTAAAATTGAGTTTATAAAAGGTGGGACGTACCAAATCATCCAAGAATTTACCCTTCACGACCTATCTAATGTCATATGGGATAGTTGCAAGTTTAAAAAATGGTTTAAAAAAAAAAAAAAAAGTAAGGGCAACATTTGTATTTTTGTAAAGCTACGCCTATTTAAAGAGATAAATTCTTTGTTTGGCTTAGAAAAAAATTCTACTCAGAGTTATAGTTACACTATTATCTAACATACACCTTATATATTACACGTCCTATATAATTCTACATATTTATAATATTATCTTTAAATTCGTATTAACTTTGAATAATTCTTACTTTCCACGTTTATCATTTGGACGATGTTTGCTAACTTCATTGCTCGCTATAAATATGAGAAAAAAATTAAAACATAAAAAAGATATGAAAAATCAATGAAAAAAAAGAGATTTAGAATGAAAAAAATATTGCTACATCTGTTAGGATATGTTAGGAGATGTCGAGATATCGAGATATAGTTTTCAGGGAATATGAGATTACGAATATCTCATATAGAACAATTACGATATTACGAAATAAATTATGTTACCTATATTATGTTACGGAGTACATTGTTATCTATATAAGGTTCAAGGATTGTAAGATTGAACACACAACTATCAATATAATACAATTATGTCTTTTATGATTTCTCTACAATTTATCAACATGCCTACATGTATACTAAAATAAACTTTGAAAGGTAGAATCAAACCTAACTTATCGATCCAATGGTTTAGAAATGCAATTACACATACTTGGATTCGATGTTAGTTTTTGGATTTGTACAATCTCGTGATTCTATATTTCTATTTTATTGGATTTTTTGTTTTATTAATTTTTCAATGTTCATATTATTAAACGCTAGGTTAATTTTGTGTAGAGATCCTCTAGAGTAACTTTACCGTAGAGTTACTCCATTTTGTCACATTACTTGCATAGAATAAAAAATTTCTTTTCATCCATCACCCAAACGGGTTCACCAATTTTAATTTATATAGGGTATCTTTTGGTTCGGATTCGGTGGCGAAACCGCCGGAACATCCTGGAAAAAAGGTTTAGGGTACAATTTTAGCGGCACCATAAAATTGTACCCTAAACCCTTTTTCGGGAAAAAAAATCGATAAGGAACGCATATGAGGGTATTTGTATAAGAGAAATATCAAAATTAAATAAATTTATTATGATTATCTAATTTAAAAATCAAAATTCTAGAGTAACTCTACGGTAGAGTTACTCTAGAGAATCCTGACACGTTAATTTTATACTGAAAATCCACTTAACTAAACACCAACCTAAATACCTAATAAAAAAATATTTTAAAGTTATCCATTTTGAAAGTTACGATTGATGATGATATCTTGATATTATTTAACTAAGAATATCTATTTCTTTTGAAAATTATATTGCTCAAGTTTAAATTTTGGCATGCACATGCAGGCAACAGTTGAAGGTTCAGTGATAAATGCAAGCAACAAAATTCTCCTAAACTATGTTCCCGTTTACGTCATGCTTCAAGTAAGTTGTACTCCACATTCTTCACACCCACACCATGATTATTCTACATGATATATGTAGACATGCATGTAGTTATGTACCCTATTTCAATGAACATAAATATCACCATATATACCACCGTATGATTTGTATTTTTGTCATTTGAGTACGTTGATCGTCTAATTTGTTAGAGGAATCTTGTGGTATATTAAGTTAAAATTCATGATAAAATTGTCAAAATATATTGTATATATGTAGTACCAATGATATATATGACCACTATATACCTATGTTCAGTGGCGGATTTAGCATTTAATTTTCATGGTGTCTTTTTCATATTACTAATAAATAACAAAAAAAATAAAAATAAAGACATAATGTGTCTTATATTACAAAAACTTAAATAAGTTACATTAATGTTCAAATAAAATGTCCTCTACGTGCTTGAAAGCAATACATGACAATTTCATTAGAAACTGACTCACATAAATCTCTTTCAACATACGTAACCAAGCAATCGTTCAAAAAAGCATCGCACATCCGAATACGTAACGTTGTCTTGATGTACTTCATAGCCTAAAAGTTTCTTTTCACAGTAGCCATAGCAACTGGTAGAATTAGAGCCAATTTTAACAACAAAAACACACATGGATATATAAGTGAGATTTTTTCGAGTCTCTACCATAACCCTAGCTAAACCTCCCAGTCCTTTAAGCCCAACAAATGCTTCATGACATCGAGCATCGATAATACAAAGCTCACTTATAAGCACTCTTACATGAATATCATCAATGTCATACTGATAAAAGGTAGCCATTTTCACCAATCGGGACAAGTCAAAGGCACGGAATCCATCTCTAGGACTCAAGCACGCAACACAAAGTTGTATGTAGCTCCATGTTCACTTCATTAATGCGGTTATTAAGCTCTTGGAGTTGTAAATCTATAGCCACAAAAAATATTCCTACACGATAGTGATGGAGATTAGTATTTGCGCAACTTTTTGCTTTGGCCTTCCCGGGGCAATATAATTGTCGGTCATCTCAACTACCTCAATATCAAACGCATAGCAAGATTGATGCGTCTTTTCAAGAAGTTCTTCCCACTCATTGTCCCTCATTCCTTGTAATCGTTGCTTGCACACATTTACCAAGTGCATAACATTTACGATATCTTGTTATTCTCTTTGCAAAGCCACCGATAACTCATTTGTAATTCCGAAAATATCTATCATCAAATGTAGAATGAAACAAAATCAAACGAAAGGAAGTAAACCATTAGACCACGTGCATCTTTTTATGTGATGAGTTGGAGACATCGTTGTATATAAAATCAAGCACATCAATAACATCAGGATAGCTCATGCGTAAATTTAGCAATGACTGATAATGGAAACCCCAACGTGTGTCACCTGGCCTTTTGATACGGATTTCTTGGTTTAACTCGCTTCCGGTCTAAACTCTCTATTGTTTATAACCTCATGATCTGCAATTCTTATAGCTCGCAGCTCTCCAAATACATCACGTCTTTTACACAAAGAACCAATAACATTCACCATTTCAGAAACCAAGTCGAAAAACCAAGCAACATCAACATGCCCTTTAGCCGTAGCAACAAGTGTGAGTTGTAACTGATGAGCGAAACAATGAACATAATAAGTAGACTGATTATCTTTTAATATAAGAGTTTTTAAACCACCAAACTCGTCTCGTATATGTTTGCTCCATCATATCCTTGTCCCCTGCTAATACTAGATACACTTAGTTTATATTGAACAAGCAACGAATCAATGGAGGATTTGAGCGATAATGATGTAGTCTCAGTTACATGCACAATAATTCCAACAAAACGCTCAACAACTACACCCACTTTGTTAACGTAACGTAATACAACGCCCATTTGCTCCTTATAAGACATGTCACCTAATTCATTGACTAATATGTCAAACTAATCGTCTCCAAGCTCTTCAGAGATGACTTTAAGAGTCTCTATTGCCAAACAATTAACGATATCTTTTTGGATGGTGGAGGAGATTATTTGCAAATTACTAGGAGCATTCTTTAATGTTACTTTTTCGACATCTTTACTAAAAACACATGCGACTTTCACTAGTTCGACAAAGTTTCCTCTATTACTTGATTCTTCGGACTCAAAATGACCCCGAAAAGGTAAACCCATACGCAATAAATATCTAGCACATACAATGGAGGCCTCCAAATGAGTTTAATAATCTTTTTTTCTCTTGCTCTGAAAAGTCAATAAATGCTCTTTGGATATACTTGTTCTCATCTTTTAAATTTTCATACCTTTCGACGTCAATTTTATAAGGACTTTTAATACCACCAACATGATCATTCAACCTTTGTTTCTTATTCCAACAAGAAAATCCTTCGGTTACAAAAGCATCTCCACCACTCAAACCCTCGGGTTTAAATAAGTAGCAAGGAAAACAAAATAATGCATCTGTTTCTATACTATACTCCAACCAATTCTCATGTCTATCAAACCATTTAGGTTTGAATCTTCGTAATTTTCCTCCAATTAACTTAAAAGGGAATTTATGTTCTTTGTGTTGGATAGGTCCATTTTGAATATACCTTTTTTCGAACTTCTTCTTGTATATTGGGATGATATTCAAATAAATTTATCCTTTTTCTCGGGTCCGTTGGAAGTCTACTGAAATCAAATTGTGCCCAATATCAACATTCACCCCCCTTAATTGCGGTTTTGATTGAGGCATTTTGCTTCTTGTCACGAACTTGTCCATAATCCTGATGTAAACAAATGTTTATTTGAATTAGTAGTGTTAAATTGTGAAATTTGCAAACAAAATTGGTATTGTTTATTCATATTTTCCAACAATCAACATCATAATATAATTTTTAATAAAATCAACCAAAAATTTACCATAAACTACATACAAACAAATTAATTTACTCTACTCTATAACTATATCATCAAAATCATGAATTTATTTAATTTTGATAGCACACAATGATGACTAAAGTCTAAAGCATTTTACTGCAAACTAAAAGGGAGAAAACATGAGAGTCGAACCTGAAAATGTTATTATATGTAAATTATATGGTACCTCTTCATTTGAAATTATTTACGAAAATTCAATGGTTTAATTTATGTATAATCTTTCAAAAGACACAAGATGGTACACCAAGCTAGGCTCTCCAATAACCTAAAACTGTTTGATAACGCGTTTCAACTAGCTTATTTAACTAGCTAGTTGGTTTAACTAGCTAGTGAATCAATATTAGTGGAAAGTTATTTAGTTAGTGAATCATATTAGTGGGTCTAAGTAGTGGCATTAGTGTTGGACTATTAGTTGGTTGTCTTGCCTATATAATGGCTAAGTTACTATTTAATTATTTGAGCAAGTTAATATGAAAACTTCTCCCTTCTCTGCCTACATTTAATCCCCCCTTAAAAATTCTACACTTTAGCCGTCCGACACGAGTACTAGGCCTGGCCGACCACGTTTGAATGTGCAAGCCTCTACGTAAGACTATAGCACTTATGTTATTTTCATGTTTGGATGTCAACAGCTGGGAATTGTGTCTCCTAAGAACACATTCAAAGACGAGGATGGCACAAGGGCTAACCTGAAGAAGCTGAAGGAAGCGGGTGTCGACGGTGTCATGGTCGACGTATGGTGGGGGATCATCGAGGCCAAGGGACCTAAGCAGTATGATTGGAATGCGTACCGGCAGTTGTTCAGAGTTGTGCAGGAATGTGGGCTTAAAGTGCAGGCCATCATGTCATTCCACCAATGTGGTGGCAATGTCGGGGACGTTGTCACTATTCCGCTTCCTCAATGGGTCCTTGATGTCGGGAAATCTAATCCCGATATCTTCTACACCAACCTCAGTGGGGATCGTAATCCCGAGTACATCTCTCTGGGTGTCGATAACGAGCCTCTCTTCCAAGGACGAACCCCTATTCAGGTTAGGCGACTTCTCAAACCTCAGTCCTACTGCGATCAGTTTTTAGAGTTTTGGTTAAGAAGAGTAGAAGACTGCTGATTGACGTTAAAAACACGTTTGTTTTGGACAGATGTATAGCGACTTCATGCAGAGTTTCAAAGAAAGTATGTCAGATTTCCTGAATGCTGGTCTGTTTGTCGACATTGAAGTTGGCACAGGTCCTGCAGGTGAACTCAGATACCCTTCTTACCCAGAGAGTCGAGGGTGGGTTTTTCCTGGCATCGGAGAATTCCAGGTCGATTACGATATCTATCTATGTATCCGTAACAAAAATTAATATGATTTATTACGGGTTGATAAATGGCTGTTTTTTTTTTTAAAACTAATTTGACAGTGCTATGACAAATATATGAGAGCGGATTTCAAGAAAGCTGCAGCAGATGCAGGACATCCTGAATGGGATGTGCCGTATGATGCCGGAACTTACAATAACACGCCTGAACAAACAGGTTTTTTCAGGAGGAACGGGACTTATACTACCGAGAAAGGGAAGTTTTTCTTGACTTGGTATTCGACAAAGCTAATATACCATGGTGATCAGATCTTGGAAGAAGCCAACAAAGCATTCCGCGGCTGTCCTCTCAAGTTAGCAGCTAAGGTAACTTGAACTCCAAGTGAAAATAACGACCGTATTGTATTATTTAGTGTTTTGGAAGTTTACGCATATGGTTGATCTTGGTGCTTATAATTTTTAAATGGCGTAATGTGCAGGTGTCTGGGATTCACTGGTGGTTTAACTATCACTGCCATGCCGCAGAGCTTACAGCAGGGTACTACAACCTGTACCAGAGAGACGGTTATCGACCAATTGCAAGAATGCTTTCGAGGCACCATGCCATTCTTAACTTCACATGCCTTGAGATGAAGGACCGCGAACAGCCTTCTTATGCTTACAGCGGCCCTGAAGCTCTTGTTCGCCAGGTATGTATTTCTATCGCTTAAAGTTCGACCTCTAAGAAGTTGTCTCATAAATTATTTAATGTCTCGACTCATACGAACATTTCGTGTTTAAGCTCTAATACTTCAGGAAACCCGGAATTTTGGACGACATAGGACCTGTTGTCTTCATTTATCTTTTCTTAACTTATCAAACACTTAAGAATATTCCAGATAACTTCAGGAGACTATTTACGTCTAATTAATGATTGTGTGCAGGTGTTAAGTGATGGTTGGAAAGAGAGCATTGATGTGGCGGGTGAA
The DNA here is from genome assembly GCA_023091065.1 of Dianthus caryophyllus. Lineage (NCBI taxonomy): Eukaryota > Viridiplantae > Streptophyta > Magnoliopsida > Caryophyllales > Caryophyllaceae > Dianthus > Dianthus caryophyllus. The sequence continues at coordinate 3,881,491 of CM041530.1, forward strand.
AATGCTCTCGCAAGGTATGACAGTACCGCTTACAACCAAATCCTGCTAAATGCTCGGCCAAATGGTGTGAACCCAAACGGGGAACCAAAACTCAAAATGTACGGCTTCACATATCTTCGACTGGGTGATGATCTGTTGGAGGATCAAAACTTCAACCTATTCAAGAAGTTCGTCAAGAAAATTCATGCTAACCAAGTAAGCTCACATCTCTTGATTACGAATCTCACGCATCTAATTGACCCAATTTCTGATACTAACGAGTCAAGTGAAGTGTTAGAGTAACATTCTTTCTGATGTATTTTAGAGACTGCAGTCCCTAAGCTGTGCATGTTGGTTTCAGGACTACTGTGAAAACCCCGGGAATTACGGAAACTTTATAGGACCATTGGAGCAGTCGATGCCTAAGCTACCAGTTGAAATTCTCTTGGAAGCGTCTGCACCAACTCAGCCGTTCCAGTGGGACAAAGCTACTGATATGAGCGTTGATGGTCTTTTTGCTGGTTTTATGGCCAAGTTACTGAACATGGCTTCTTGCCTATTTAAGTTTAAGTGATACATGAGCGTGTCGAAAACTACGGATAAGCTGCTACATAAGTCATGTTATGAGAATTCTGTCGTACTTTTGGAGTTGTCTTTTGACAGTCTCTCGGCTTTTTCGCCTAAATAAGTTATATATCAGAAAAGCAAATGATAGTCGTAATCTGCGATTGTATTATATTTTCAATAAACAAACCATTTATTTGGTTTGGTTCTGTCCGGTTCGGTTTCTTATGTATCTTGGAAACTGTGTATGTGTATGTGTATGTGATGAGACTATGAGAGTGATGCAGATTAATGAATATTGAGAAGCACTATAATACTATATATATATATATAAGAAGTTGCTGAGCAAATTTATCGTTACAACCAAGTTAATTTCCGTTTTTGTTGTTGTTGGAAAGCGTCCTCTGAATATAGCGTGAAAAGATGTTCAAATTTCCGAGCACTGAACATAAATGGAATGAATTTGTCATGAAAAACTAACAAAGAACAGGCTAATGATCCTATGTTGGAAAGCGTCCTCTGGACGAAGCATGAAAAGATGATTGTATTTCCTCTGTGCAGTCATATAGCGCCCGCCAAACTCAAAGTTGTCTCTTCACTTTCAGACTTCTCTAGTCGATCTACCGCCTTTTGAACCTGTAAAAGTGTCCAAAACGCTTAATGCAGCTCAATCTTGTTGTTTTCTATCCTTCTGTTTGCTGATTTATGTTAATGTTTACCTCTGCGTCCCAGTTCGTCCGTGCAGTCAGGATAATCAGCGTCACAGTTTGTATCAGCACGCCGATAATCATTCCCCACCATATGCCCTGAAATTTACGAGATTCATTAGTTTGTTCATCTGTAAAACGGAGCAAGTTAAAGACTGGATGAAAATGCTTACTGCAGCTTCTAAACTAGTCTTGAAACCAAGCACACATCCAATTGGAAGACCAATGACATAATATGACACCAGATTAACATATGCCACCAATGCTTGCCACCCACTTCCGATGGCCACGCCTGATCAAAACATTCCCGTCACAGAGACAATTTATTCAGTTCATCAAATCTCGTACAAAAAAGCGAAACTACGCCTTACCTGAGAGGATAGGTTGAATGCCGTTCAAGAAAATCGAGATGGCAAGCAAAGGGGTTAGGTTCGACACAGACTGAATGACATCAGAATCAGACGTGAACGCCTTGCTTAGTAAAACTCTGAAGATGAGAACAATTGCACTGAACAATATACTGATGACGATACTAGTTCCGTTCACTACCAGGACCGAGAACTTTGCCACCATCGGATGTCCTGCTCCTAGCTCGTTACTCACTCTCACACTGCATCAGAAAATCCCATAGTCACTTAAGTGAAAGACGTTTTTTCACTAAGATTTTGTAAATTGAGTCTCTACCTTGCTGCTGCGGCTAGACCCAGCATAAACTGCATGTCCCAGTTTAAATAATTCATGCTGAAATTCGGTCATCGTTAGCAGACAGTCGTTAGTAAATGCAATGCAGAGATGGAAGGATGAATATTTACCGAGCAACTTTTTAATTTCAACTTACCATATAGAAATCGAGTCTAGTGAAACGGTAGGATTGGCCAAAAGCCCTGATATCAGCACCAATCCTTGATTGTACCAAACTTCCAAACTGCATCAACTTTCGGACATGAGTTAGACCGAAAGGCGAAAGCAAAAACATTTCTGCTGAATAACAAAGCGGAAGTCTAACATTACCAAAGCATGACAGCGGAAGCAAGCGTGAGCTTAAAATAAGGCCAAATCCCCGAGAAAGCTCTGGAAGAAAAACCAGTCCAAGTCTCCTTACATCTCGGACTCAACACAATATAAAGGGCATTCAAAATGGCAAGAACCCACCACGAGAAACTCAAAGTCAGAGCTGCTCCGATAAGTCCATAGTCGAGAACATAGACGACTAACCAAGTAAGGAGCGTATGAAGAGCAAAAACTCCAACAGACATGTAGGCCAAAGGGTTGACTATGTTCTGCGCTTGCAGGAACCTTTGCATAGGACAACTTATCGCAAAGGCGTACAACTGTGGGATAATTCCACGCGCAAATACCTGACCCTGCACAGAAATGCTCTCGGATTGACCCATGGCTTTGAGAATCGAGCACGAGTAGCAGTATATGAAGGTCAAGAGTATGGCTGCACCAAGGTGGAGTAGTATTGCTCTTTGTAGTATTATTCCCATTGATGAGTATTGCTTTGCTCCATATGCTTGTCCACATACTGTCTGCACTGCACTAGCCATGCCCAACTGCACAAATCATTCGTTTTCCCGGAATTACACATTAATTTTGATAATATGGAAATTTGTTCATATGAATACTAGAAAGGGAGGACAAAACTGTTGATTTGGCCCAAATTCGGACTAAACTAAATGGTTTTCACGATGAAATATTGGAAACTGAAATGTCGTCGATGTCAAGACCTCACATATTTGTACGGAGTAGTATTTTATTTCAAATTTATTATTCAGGTAATATCAAACACGTGATACTGTGTTACTGAAACTCGGTACCACTTAACAAGTGACGCATACAATGGCTAAAAAAGATAAATAAAATACCATGATACCATAAGCAAGGCCTTGAATACCAACACTAGCAATAGAAGCACCAGCCAATTCTAAGGCACCCAAATGACCAGTGAAGGCCAAAGTAACAAAACTAAGCATGTAATTGAAAATAGACACAACAATGGATGCTCCAGAGAGTAGCCATAGTAGTCTCGACTCCCAAGCAATCAGTCGCGGCCACCACTTGGCCGCGACTGGCTTGTGCGCTAAGAAATCCTCGACAACCTCCGACGATAAGTCCGGGATCCTTGAATGTGAGTGTAATCCTAGCAACAATGGCTGGTATTCTTGCTGCTCTACTATTGATGATGTTGAAGCCATTTCTTATATACTACTATTAATATTATTAATAAAAGTAATTTATAGTGTATGTACTACAATATATACTAGTGATATTTTGCATGCATTTGTTATAAAAGTGACAAAAATATTTGATAGCATAGGTTTTTTATTTATGTAAGAAATCATGTAACTAACGTTCTACTTTTTCAATTATAGTTACACCTAACATTCATGATGCATCATCTCTATTATATTCATCTACGAGTAGTTATTATCTCTAATACACAATATCAACTACGGAGTACGGAGTAATTAATAAAATTTGTCTAGCTTGTTTTTGCACTTTAGTCTTTACTTCTTTGTGTTAACTAGTCTTGTGTATTTTGTGTATAATCTAGTATACTTCCTCCATTCCATTTGATTCTATACATATTCCTTTTTCGGAAATTCCAATCAATTCTATACATTTCTATTTTGGTCCGTACTTTATTAAGCTAAAGACCAATATACCCTTCATTAATACCCCACCCAACCCACTTACAATGTCCTTTTTTAAAGAATAAAGTAGGGGTAGTTTGGTAATTCTATTGTCTACCCCACTTGATTTTCTTCTACCTTAATTACCGTGTTTTGGTCAAATGTATAGAATCAAACGGAATGGAGAAAGTATATGGCAATTATTCTATTTGAGATATTCGTAATCTCATATTCCCTAAATATTATATGTCGATATCTCGACATATCTCGACATCTCCTAACATATCCTAACACAAAATGAATTACTAACTACAAGGTACAATATTTGGTAGACCAACAAAGCATTTCTTAGTAGTTCGATTTTAATGATGTAATGTCTAGATCATGATAGCTTAATTTATACTCGGTATAGTTTATGTTATTATATACTTCATATAATTTCAATTTTATTAAGTTTATTTAAACTTTGTTTAATTGATTTATTAAATTTATATACATAGATAATAAGGGGTAGTTTTTTTTTTTTTAATTCATACCTTAGATAGATGAGGGTAACTTTACCAAGAATTCAAGTTCGTGCATTAAGTGAGGTCAACAGAATTTGGTGACAATGAATAACCATATTATTAGGTAAACTAAGACTAGAAGAGTAGTTGTAGCAACATATGTGCATCGGCACGTGCAGCTTGTTTCGTAAATAACCGTTTGAGTATATGTGGCCAAGGGATTTATGTCTTGGAATAATGAGACTACGCCGCCAAATTATAATCGAATTTTCTACCATGTGCACGTAGTGCAAATGATAAGAATAAAAAATAGCTAATATTCTCTTGAATTATTTTCTTAAAATATTATTTATTGTGATTTTTTTTTATTCTTGATGCAAAAAATTTTGAAAATATTTTCTTTTTTAATTTCTTATTATGTGCACTCACATGATAGAAAAACCAAATTTGTCAAGAATATATAAGGAATGAATTATTATTGATAGAATTGTGTCGACAACGCAATAGAAATTGTAAGAGCATATTTATAATAGTGCAAACTAAGTACACTCCTAGTATGTTGATCCTAGGCCCAAGCTTATTGACCCAATATCCTAATACCCTCCCGCAATCGTAAAATACTCGTACGGACTTTACATTTGGAGAAATACAATAGACAATAATAAATCGAAATAACAAATAAAATCAAAATCTTTATCGCGGTCTTGAACTTCATCTTTCTTGCGTATAGGACTCACCAGTCAATTTTCCGTTGCGTATAGGTCTCGCCAGACAACTTTTTGGATTGTGTTAATTTTCCGTTGCGTATAGGTCTCGCTATACAACTTTTCTGATTGCATTCTAGCAGGGCGTAGCCAAAGAGGGTTTCGTGGGTTCTCATTTTGGGGAAAAAAAAATTTAGACGTTATTAAAATTATTGAAATATTTTGTATTTATCATAAATAATAGATTAATAGTATTCGAAAATTTGCTCGAAAACTATGTTTTAGATTCGCCATTCAACTTTCCGATTACGTTTTAGACTCGTCAATCAATTTTTCCGTTTGCGTTTCAGATTCACCAATCAATTTCTCGTATCTCTCGCCTTGTTTTTTTGGGATTTCTTTGTTGTGTTTTTATGAATGGAAAATAAAATCTAAATCAATCTTATCACGAATGATGATCACCAATCACCACGTACAACTTTGTAGTGGAAATTTTAAAACTTTCTACCTTTTATAATTTTTCTTATTTTTTTTTTAAAAACGTTCCGCTCTTGTATTACTCAAAGTCAAAAAAACATATACAAGTATTATCCTGTTAGAGATTTCACCATATCCTCGCTATTATAGCCCTCTAAATTTTTCTGAAAATTTAGCACCTTTTATAAGCATTTTCATAAAAACTCCCACCAAAATGCAATTTTTTGTAGAAATTAAAGATTTTTTGCAAAATATTTTCATTAAGTGTGTAACCTATCGTGCATCGAAACTCAAAATGTGAAAAAAAAAAAAAAAAAAAAAAAAACGAGAATTTCATGTTTTCATAAGAGAAAATAGACATTTAATATGGTTAAAATGAGATTTTGGTTGGAATTTTTGAGAAAATGTTATAAAAAGGTGAGAAATTTAAAAAAAAAAAATTAAAAAAAATGGGAGATTTTAAAATTGTGTTTAGAAAATGTGATAGATAACAATTAATCCCTGAGTAAATGATTCACAAAACAATTAGCTGCTTCCGCAACCACCCTCCCCACATTATTGTTGTTGTTGTTGTTGTTGTTGTTGCTACTACTACTACTACTACTACTACTACTACTATTATTATTATTATTACCATTATTATTATTATTTTTATTATTATTGTTTTGTTTTTTGTATTAATATGACAATAATAATAGTAGGATCCCATCGGTAGGCATGATATTAGCCCATCAGCAAGAGAGCGCAAAATTTGAAGACGAAAGGAAAGAGGCTCTAATACTATGTCGAAAATGTTAGGAGTTAATTATTATTGATAGAATTGTTATGAATAATGTATTATATTAGTGTGGATGTTCGTTGGGCCTTAAACCCATTACTAGTTTCATCTATTGAGGGTTTGAGAGAAACTTAATTACTAATGTACTATATATATATATATACCCCTCTGTGGATACCTATATCCGTACCCTCCCAAACAAAACCCTGTGATGTAACACGGACTTTTATTACGCATGCTCTAACGTTGACTTAAACGGTTCTAACTATGTCGAATTCATTATGAGTCGTTTTGAAATGTTAAAATGATTTAGGTCGCTTCACATTACACTTAAATAAATGTTCATTTTGTCCATTTAGAGTCTAGCTTGGTTCGCGACCCGCTTTGTCTGGCAGGAGCTTCGCATTTGCATTACAATTGGCCCTTTTACATTAACGAGGTCCAATTCAGCATTCCTAAATTCCTTACATTTAGGCCCGGTAGCTAAAACCGCTATTTAGCACCCTCCTTTGAGAAATACGACCTCACGGATCATCTTATTTCACAAAATTTATGTAAATACACCCTTTTTACATTTTCGGGTCTCGGGCCCAAAACCGAGCCCAAACACATTCTTGGCCCGCTTCACAAGGCCCAAGAACCCACACACAAGCCTTCTAGAAGATCATGCTAGGTCTACTTGGAGCACAAGCAAGGAGATTACACCGAAGATTTCCAAGATTTGATAATCCGGATTAAGGAAATATGAAAAAAAGACGAAATTTAGCCCGACTCCCAAACCGCACAACCTGCTCCGGCATGCCCAAAAACCGCATAAGCCTATGCGGTTTCCCCCCTAAACCGCATAAGGCTATGCGGTCTCCCAGGGTGACTTTTATTCCCGCGTTTCCTAATTTCGCCCGGCTATTCTCCTATATATATGTAGATACCCGTATCCGTACCCCCCAAAAGCAAACCCGATGACGAAAAGGACTTTCATGCATGTTTTAAAATGAGACGAAACGGTACACAAGTGTCTAAAACATTTTAGTCATTTTTAACGTATTAATTTGAATTTGCATATTTTGTAAAAATGAATATTAATTTAGTCATTTTAAATCGTAAGTCAACACAATACACACAAGCACGAGACATATACGCCTCACAAAAATGGCCCGAGAACACAAGAATAACCCAAACACACAAGAACGGCCCAAAACACTCAAAAAAGCCCGAGCACCCGAAGCGGACCAAAATGCGTCCCGGGTCACATTCTTACAAAACAAAATCCTACAAAGTCGTAAAATAATACATTACAATATTATTTTACTTCGAGCCAAGATCGAAAAACACGACGAAAAACCGAAACACGAAACACGAAACACGAGAAACGAAGCCAAACAAAATAAATCAAGTTGACTTGATCAACTTGTATCAAGTTGACATCAAATTAAGCCCAAAAGTCACCTAAGCCGCCGACATTAGCTTACACCTACGCCAACATGCTACGCAAAATACGGGGCTACAATGTGTCAGAAACAGGCCAAAAAATCGCTCAGATATCTTTGGCGATTTTTGGAAAATCGCCAAAGATACGTGCGATTTTCCCGGCCCGTTTCCGACATTAATCGGGCGATTTTATGATTAATCGCTGGTTCACTGGCGATTTTCTGATCAATTAGGCATAAAACACGAAGCATTTGCTATAAATAGCAGCCCTTATACGATCACAAAACACAAGGAATAAACAATCATCAGCCAACACTAACAATTACAAGAACATTCCAAACCGATACTTATACTCATAAAAAGCCTCTCGCACTTATAAAATTCCACTATAAAAACCGTCTTTGCATTTCAAGGTAAAGAAATTTTACCTTCCGATTGGACGTTTGAGACTTATAGGGTTACTTTAACCCACCCCGATATTGGCATTAACGAACTCGTATTCGCAATACGATTGTAGTAATTTGAATCAAATGATTCGTCTAAACCTCGCCAATATCGCATAAATAAACGACTCAAAATCACTAAATTAAGCACCCACTTTTACATTATGCAAATTCTCGATTCATGCATTAAATTACGACTAAAACACGGATTCGACATTTAACTGTACCGTTTCAATTAGTCTCTTTAAACATGCAAAACCGAGGGTTTTACAAAATCTTAGAATTGAATACAAATCGGAGAATAACGTCTATTTATTAATTCAAATACAATGAATTAATAATTTTACGTATATCTCCTATAGCAAATCGTCATAGCTTTGACGACTTACATTTATTTTACATATTTATCGAGTCATATATTTGCATTTGTACGTAGCGTCCTATTAGCCCAAATATCGAAATTAAAGCATTTGTTTTCAAATTAGTAAAGACTACTTTTACGTAGGCCTTTTTATTACAGTTTTCAATACACATTTTGTCAAAACTTTGAAAGGGTAACCTCACTCCGAATCCTCTCTGGTTTCACAATAGCCTCAGAAGGATAGGTATCGACGCACCTTGAAATCTGAGACCCTCGCGTCTTATGATTTTAAGATGCGTTGAATAGGTTCCAAATTCCTTTAATATTTGGTGGCGACTCCAAAAAAACACATTTCAAAAAGGATTTTTATATTTCTTTTTATTATATCCACATGCAATGACATTCCCCCTTTAAATAAAAGAACGCTCGAGCGAGTTGAGCCAAGCAAAACTAAACTAAAAGACGCGAAGCCCACGCCCGCGAGCTTCTTGCAAAATTCATTTTTTCCCGCGCCGTGCATTCCGCCCCATGACACGAGGGCGGGCGCGAGCGGGACGTCGAGAAGGGATCCCTACCCGGTATCCTCAGTTGGCGACTCCGCTGGGGACGAGCATGTTTTTATTTATTTTGAAAATTAACTTTTCATCTTATTTTAAAAACATAAAGAAGTGAAACTTGAAACTTTGAAAACATTTCTGCTTTCGATATTTGGGCAATAGTACGTTTGAGTCGAATCCTCCTGATTCATAACCACACCCCTCGAGGGACGGCCCCAAGTAAAATCTCGCTTCATAAGCGGGTATACTCTGGACACGTCGATCTCTCACCCTTCCACGATCACAAGTATGGTATCCGTACAAGTGAATCGTAGCAGTCAAACTCGAACGCTCTAGACCCCGTATTGAATCCACACTAATGTGTGTGATCTTGCGGATAACTCTACACAAACGTTGCGGGAATGACCGGAAGGAACCTTACCCTGAAAGCCAAAAACCCGCGTCTATATGTACAAATGCAGAGCTATAGCACCCTCGCTATGGTCGTCTTCCAAACAAATGCATGCAAAAACCTTTCATAAGTCACTACGCATTACGTCCATGTTTGAAATTACTTTTTTGAAAATCTTTCAAAAGAGCATACTTTTTACAGTCAGGATCATTGACCTATAATCAACTGAACCTGACGCACAGTATATCACGATATTCAAAAACCGATCGGGAATAATCACTACATTTCCGTTTCCTTTTACAAAACATAAATGCATTATACGACTGACGTATCGTCATAATACATTTATCGCAAAAACATTTCGCAAAGCAAAACCCGAAAGTGTCAATTCACTTCGGATATTTCAATTAAACAAACGCTTTTACATTTTGGAGATAGCCCTAAGTCGAGTAACTTTTTAGTTACCCCGATTTAAACGAACTATCTCTCTCAAAAATAAACAAAACGCGGACTCGTTCAAATACGAATCCGTTGATTTACATGTCAGGTTGGGTGACTTATCGTCATTACAACTCGACGCCCTGTGTCACACGTAAAAGGCGGACAACAGCCGCTCTTTACCCAATTTAACATCTTCAGGTCGACTAGCCTATCGCTACTTCGGTTTGATTCCTTTTTTTTTTACATCACGATCTAACGGTAAACCCCTGGCAACACACCGCCAACTTGGGTTAATCAGGTCGTGATCATACAAACTTTTCTTTACATCGAGATTAGGGACGCACGAACGTATCCTTACCTCAAAAGCTTCCCGTGTCTTTTTAAGCTAAAAACATTAGTCGAGTCATGCACACGCTTTCCACGCTTTTACTTTTGCTTTACTACAAACATGATTTTTCTTTGAGTCTTTTATTTTCTTTTGGAGGGCGCTAAGGTTTGAGACTCTGCAGGTTCATCCCCTAAAAAGTCCTGGATACACGACGCACTAAAGACCGTCATCTGAACCCTCCGCCACCTCCAAAGAAACGTACCTACAACAGATCAAAACCAAGAACTGTCATGGCACTTAACAATGAAGAAAATGTCGGAGGAATCCCGACTCCTCCCCCATCAGTGGTTACCGCAGAACATGTTCAACAGCTCAACAGCAAGATCCTTAGCCTCACTGCTGCAATCGAACAAATGGCCACAATGCAGAAACTTGAGGCCGAGAAAAATGCCAAATACCTTGCTGAAGAAGCTGAACGAAATGCCAAGAGGATTCGTTCAATGGAAGAACGCCTCACCAACTCAAAGGGATATTCCATTTATGAGGAAACTGAACACGTCCCAAAGAGTGTCAAGTCCCTGCTACCGGCCAAGTTCTCACTCAGTGACCTCCCCATCTTCAAGGGTCATGAAAGTCCGCTGGTTCATATCAAGGATTTCAAGGCTAAAATGGTCGTCATGGGCGTCGACCCCTCAGCTTGGGCTACTCTATTCCCGCATTCTCTCGATGCACAACCCAGAGCCTGGTTCTATGCTTTGGACCCACGCAAGGTCACTACCTTCAAGGAGATCACGGTCCAGTTCGACAATCAGTATCATGACAATAACGATACTCAAGTCTCGCTACGTACTCTGGAAGTTCTCGCGCAAAAAGACAATGAAGGCTTCACTGAATACCTCACACGCTGGAAGAAACTCAGTGCCCAGATACCCAACCGTCCTAAAGACACAGAGCTAATCACCAAATTCATCAACAACCTAACCCCTGCGTATCAGCAGCATTTGCGGTACGGCAACTTTGACAATTTCTCCTCACTCAGCGCCGTGGGTGAATTAATCGAAGACGATCTCCGCAAAGAAAAAATAACCAAGGCTGCAGGCCGAGGCTACCAAGGCAGCTCATCATGAGCCGTCATTAAAGCTGAACCAGTACATTGCATCAACGCACTGGAAGCACTAGCACCTGCCCCAACTTATACCACACCGGCAAAATACACTGCACCTCCTACTAAGGCACCATATTCATCCGCTGGTCAGACTTCATCCAAACCTCGGCGGAACTTTGATCCAATTTACATGACCTACTCCAAGGCACTGCAAAGACTTGTGAGCCGGAATGTGCTTCAACTCCTGGGACCTACTAGCGAACCCCCTCAGGATAAAAAGCCTAAATCATGGGATCAGAATGCATACTGTGAATTCCATAGGGGAAAAGGACATGACACTGAGCAATGCTTCCGCCTAAAGAACATAGTTCAAGACCTGATCGATGACAATACCATCGAGAAGCCTACTCCTGGTCCTAAGCCTTCAAATCAACTCAACCCCCTGCATACCCATGCCATCTTCGTGGGTACACACCCCATCCTCGATTGTTCTCACCTGATTGTCTCAAAGGACCACGAAATCAATGGTATCTGGGACAGCTCTAATGAAGAGGACAATCACCTAAACAAAAATGGCTACTTATCCCCTCCAGAGGAAGAAGAAGAACGGGAACCCACAGGGATATATGGGAAAGTGCCCCACAAGTACCCAATCAGGCTGTCCGACAGTGATGATGAGATAGCCTACTTAATACGTTCCGGACGTCCATACAGAGCCTCACTAAGTCTGCTTGAACCCCCAGGCTTTCCATCAAAAACTAGCCACGACAAAAGCAAGGGAATAGTCATCAACGAGGCTACACCTCTTATGACTGCGCCACCACCTCCAACGACTACGCAATTATCTCCTGTGACTACACCGCCACCTGTAACCGCTGCAAGCCAACCACAGGGTGACCTAGCGTCATCAAGCACTACCCCAGTGCTTATACCCGAAATTGGAGACTCAATTCAAAAACAACTCCTAAAAACAAAAGCGGATATCTCGATCTGGCAGCTCCTAAGAGAGTCACTAGAACACCGCGGAGCCCTTTACCGGGCCCTGCAAATCACTCCTATGACAACAGAAATGTCACCTGAGAAGCTCATCAGTCACATTACCCGTGAATGGCAAGCTAGCGCCGTCACTTTTTCTGACAAGGATCTCCCGCCATTCGGAGGTACGCACAACCTGGCACTCTACATTAACGTAGAATGCCACGGCATGACACTTCCTGTTGTCCTCATCGACAACGGATCTGCAGTCAACGTCCTGCCCCTAGAAACAGCCAAAAAGCTAGGAATCAAGGAGAATGACTTCATTCCCTGCGCAGACGGCGTCAGAGCTTACGATGGTACCCGACGCAGCATAAAAGGGACCATCTCCTTTCCTATCATGACAGGACCCGTCATAAGAGAAACTGAATTCCAGATAATCGATATACCTCTCGCATACAACATGTTATTGGGTAGACCCTGGATCCACGCCACTAAAGCTGTCACTTCATGCTTGCACCAAAAAGTCAAGCTCCCCCTGGACGATGAAGTCGTCACCATCCATGCATCTAACTTTCGAGCTTCCCTGCAACAACAAAAGCTCGATAATGACACTGCGAGAATAAGCACCGAAACCCCAGACATCACCTGTGGTTTCGATTTCGATTTTGACGTCTGCACATTGACTCGCGAGGAGGAAATTACTGCACTCTATGTGAAAAACAATGACAACAAATGGCCTACCATGGGTCTAGGTTATGTACCGTGGTCGTACGAATTCACCCGCGGGGAACAAGCGTTCAAAGACCGTAAGAGATGTCGTGACTTTCACATGGAGCCATACCACATTTTCACTAGCAAATACTTCATCAAGGAGGGTATGAGCAAAATGCCCAAGGACTTCTTCTCATGCACTGTCGCAGGGATCGAACTAGTCTCCGACATCCTGCGCAACCACAACTTTAACCCCACTGACCTGATCGTTCCATACGAAGAGAAAACACACGACGGATGGTCAAAAACTCTTCAATGGACTGATAATCAAGGCCGCACCTTCAAAATCACTACTGGGGAAGGCTACACTTTCGAAAACACTGATTCTGAAGAAGACGAGGACGAGAACCCTGACAACAAACCTGTGATAAAATTTAGGCTCCCGCGCCGTCATTTCAAGTCTTTCACCCCAACTAAGCCCTCGGGCTACATTCCTGATGTGATAGACATAGATAAAGAGTTAGAGTCTCTAAGGTTGTCCAAAGCTCCCCTGTCCGAGCTGTCTTCAAATGTAACTGCTTTTGAAAACACTAACAATAACAACGTTTCTGGTTACTACTTGCCTTGTTCTCCTTTAAAATCTGCATTTTCTAATGCTTGCGATAACATTAAACAAAACAGCATTGCATTACATAAATACATTGCAGATATCGTTTCAAAACCTGAGCAGGACCCCATCATTGAGGACACGACAATCATCGATGTGGGAACACCCGAAGAACCCCGAAAACTACAGCTAGGAACTTCCTTAAGCGCAGAGGAAAAAGCCGCATACGTTGAACTGCTCACAGAGTTCAAAGACGTCTTTGCTTGGTCCTACAAGGACATGCCAGGCATTGACCGCGAAATAGCCGAACATCGCATCCCATTAAAACCAGGAGCCAAGCCTGTTAAACAAAAACTCCGACGCATTAAACCCGAGTGGTCTCTCATGGTCAAAGAGGAAATCGAGAAGCAACTACAGGCAGGTTTCATTCAAGTCATCGAGTACTCAGATTGGGTGTCAAACATGGTCCCAGTAATGAAAAAGAATGGGAAAATACGAGTATGCGCCGACTTCCGTGACCTTAACAAAGCTTGCCCGAAAGATGACTTCCCATTGCCTCACATGGACATACTTGTAGATAACACTGCTGACCACGCGTTACTGTCATTCATGGATGGATACGCAGGATACAACCAAATCAAAATGGCAACAGAAGACATGCCTAAGACAACCTTTGTAACACCCTGGGGCACATACTGCTACACTGTCATGCCTTTCGGACTCATTAACGCTGGCGCCACTTACCAACGTACCGCAACTACTCTATTGCACGACATGATGCATAAAGAAGTAGAGGTTTATGTTGACGACATGATCGTGAAATCAAAGAAAAGGCAAGATCACATCGCCAATCTTCGTAAGTTCTTCACCAGAATCAGGCAATACAAAATGCGCTTCAACCCACAAAAATGCACTTTTGGGGTTACGTCAGGCAAACTGTTGGGTCATATCGTAAGCCAACGTGGAATCGAAATCGACCCTGTCAAAATCAAAGCAATAATGGAAATGAAACCTCCAAGCAACATTGACGAGATCAGGAGCTTCTTAGGACAAGTCCAATACATCTCTCGATTCATTAACAAGCTCACAATGGTCTGTGAGCCAATTTTCAAGAAGCTAAAAAAGGAAGAACACACAAAATGGGACGACAACTGTCAACAAGCATTCGACAAAATCAAAACCTTACTCACCAATCCACCTGTTCTAATGCCACCCCAGAAAGATCTACCTCTTTCGCTCTACCTAACAACTACACCGAACGCCATGGGCGCCATGCTCGCCCAGGAGGTTAACAACGAAGAAAGAGCAATCTACTACATTAGCAAGAGGTTCCAGGATTACGAGACTCGTTACGAACCTGTGGAGAAAAGCTGCCTCGCTTTAGTCTGGGCTACCAAAAAGCTCAGACATTACCTCCTCGCCCACACAACAAGGGTATACTCCTTAATGGACCCTCTCAAATACTTATTTGAAAAACCAGTACTAAACGGCCGCATGGCCAGATGGACGCTACTGCTAGCAGAATATGAGCTCAAATACTTGCCTTTGAAAGTCATTAAGGGAAGAGCCGTTTCAAATTTTCTCGCAGAGAATGCCATCATCGAACAACCCAAGATTGACACGACGTCATTTCCCGACGACGGAATCTTCGCAGTCGAAACCGAGTACTGGCAGCTCTACTTCGACGGAGCCTCAAACTACCGCGGCTATGGCGTAGGGATACTCTTAATATCTCCCAACGGTGATCACACACCCATCTCAATCAAGCTCGACTTTAACGTCACCAACAACGCCGCAGAATACGAGGCCTGCATTTACGGCTTACAAGCAGCCATGGCCCTTAACATAAAGCACCTACGGGTACATGGAGATTCCTTCCTAATCATAAATCAAGTGACAGGAGCATGGAAAATTATGAACGAAACCCTCGCAAAATACCAAGCAAAAATACAAACACTCCTGACAGAATTCGACTGCATAGAATTCTATCACCTCCCAAGGGAAGAAAACCAATTTGCCGACGCACTATCAAAGCTTTCATCCCTTCTCAACATGCCACCAAATGTTGACACACTACCCATTGTCGTCGAGAGACGTGGTGAGCCCGCATACATCCACACCATCGACATTGACGAAGCAGAACAAACAGAGCCATGGTATCAAGCCATACTCAACTACAAAACACACAACTCCTATCCACCTGACACCGACAAGCGCGGTAAAAGAGCCATCAGACTCCTCGCGTCCCAATTCGTACTTGAAATGGGACAACTACTCAAAAAGACGCCACAAGGTACCTTGCTCATGTGTGTGGACTTCAAGAAAGGGCAGGAAATCATAGCCCAAGTGCATGACGGCGAATGTGGTCCACACATGAACACAAGAGCATTATGCAAGCAAATATTACGACTAGGTTGGTATTGGACAACCATGGAAGCAGACTGCATCCGCTACGTCAAGTACTGCCATAACTGTCAAATTTTCAGCCACATACAGCACGTACCCCCTTCACCCCTATACAACCTCACATCTCCTTGGCCTTTCTCAACCTGGGGTATAGACGTAATAGGTAAAATCCATCCAATCGGAACAGGAGGACACTGTTTCATACTAGTAGCCATAGATTACTTCACAAAATGGGTGGAAGCAGCGTCCTTCCGCACCCTCGGCTCAAAAGAGGTTGCCAAATTCATACAAACAAACATCATATGCCGATACGGCATACCGCACGGATTTATAAGCGATCAAGGTTCACATTTCCAAGGCAAGGCGGAAGCCATACTTGCCAAATACAGCATACAACATCACAGATCCTCTCCTTACCGACCCCAAACCAACGGAGCCGTGGAAGCAGCAAACAAAACTGTAGTCACCATCCTGGAGAAGATGATCGACAGTTGTCGGGATTGGCCCAGCAAAATCCCATTCGCGCTATGGGGATATCGTACGACCATACGCACACCCACAGGCATGACGCCTTATTTTCTCACCTACGGCATGGAAGCTGTGCAACCGGTAGAGATCGAAATGAAATCCCTGCGAATACTAATGGAGAGTAACATCCCAGAAGTAGAATGGGCCCGCGAACGCTATGAGAAACTCATGCTCTTGGACGAACGCAGGCTAAATTCTTTAAGCATTGTACGAATGTATCAAGCGCGACTACAAAGAGCATTCAACAAGCGAATTCGACCACGAAACATAAAAGTGGGAGATCTAGTGTTGAAATCAGTACGCGCGCCACTTCCTGTTGACCCGCGAGGAAAGTTCAAACCAAATTGGGCTGGACCCTACCTCGTCAAGGAAATCTACACAGGAGGAGCAGTCAAGCTAACTGACCTAGACGGTCAGGAATTCAATCGGGCAACCAATCTCGACCAGCTAAAGAAATACTACCCATGAAACATTCTGCAATGTATTTACAACATGTAATTAAACACAATTCCTCGGGCCGGCATGCCCTTAAACGTGCACATCCATCACCTAAAAGCAAAACACAATTCTACGGGCAGGCATACCCCTAAACATGCATTCAAAATAATACAACTCAGAACTACGCCGGCTTGATTCCATTTATATGGATACGTAGGCAGCTTTTCAAAGCACAGCTGACATTCAACACAAAATCACACGCCCCAAAACATCTCAGGTTAAGGGTATAACCAACAAAATTCAAAAACACAAATCTTTAATTCTAAAAGAAAACAGGGCAAGTTATATACAAAGAACTCTCGTTTTATTACCAAAGAAAAGCAGTACAATTTGGATTTTCCTAGTTGGGAGCCTAACCAAACACTATATTACAAGACCCGGCATGACCATCGGGTTTTAGGGAATTAAAAAACAAAAAGCGAAGGAAACAACAAGCACACAACCAGCAACCAGACAACAGCACAAGCAGACACCATGATTCGCAACTGAAAGGAGGTCTCAACCCATATGCGGGACACGATCGCCACCATCCTGGCCTGCGGCATTAACCATGATAAAGCCAAGATGACTGAGCTCCGTCTCCGCCGACGCTGCACTCCCAGAGCTCGAACTCCCGCGGCGTCCACGACCAAAGCGCACTGGATCAAAAGCAGACGTCGGTGGTGGCTCGTTTTGCTCTATAGCTCGGAGGCGGGCCCTCTGGCGAGTAGTTGGTGCCGTAGTCCATCGGACATACGACCTTGAAACCCTCACCGTGGCCGGTATCCCTGCCACCTGCCATCGGGGACGCATAATCCATCCTCTCGACCAGGCATCAGTAATTTGGTTATTAAGCACAACCAAATCCTGGATCGTAGTATCCTGCCCTGGGATGAACTGAGCATAGCCCATTTGCCTTCTCACTCTCAGGGGATGAATAAACACCCCAATATCAAAACCGCATAGCATGACTCCAGAGGGACCGTCACCCACCGCACTGCCAGTCACAGTAGTAACCTCCCACCACGACACAACCCAACGGATAGCAGACGCTCTCACAAAAGCAGGGAAGTAGTCATTAGGCCGGTTATTGGGACCTCTCCATCGCAAGCCACGGCTGGTCACGCCAGCCGCCGTATAGGGTACGCCATAAGGGATAGCGCCAAGCACGTTCAGACGCTCCATAAGCCACACCTGCAAAATGAGAGGACAACCACGATAGGCATGCATTCTATTACACGCTCGATCATCTAGGCCAAGGATCGTCTCCGCTAGGATCAGCGCCGCAGGGTTATACCCCATCTCCATCTGCTGCACAACGCAGACCAAACGAGCCTCGCCAAACCCCATTCCGTCCACCGAATCAGGGAACATGAAACAGTGCACAAGACAAAGGGCCAGGGCTCTCCTGCGAGCAACAAATACTAATGAG
Organism: Dianthus caryophyllus; assembly: GCA_023091065.1. Classification (NCBI taxonomy): domain Eukaryota; kingdom Viridiplantae; phylum Streptophyta; class Magnoliopsida; order Caryophyllales; family Caryophyllaceae; genus Dianthus; species Dianthus caryophyllus. The sequence goes on from CM041530.1 coordinate 3,900,035, forward strand.
CCCATTATCATAATCCATGAACCGCTGGCAAAGTCGGATGACATTCAAGCGTCCATCTAGGAACAAGTCCTCCGTCTCGGGCCTCGTCATCATGAGGAAGTTTTGCATGGTTCGCTGATAACCAAGCTCCTGGCAAACACACACTGGAGTAACAGAGCGGGTCCAACCTCCAATAGCAGCAAACTCCTCGACCAGGGGGCAAACTTCCCCGTCAGGGAAGCGAAATACGTGGTATGCCAAGTCCCAGTAGTGCAGACAGGCATCCAGGAACTCCGGTTCCATCCGAACCTGCCTCAAACCTAGGAATACGCCCAAACCACAGCCCCTAAGGTTCCTCTTCTCGATACCCGATAGCATAGCACACCACATCCTCACAAGTCCCTCCAAATGCTCCATTACTCACAAAAAGGAAAACGCTCTCCAAGATATTATGAATACTATTATGATATGAGTAATGAAGTTGCAAGTTAAAAACGTAATATGAAGTGTGATTGAGGAGATGGATGAATGAACTAACACGAGCATCCTTCTTATAGGTAACGTCTTCAAGAGGCAACAATACGAAGTATAATCGCTAGTGAACCAACGATTAACCAAAAAATCAAAACAAAAAGCCAAAAACAACCCAAAAATCGCCAGAAAACTGGCGATTTACACAAAAATCGCCAGTTAACTGGCGATTTTCACTTAAATCGCCTGTTTTCTGGCGATTTTTGTGAGAATCGTTGGTATACAGGCGATTTTCTATGCTTTTCCGACAGATTTGACGCGACGACTGCACACCGTCTTGCAGCGTAGGGTTGCAGTGGACTTTTACAGCCTACGCACCGCTGTTCCTTTTTATTTTTACAGCGTATTATCGATAACGTGATCGGTACCCGGCTTTACGTCGTATTGGAGCATCTTGTGATCGACTCTCGACTAACGTTTTACACATATGCTCCACAAAATCCAACCGTCTCATCTCGCAAGCTTACGTTAAAGCACGACGTTCTTAATTCACATTTTACGAGCGTCAAAAACACCTTTTACGGTCTCACAAAATTTAATCATCCCATTTCGTAAAGCTTACGTTGAAACACAACGTTTTTAATTCACATTTTTACGAATGTCAAAAACACCTTTTACGGTCTCACAAAATGCAATCACCATTTTTCACAGGCCTACGTACAAACACGACGTTCCTAACTCACATTTTTATGCGTGTCAAAAGCGTCTTTTACGGACTCAAAATATTTTCTTCAAAAGGCATGTTTTATAAAAATTTTACGTATGCATGTGCTTACTACAAGTAAGCCAATCTCAATCGAGATTTGTGTTCTTTTTACGACTAACAATCTAATTGCAGGAACACTAGATGAGCACGTCGCGAAGGTTTCAAGTGAAAACGACAACACAAGCGGTCGTACTACAAAACGAGACAAAATAACCAATAAAGCTTCCGTCACCGCGCGCATGATCATTAGCCACGAAAGCTACGCCAACAAGGGAAGCTTACCATAGTCAACAAACACACCTGCTACATAATCAACACGCGCGTTCGAAGTCATGTGACCTACTCGTGTCAAGCCATGGACACGAATCAACGTCATGCGACCCCTACGAGTACAGCCGTACAAAATATCCAAAGCACGCACAAGAAGTCACAAAGCCTACTCGCGCCAAGCCGCTGACATAAAATTGGCCTGATACGAGATCCTACATGTCCAAATACCTACAAATACGACCACAAAATAAAACAAGTCCATAGATATAAGCCAACGATCCTAGCATACATCCCAAATCAGCTCGCATGATCTCGACGGCTAAGCTCTGCGCGTAACGAGTCAATCTCGGCACGATAAGCAGCTAACTCCTGCTCACGTTGAGTCTCCGCAGCCCGGGCCCGCCCTAGCTCTATCTGGCTCTGCGCGACTGCAGCCTGCAACTCTGAAGCATACTTCTGCGCCTTGCAAAGCGCGACCGCTTTATCATTAAAAGCCACGCGCCACCGGTTAGCTACCCTCCACAAATTCTTGTGGACATCCAAAGTCACCTACAAACAAATACGGCCTTAATCTAACTCAAACTGGGGGCTATAATCAAAAACAGCTTCATTTCAAGTTTGACTAACGATTTTAGGACAAAATCTAACTCAAACTGGGGGCTATAATAAAAAACAGCTTCATTTCAAGTTTGACTAACGATTTTAAGACAAAATCTAACTCAAACTGGGGGCTATAATCAAAAACAGCTTCATTTCAAGTTTGACTAACGATTTTAGGACAAAATCTAACTCAAACTGGGGGCTATAATCAAAAGCGACCATTTCAAGTTTGACTAACGATTTTAGGACAAAATCTAACTCAAACTGGGGGCTATCATCAAAAACAGCTTCATTTCAAGTTTGACTAACGATTTTAGGACAAAATCTAACTCAAACTGGGGGCTATAATCAAAAACAGCTTTATTTCAAGTTTGACTAACGATTTTAGGACAAAATCTAACTCAAACTGGGGGCTATAATCAAAAACAGCTTCATTTCAAGTTTGACTAACGATTTTAGGACAAAATCTAACTCAAACTGGGGGCTATAATCAAAAACAGCTTCATTTCAAGTTTGACTAACGATTTTAGGACAAAATCTAACTCAAACTGGGGGCTATATACTACATAAAACGCAAACACAGAATATAAGTCATACCTGCTTCACCCGAGGACTCCAACTATCCATGCCAGCGTCAGTCACCACAGATAGGCACTGCGGCAGTGGCACCGAATGACGACAGCCATCATCATGCTCAAAATCCAGGCTCTCGTAGAAAGGAGGAGGCTGAACCTCAAGGTCAGAGTCACGTGGCTACAAGATACAAAAATCAGGGTCAATTTTTGCTTTTTAAGCAACAATCATGCACAAGCAAACGCAAAAACAACAGCAAACCTCAATGACAGCAGGCGCCAAAGCAAGACGTGCCCACGACGGATAATCCTCATCCAACCTCAGCAGAGAATCCGACTCACCCTCGCGATACACATCGCGGCGAACATCAGCATCCGGCGTCTGAACAAAGAGGACTTTAGGAGGAGACGCAGGCACAACAAACTCGCCCCTAGTCGTCTGCGCTGACAGACGCTCACCTAAGAACCAGTACGAATCATACTGAGTCACAATGTACAACCTCTGAGTATCGCGAACAGCAAAGCGAGTCGTGATCGATGCAGGAACATTCTCGTAATTCGCCCAAGGATTACGAACAAACTACAGAGACAAGAAATAAATCAAGATCCGCAAACACAATCAAAGCAACAACACGAAAGCATGAAAGGAATACAGACTCCTTTTACCTTATCAACGGTCATCCCGTTGAACCGCACTCGAGCAGCATCATAAGTCAAGCGAATACCCCTCCTATTTGCCGTCGCATAAGCATGGAAAGCCGGATACTCCGCCTTCACGGAAAACTTGTCGGGAAGCAACGACGGGAAATGAGCATAACACCAGGACTACATAAAAACAGAAGATACATCACCAAAGGAGAGAGTAACAGCAGCAAAGTAATCACACCTCCATCAGCAAACCTGGGCCAACCAAAGACGGTCTAGATCCATCATCGATCTTATCAGGACGAACCGCGTCCCTACAAAATCGAATCAAAACGCCCATGGCAGGAGTAACCCAGTCGAAATCACCCAATCTAGACAAATCTCTCAGCGCCATTAAAACAGCAGTCGATGCCCGCTCACCTTTATCTCCAAAATGAGTGGCCGACAGAAACCACCATAACCACAATCGAGCATTCTGCTCATGACTCGCCGCACTCACCCGCTTCTTCCCACGGCCCTTGAAGTAATCATCGATCCACGACGTCCGAGGCTTAAATGTGTTCCGCTCCTCCTTCGCACACCTAATGCCGCTTCCAATCAAGCGAACAACTGTCGCACTAGAAATAGCAGGACGCACTCTGTCCCACTTAATCTCCTCCTCTCCGTGGAGGAGTCCCGAGACAACTGCAAGAGACGAGAAAGTGATACCAACCTCGTATCCGGGCATATGAAACGTGTTAGCGGTATCCTAGAACCTATCTAACAACGCTCGAAGTACAGAAAGGTGCGCATTCACATTCTTCTTACGCACCTCCTGCCACTTCGTCACCAACGAACCAAAAGCCGTGCCGAGGATTATTTTCTGCGATTCGGGAGACAACTTCTTGTTAAAAGCGTCCATGACAGTACGGAAGCCAGAAAAAGTCCTCATGATACCTAACTTGAAGCCAACTTTCACTCGAGTAGATAGATGCTCCAATGGGTTCCAAACTAAGCTCACGCCGTCCCAATCCTTAGCAACATTTGCCCACAGTCTCGGCCCATGGGGAAATGATGGCCTTAAGCCTAGCTCATCAACCACGCCCATAAACATGTCTTGGCAAAGAAGAGCCCAAAGATCGCGACTATCAAGACCAGCACCGCAAGATCCCCTCCAGCATCACCTACAACCTCATTACCGACTGCAGCCTCAGCCGCGTCATCCGCAACCTGCTCATCATCCTCCTGCTCCTCCTCGGGCTCAGGATCACTCTCAAAAGCATCCTCAAGTCGACGAGGAGGACCACGCCTCGGCTTATCGACAGCAGGATCATCTTCCCCCTCTGTCTCATCAGAACTCACCTCACCAGAGACGCCAGCACTGCTACCCTCACCTCGCTCACAACTACCACTGGTCTCAAGAAGACTACGGCCACTCTGGCGTCCAAACACCACCCCTAAGATCGCTAGCAACATCGGCTGCCTTACGCTTCCTACTAGGTCTATCATTCTTACGTCCACCCCCACGACCTCTACCTCGGCCCTTCCCGGCGGACACCAACGGCTCAGGAACCCCACGTCCACGCCCAACACCTGGCGAAGGTACAGAACCAACTACACGCTCGCCAATAGAGGGCCTTGGCGACTCAACAGCGGCCCCAAGCCCGCTAACGTGCCCAGTAACTCAATCAGAGCCCACACCCACCTACGGAAGGCATAGGTAGCTCCACAGCCGGCTCCACAGGGACCCCGGTCGCATCCGCAACGCGCCCTGCATCACCAACAGAAGGCCCCGGCTTGGCCCACTCAGAAGTCTTTGTGCTCGCCAATAGAAGGCATAGGAGACTGAATGTACTGCACTCGTTCCTGGCGTCAAAATAGGAGGAGTTTTGAACAGATCGATCGCGATGGACCTTCGTGGTCGCTAAGTGATGACGCAACTTCGGATATCCACAGACGCTCTTCCCCTGTAGGATCAAAATCAATGCTCTCAATGACATCCTGCATAGCACTGGTCGTAGGTATCACGATCTCAGGGTCACCTACATAGATTCAAGAGACAATCTTAAGCGACGCAGCCATATGATGATACAAAAATGCGATCCAATTAAAGCAAGTTCATGACCAATAGAAGGATGCACATGCACGAAGGTAACAGAAAAGCAAGCCTTAGGCCTATCTTTGACAGAAAGGGCTAAAAGGTGAAAAGAAATACAGAAATGCATTTTTAATGACACAGAGACGATATCTACATTATACACGTTTAATCCAAGGAACAAGGATGCACAAAGACAGAGAAAAATCAAGCAAAACAGTAAAAAGCAAGCCTCAGGCCTATCTTTGACGGAAAAGGGCTAAAACAAAGCAGAGACCCAAAAATGCATATTTTGTGACAAACATACAAAATACACGACATGCGCAGCAAAGCTGAAGAGCAACAGTATGCAAAAGCAAAGAAGAAGCGAATGAGACAGCAAAAAGCAGACTTTAGGCCAAATTTCGACAGATAAGGCCGAAACAATGTGGGAGCACAAAAATGAACATACTATGACACGTATGCGATGTATACGTCATACACAACCAATACAAAGAGCAAGAAAGTACAAAAGATGACAAAAATCAAGCAAAGCAGCAGAGAATACGCTTTAAGCCTATTTTTGACAGATAAGGCTAAAACGGCGCAGAGACACAGAAATACCCAGTGCATGACACGTATACGACACACAAGTCATGGTAAACACCCACAAAAAGTTTCGTACAAGAATCATGTCCCGAACACCCCGACTGAACAGCTTTTGTAAAACGCGCGCAAACTACAAAAACGACCTTTTTATAGCCTTTTCTTGACCAGAGAAGCCCCAACCTCCCACGAACCAACACTTTAGCCAACCCAGACGGCCTGCACGACAATATATCCAAGACTCGAAGCACGAGAAGCAAGAAAGACGAGTTCAAGGAGCCTAGCTCAACTACACAAAAACGATCCAAAACACTCCGAAACACCTCCAAATAACGCGTGATCAGCAAAAATAAGCAGACCATACACCATACAAGTCATCATGACCCAAGACAAATATTCTCGACAAATTTCGGAACCGAAAATTTCGACCCAAGAAGCCGCCTCCACACAAAAACACGCGAAAATTACAGATTTTCAAACCATTTTTCGCACACAAGACACCCAAAGCCTCATCATCAGCATACAACGACGTTTCAAAAACAACAAGGCCATCCGAAGTCGTCTAACACGTTAAAAACAGAGCACAAACCCCTGAAAATCACCCCTCTACACGGTTTTTTACCCAAAAAACCCGCTTTTCACGCCCATTTCAGCAAAACAAATTCACCTACGCATTATACTAATAATGGGTAGCCTACACTTAAGTTTTGAGCACGTTTCGAGACAAAAACGAAAAATGACCAAAATGCCCTTGACCTGCTACACGAAAAACAGCCCCAAGACACGGGTTTTTCCACATACAATCATCAACAATAGCAAGACAAGCTTCTTACTACTCTCAAGCATCGATTTCAAGCAACAATGATAGCAAAATTCGAATCATGCAAGACGGTTTAGCATAAACCCTAAAAAACGAATTTTCAGTTAAAACCAACTCAAACCGACTTCAAAACACGAATTAGCAACTTGATTGAGTGCATACCTTGGTCCATTGCGAATCGTAGAAGGCGGAATCACGAATTTTGGTTGAAAATCGCTGAGAACGAGTTTTTCGATTAAGGGTGTGTTTGTGTGTTTGTTTTCGGCTACTCTACTCTCTCCCTTACCCGTGTTTTTGAACAAAATTACACACACACACACTAAATCGCCAGAAGTCTGGCGATTAAGTGGTCAGGCACAGCTCAATTTTTAGTTTCGACTGGTTATTACGGTCCATTACGCTATTAACCCACTCTTTTATGCGCTATTATGATAAAACACGAGAATACACATGCTCGTTACGAGCCGAGAGCCCAAATTTTACAAAATAACAACACATATACACGCTGTACGGGTTACAAATCAAAATACGTATGCTCCTCACGAGTTAAATACGTATATTTTCAAAACAAATACACTCTTTACGAGTCACAAAATCAAAAATACGTATATTCCTCACGAATTAAATACGTATATTTTCAAAAACAAAAACGCTCTATACGAGTTAAAAATCAAAAATACGTATACTCCTCACGAGTTAAATACGTATATTTTCAAAAACAAATACACTCTTTACGAGCCACAAAATCAAAATACGTATATTTCCCACAAGTTAAATACGTATATTTTTCAAAAACAAATACGCTCTATACGAGTTAAAAATCAAAATACGTATATTTCCCACAAGTTAAATACGTATATTTTTCAAAACAAATACACACTTTACGAGTCACAAAATCAAAATACGTATGTTCCTCACGAGTTAAATACGTATATTTTTCAAAACAAATACACTCTTTACGAGTCTGTAGATACCCGTATCCGTACCCCCCAAAAACAAACCCGATGATGAAAAGGACTGTCATACATGCTTTTAAAAAGAGTCGAAACGGTACAAAAGTGTCTAAAACGTATTTGGTCATTTTTAGCGTATTAATTTGGACTTGCATGATCATAAAAATGAATGTCAATTTTAATCATTATGAGCATAACACGAACAAAATATAGGAACGTCTTTTTAAGCCAAGCCACAAAAACAGCCCAACTAGCTACAAAACGGCCCAAACTTACAAAAACGACCCAAAACACAACCCGCAAAACGGGCCAAAGTGCGTCCCGTGTCACGTTTTCGCAGAACTAGAAATTACAAAACCATAAAATAATATACTTTAATATTATTTTATTTCGAGCCAAAACCGAAAAACACGACAAAAACCGAAACACGAAAATCGAAATTCGGACCAAAACTGAACAAAGACTTAGCACTTAAGCTAAGAACAAAAACATAATCATTACTCAATCATACGTCCAAAAAACCAAACGGCATATAAGCAAATTTCAAAACAAAATAACAATCGCCTGTTAACAGGCGATTAAAAAAGTAATCGCCTGTTAACAGGCGATTATCTTTTTGTTTTGTACAGCCGCCATTTTGTTTTTCTTACAAAATTCCAAACAAAACCAAATTAAAATCGCCTGTTCACAGGCGATTTAATTTTTCCTCACCCAAAAATCAGCCAACCTCTATAAATACCAACCCCCTTAATTCATTTCAAAGCATCGGTTTTTAACACTTATACACTATTCACAAAAATCCACTCAAAAATACCGTCTTTACATTTTCGAAAGGTAAACCTTTTACCTACGTTTTGGACGTTTGAGACTCGGACAATGGGGTTACATTAACCCCAAACCCGATATTGGCACTAGCGAAGCCGTATTCGTAATACGGTTGTAGCAATTCGGATTCATAATCCGTCTAAACCTCGCCAATATCGCATAAATAACGACCTCATATCACTAAAGCAAACCGACGTCACTTTTATAATTATGCAAGTCCTCATTCATGTGTTAAATAAACGACTAGAATCACGGATCCAACACTAAATTGTCTACTGGATTTCATAGAGTCTTTTAGCATGTCAAAACTGAGGGTTTTTCACAAATTCTGAACATAAGGTCGGAAAATAACGTCTATAGTAATAATTTAGTCAATAAATTATTATTTAACGTACATTTCCTATAGCAAAGTCATTATTTTGACTATTTACATTATTTATGCATTTTAATCGAGTCATTTTTATTCGCACTTGTACGTAGCGTGACTTTTAGCCCAAATATCGAAATTAAGCAAATGTTTTCAAATTAGTAGAGACTACTCTTACGTAGGCTTTTTGATTACTGTTTTCAAAACTCATTTTGTCAAAACTTTCGAAAAGTAACCTCACTCCGAACCCCTTCTCTGGTTTCAAACCTTAGATTTTTAGGTATCGACGCACCTTGAAATCTGAGACACTCGTGTCTTGTATTTCAAGACGCGTTGAATAGGTTCCAAATTCCTTTAATATTTGGTGGCGACTCCGAAAATACATTCCAAAAAGGACTTTTATACTTTTCTTTTTTGATCACAAATTCATGCAATGATCTCCCCCATTTTTAGCAAAACTTCGCACTCTTTTTTCCTGCGAGGCGCATTCCGCCCCTACGCCCCCGCAACGGGGGCGAGGTCGGGCGCGCGCAGGGCGTCGATAGGTTTCTCTCGCTTTCCGGTACCTTCAGCTGGCGACTCCGCTGGGGACGAGCATGATTTTTATTATTTTTGAAAAACTTGTTTTTCTTTTATTTTAAAATCATAAAGAAGTGAAGCTTGAAACTTTGAAAACATTTACGCTTTCGATATTTGGGCAAAAGTACGTTGAGTCGAATCCTCCTGATTCAAACCACACCCTTTGAGGAACGGCCTCAAGAACTCTCGCCATAAGCGAGGTAACTCCGGACACACTGTTCTCTCACCCCTCCACGATTACAAGTACGGCATCCGTACAAACGATCGTAACCAGTCAAACTCGAATGCTCTAGGGCCCGTCTTGAATTCACACCTAAGACGTGTGTAGTCTTGCGGGTGCCCCTACCCAAACGTATCGAGAATGGCCGGAGGGAACCTTACCCTATAAACCAAAAACCTGTGGTTATATGTACAAGTGCTGAAGCTATAGTACCCTCACTATAGTAGTCTTTCAAAAACTTTCTGCATGCAAAAACTTTTCCTAGGCATTATACTTTTAAAATACGTCCATCTTTGAAATTGCTTTTTCAAACTTTTTTCAAAAAAGGTCATACTTTTAAAAACACGCCGTTAGGCTCTTTGACCTATAGTCATTTGAGTTTAATAAATAAAATGCCGCTACATTTAAAACCGACCTAGGATAACCACTATATCCTGTGTCCTTTTCAAAACGTAAATGAATTATGCATCGACGTATCGTCATAATGCATTTATTGCTAAAAGTCTTTCACAAAGCAAAAACCCGAATATGTCAATTCATTTCGGAGATTTTAAATGAAATTAACTTTTAGAACTTTAGAATTAGCCCTAAGTCGAGTGACTCTTTAGTCATCCCGACTTGATCTTTTTCTCTCAAAAAAACAAAACGCGGGATCGGTCAGATGCGAACAGTTGATTTACTCTTTGAATCAAGTGACCTATCGTCATTTTTGATTCAAATCCCTGAGTCACACGTAAAAGGCGAACAATTGATCACCTTTTACCCAAATTTTAACATCCTCAGATCGGTTAGCCTATCGCTACTTCGGTCTGATCCTTTTTTATCATAATCCAATGATAAACCCCCGGCAACATACCGCCAAACTGGGTTAATCGGATTATGATCATACAAATTTTCTTATCTCGAGAATAGGGACGTGTCAACATGCCTCTATCTCAAAAGCTTCCCGTGTCTTTTTAAAAGCTAAAAACACGAGTCAAGTCGAGTCACCCTTTTTACACTTTTGTGTCTTCCTTTGGTCGTGAATGTGATTTTTCATTTGAGTCTTTTTCCTTCTCTTTTAGAATCACTAAAGGTTTGAAAACTTTGTCAGGTCCGCTCATTGAAAAACCCTGGATACGCCGATTTAACTAAGAACCGTCACTTAAACCCACCTCCGCCTCCAAAGAAGCGCTCCTACAACAGATCAAAACCAAAACCTGTCATGGCCTTTCAACACGATGAAGGTTTCGGAGGACCGCCGCCCCCCCAGAGGTAATCACGAAAGCGGTCCGATGACCAATGATAGGATAGCTAGCCTCACTACGACTATCGAACAAATGGCTATCATGCAAAAGTTTGAAGCAGAGAAAAACGCCGTACGCTTAGCCGAGGAATCCGAACGGAACGCAAAAAGGATCCGAACCATGGAAGAACGTCTCACGAATTCAAGGGGTTACTCTATACATCAAGCCACCGAGCACATCCCAAAGAACGTCAGGTCCATGCTACCAGATAAACTAGCACTCAGCGATCTTCCCATCTTCAAAGGTCACGAAAGTCCGCTCGTGCATGTTAAAGCCTTCAAGGCTAAAATGGCCATCATGGGCGTTGAACCCCCCGCATGGGCTACTTTATTTCCACATTCACTCGATGCACAACCCAGGGCATGGTTCTATGCTTTAGAGCCACACAAAACCGGAAGTTCCGAGGACATAATCTGCTATGCTCGATCTTGATCGAGACATCAATGATATCCAAGCCTCGCTACGTACCTTGGAGGTCCTGACTCAGAGAGACACTGAAGGGTTTACCGAGTACCTAACGCGCTGGAAGAAACTATGTGCTCAAATACCTAACCGCCCAAGAGACACCGATTTGATCACCAAGTTTATCAACAACCTCACCCCCGCATACCAAAGAACACCTACGATACGGAAATTTTGACAATTTTTCAACCCTCAGCGTCGTTGGCGAGCTCATCGAGGACGACCTCCGTAAAGAAAACAGGAATAAGAGTACGGGCCGCGGGTATCAAGGGAGCTCATCTCGAGCCACTGCCAAAGTCGAGCCCATCCATGCCATCAACGCACTGGACGCGTTAGAAGCACCACCGGTTTTTACGACACCACCAAGACCTGACATGCCTCCGCCAAAAGCATCATACTCACCTCCTGGTCCCAGTTCGATGAAAGCACGACGGAACTTTGACCCGATATACATGACTTACTCAAAAGCACTGCAGAAGCTGGTGAGCCGCAATGTACTTCAACTCATAGGGCCTACTAGCGAACCTCCCCCAGACAAGAAACCGAAGTCATGGGATCAGAACGCATACTGCGAATTTCACAGAGGAAAAGGGCACGACACCGAGCAATGTTTTCGCCTGAAGAACATAGTTCAAGACTTAATCGACGACAATACTATTGTTAAGCCCAGCCCAAGTCCTAAGCCTTCAAACCAGCTGAACCCTCTACATAACCATGCTATATTTACGGAAGCACACCCTATCATCGACTGCTCTAAAATGATAGTCTCAGACGATTACGAAGTCAATGGCATCTGGAATACTTCTGAGGATGAAGCCGACAATGATGACATCCGCACCTGTCTCCAAGATGAGCCCTACGAGGAAGAGGCTCAACCCCGTCGCCCGCCAGGCAAGTACGGAGAGTTACGTCACAAGTACCCATTCAGGCTATCAGACAGTGATGATGAAATAGCCTACCTAACACGTTCTGGACGTCCGTACCAAGCTTCTCTAAAGTTACTTGAACCTCAAAGCCGCCCGCCAAGGTTGACTGCTCAAGAAAAGAACAAGGGGATAATCATAGACGAAGATACGCCGCCTACTTCGCCTACCTCTGCAACCCCACCTACAAACATTGCTCCTACGCCGCCAGCCAGCAAGGTGTCATTACCTGACACCAATCCTGTACCTGTCTTGCCAGTTAACAAAATAACTCCACCAAATGCTACCCCAACACCCTTGCCTACACCCGAGATCGGAGACACACTCCACAAACAACTCAACAAGACGAAAGCGGACATTTCAATCTGGCAGCTCTTAAGAGACTCAATGGGACACCGTGAAGCCCTCTACCAAGCATTACAGGTCACCCCGATGACATCGGAAATGTCTCCGGAGAAACTTATCAGTAACATTACGCGCGAATGGCAGGCCAACGCCGTCACCTTCTCGGATAAGGACCTCCCTCCGTTCGGCGGCACACACAATCTACCTCTCTACATCAACGTGGAATGCCATGGCATGACGTTGCCGGTCGTCCTCATCGACAATGGATCTGCAGTCAATGTCTTGCCCCTTGAGACAGCTAGGAAATTGGGAATTAAGGAAAACGACTTCATCCCGTGCACGGACGGTGTCAGGGCCTACGACGGAACACGCCGCAGCATAAAAGGAACCATCTCCTTCCCCATTATGACTGGACCAGTCATGAGAGAAACCGAATTTCAAATCATCGACATACCCCCTACCTATAACATGCTACTAGGAAGACCTTGGATCCACGCTACCAAGGCCGTCACCTCAACCCTACATCAAAAGGTCAGGATACCTCTTGATGACGAGATCGTCACCATCGACGCCTCGAACTTTCGGGCTACCCTCAAGCAGCAAAAAGCCAATGATAGTACTGCAGAGATAAATGCCGATCCAGCCCACGACATGTGTGGGTTCGACTTTGACTTCAACATCTGTACTCTGACCCGTGGAGAGGAAATCGCTGCGCTCTACACAAAGGACGATGACAATAAATGGCCCACCATGGGTCTATCTTACGTACCATGGTCATACGAAGTCTCTCAAGGTTGGGAAGCATACAATGATCGCAAGAAATATCATGACTTCCATATGCAACCATACCACATCCTCCCCAGCCACTACTTCGTCAAAGAAGGCACTAGCAAGATTCCTAAGGACACGACCACATACACCATTGCCGGGATTGAGCTCATTTCCGACATCGTGCGCAACAACAACTTCAACCCTACCAACCTGATCATCCCTTACGAAGAGAAAACTCACAACGGATGGTCAAAAACCCTCCAATGGACCGACGAACAAGGCCGTACTTTCAAGATAACTACGGGTCAAGGCTACGCTTTCGAAGATTCCGACTCCGACGAAGACAATACCCCAAACCAAAAGACTGTCTTAAAGTTTAAACTCCCTCGTCGTCATCTCAAGTCTCTTACCCCAACTAAGTCCAGACTACTTCCCACGACATAGTCGTTTTAGCTAAAGAACTAGAGTCATTAAGGTTGTCCAAAGCTCCCTCGTCTGAGCTATCTTCAAATGTAACCGCTTTTGATAACATTAATAACATGAAAGTTTTTGATTACTCTTTGCCTCTTTCAAACTCTACTCTTTCTAATAATTGCGATAAATTTAATAACATTGCATTATATAGATACATTGCAAGTATTGTCTCAAAACCCGAACAGAACCCAATTATTGAAGACACAACAACCACCAACATAGGCACACCCGAAGAACCTCAAGAGCTGCAACTGGGGGCTTCCCTAAGCACAGAAGAAAGGGCCACCTATACCAAGCTCCTCGCAGAGTTTAAGGACGTCTTTGCCTGGTCATATAAGGACATGCCCGGCATAGACCGCGAGATAGCTGAACACCGCATCCCGATCAAGCAGGGTAGCAAGCTTTGGCCAAGGTAAGCTCGACGCATCAAGCCGTAATGGTCTCTCATGGTCAAGGAAGAGATCGGCGAGCCTACAAGTCGGTTTCATCCAAGTCATCGAATACTCGCATCGGGTCTCCAATATGGTACAGTTATGAAGAAAAAGCGGCAAAATACGAGTATGTGCCGACTTCCGGACTGAACAAAGCTCGCCAAAAGATGATTTCCCACTACCTCACATGGACATCCTAATCGACAACACAAAGACCATGCCCATCGCTATTCATGGATGGATATGCAGGATACAACCAAATCAAAATGGCAAAGCAGACGACATGCCAAAAACCACTTTCAGAACCCCTGGGAACATATCGCTACACCTGGCCATGCCATTTGGGCTCATAAATGCCGGCTACCTACTAACGCATCGCCACCACCTTGCTGCACGCCTTGATGCATAAGGAGGTTGAGGTGTACGTCGACGACATGATCGTAAAATCGAAAGAAAGGGATGACCACATCACAAATCTCCGGAAATTCTTCACCAGGATCGAGCAAAGTACAAAATGCGATTAAACCCACGTAAATGCACCTTTGGAGTCACATCGGGCAAGTTGCTAGGCCACATAGTAAGCCAATGTAGGATCGAAATAGACCCACCAAAATCAAAGCAATAATGGGCATGAAAACGCCGAGCAACATCGATTTAAATAAGGAGTTTCTTGGGGCAAGTCCAATATATCTCCTGCTCATCAAAGAACTCACCATGATTTGCGAGCCAATCTTTAAGAAATTGAAGAAGGAAGAGCATACGAAATGGGACGACGATCGTCAACAAGCATTCGACAAAGTCAAGAGCCTCGCTACAAATCCACCCGCTCGGTACCTCCGCAAAGGATTTGCCACTATCGCTCTACTTAACAACCACGCCCGATGCCATGGGTGCCATGCTCGCCAGAAGTCGACAATGAAGAACGAGCCATCTACTACATCGAAGAAGTTCCACGATTACGAAACTTCGGTATGAACGATCGAGAAGAGTCGCCTCACCGTCCGGGCAACCAAAAAGCTCAGACACTACCTACTCACCAAAGACTACAAGAGTCTACTCACTAATGGACCCTCAAATACCTATTTGAAAAACCGATCTGACGGACGCATGGCGGATGGACTCGCTTCTCGCCAGTCACGAACTCAAGTACCTCCCTCTGAAAGTAATCAAAGGAAGAGCGGTTTCGGACTTCCTCGCAGAAAATGCTATCATCGAACAGCCCATGATTGATACGATGTCATTTCCGGACGATGGGATATTCACCATAGAAAAGGAATACTGGCAATTATACTTCGACGGAGCATCAAATTACCGCGGCTATGGAGTCGGAATACTCCTAATATCCCCAAACGGCGATCATACTCCACTCTCGATCAAGCTCGACTTCAGCGTTACAAATAACGCTGCAGAATCTGGCTTTGCATTTATGGTCCGCAGCACCATCACCCTCAAGATAAAGAACCTACGGGTACATGGAGACTCATTCCTCATCATAAATCAAGTGACAGGGGCATGGAAGATCATGAGCGAAACCCTCACCAAATACCAAGCAAAAGTACAAAAGCTCCTAGCCAACTTCGACTGCATTGAGTTCTATCACCTCCCAAGGGAAGAAAACCAGTTTGCCGACGCACTGTCAAAACTCTCATCCCTCCTGAACATACCACCAGACATGAAGTTACTGCCCATCATCGTCGAAAGACGTGACGAACCAGCATACATCCATACCATTGACCTGGACGAAGCCGAGCAGACAGAGCCATGGTATCAAGCCATAATCAACTACAAGACAGACAACACCTACCCACCCGACACCGATAAGCGCGGACAGAGGGCTATCAGACTCCTAGCTTCCCAATTTGTGCTAGAGATGGGACAATTACTCAAGAAAACACCACAAGGGACACTGCTCATATGTGTCGACTACAAGAAAGGGCAGGAAATCGTTACCCAAGTCCACGATGGCGAATGCGGACCCCACATGAATGCTCGAGCACTCTGCAAACAGATTCTACGGCTAGGATGGTATTGGACGACTATGGAAGCAGATTGCATCCAATACGTTAAGCAATCGTCATAATCGCCAAATTTTCAAAGAATGTACAAAGATGTACCACCTTCACCACTATATAGCCTAACCTCACCCTGGCCCTTTTCAACCTGGGGCATCGACGTGATAGGAAAAGTCCACCCCATCGGAGCAGGAGGTCACTGCTTCGTACTAGTGGCCATCGACTACTTTACTAAATGGGTAGAAGCAGCATCCTTTCGAACCCTCTACCCAAAGAAGTCGCCAAGTTCATCCAGACAAACATCATATGCCGATATGGCATACCCCACGAGTTCATCAGCGATCAAGGCTCGCACTTTCAACGCGAGACGGAAGCTATACTCACAAAATACAACATCCAACATCACAAATCCTCGCCATATCGACCCCAAACCAATGGAGCCGTTGAAGCAGCAAACAAAACGGTCGTCACCATACTTGAAAAAATGATCGACAGTTGCAAAGATTGGCCCAACAAGATACCATATGCACTCTGGGGATACCGAACTACCATCCGAACCCCTACAGGCATGACCCCCTATTTCCTCACCTATGGCATGGAAGCCGTCCAACCAGTGGAAATAGAAATACAGTCTCTACGCATACTAATGGAAAGTAGCATCCCGGAAGCAGAATGGGCCCGTGGACTGCATTTAACAACTCATGCTCCTGGATGAACGCCGATCGCATTCCCCGAGCACCGTGACGTATGTACCAAGCCCGGCTACAACGAGCATTCAACAAACGAGTCAAGCCACGAAACATTAAAGAAGGGGATCTCAGACTAAAGTCGATTCGAGCACCACTTCCATCGACCCACGAGGAAAATTCAAACCTAACTGGCCGGGCCCTACCTGCGTCAAAGAGATCTACAGGCGGGCGATCAAACTAACCGACCTCGACGGCCAAGAGTTCAACCTCGCCACAAACCTCGATCAACTCAAGAAATACTATCCCTGAAAACCCCTTGCAATGTATCTATAAAATACAATTTTATAAAAATCAATTCATGGACCTACAGGTCCTTAAACATGCTCATGGACCTGGCAGTCCTTAAACATGCTCATGGCGGCATGCCCCTAAAACGTGCTCTCTCTCACTCTCTCTACAAAAATCAAACACAATTCATGGACCGGCAGGTCCTTAAACATGCTCATGGGCCGGCATGCCCTTAAACGTGCTCTTTCCCTCCACAAAAATCAAAAGCAATTCATGGACCGGCAGGTCCTTAAACATGCTCATGGACCGGCAGGTCCTTAAACATGCTCATGGGCCGGCATGCCCCTAAACATGCATCCAACAAACACAATTCATGGGCCGGCATGCCCCTAAACGTGCACATTCACCACAAAAAAGCAAACACAATCCATGGGCCGGTATGCCCTTAAACATACATTCCCGAACTACGCCGGTTTGATTCCACTTTTCGTGGATACGTAGGCAGCTTTACAAAAAGCGCAACCGATATTCAACACAAAAAATGACACGTCCAAAGCTTAAAAAGGCTGAGGATATAGTCAACACAAAAACCGTCTCATAACCTAACATAAGGCGATATTCAACACAAAAATGACACGTCCAAAGCTTAAAAAGGCTGAGGATATAGTCAACACAAAAACCGTCTCATAACCTAACATAAGGCGATATTCAACACAAAAATGACGCGTCTAAAGCTTAAAAGGGCCAAGGACATAGTCAACACAAAAATTCGTTTTTTAACCTAAGGGTGAAAAGAACGACATTCAACACAAAACGACAAACCCAAAGCTTAAAAAAGTCGAGGGAATAGTCAATACAAAAATTCCTGAAAGCATGCTTGCATTCTAAACTTTGAAAAGAGATTAGAGCCAAGGAATTTCACACAAAATAATAAGCAAAATGAGGCAAAGTCGTAAATAAAAAACCTGATTTTTATTAATCTTAAAAAGAACGGTTACATTTTGGATTTTTCAAACGTAGGAGCATGACTATGACCTTAGAAATACACTAACAAACACTATATATTACAATACGAGTCCCGGCATGTACATCGGGTTTAGGATAGGTAATATATTACATAATACAACATAATATGAACATAATACTAACAAAACACACATAAGCTAAAACCAGGTTATTCTCCAAAACGGACTTAAGACCTCTCAGCTGAATAGGGGAGCACCAACCCTCAACCCCTGCGACGATCCCCAACATTGCCATAATGACCCAAAGCACCAGGCCCAGGGATATGGCGATGACCAAACACTGTTGTCGACAGAATCGACTCACGAACCGGACCCACGCCGACGTCATTTTCACGTCTAAGACAGACTGGGTCATAGGCAAACGTAGGTTGGAAACCATTAAGCTCCAGAGCGCGAAGACGTGACCTTTTATGGGAACTCTGGGCAACAGTCCACCTAGTATAGGCCTTTGATACCCGAGTCGTCTTAGGAGCACCCGCCACAGACCACCTAGGACGCGTAATCCACCCGCCCGCCCAGGCATCGGTCATATCACGGCCAACATAACCGCGTGCTCGCACCTTAGTATCCTGACCAGGGATAAACTGTGCCCACCCTATCTGTCTCATCACTCGCACAGGATGGATATAAACACCCATGTCAAAACCGCAGCGAGGACTCGGATGGACCATCACCACCAAAGACTCGCCACGTCCACTATCCCCCACCATGGTACCGACCAACGAATGGTCGACGACCTCACAAACTCGGGAAAGTAATCATCAGGACGTTGGTCTGGGTCCAACCACCTCATGTAGCGATTAATTACACCCCAAGCATAATCTGACCCATCAAGACCAACATCGCCCAGCACACCAAGACGCTCCATCAGCCATACTTGAAGAATAAGGGGACATCCTCGGTATGGACGCTCCCTATTACAAGCACGATCATCCAGGCCCAGGATCGTCTCAGCCAAGATCACGGCAGAAGGATTGCAACCATACTCCATCTGTTGGACGATAGTGATTAAGCGAGGATCACCAAGCGCTCCCTCATACAAGGAATCTGGGAACATGTAGCGGTGGACTAGACAGAATGCCAACGCTCTTTTCCTGGCACCATAAGAGATCGTCTCATTTCTACGGTTCATGAACCGCTTGCACAGGCGATTAAGGTTGATACGGCTTCCAGCAAATAGGTCCTCCGTCTCTACCCGGGTCATCTGGAGGTAGTTCTGCACGTGCCTCTTATGATCAGGCTCCGGTCTAACACACACGGGCATGTTAGTTCGCAACCAACCGCCAATGGCTCCAAACTCCTCGACTAAAGGGCAAACCTCTCCGCAAGGAAAGCGGAACACATGGAAGCTCAAGTCCCAATAGTCGAGACACGCATCCAGGAACTCGGGCTCCATTTGGACTTGCCTCAACCAAAGGAATGCCCCAAAACCGCAATCTTTCAAATCCTTCTCCTCGATACCCGACAAGGACGCACACCAACTACAAGAAATTTCCTTCAAAAATCTCCATAACTCGATTTAATGTTCCGTAAATATTCGAATATTTTTGGAAAATCGAGAATAGAAGACGAGAGGATGAGTGAAATGAACTAACTTAGCCCTCCTTTTATAGCCGAGATGTGCAAAGCGAAACACAACACAAAATTTAAACGCTAGTGCACAAGCGATTAAAATAAATCAAACAAAAACCACAAAACAAAAATAATCGCACGAGAACGCGATTAAAATTAAAATACTGCTCACGAGCGATTTTATTTTTATTTCGACAAAATTATTCGATTTTCTTACAAACTCTTACACACCTACACCCTAAACCCAAACTTTCAACCCCTATTACCCCTTTACCGACCTCTTGGTCTACACTATCTGGCCCCGTCAAGGCCGTCTCGATTTACGTAATCGGCCCGCTCTTTCATATTTTTCATTTTCACAAAACACGATAATCACACAAAAATTAAACACAACACAAAATATGATTTTCACGTTCACAATTTTTCGTCTCAAAACGCTGCTTTAGCTCATATTTTGGCTATGTCAAAGCGTCTTTTTCACAAGTCTAAAATTTTTGCTAAATTAGCATTTTTCAAAAATTTAGTCATTAGCGAGTCGATCTCAATCGAGGCGTATATATATGCTTTTACGACTAACAATGTTTTGCGTGTACGCTCGGCAAGCAAATATGCAAGGATGTTAGAGCCGGCTACTACGCAGGAATGCATTTTCGCAACAAGACAAAATAACCGAAATAAAACCATAAACACCCACAAGACCAAAAATCAACCAACCATACACAAGTCCTAATACATAAACCAATACAAACAAATACTAATATTCGTAATACAAGTCCAAAATACACAAGTCCAAGCCTACGACGGCCGGGTCACGACGCCGCAAGACAAAGACGCAGGAATCGATCTCAAAGACGCGCCTCTATCCGGCTCCTGCATCGACCCTCCAGCCTCCGCCTCGGGACTCGCTAACTCCTCGGCATGCGCGACCTCTGGCTCGACGCGATCTCGCCCCTCCTCACCGACCTGGCTAACTCAAGTCGGCGTCGGCCGCTTCTCTCCGCCTGCAAGCCTCAACCACCTTCTCATTCACGCATCGCCCGCCACGGTTCGGCCGCCCGCCATAGCGTGCACGTCGCCACTGCAACAAACACGAAACGCCCACTTAGCTTGACAAACTGGGGGCTATAATCAGGAGCTATTCCAACAAAGTATGACTAACGATTTTACACTAAAATCTTACTCATACCGGGGCTATAATCAGAAGCTATTCCAACAAAGTTTGACTAATGATTTTACACTAAAATCTTACTCAAACTGGGGGCTATAATCAGAAGCTATTCCAACAAAGTTTGACTAATGATTTTACACTAAACTCTTACTCATACTGGGGGCTATAATCAGAAGCTATTCCAACAAAGTTTGACTAATGATTTTACACTAAAATCTTACTCAAACTGGGGGCTATCCTACATAATACACATGCTATACAAAAAAAAAGTGAATACCTTTTTCACTTTCGGATCCCAACTCTCTAGTCCCGCGTCAGTGACCACGGACAGACAAGGCTGCAGCACGATCGAATGGGAGCAGCCCTCGTGAACAACCAGCAGATCCTCGACGAACGGAGGAGGCTGGAACTCAAGATCAGGATCACGTCGCTACAAAACAAAAATAGGGTAAAATTTTTGCTTCTCAAAGCCAAAACCTATACAAGCGAAAAAGATAAACAAACATACCTCGATCACAGCATCAGCAAGAGCATGCTGTGCCCAAGTCACGTAATCCTCTACGGCCAGGAATCTGACCGACCTCATGGTACACGTCACGACGCTCGTTAGCATCAGGCGTCTCTACAAACAAAACCGAAGGCGGAGGAGCAGGTACGATGAAGCCCCCGCGACCCGTCTGCCTGTGACATGACGCTCACCCATGCGCCAAGACGAGCCGTGCGGGTCTCGATACGCGCCGTCCGTCAAGGGGACCAAAGCGAGCTGCAATCGACGGAGGGACGCCAGTAAAATTCCTCCAAGGGTCGCGAACGAACTACAAAACAAAACCAAATCATAAACTACTAAAAACAAACACAAAACCAAAACCAAGCTACAAAAGACCAGAATACAAAACACAATCACCCTTACCTTATCCATCACCATCCCGTTGAAGAGAACACGAGCCTCGTCGTACTTAAGGCCAATGTTCTGCCGTTCCGCTGTCGCGTACGCATGGAAGGCCGGGTACGCTCGTGTAACCTGGAACGTACTCGGAAGCAGAGAAGGGAAGTGAGCATAGCACCAAGCCTGCAAGCAATCAGAGAACATGTCATAAAAGAAAAGCAGAAACAAGACAACAGGACGCTACAAAATCAAGCCTTACCTCCATAAGAAGACCAGGGCCCACAAGCGACACATCTGACTTCTCGTCGATCCGGTCAGGACGCACTGCGTCCCTCAAGTATCGGATCAGCAACCCCAGGGCAGGAGTAACCCAGTCAAACTCACCCAGACGTGTCTGGTCAAGCGGCGCCATCGCCATCAATGACCGTCGGCCTTCGGCTCCCCTTGTCGCCGAAATGGGTGGCCGTCAAGAACCACCACAGCCACAGTCGGGCCCTCTGCTCAGCGCTCGCTCGAGTAGAACCTTTCTTCTTCCTCTTCCCCTCGAAGAAGTCGGCAAACCATATCGTCCGGGGCTGAAACGTCTTCTCCTCGCCTCTCCCGCACCTAACCCCGTCACCAATCAACCGTGACAACCCGCGGACTATCAATAGGAGGACGCTCACGCCCCCAGTCCAGCAAAACCTCACCATGAGGCAGCCCCGGGACAACTGCCCACGAGGAAGGAGTCACGCCAACCTCGTAACCAGGCATGTGAAAGGGGTTGGTAGTATCCCAAAACCTGTCCAGCAACGCCCGGAGCACGCTGAGACGCGCGTTCACCCGCTTTCCCCGCACCTCTCTCCATTTTTGCACCAGGGGACCCAAAGCCGTCCCGAGCACTATGTCCCGCTCCTCCTGTGTGAGCCTCTCCTCAAAAACGTCAATCGCTGTCCGGAATCCGGAGAAGGTCCTCATCACTTTAACGGAAGCCGACCTTCACCCGGATCGACAAGTGCTCCAACGGACTCAGACCAAACTCACGCGCCGTCAGTCTCACAGCAACCTGGGACCACAGACGCTTGACCTGGGGTAAGGCGGTCGTATACCCGGCTCGTCGACCATCCCCATGAGCAGACCATGGCGGCCTCGATCTCGGCGGCCAGCGGCGCAGCGGCGGCAGCATCTGCAGCCGCATCTCCCTCAGCCTCGTCCTCAGCATCTCCCTCGGCCGTCCCGGCTGATCCAGGCGGGACCACGAGCCGAACCCGGACCATGAAAGGAGCACACGCCGCATTAATGGCAGCCACAGCAGCGTCATGAGCCGCAGCCGCAGCAGCCGCAGCCCCTGCATCAGCAATCTCAACCTCGTCCGTAGCCTGCTCCTCGACAGCAGCCTGCTCCTCGTCAGAAGCCTGCTCCTCGTCACCCTGAGATCCCTCCGACTCAGGAGGATCCTCGTAACGACTCCCCGGCCCTCGAGCACGACCACGCCTCCGCGGGACCTCCACAGGAGCTCCCCCTGCTCCAACCTCCTCAACAACACCGGCGACCTCAGCCTCGTCCCGGTCACCACCCTCCGCAGCATCCCGAGCTCGACGTCGCGGCCTACTACTGCCCTCACCAGAGGCCTCATCCACCTTACGCTTCCCCCGCCTCGGATTCCTCCGAGCCCCATCTCGGCTGCCACCACGGCCTCCTCCCGGAGCCACAGGCACCCTCGCAGCAGCACCACGGCCACGCTCCCGCGAAGACACTGCAGCTGCACCTCGGCCTCTACCACGACCTCCCACAGGAGTCCCAGACGTCTCCACAGCGGCGCCCGCGTCGCGCCCTGCGAAAGAGCACGAAACAACACCCTGAGTCTGACCTCGACCGCCAGCAGGAGACCTCGGCAACTCAGCAGCAGCCCCGCTACCGCTAGCACCACCCAAGAGCCGGTCGCTCAATTGCGTCACCCTGCGTGCGTCTAGTTGAAAAATCGGAAGACCCCTCAGCGGCCTCACGAACAACTCCGCCAAAGAAGACCCTGGGCTCGATAGCGACCTCTCTCGCCGCTGGGAAAGAAGCGGTGACTCAAAGAAAGAACGCCACGACCGAGCCACTAGCAAGCGGCTCGGGGCCGAGAAAACGATCGTGTCCTAGGCCACTAGCGAAGGCCCAGACGACTTCAAGATCGCCCTGCGCCACTAGCGAGAAAAAGCGAGAGACGACCAGCGAGGACCACGCCACTCGCACCTAGCGTCGTAGAAGCTCGGGCGTCGTAGAAGCTCGGCGTCTGAGGAAAAGCTCTCCGGCAAGTCCGACCGAGAGCGGACCTTGAAACCTCCAAAGCGCGCAGCATACGAAGTGGGAGTATGCTCATCCCTGAATCGGTAAAGTCAACGCCACCAAGACCTGGTCCATGGGTCGAAGTAGGCAATCAAGGCGCAGGATCACCTACACGAGATTCAAAAGCATACTCAGCAATCAGCAATAAAGAAATCATTCGAGAAAGATCAAAACAAAGCGAGAAAAAGCAAGCCATAGGCCCATTTGTGATGATAAGGCCAAAAGCGGAGCAGGCACGAAACCGAAATCCATGAGACGTGTGCGATATATACGTCCTACTCGGTCAAGTCAAGAGCAAGCAGCGCCAAAAGCGAAGAATGGGCCAAAGCAGAAAACCAGTGAGAATGGCAGAAAATAGGCTTTTAACCTAAAAATAGCGAAAGGACAAAACGCTACAGGAGGCCAGAAACCCATATTTTCTGAAACAGACCCAACCCATAAATCACGATGAGCACGTGCAAAAAATTTCATGCGAAAACGATGTCCCGAACACCTCGACTGAATAGCTTTTGCGAAACACCTCCAAACTACAAAAACGACCTTTTATTGACCATAACTCAACCCAAAAAGCCCCCACTTCCCACAAAACAACCCCCTAGCCAACACAGACAACATACCCTCCAATACTTTACATACACCGGCACTAAGCGAGGAAGAGCGATTTTAGGAAACCTAGCCTAAACTACAAAAAACGCTCCAAAACACCTCCAAACCATACATTTCCTACAAAACAAAGCCAAATGTGTACCATACTAGCCATGAAAACACAGTACAGAGAATTCGGGCAAGTTTCGGAACCGAAAAATTTTCGACCAAAATCGGCCCCTATACCAAAACGCACGAAAATGACGGTTTTTCGAGCCGTTTTTCGCACACAAGCCACCCAAACCTCCACACTAGCATACTACAACGTTTCCAAAACAACCAAGCCACTCGGGATCGTCATAGGCGACAAAAACAGAGCAAAGCCCCGACCTTAACCCCCTTTTACACGGTTTTAACCCAAACGAACCGCTTTTCGCGCACATTTCAACAAACCGAACTTACCAACACGATATACTACTAATGGGTAAGCTACACTGAAGTTTTGAGCCATTTTCGAGACGTTTTCAAAAATGACCAAAATGCCCCTACACTACAAAACGCACGAAAATCGAGACCACGAGCCGGGTTTTCACACAACGACAGCAAGACAAGCAAGGCAAGCACTATACTAGCCATGGCGAACGTTTTCAAGCCAAGACGAAAGCCAAACTCGAATCAAACCAACGAAAATCGACCAAAACCCTAGAAAACGGTATTTCAAGCTAAAACCGACTCAAACCAAATTCAAAGCACGAAAAACCAAGTGAGTTGAGTACGTACCTTGGTCCATGACGAATTGTAGGAGTCGGAAAATCAATTTTTGATCAAGAAAATCGCCAAGACGAGTTTTAGAGGGTTTCGATTTTGTTTTTGTTTGTTTTCGGATGAATGAACTCTTTCCTCTCTTTCCCGTGTTTTAACCAAAAAAACACCCAACAAAAATCTAATCGCCTGTTCACAGGCGATTATATTTTTGTTTTATGATTCGATTTTGTATTGGGACATTTTTCTTGACCCAATACACATTCAACCCATTTCAAACACAATTTCAAACCAATACAAAAACACGTAACCTCCTCACGAGACGTTCATAAAAACCTAGCCCTTTTTATGACAAACACAAAAACACGTAGCCTCCTCCCGAGGCCTTCATAAAAACCTAGCCCTTTTTATGAGAAATACAAAACACACGTAACCTCCTCACGAGGCGTTCATAAAAACCTAGCCCTTTTTATGAGAAACACAAAAACACGTAACCTCCTCACGAGGCGTTCATAAAAACCTAGCCCTTTATGAGAAACACAAAAACACGTAACCTCCTCACGAGGCGTTCATAAAAACCTAGCCCTTTTTATGAGAAACACAAAAACACGTAGCCTCCTCACGAGGCGTTCATAAAAACCTAGCCCTTTTATGAGAAACACAAAAACACGTAACCTCCTCACGAGACGTTCATAAAAACCTAGCCCTTTTTATGAGAAATACAAAAACACGTAACCTCCTCACGAGACGTTCATAAAAACCTAGCCCTTTTTATGAGAAACACAAAAACACGTAACCTCCTCACGAGACGTTCATAAAAACCTAGCTCTTTTTATGAGAAACACAAAAACACGTAACCTCCTCACGAGACGTTCATAAAAACCTAGCCCTTTTTATGAGAAACACAAAAACACGTAGCCTCCTCACGAGACGTTCATAAAAACCTAGCCCTTTTTATGAGAAACACAAAAACACGTAACCTCCTCACGAGACGTTCATAAAAACCTAGCCCTTTTTATGAGAAATACAAAAACACGTAACCTCCTCACGAGACGTTCATAAAAACCTAGCCCTTTTTATGAGAAACACAAAAACACGTAGCCTCCTTACGAGACGTTCATAAAAACCTAACCTTTTATGAGAAAAACACGTAACCTCCTCACGAGACGTTAAAATTCAAAAAAACGCGTAACCTCCTCACGAGACGTTCATAAAAATCTAACCTTTTATGAGAAAAACACGTAGCCTCCTTACGAGACGTTCACAAAAATCTAAACCACTCCTATAAACCAAACCCCAAAGCACGTGACCTCTCCTACGAGACGTCCAGCAAGGAAAGCAAGCCAGAGGCGCAAGCAAAGCAAAACCAGGAGCGCAAGCCAGAGGCGCAAGCAAAGCAAAGCCAGGAGCGCAAGCCAGAGGCGCAAGCAAAGCAAAACCAGGAGCGCAAGCCAGAGGCGCAAGCAAAGCAAAGCCAGGAGCGCAAGCCAGAAGCGCAAGCAAAGCAAAGCAAGGAGCAACACAAGCAAAGCGCCAGCTGGAAGTACTCAGGCCACGTGCAGGCTGACATGCCCTTAAACATGTAGGACCGTCATGTCCTTAAAAACATGTCGTCCCTCCCCGCATTTCCCGACGCTAAGTCCTCGTCTCTCCCATAAGACACATGCTTAGCGCCGCCAGGTAGTATCGAGACTGTGATGGTCCGGATACTATCTTTAAGTTTGACTAACGCTTTGTCCAAGCTCAGTCAAACTGGGGGCTCTGTAGATACCCGTATCCGTACCCCCCAAAAACAAACCCGATGATGAAAAGGACTGTCATACATGCTTTTAAAAGAGTCGAAACGGTACAAAAGTGTCTAAAACGTATTTGGTCATTTTTAGCGTATTAATTTGGACTTGCATGATCATAAAAATGAATGTCAATTTTAATCATTATGAGCATAACACGAACAAAATATAGGAACGTCTTTTTAAGCCAAGCCACAAAAACAGCCCAACTAGCTACAAAACGGCCCAAACTTACAAAAACGACCCAAAACACAACCCGCAAAACGGGCCAAAGTGCGTCAGTGTCACGTTTTGTGAACTAGAAATTACAAAACCATAAAATAATATACTTTAATATTATTTTATTTCGAGCCAAAAGCAGAAAAACACGACAAAAACCGAAACACGAAAATCGAAATTCGGACCAAAACTGAACAAAGACTTTGCACTTAAGCTAAGAACAAAAACATAATCATTACTCAATCATACGTCCAAAAACCAAAGGCGGCATAAGCAGCCCCCAAAACAAAATAACAATCGCCTGTTAACAGGCGATTGAAAAAATGTCGCCGTTAACAGCGATTATCTTTGTTTTGTCTGACCGCCATTTTGTTTTTCTTACAAAATTCCAAACAAAACCAAATTAAAATCGCCTGTTCACAGGCGATTTAATTTTTCCTCACCCAAAAATCAGCCAACCTCTATAAATACCAACCCCCTTAATTCATTTCAAAGCATCGGTTTTTAACACTTATACACTATTCACAAAAATCCACTCAAAAATACCGTCTTTACATTTTCGAAAGGTAAACCTTTTACCTACGTTTTGGACGTTTGAGACTCGGACAATGGGGTTACATTAACCCCAAACCCGATATTGGCACTAGCGAAGCCGTATTAAATGTCTGATTTGTAGCAATTCGATTCATAATCCGTCTAAACCTCGCCAATATCGCATAAATAACGACCTCATATCACTAAAGCAAACCGACGTCACTTTTATAATTATGCAAGTCCTCATTCATGTGTTAAATAAACGACTAGAATCACGGATCCAACACTAAATTGTACCGTTTCATAGAGTCTTTTAGCATGTCAAAACTGAGGGTTTTTCACAAATTCTGAACATAAGGTCGGAAAATAACGTCTATAGTAATAATTTAGTCAATAAATTATTATTTAACGTACATTTCCTATAGCAAAGTCATTATTTTGACTATTTACATTATTTATGCATTTTAATCGAGTCATGTTTATTCGCACTTGCGTAGCGTGACTTTTAGCCCAAATATCGAAATTAAGCAAATGTTTTCAAATTAGTAGAGACTACTCTTACGTAGGCTTTTTGATTCTCGTTTTCAAAACTCATTTTGTCAAAACTTTGAAAAGTAACCTCAGCTCAGAACCCTACTCTGGTTTCAAACCTTAGATTTTTAGGTATCGACGCACCTTGAAATCTGAGACACTCGTGTCTTGTATTTCAAGACGCGTTGAATAGGTTCCAAATTCCTTTAATATTTGGTGGCGACTCCGAAAATACATTCCAAAAAGGACTTTTATACTTTTCTTTTTTGATCACAAATTCATGCAATGATCTCCCCCATTTTTAGCAAAACTTCGCGCTCTTTTCTGCGGCGCATTCGCCTACGCCCCATGGCGAGGCGAGGTCGGCCTTGAGCGTCGATAGGTTTCTCTCGCTTTCCGGTACCTTCAGAGTCACGAAATCAAAATACATATACTCCTCACGAGTTGAATACGTATATTTTTCATAACAAATACACTCTTTACGAGTCACAAAATTAAAATACGTATATTTCCCACAAGTTAAATACGTATATTTTTCAAAACAAATACACTCTTTACGAGTCACAAAATCAAAATACGTATATTCCTCACGAGTTAAATACGTATATTTTTCAAAACAAATACACTCTTTACGAGTCACGAAATCAAAATACATATACTCCTCACGAGTTGAATACGTATATTTTTCAAAACAAATACACTCTTTACGAGTCACAAAATCAAAATACGTATATTTCCCACAAGTTAAATACGTATATTTTTCAAAACAAATACACTCTTTACGAGTCACAAAATCAAAATACGTATATTCCTCACGAGTTAAATACGTATATTTTTCAAAACAAATACACTCTTTACGAGTCACGAAATCAAAATACGTATACTCCTCACGAGTTGAATACGTATATTTTTCAAAACAAATAGACTCTTTACGAGTCACAAAATCAAAATACTTATACTCCTCACGAGTTAAATACGTATATTTTTCAAAACAAATACACTCTTTGCGAGTCACAAAATCAAAAATACGTATATTCCTCACGAGTTGAATACATACATTTTTCAAAACAAATACACTCTTCACGAGTTACAAATCAAAATACGTATACTCCTCACGAGTTGAATACGTATATTTTTCAAATACACATAAAGCAAAATACACACTTTCATTCAAATCTAAACACAGATACACAAGCAAGCACGCAGCAGACACGCAAGACGCAGGAGATGGCCAAGCTACAGAACGCCATTGAATCACATCCAAACAACAGCAGGCCGGCAAGCCCTAAAACATGCTGGACCGTCATGTCCCTAAACATGCCATCCCTCCCCGCATTCCCGACACTAAGTCCTCGTCTCTCCCCGAGACACATACTTAGCGTCGCCAGGTAGTATCGAGACTGTAATGGTCCGGATACTATCTTCTAAGTTTGACTAGCGCTTTAGTCCAAGCTCAGCCAAACTGGGGGCTCTGTAGATACCCGTATCCGTACCCCCCAAAAGCAAACCCGATGACGAAAAGGACTTTCATGCATGTTTTAAAATGAGACGAAACGGTACACAAGTGTCTAAAACATTTTAGTCATTTTTAACGTATTAATTTGAATTTGCATATTTCGTAAAAATGAATATTAATTTAGTCATTTTAAATCGTAAGTCAACACAATACACACAAGCACGAGACATATACGCCTCACAAAAATGGCCCGAGAACACAAGAATAACCCAAACACACAAGAACGGCCCAAAACACTCAAAAAAGCCCGAGCACCCGAAGCGGACCAAAATGCGTCCCGGGTCACATTCTTACAAAACAAAATCCTACAAAGTCGTAAAATAATACATTACAATATTATTTTACTTCGAGCCAAGATCGAAAAACACGACGAAAAACCGAAACACGAAACACGAAACACGAGAAACGAAGCCAAACAAAATAAATCAAGTTGACTTGATCAACTTGTATCAAGTTGACATCAAATTAAGCCCAAAAGTCAGCCAAGCTGCTCGACATTAGCTTACACACCTACGCCAACATGCTACGCAAAATACGGCGCTACAATGTGTCAGAAACAGGCCAAAAAATCGCCTGTATACTGGCGATTTTTTGGAAAATCGCCGATATCTGGCGATTTTCTGGCTGTTTCGACACTGGCGATTTTATGATTAATCGCTGGTTCACTGGCGATTTTCTGATCAATTAGGCATAAAACACGAAGCATTTGCTATAAATAGCAGCCCTTATACGATCACAAAACACAAGGAATAAACAATCATCAGCCAACAATAACAATTACAACAACATTCAAAACCGATACTTATACTCATAAAAAGCCTCTCGCACATATAAAATTCCACTATAAAAACCGTCTTTGCATTTCAAGGTAAAGAAATTTTACCTTCCGATTGGACGTTTGAGACTTATAGGGTTACTTTAACCCACCCCGATATTGGCATTAACGAACTCGTATTCGCAATACGATTGTAGTAATTCGAATCAAATGATTCGTCTAAACCTCGCCAATATCGCATAAATAAACGACTCAAAATCACTAAATTAAGCACCCACTTTTACATTATGCAAATTCTCGATTCATGCATTAAATTACGACTAAAACACGGATTCGACATTTAACTGTACCGTTTCAATTAGTCTCTTTAAACATGCAAAACCGAGGGTTTTACAAAATCTTAGAATTGAATACAAATCGGAGAATAACGTCTATTTATTAATTCAAATACAATGAATTAATAATTTTACGTATATCTCCTATAGCAAATCGTCATAGCTTTGACGGCTTACATTTATTTTACATATTTATCGAGTCATATATTTGCATTTGTACGTAGCGTTCTATTAGCCCAAATATCGAAATTAAAGCATTTGTTTTCAAATTAGTAAAGACTACTTTTACGTAGGCCTTTTTATTACAGTTTTCAATACACATTTTGTCAAAACTTTGAAAGGGTAACCTCACTCCGAATCCTCTCTGGTTTCACAATAGCCTCAGAAGGATAGGTATCGACGCACCTTGAAATCTGAGACCCTCGCGTCTTATGATTTTAAGATGCGTTGAATAGGTTCCAAATTCCTTTAATATTTGGTGGCGACTCCAAAAAAACACATTTCAAAAAGGATTTTTATATTTCTTTTTATTATATTCACATGCAATGACATTCCCCCTTTAAATAAAAGAACGCTCGAGCGAGTTGAGCCATGCAAAACTAAACTAAAAGACGCGAAGCCCACGCCCGCGAGCTTCTTGCAAAATTCATTTTTTCCGGCGCCGTGCATTCCGCCCCATGACACGAGGGCGGGCGCGAGCGGGGCGTCGAGAAGGGATCCCTACCCGGTATCCT
Source organism: Dianthus caryophyllus (assembly GCA_023091065.1). Lineage (NCBI taxonomy): Eukaryota > Viridiplantae > Streptophyta > Magnoliopsida > Caryophyllales > Caryophyllaceae > Dianthus > Dianthus caryophyllus. The sequence goes on from CM041530.1 coordinate 3,932,184, forward strand.
CAATATACCCCCCTATGCACGACCTATTCTGACAAGTTTTTCACACAAGAAAACCTCTCTTCTCACAACCTTTCTTCCTAGGTTTTAGCATCCACACAATTTACAACCAAAATTCACAGCATACACACATAAACTCTCTGAAGGTACCGGGAAAATATCCTCTTTGGGAAAACCTATCGACGCCTGTGTAGCGCGCCTCGCCAGTCTTGGTATTTGAAGCGGAGAATGCGCCTCCTTGAGGAAAAAGTCTTGTGAGGGGCGAAGTTTGTAAAAATGGGGGAGATCATTGCGTGAATTTGTGATAAAAAAAAAAGCAGAAAAAAAATCCTTTTTGAAATGTATTTTCGGAGTCGCCACCAAATATTAAAGGAATTTGGAACCTATTCAACGCGTCTTGAAATACAAGACACGAGTGTCTCAGATTTCAAGGTGCGTCGATACCTATCCGTCTGAGGTTTGAAACCAGAGAAGGGATTCGGAGTGAGGTTACTTTTCGAAAGTTTTGACAAAATGTGTTTTGAAAACAGTAATAAAAAAGCCTACATAAAAGTAGTCTCTACTAATTTGAAAACATTTGCTTAATTTCGATATTTGGGCTTGTAGATACCCGTATCCGTACCCCCCAAAAACAAACCCGATGATGAAAAGGACTTTCATGCATGCTTTTAAAAGAGTTGAAACGGTACAAAAGTGTCTAAAACGTATTAGTCATTTTTAGCGTATTAATTTGGATTTGCATAATCATGAAAATGAATGTCAAATTTAGTCATCATGAGCGTAACACGAGCACAATATAGGAACGTCTTATTGAGCCAAGCCACAAAAACAGCCCAACTAGCTACAAAACGGCCCAAACTTACAAAAACGACCCAAAAACGCACACTAACACAACACTCAAAACGGGCCAAAGTGCGTCCCGTGTCACATTTTCACAAAACAAAACCCCACGATACCATTAAATAATATAACCTAATATTATTTAATTTCGAATAAAGCCGAAAAACACGACAAAAACCGAAACACGAAAACCGAAATTCGGACCAAAACTGAACAAATACTTAACCCATAAGTAAACAACAAAACATAATCATTACTTAATCAAACGTCAAAAACCAAATGGCGGCATAAACAGCCCACCAAAACAAAAATAAAATCGCCAGTTGACAGGCGATTAAAAATAAAATCGCCTGTCAACAGGCGATTTTCTTTTTGTTTTGTACCAGCCGCCTTTTTGATTTTTCTTTAAAAATATCCAGCTCAAGCAAACTTAAACGCCTGTATACAGGCGATTAAGTTTTGTTATCCCACAAAAACCACCAAAACTCTATAAATACCAACCCACTTCAATCATTTTCAATCATCGGTTTTTAGCACTTATACACTATTCACAAAATCCACTCAAAAATACCGTCTTTTCATTTTCGAAAGGTAAACATTTTACCTACGGGCTGGACGTTTGAGACTCGGACAATGGGGTTACATTAACCCCAAACCCGATATTGGCACTAGCGAAGCCGTATTCGTAATACGGTTGTAGCAATTCGGATTCATAATCCGTCTAAACCCCGCCAATATCGCATAAATAAACGACTCATTATCACTAAAGCAAACCGACGTCACTTTTATAATTATGCAAGTCCTCATTCATGCATTAAATAACGACTAGAATCACGGATCCAACACTAAATTGTACCGTTTCATAGAGTCTTTTAGCATGTCAAAACTGAGGGTTTTTCACAAAATCTAATACGAGGTCGGAAAATAACGTCTATAGTAATAATTTAGTCAATAAATTATTATTTAACGTACATTTCCTATAGCAATATGTCATTATTTTGACAATTTACATTATTTATGTATTTTAATCGAGTCATACTTATTCGCACTTGTACGTAGCGTGACTTTTTAGCCCAAATATCGAAATTAAGCAAATGTTTTCAAATTAGTAGAGACTACTCTTATGTAGGCTTTTTGATTCTTGTTTTCAAAACTCATTTTGTCAAAACTTTGAAAAGTAACCTCGCTCAGAACCCCTTCTGCGGTTTCAAACCTCAGATTGATAGGTATCGGCGCACCTTGAAATCTGAGACACTCGTGTCTTGTATTTCAAGACGCGTTGAATAGGTTCCAAATTCCTTTAATATTTGGTGGCGACTCCGAAAATACATTTCAAAAAGGACTTTTATACTTTTCTTTTTGATCGCAAATTCATGCAATGATCTCCCCATTTTCATTTCACCCTTTTTACAAAACTTCGACTCCCCCTTTTTCCTCGCGAAGCATTCCGCCCACGCTCAAGACGGTGAGGTCGCGGCAAGTATGTCGATAGGTTCTCTCGCTTCCAGGGTACCTTCACCGTGGCGACTCATTGGGACGAGCATGATTTTTATTATTTTTGAAAAACTAGTTTTTCTTTTATTTTAAAATCATAAAGAAGTGAAGCTTGAAACTTTGAAAACATTTACGCTTTCGATATTTGGGCAAAAATACGTTGAGTCGAATCCTCCTGATTCAAACCACACCCTCTGAGAACGGCCCCCAGTAACTCTCGCTTCATAAGCGAGGTAACTCCGGACACCTGCTTGTTCTCACCCCTCCACGATTACAAGTACGGCATCCGTACAAACGATCGTAGCCAGTCAAACTCGAACGCTCTAGGGCCCGTCTTGAATTCACACCTAAGACGTGTGTAGTCTTGCGGGTGCCCCTACCCAAACGTCACGGGAATGACCGGAGGGAACCTTACCCTATAAACCAAAAACCTGTGTTTATATGTACGAGTGCGAAGCTATAGTACCCTCACTATAGTAGTCTTTCAAAAATTTTCTGCATGTGAAAACTTTTCCTAGGCATTATACTTTTAAAATACGTCCATCTTTGAAATTGCTTTTTCAAACTTTTTTCAAAAAAAGGTCATACTTTTAAAAACACGCCGTTAGGCTCATTGACCTATAGTCATTTGAGTTTAATAGATAAAATGCCACTACATTTAAAACCGACCTAGGATAACCACTATATCCCAGGTCTTTTTCAAAACGTAAATGAATTATGCGACTGACGTATCGTCATAATACATTTATTGCTAAAGGTCTTTCACAAAGCAAAAACCCGAATATGTCAATTCATTTCGGAGATTTTAAATGAAATTAACTTTTAGAACATTAGAATTAGCTCTAAGTCGAGTGACTCTTTAGTCATCCCGATTTAATCTTTTTCTCTCAAAAACAAAAAACGCGGGCTCGTTCAGATGCGGACCCGTTGATTTACTCTTTGAATCAAGTGACTTATCGTCATTTTTGATTTAAATCCCTGAGTCACACGTAAAAGGCGAACAATTGATCACCTTTTACCCAATTTTAACATCCTCAGATCGGTTAGCCTATCGCTACTTCGATCTGATTCCTTTTTATCGTAATCTAATGATAAACCCCTGGCAACATACCGCCAAACTGGGTTAATCTGATTATGATCATGCAAATTTTTCCTACCTCGAGAACAGGGACGTGTTAACGCGCCTCTATCTCAAAAGCTTCCCGTGTCCTTTTAAAAGCTAAAAACACGAGTCAAGTCAAGTCACCCACTTTTTACGCTTTTGTGTCTTCCTTTGGTCGTGAATGCGATTTTTCATTTGAGTCTTTCCCTTCTTAGAATCACTAAAGTTTTGAAAACTTTGTCAGGTCCGCTCATTGAAAAACCCTGAACACCCGGCTCGCGAGCACAAGATGAATTTCCGTTTCAACCTCGCAAATGATGAAACTGCCTTTCCACCACCTCCTCCGCTAATGACGATCACCGAACACGTAAGGCTGCTCGACCACAAGGTAGCCAATCTCACCGCTTTGTTCGAACATCTGGCCGCCATGCAAAAGATCGAAACCGAGAAAAACGCAAGACTATTCGCCGAAGAGTCTGCTCGACACATCAAAAGAATCCGATCCCTGGAGGATGAAATTCACAAATACAAGCTGGCCAAAACTTCAGATCATGGCCGCCAGGCAAATGCTTCTCCCACTGCAACAATGACTGGACCGTTTAACGCTATAAACTCGAAGGCACTAGCAGCACAACCAGTATTCCTAGCACAGCCCACTCCTGCCTCACCTAGGTCATCATCAGTTGGACCATTTCCGTTGCAACAGCGACGAAGGTTCGATCCCCTCTTTATGTCCTACTCAAAGGCATTAGAAAAGCTCGTAAGGAAGAACATTCTCCATCTTCCCAAGCCCACCAGTGTACCACCTGAGGATAAGAAGCCATTATCATGGCACGAGGACTCGTACTGCGAGTTCCACAGGGGAAAGGGGCATGACACGAGGCTGTTTAAGCGAAGAACGTAATCCAAGACATGATCGACAACGAAACAATCGTTAAGCCAAGCATAGCTCCTAAACCATCAGGCCAGCATGACACCTCCCTTGCTCGCCCCATTTTCGTAGGAGCTCATCCCATCCTCAATCACCCCCTCCTAGCTCCCGCAAGCGATCACGAGGTCAACGTCCTTTTCGACAGCATCAACAACAACGGTAACAACATCGATCACATTCGCCGAGCTAGGACAAGGACAAAACCAAGGCACGAGGACAGGAGAGAAATTTCCACCCAGATCCCTCATCAACGTCCCCTCAGACAGTCCGAAGGCCCCAATAAAGCTCCACACCCCCAACGCCCGCATCAGTCTCCTTTAGATCTACAAATACCGCCGGGATTCCCTCCTAAACACACGAGCAAAAGCAAGAACAAAGACATGATCGAAAATATGATTACCCCACCCATGGCGAACGGTCCGTCATATAACACAACATGGCGAGATGCCAAGGAGATCCTCCCAGCACAACTCATTGACCGCATTGTTCGGGATTGGCTACCAGGTGCCATAACTTTCTCCCACGCAGATCTACCGCCCTTTCAAGACCCACACAACCCAGCACTCTACATAACCGTAGAGTGTCGCAATATGGTGCTACCTGTCACCCTCATTGACAATGGCTCTGCAATCAACATCCTGCCCCTAACAACTGCCCTCAAGCTAGGACTAAAGGAAAGTGATGTCGCCCCTTGCTCCGACAGCATAAGAGCGTACGACGGTACATCCCGCAGCATAGAAGGAATCATATCGTTACTCATCATGACAGGCTCTGTTAAAACCCAAACCGAGTTCCAGCTCATGAAAATATCCCTCCGGCATATAACATGTTATTAGGAAGGACCTGGATTCACGCTACCGGAGCCATCACATCAACTCTGCACCAGAAAGTGAAGCTTCCCTGTTACAACGAAGTCATTACCATAAAGGCCTCAGACTTTCGGGTCGCTCTCCATCAGCTGAAGCTTGAAGAAAATGCCACCCCATCTACCAATGCCCAGGGAGGTCCCAATTCAAGCACCTGCACCTAGAATCTAGGGTCCTGCGTCATCATGACGCTAATTTTCTAAAAATCGGCTAGGTTACTCGATCATTTTCCTAATGTAGTAAGATTTAGCTAAAGAACTAGAGTCATTAAGGTTGTCCAAAGCTCCCTCGTCTGAGCTATCTTCAAATGTAACCGCTTTTGATAACATTAATAACATGAAAGTTTTTTACTCTTTGCCTCATTTAAATTCTACTTTTCCTAATAATCGCGATAAATTTAAACCAAATAACATTGCATTATATAGATACATTGCAAGTATTGTCTCAAAACCCGAACAGGACCCTATTATTGAAGACACAACGACCATCAACATAGGAACACCCGAAGAGCCTCAAGAACTACAACTGGGGGCTTCCCTAAGCACAGAAGAAAGGGCCACATATACTAAGCTTCTCACAGAATTCAGGGACGTCTTCGCATGGTCATACAAAGACATGCCCGGCATCGACCGTGAGATAGCTGAACATCGCATCCCGATCAAGCAAGGTAGCGCACCGGTCAGCGAAGCTCCGACGCATCAAGCCAGAATGGTCTCTCATGGTCAAAGAAGAGATCGAAAAGCAGCTACAAGCTGGGTTCATCCAAGTCATCGAATACTCAGACTGGGTCTCCAATATGGTACCGGTTATGAAGAAAAACGGCAAAATACGAGTATGTGCCGACTTAGGACTGAACAAAGCCTGCCCAAAAGATGATTTCCCACTACCCCACATGGACATCCTAATCGACAACACAGCAGACCACGCCTTACTGTCATTCATGGATGGATACGCGGGATACAACCAAATCAAAATGGCGTGAGACGACATGCCAAAACCACCTTCGTAACCCCACAGAACATATCGCTACTACAGTCATGCCATTTGGGCTCATAAATGCCGGCGCTACCTACCAACGCACTGCTACCACCTTGCTCCACGACATGATGCATAAGGAGGTCGAGGTATACGTCGACGACAAGATTGTAAAGTCAAAAGGAAGGGACGACCACGTCACCAACCTCCGCAAGTTCTTCACCAGAATCAGGCAGTACAAAATGTGATTAAACCCACAGAAATGCACCTTTGGAGTCACATCAGGCAAACTGCTAGGCCACATAGTAAGCCAGCGAGGGATCGAAGTAGACCCGACCAAAATCAAGGCAATAATGGACATGAAAACGCCGAGCAACATCGACGAAATAAGGAGTTTCCTGGGACAAGTCCAATATATCTCCCGATTCATCAGCAAGCTTACCATGATTTGCGAGCCAATCTTCAAAAAATTGAAAAAGGAAGAGCATACGAAGTGGGACGATGACTGCCAACAAGCGTTCGACAAAGTCAAGAGCCTGCTTACAAACCCACCCGTTCTGGTACCCCCACAAAAGGACTTGCCACTGTCGCTATACTTGACAACTACGCCAAACGCCATGGGTGCCATGCTTGCCCAAGAAGTCGACAACGAAGAACGGGCCATCTACTACATCAGCAAGAAGTTTCACGATTACGAAACTCGGTATGAACCAGTCGAGAAAAAGGCGCCTCGGTGAGTGCGGGCAACCAAAAAGCTCGGACACTACACGCCACTAGCACAACAAGAGTCTACTCCCTAATGGACCCTCAAATACTGTTTGAAAAACCAGTCCTGAGCGGACGTATGGCGGGTGGACTACGCTTCGCCGAGTATGAACTCAAGTACCTCCCTGCGAAAGTAATCAAGGGAAGAAGCGGTTTAGGCTTCCTTGCGAAAACGCCATCGTCGAGCGACCCATGATCGACACGACGTCTCTCACGGCGAAGGGATCTATGCCGTAGAAAAGGAATCTCGGCAATTATACTTTGGCGGGCGTCAAACTAAGCGACTATGGAGTCGGAATACTCCTAATATCCCCAAACGGCGATCATACTCCACTCTCAATCAAGCTCGACTTGATGTCACGAACAACGCCCGCGAATCTGGCTTTGCATTTACGGCCTGCAAGCAGCCATTGCCCTCAAAATAAGGAACCTACGAGTGCATGGAGACTCGTTCCTCATCATAAATCAAGTGACCGGGGCATGGAAAATCATGAGCGAAACCCTCACCAAATACCAAACAAAAGTACAAAAACTCCTAACCAACTTCGACTGCATCGAATTTTACCACCTCCCTAGGGAAGAAAACCAGTTTGCCGACGCTCTGTCAAAACTCCCATCCCTCCTCAACATGCCACCAAACATGAAGTTACTACCCATCATCGTCGAAAGGCGTGACGAACCAGCATACATCCATACCATTGACCTGGACAAAGCCGAGCAGACAGAGCCTTGGTACCAAGCCATAATCAACTACAAAACAGACAACACTTACCCACCCAACACCGATAAACGCGGACAGAGGGCTATCAGACTCCTAGCTTCCCAATTTGTGCTAGAGATGGGACAATTACTCAAGAAGACACCACAAGGGACGCTGCTCATATGTGTCGACTACAAGAAAGGGCAGGAAATCATCACGCAAGTCCATGATGGCGAATGCGGATCCCACATGAACGCTCGAGCACTCTGCAAACAGATTCTACGGCTAGGATGGTATTGGACGACCATAGAAGCAGACTGTATCCAATACGTCAAACACTGCCACAACTGCCAAATTTTCAGCGACGTCCAACATGTACCACCTTCACCACTATACAGCCTAACCTCACCCTGGCCCTTTTCAACCTGGGGCATCGACGTGATAGGAAAAGTCGACCCCATCGGAGCAGGAGGTCACTGCTTCGTGCTGGTGGCCATCGACTACTTCACTAAATGGGTAGAAGCAGCATCCTTTCGAACTCTCGGCTCCAAAGAAGTCGCCAAGTTCATCCAGACGAACATCATATGCCGATATGGCATACCCCATGAGTTCATCAGCGATCAAGGTTCGCACTTTCAACGCGAGACGGAAGCCATACTCACAAAATACAACATCCAGCATCACAAATCCTCACCCTATCGACCCCAAACCAATGGAGCCGTTGAAGCAGCAAACAAGACAGTCGTCACCATACTCGAGAAAATGATCGACAGCTGCAAAGATTGGCCCAACAAGATACCATATGCACTCTGGGGATACCGTACAACCATTCGAACCCCTACGGGCATGACCCCCTATTTCCTCACCTACGGCATGGAAGCCGTCCAACCAGTGGAAATAGAAATACAATCTCTACGCATACTAATGGAAAGTAGCATCCCTAGCGAATGGGCCCGTGAGGCAGATTTAACAACTCATGCTCCTGGATGAACGCCGATTGCATTCCCCGAGCACCGCATTTAATGTACCAAGCCCGACTACAACGAGCATTCAACAAACGAGTTAAGCCACGACACATAAAAGTAGGTGATCTCGTACTGAAATCAGTCCGGGCACCACTTCCAGTCGACCCACGAGGAAAATTCAAGCCTAACTGGGCTGGACCCTACCTCGTCAAAGAGATCTACACGGGCGGGGCAGTCAAACTAACCGACCTCGACGGCCAAGAGTTCAACCTCGCCACAAACCTCGATCAACTCAAGAAATACTACCCCTAGAAACCCCCTGCAATGTATCTATAAAATACAATTTTATAAGAAACAATTTATGGGCCGGCATGCCCTTAAACGTGCTCTCTTCCTCTCTCTACAAAAATCAAAAAATCAATTCATGGGCCGGCATGCCCCTAAACGTGCACTCTCTCCACAAAAAGCAAAACACAATTCATGGACCGGCAGGTCCTTAAACATGCTCATGGGCCGGCATGCCCTTAAACGTGCACATTCCATAAGCAAACACAATTCATGGGCCGGCATGCCCCTAAACGTGCACATTCACCACAAAAAAAGCAAACACAACTCATGGGCCGGTATGCCCTTAAACATACATTCTCGAACTACGCCGGTTTGATTCCACTTTTCGTGGATACGTAGGCAGCTTTGCAAAAAGCGCAACCGATATTCAACACAAAAATGACGCATCCAAAGCTTAAAAAGGCCAAGGACATAGTCAACACAAAAATTCGTCTTTTAGACCTGAAGGGTTAAAAGGACGATATTCAACACAAAAATGACACGTCTAAAGCTTAAAAAAGCCAAGGACATAGTCAACACAAAAACCGTCTCGTAACCTGATGGGTTAACATAAGGCGATATTCAACACAAAAATGACGCGTCCAAAGCTTAAAAAGGCCAAGGACATAGTCAACACAAAAACCGTCTCATAACCTAATGGGTTAACATAAGGCGATATTCAACACAAAAATGACACGTCTAAAGCTTAAAAGGCCAAGGACAAAGTCAACACAAAAATTCGTCTTTTAAACCTAAGGGTGAAAAAGACGACATTCAACACAAAACGACAAACCCAAAGCTTAAAAAGGTCGAGGGAATAGTCAATACAAAAATTTCCTAAAAACAAAAACCATGCTTGCATTCTAAACTCTGAAAAAGAGATTAGAGCCAAGGAATTTCACACAAAATAACAAGCAAAATGAGGCAAAGTCGTAAATAAAAACCTGATTTTTATTAATCTTAAAAAGAACGGTTACATTTTGGATTTTTCAAACGTAGGAGCATAACTACGACCTTAGAAATACACTAACAAACACTATATATTACAATACGAGTCCCGGCATGTGCATCGGGTTTAGGATAGGTAATATATTACATAATACAACATAATATGAACATAATACTAACAAATTACACATAAACTAAAACCAGGTTATTCTCTAAAGCAGACTCGAAACCTTCCAGCTGAATAGGGGAGCACCAACCCTCAACCCCTACGGCGACCCCCAACATTACCATGACGATCCGGAGCACCTGGCCTGGAATCTGGCGACGGCAGAACACGCATCCAGCCGCCGAGAGAGGCACCGAGCTCGAAGCACCACCCCTACCACTATTGCGTCCAAAGCGGATCGGGTCGTAGGCGGACGTCGGCGGAGGCTCGTTAAGCTCTATGGCACGGAGACGAGCCCTCTCCACAGCACTTTCAGCAACGGTCCATTTGGAGTAAGCCCTCGACACCCGGATCGTCTCAGAGTACCACCACAAGCCACTTAGACGCGCCAGTCCAACCAGCGACCCACTCGTCGGTCACCTGGTTATTTAACACAACCATGTCCTGAACCTTTGTGTCCTGGCCAGGAATGAGCTGTGCATACCTATCTGTCGCCTTCGCGCGAGGAGATGGATGTAAACTCCCATCTCAAACCCACACAATAGGACTCCAGAGGGACCATCACCTACTGCGCTCGCCGTCACACTGACCACTCCCCACCAGGATACCGACCAACGGATGGCACATGACCTCACAAACTCGGGGAAATAGTCATTAGGGCGCTCGTCTGGACCCAACCATCGCATGTAACGGTTGGTAATGCCTCCTGCGACATATTCGCCATCGAAGCCAAGGTCGTTCAACACACTTAGACGCTCCATCAGCCACACCTGGAGGATCAATGGACACCCTCGGTACGCATGTTCCCTATTACATGCCCGGTCGTCCAATCCAAGGATCGTCTCAGCCAGAATTAAAGCAGAAGGATTGCAACCTATTTCCATCTGCTCCACAACAGCGATTAGACGTGGATCTCCCAAACACTCCTCAGACACAGAGTCTGGAAACATATAGCAGTGTACCAAGCAAAAGGCCAAAGCCCTTCTCCTAGCCACAGAAGAGATATGCCCATTCGCATTATTCCTAAACCATTGACACAAACGATAGAGGTTGACACGGTTCCCAACAAATAACTCTTCTACCTCGTCACGGGTCATCTGGAGATAATTCTGAACCTGCCTCTTATAGCCAAGTTCCTGCCTGACACATACAGGCAGGCCAATACGCGTCCACCCGCCAATGGCCCCAAACTCCTCGACTAAAGGGCAAACCTCTCCGTAAGGAAAGCGGAACACATGAAGGCTTGGATCCCAATACTCAAGACAAGCGTCCAGGAACTCGTACTCCATTCGAACCTGCCTTAGCCCACGAAATACGCCAACTCCACAATCTTTCAAGAGCTTCTTCTCAACGCCCGACAAGGACGCACACCAACGACGCAAGTTTCCTTCAAAACTCTCCATAACTCGACGAATGTTCCGTAAATATTATGAATATTTTTGGAAAATCGAGAATAGAAGACGAGAGGATGAGTGAAATGAACTAACTTAGCCCTCCTTTTATAGCCGAGATTTACAAAACGAAATACAACACAAAAACTTAAACGCTAGTGAACAAGCGATTAAAATAAATCAAAGAAAAACCACAGAACAAAATTCTAATCGCCTATGAACAGGCGATTAAAATTCAAATCGCCTGTTTACAGGCGATTTTATTTTTCTTTTCTGACAAAATTATTCGACTTTCTTACATTTCTTACACACCTACGCCCAATTTTAACTTATTACCCTTATTACTTTTTTTACCGACCTCATGACCGACTGACCTGGTCCGTCAAGGCGTCGTCTCGATTTGCGTAATTGACTCCCGTCTTTCGTATTTTTCATTTTCACAAAACACGATAATCACACAAAAATGAAACACAACACAAAATATGATTTTCGCATTCACAATTTTCGTCTCAAAACGTCGTTTTAGCTCAAATTTTTGCTATGTCAAAAACGTCTTTTTCACGAGTCTAGAATATTTTCTAAACCAGCATTTTTCAAAAACTCTTCATTTCGCATTTAATTTAATCATTAGCGAGTCAGTCTCAATCGAGACGTATATATATATGCTTTTACGACTAACAATGTTTTGCAGGTACGCTCGGCAAGCAAATACGCAAGGATTTCAGACCCGGCTACGACGCAGTAATGCATTTTCGCAACAAGACAAAATAAACCGATATATACCCGTAAACAAACACAAATCCAAAAACCAACCACACAAACAAAATACTAATATTCATAATACAAGTCCAAAATATATATACACAAGTCCAAGCCTACTACGACTGGTCACGACGCTGCAAGACAGCACGCAGGGAATCAATCTCAGCACGCGCCCTATCCAGCTCCCCTGCGTACCGACCCTCTAGCTCTGCCCGGACCCTCGCCAACTCCTCGGCATGCGCAGCCTCCATTCGACCGCGATCTCGCCTCCTCGACCACGACCCTGGCTAACTCAAGTCGCGCCTCGGCCGTCTCTCTCTGCGCCCTGCAAGCGTCAACAACTTTCTCGTTCACGACCGCCCGCCACCGGTTTGCCGCCCGCCACAGCCTCCTGTGGACCTCAGCTGTCACCTGCAACAATACGAGAAATCAATTTAGCTTTCTGGGGGCTATAATCAAAAACCTGCTTCAACAGAGTTTGACTAATGATTTTACACTAAAATCTTACTCAAACTGGGGGCTATAATCAAAAACCTGCTTCAACAGAGTTTGACTAATGATTTTACACTAAAATCTTACTCAAACTGGGGGCTATAATCAAAAACCTGCTTCAACAGAGTTTGAATAATGATTTTACAATAAAATCTAATTCAAACTGGGGGCTATATACTACATAATACTCATGCTGTACAAAGAGGAGGGTTAATACCTTCTTCACGCGCGGATCCCAACTCTCAAGGCCCGCATCGGTGACCACGGACAGGCAAGGTGGCAGCACGATCGAATGAGAGCAGCCCTCGTGAACAACCAGCAGGTCCTCAACGAACGGAGGAGGCTGGAACTCAAGATCAGGATCACGTCGCTACAAAACAAAAATAGGGTAAATTTTTGCTTCATAGAACCAAAGCACATACAAGCAAAAGGGATAAACAAGCATACTTCGATCACAGCATCAGCAAGGGCATGCTGTGCCCAAGTCACGTAATCCTCATCCCGCCGCAGCAAGGAGTCGGACTCACCCTCGTAATACACGTCACGACGCTCATTAGCGTCGGGCGTCTCCACAAACAAAACCGAGGGCGGAGGAGCAGGTACGATGAAGCCGCCGCGACCCGTTTGCGCAGACAGACGCTCACCCAGGTGCAAGATGAGCCGTCGAGTCTCGATGTCTGTGCCGCCCGTCAAGAGGGGCAAAGCGGGCTGCAATCGACTCAGGGACGCCGGTAAACTTCCTCCAGGGGTCGCGAACGAACTACAAAACAAAACCAAATTATAAACCACAAAAACAAACACAAACCCAAAAACAAGCTACAAAAGACCAAAGTACAAGACACAATCACCCTTACCTTATCCATCGTCATCCCGTTGAAGCGCACACGAGCCGCGTCATAGTTCAGGCCAATACCCCTCCGATCCGCTGTCGCGTACGCATGGAAAGCCGGGTATGCACGGCCACCCGAACGTGTCCCAAGAGGGGAAGTGAGCATAGCACCAAGCCTGCAAGCAAACAGAACACACGTTACAAAAGAAAAGCAGAGACGAGATAACAAGATGCTGCGAAATCAAACCTTACCTCCATCAGAAGACCAGGGCCCACGAGCGACACATCTGATTTCTCGTTGATCCGGTCAGGACGCACTGCATCCCTCAGGTAATCGGATCAATGACCAAAAGCGGGAGTGACCCAGTCAAACTCACCTAGGCGTGACATGTCTGACAGCGCCATCAACACAGCCGTCGAGGCCCGCTCCCCCTTATCGCCAAAGTGGGTGGCCGTCAAGAACCACGACAACCATAGCCGGGCCCTCTGCTCAGCGCTCGCTCGAGTAGACCCCTTCTTCTTCCTCTTCCCCTCGAAGAAGTCCGCAAACCATATGGTACGAGGCTGAAACGTGTGCTCCTCGTCCGTCCCGCACTTGACCGTCGCCGCCAATCGAGCGCCGCGACTGCGTGGGCTATCGATAGGAGGTCGCTCACGCCCCCAGTCAAGTACGCGCTCACCATGAGGCAACCCTGTGACAACTGCCCACGAGGAAGGAGTCACGCCAACCTCGTAACCAGGCATGTGGAAGGTGTTGGTTGTATCCCAAAACCTATCCAACAACGCCCGAAGTACAGTGAGGCGCGAGTTCACCCGCTTGCCCCGCACCTCCCTCCACTTCTGCACCAGGGGACCGAAAGCTGTCCCAAGCACTATGTCCCGCTCCTCCTGGGTGAGCCTACCCTCAAAGACGTCGAACACCGTCCGAAACCCAGAGAAGGTCCTCATCGAACCTAACGGAAAGCCGACCTTCACTCGGATCGACAAGTGCTCCAAGGGACTCCAAACCAGAGTCACGCCATCCCAGTCCATGGCCACCTGCGACCACAAACGCGGACCGTGAGGATAGTCAGGCCTCGCGCCCAGCTCGTCGACCATCCCCATGAAAACCTCTGTCGCGGCCTCAAGACTGCGCGCACGCGCATCTGGCGGGCCTCGGCCTCTCGCCTTCACCTTCGCCTCACCCTCGGCCTGCCGCCTTTCCTCAACTCATCCCGAACTCGCTCCCCGAGCCTGGCCTCAACCCGACCCCCACAAAAGCACCCGCAAAGAAGAATAAAGAAGAACCTGAGCAAAGAAGCAGCAGCAGCAGCCTCAGCAATCTCAACCTCGACAGCGGGCTCTGCCGCAGCCTCGCTCGAATCCTCCTTCGCCACTCAAGACTCCTCCGATTCGAAGGGTCTCATGCGGCTCCGGACCCGAGCACGACCACGCCTCGCGTGACCTCGGCGAGAGCTCCCGCTCCAACCTCCTCAGCAACACCGGCGACCTCGGCCTCGGCCCGGTCACCACCCTCGGCAGCAGCACGAGCTCGACGTCTCGGCCTACTGCTGCCCTCACCAGAAGCCACGTCCACCTTACGCTTCTTCCTCGGGTTCCTCCGACCACGACCACGGCCTCTAACCTGGCCTCCTCCAGGAGCCGCAGGCGCCTCCGGCAACGCTGCGGGTACGCCCCTGCGAAGCCCTGCGGTGCACCACTACCTCTGCCTCGGCCCCCTCTCGGAGCCACAGGCATCCCTCCAGCACCGCCACGGCCCCGTCCCTGCGAAGACCCTGCAGCTACGCCTCGACCTCCACCACGGCCTCGCCCAGGAGCCCCAGAAGACTCCACAGCAGCGCCACGTCCGCGCCCCTGCAAAGACTCTGGGACGACACCCTGAGCCTGACCTCGGCCACCGGCAGGAGACCTCGACGACTCGGCAGCGGCCCCACTACCGCCAGATCACCAGAAGACCGCGCCGCTCGGCGAGCCTCGCTCGCGTACCTCACTGGAAAAGTAGGTGACTCTGAGACAACGTCGTGCCTAACCCCGCCAGCGGAAGACCCAGGTTGCTCAACGGCAACCCCCTCTCGCGCACCGCTAGCCGAAAAGGCAGGAGACTCAGCAGCAACGTCACGACCCACGCCACTGACTGACGGCCGGGACCCCAGGACAAAGATCGTGCCCCAAGCCACTAGCAGAAAAGGCCGGAGACTCGCGGCGAAGACTGGAACTCACTCCCTGGCGTCGTAGAAACCCAAGGCGTCGGAGGAAAGCTCTCAAACAGGTCCGATCGAGACGGACCGTTTGAAACCTCCAAGGCGCAGTATCCTCAAGTAGGAGTATGCTCGCCGAACAAAGAAAGTCAACTCCACCAATACCCGATCCATGTCATCGAAGTAGGCGCTGGAGGCGTAGGATCACCTGCACAAGATTCAAAGGCATACTCAGAACACGGCAACAGCAAATCATTCTAGAAAGATCAAGACAAAGCAGCAAAAAGCAAGCCATAGGCCCATTTTTGACAGAGAAGGCCAAACGGAGCGAAGCACAGAAACCAAAATCCATGAGACGATATATGATATATACGTCCTACTCGATCAAGTTAAGAGCAAGCACGCCAGAAAGCGGCAGAGAATTGGCCAAAACAAAGCAGAAATGTGCCTTTTAAACCAAAAATAGCGAGAAGAGGGAAAAACGCTGAGTAAAGCGAGAAACCCATATTTCGATTACTGCACTCCAACCCATAAATCACAATAAGCTCATGCAAAAAATTTCATGCGAAAACGATGTCCCGAACACCTCGACTGAATAGCTTTTACAAAACACCTCCAAAATACAAAAACGGCCTTTTCTTGACCATAACTCAACCCAAAAAGCCCCCACTTCTCACAAAACAACTCCCTAGCCAACGCAGACGACATACATTACCATACATTCCATGAACGGGGCACGAAAAGCGAGGAAAAGCGATTTTTGGAAACCTAGCCTAAACTACAAAAACGCTCCAAAAACACCTCCAAACCATACACACTCTACAAAACAAGACCAAAAGTGTACCATACTAGCCATGAAAACACAGTACAGAGAATTCGGGCAAGTTTCGGAACCGAAAAATTTCGACCAAAATCGGCCCCTATACCAAAACACACGAAAATGACGGTTTTTCGAACCGTTTTTCGCACACAAGCCACCCAAACCTCCACACAAACATACTACGACGTTTCCAAAACAGCCAAGCCACTCGGGATCGCCCTACGCTACAAAAACAGAGCACAAGCCCCGACTTTACCCCCTTCTACACGGTTTTCCACCCAAACGAACCGCTTTTCGCGACCATTTCAACAAACCAAACTCACCAACACGATATACTACTAATGGGTAAGCTACACTGAAGTTTTGAGCCATTTTCGAGACGTTTTCAAAAATGACCAAAGTGCCCTCCGAGTCAAAACGCACGAAAATCGAGACCACAAGTCAGGTTTTCACACAACGACAGCAAGACGAGCAAGGCAAGCACTATACTAGCCATGGCGAACGTTTCCAAGCAAAGACGAGAGCTAAACTCGAATCAAACCAACAAAAATCGACCCAAACCCTAGAAAACGGTATTTCGAGTTAAAACCGACTCAAACAAACTTCAAAACCCGAAAAGCCAAGCAAGTTGAGTACGTACCTTGATCCATAACGAATTGTAGGAGTCGGAAAATTGATTTTTGATCAAGAAAATCGCCAAGACGAGTTTTAGAGGGTTTCGATTTAGTTTTTATTTTGGAACGAAATAAACTCTTCCCTCTTCTCTGCCCCGGTTTTTGATACAAATTCACAAAACAAAAACAAAATCGCCAGTTTACTGGCGATTTTCTTTTTGTTTCTGGGTTTCTGTTTTTGTTTTGGGCTGGTTTCCCTCGGCCCAATACACTTCCAACCCATCTCCAATACACTTTCAACCCATTTCAAACACATTTTCAACCCAACCACCAAAAACACTTAACCTCCTCACGAGACGTTCATAAAAACCTAACCTTTTATGACAAAAACGCGTAGCCTCCTCACGAGACGTTCATAAAAACCTAGCCCTTTTTATGAGAAACCAAAAACACGTAACCTCCTCACGAGACGTTCATAAAAATCTAACCTTTTATGACAAAAACACGTAGCCTCCTCACGAGACGTTCATAAAAACCTAACCCTTTTTATGAGAAATACAAAAACACGTAACCTCCTCACGAGACGTTCATAAAAACCTAGCCCTTTTTATGAGAAACCAAAAACACGTAACCTCCTCACGAGACGTTCATAAAAACCTAACCTTTTATGACAAAAACGCGTAGCCTCCTCACGAGACGTTCATAAAAACCTAGCCCTTTTTATGAGAAACCAAAAACACGTAACCTCCTCACGAGACGTTCATAAAAACCTAACCTTTTATGACAAAAACACGTAGCCTCCTCACGAGACGTTCATAAAAACCTAACCCTTTTTATGAGAAATACAAAAACACGTAACCTCCTCACGAGACGTTCATAAAAACCTAGCCCTTTTTATGAGAAACGAAAAACACGTAACCTCCTCACGAGACGTTCATAAAAACCTAACCTTTTATGACAAAAACACGTAACCTCCTCACGAGACGTTCATAAAACCCTAACCCTTTTTATGAGAAATACAAAAACATGTAACCTCCTCACGAGACGTTCATAAAAACCTAGCCTTTTTATGAGAAATACAAAAACGCGTAGCCTCCCCACGAGACGTTCATAAAAACCTAACCTTTTATGACAAAAACGCGTAGCCTCCTCACGAGACGTTCATAAAAACCTTACCCTTTTTATGAGAGATACAAAAACACGTAACCTCCTCACGAGACGTTCATAAAAACCTAGCCCTTTTTATGAGGAACCAAAAACGCGTAGCCTCCTTACGAGACGTTCACAAAAATCTAAACCACTCTTATAAACCAAACCCCAAAACGCGTAACCTCTTCTACGAGACGTCCAGCAAGCAAAGCAAAGGAGCGCAAGCCAAAAGCGCAAGCAAAGCAAAGGAGCGCAAACCAGAAGCGCAAGCAAAGCACAGCCAGAAGCGCAAGCCAGAAGCACAAGCAAAGCAAAGGAGCGCAAGCCAGAAGCGCAAGCAAAGCAAAGGAGCGCAAGCCAGAAGCGCAAGCAAAGCAAGGAGCACAAACGGAAACACGAGCAAGGCGCCAGCTGGGAGTACTCAGGCCACATGCAGGCTGACATGCCCTTAAACATGTAGGACCGTCATGTCCTTAAAAACATGTCGTCCCTCCCCGCATTTCCCGACGCTAAGTCCTCGTCTCTCCCATAAGACACATGCTTAGCGCCGCCAGGTAGTATCGAGGCCGTAATGGTCCTGGATACTATCTTTAAGTTTGACTAACGCCTGTCCAAGCTCGGTCAAACCGGGGGCTCTGTAGATACCGTATCCGCACCCCCAAAAACAAACCCGATGATGAAAAGGACTTTCATGCATGCTTTTAAAAGAGTCGAAGCAGTACAAAAGTGTCTAAAACGTATTAGTCATTTTTAGCGTATTAATTTGGATTTGCATAATCATGAAAATGAATGCCAAATTTAGTCATCATGAGCGTAACACGAGCACAATATAGGAACGTGTTATTGAGCCAAGCCACAAACGCCCAACTAGCTACAAAGCGGCCCAAACTTACAAAAGCGACCCAAAACGCACACTAACACAACACTCAAAACGGGCCAAAGTGCGTCCCGTGTCACATTTTCACAAAACAAAACCCCACGATACCATTAAATAATATAACCTAATATTATTTAATTTCGAGCCAAAACCGAAAAACACGACAAAAACCGAAACACGAAAACCGAAATTCGGACCAAAACTGAACAAATACTTAACCCATAAGTAAACAACAAAACATAATCATTACTTAATCAAACGTCAAAAACCAAATGGCGGCATAAACAGCCCACCAAAACAAAAATAAAATCGCCAGTTGACAGGCGATTAAAAATAAAATCGCTTTGTCAACAGCGATTTTCTTTATTTTTGTACCAAATCACTTTTTGATTTTTCTTTAAAAATATCGGCTCAAGCAAACTTAGCGCTTTGTATCTGAGCGATTAAGTTTTGTTATCCCACAAAAACCACCAAAACTCTATAAATACCAACCCACTTCAATCATTTTCAATCATCGGTTTTTAGCACTTATACACTATTCACAAAATCCACTCAAAAATACCGTCTTTTCATTTTCGAAAGGTAAACATTTTACCCTGGACGTTTGAGACTCGGACAATGGGGTTACATTAACCCCAAACCCGATATTGGCACTAGCGAAGCCGTATTCGTAATACGGTTGTAGCAATTCGGATTCATAATCCGTCTAAACCCCGCCAATATCGCATAAATAAACGACTCATTATCACTAAAGCAAACCGACGTCACTTTTATAATTATGCAAGTCCTCATTCATGCATTAAATAACGACTAGAATCACGGATCCAACACTAAATTGTACCGTTTCATAGAGTCTTTTAGCATGTCAAAACTGAGGGTTTTTCACAAAATCTAATACGAGGTCGGAAAATAACGTCTATAGTAATAATTTAGTCAATAAATTATTATTTAACGTTACATTTCCTATAGCAATATGTCATTATTTTGACAATTTACATTATTTATGTATTTTAATCGAGTCATACTTATTCGCACTTCAGCGTAGCGTGACTTTTTAGCCCAAATATCGAAATTAAGCAAATGTTTTCAAATTAGTAGAGACTACTCTTATGTAGGCTTTTTGATTCTTGTTTTCAAAACTCATTTTGTCAAAACTTTGAAAAGTAACCTCGCTCAGAACCCTTCTCTGGTTTCAAACCTCAGATTGATAGGTATCGACGCACCTTGAAATCTGAGACACTCGTGTCTTGTATTTCAAGACGCGTTGAATAGGTTCCAAATTCCTTTAATATTTGGTGGCGACTCCGAAAATACATTTCAAAAAGGACTTTTATACTTTTCTTTTTTGATCGCAAATTCATGCAACGATCTCCCCATTTTTCATTTCACCCTTTTTTACAAAACTTCGCACCCCCCTTTTTTCCTGCGAGGCGCATTCCGCCCCCACGCCCCCGCACGGGGCGAGGTCGGGCGCGCGCAGGGCGTCGATAGGTTTTCTCGCTTTCCGGTACCTTCAGGGCTAAAGGTCACGCTACGTACAAGTGCGAATAAGTATGACTCGATTAAAATGCATAAGTAATGTAATTTGTCAAAATAATGACATATTGCTATAGGAAATGTACGTTAAATAATAATTTATTGACTAAATTATTACTATAAACGTTATTTTCCGACCTCGTATTTGACTCTTTAAGAATTTGTAAAAACCCTCAGTTTTGACATGCTAAAAGACTCTATGAAACGGTACAATTTAGTGTTGAATCCGTGATTCTAGTCGTTATTTAATGCATGAATGAGGACTTGCATAATTATAAAAGTGACGTCGGTTTGCTTTAGTGATAATGAGTCGTTATTTATGCGATATTGGCGGGGTTTAGACGGATTATGAATCCGAATTGCTACAACCGTATTACGAATACGGCTTCGCTAATGCCAATATCGGGTTGGGGTTAATGTAACCCCTTTGTCCGAGTCTCAAACGTCCAAAACGTAGGTAAAATGCTTACCTTTCGAAAATGCAAAGACGGTATTTTTGAGTGGATTTTGTGAATAGTGTATATGTGTTTTAAAAATCGATTCTTTGAAATGAATGAAGGGGTTGGTATTTATAGGAAAATGGCTCGTTTTTGTGCATGGGCAAAACTTAATCGCCAGTGAGCCTGTGATTAAGTTTCAATGCAGCCGCCAAATGGAATAAAAGAACCAGGGCTGCAGGAAGAAAACTTAATCGCCTGTAAACAGGCGATTTAGTTTTTAATCGCCTGTAAACAGGCGATTTAGTTTTTAATCGCCTGTTTACAGGCGATTTTATATTTGTTTTGGTGGGCTACTTAAGCCGCCTTTGGTTAATGACGTATATTATAGGGTAATGATGGTGTTTGTGATGCAATTAACTTGTGTATTAAGTCTAATTCGGGTCAATTGGTTTTGGTCCAAATTTCGGTTTTCGTGTTTCGGTTTTTGTCGTGTTTTTCGGTTTTGGTTCGAAATAAATAATATTAAAGTGTATTATTTTATGGTCTTGTAGAATCTAATTTTGTGAAAAAGTGACACGGGACGCACTTTGGCCCGTTATGTGTGTTGCGTTAGTATGCGTTTTGGGTCGTTTTTGTAAGCTTGGGCCGTTTTGTAGCTAGTTGGGCTGTTTTTGTGGCTCGGCTTAATAGGACGTTCCTGTATCGTGCTCGCGTTGTGCTTATAATGACTAAGAGTGACATTCATTTTTATGATTATGCAAATTCAAATTAATACGCTAAAAATGACTAAATACGTTTTAGACACTTTTGTACCGTTTCGACTCTTTTAAAAACATGCATGACAGTCCTTTTCGTCATCGGGTTTATTTTTTGGGGGGTACGGATACGGGTATCTACACTCTCTCAAAGCCTCACGCACTCAAATCCTTGAGTTCAACACACCATCCCGTGTTGAATTTATCCTCCTTTTAAGTTCGAGAAGCGAAGCTTTGCCCAGATCTGAAGCGTCAGGACAAAGTAGGTACCGATCCACTTGGATCAAAGCTTTTTCTTATTTTCTATGGACTAACAAAGGGGACTACCGGCTTTGGCACCGAGCGCGCTTGCATTCCAAGTGTTCTTATTACTTCGGGTACACTCCATATCCGATGACACGCCAAAGTCGCATAAGCAACCGACCTTTTAAAATAAACCAATGGACAATTGAACTTTATTTTATTTGCATGCATCTTGCACCTTATTTTGCATTAAAATCAACTTAAACAATGAATTCGACCTTTAACTGAACCGTTTTCGTTAACAAGTTAAACATGCTAAACTGAGGGTTTTAATCAATCTTTCTGCATATGCATCTGCATTCTTTTACAAACTTTTTCGCACTTGTACGTAGCCATAACATTAGCTCAAATATCATCTTGCTTGGATTGTTCTAGGTCAGTAGAGGCTATTTTTACATAGGCTTTTCTAAAAGGTTTTCATAAATCATTAATTGAACTCTTCTTTTTCTAAAGTACCTCACTTTAGAATCCAACTGGTTTCACAGCCTTAGATCTAGGGGTGTCGGCGTGCTCCAAAATCTAAGACATGTTTTTAGCTTAGAACATGGTAGCAGGTTCCTAATTTCCGCGATAATTAGGTGGCGACTCCAAACAGTTCTTAAAGGTTTTTCTAACTTAATCTTTTTAACTTTAAAGCGCCCTTACACAAGACACCGAGTTGGGTCCCTCGTCTCGATCCCGGGTTCCACAGTTTGGCGACTCCGCTGGGGAGATCTTGTTTTTAAAACTAAAAACTAGCTTTTTCTTTTGGAACATTTACCATGAATAATCCAACCAATTGGTGGTCTTCCAAAAATAAACCAACCTATTAATAATCCCACAATAAACCCATCTATTCATACCCTCTTCTATTATTGGACCCACTTAAAAAAGTGACCGGCAGACACAGGTAACACTAACATGGGGCCCTTTTTTGTTTATATAATGGGAGGTTGCTTTTCTTTGCTTATTTCCCCAATTCCAACGGTCTTCTTTCTTTTTTATTTTATTTTTTTATTTTTTTTTTCTTTGAAATTCATTGTTTGATATTCAATGAAATCGTGTTTAAAATTGTAGCAAGCTATAACAAATGTCAAATTGTAGCAAGGAAATTCGACAACATGTTGATCATTTAGTAGAAGTTGAAAATTCGACAACATGTTGATTTGTTGCCTAATAGTCGTCAATACATAGGAAAATATGTTCTTCAATTACAAACAAAGTACATTTCAAACACAAAAGCTAGAAAAACCAATTCCATCCGATAGTCGTGAAATACATAAAACGTAGAGACAAACTACATGACATAGCAAAATCAATTGCTAATTTCATTGAAGTTACACTTGATTTGAAGAAGCTTGAGTAGACATTCCCATTCCATCCGGGGCCGATAAAAAGCGTAATGGTCCTCCCGAAGTATGTAGATCCTGTTAAACACAAAACGTGCAAGGTTTTAGTGATTGATGTAGAAGCTAACAGTGAACTCATACAGAATGCGACAGTTTCCATTTCTAAATTTTGTAAGTCAACAAAAACTACGGATTACGTTAGAGTACGCATTTCCGCTGTCATCGAACAACACTCCTGCGCCTTTTGGTGCCTGCAATTGATTCACACATTCAACTACTAAGCATGTTTTGATGTTGAAAAAAGAGATCAGTAATACAGAAAATAAGTGTGTACTGTGACTAACCTTATTCCCTCTTTTTTTACCACCTCTTCCACCTCGATAACCAGTGCCACGACCTCTGCCAACTCCACTTGTCTCTCCTGTAGAAGCACTGCCACCACCTCTCCCATTCATCCCACCCCTACTTCCTTTGCCACTTGTAATTACTCTTCCTCCTCTCCCTACCCTTGTAGGGTGTGCTGTAGCTTCATGATGTACTGTAGAAGAAGACGGTGTGTTTCCCATTGTAGTTGCAGTAGCAACATTCTTAGGCCTTCCTCTACCTCTTTTAGGTGGTGGTGAATTGGTTAACATACGATCTCTGTCTGGACACTTTCTCTTATTGTGTGACTTAGACTTACAAATAGAACATGTCATTTCCATACCATGCCTAGTTAAAGTCCCACGCTTTTTTGGATCCTCAAAGGGATCTCTTCTCCTATTCTTCCTAGGCCTTCCTGGACCAATCTTAATTGGTGGAGGATTCAAGGGTTGGTGCGTTTTTGGCCAGTGTCTCTCCCCTGGACATGGACTAATTGATCCACTATAGATTTTGAGGTACATTTTTGTTGTATAAGCCTCATGGACGTAGTCCTCTGCGTTATGGTCAATGCTAAATATAGCAGCAACAGCATGGAAGCAAGGGATACCTATTAATGAAAACATATACGAGCGACAACGTTAAAGGTACTCTTAAGTCCCATTTCAACTTCAACATTTACAAAGACACAACAGAGCAAAGAATAAAGACACAAAGATGGACCAAAGAATAAAGACACAAAGAGAGCAAAGAACATCACACAAAGAGAGCAAAGAATAAAGACAAAGAGCCCATATATACCAGAAAAGTAAACGTAGCACAGCAGCCATATATCCCCACAGCAGCAACATACGGCAGAAACCATATATAGCAGAAAGAACATACAGCAAAAACAACACAACAAGGCAGCAACAAAATGAGAAAGCAACAAAGAACTAAAAATATAGCAAAGAATAAATTAAAAGCGTAGCAAAGAATAAATACAAAAACGTAGGACATAGTAAGGCAGCTACAAACTGAGAAAGCAAGAGCAACAAAAAAACGTAGCAAGATTTACCTGTTAAGTCCCATTTCCTGCATGTACAAGATCTTCCTTCCAAGTCGACAACAAAGGGGCCTTGAGTGCCATATTCAACTTGAAAGACAGTAAGAGTAGATGGCAAAGCAGTGCACTCAGAGGCCTTATCTTTCTCCTCATCCAATTTTTTCTGCACCCTCGGACATAGTAAGGCATCTACTTTCTCCATTGCCCTTCTTTTATTTACCATCCTTTGCATCAAAGACACTCTTATATCTTCCAACATGTACAAGAGATGCTTGGTCCTTGCAGTGATGATATAGGCATTGAAAGTTTCTGCCATATTGTTAACAATGACATCATTTATAGTGTGTTTGTTGATGAAAGCCCTACAAAACACCCTAGGGTTGTATCCAACAAACGCTTCAGCAGCCTTCTGGTCCACCTCTCTCATTGCTTCTAAAGCATCATTAAAATCTGGTTCATTGTAAGCTGGCCTTGATTCATCCTCAGTTTCTCCTGGTGTGTGCTCTTCATCACCACTCTCATCATACTCACTCACATCTCCATCATTGGAGGGTGCAGGTACGTCCTGAACAATAGTTTCAGCTTCTTGACCAGGCAAACACCCACTACTTGCTTCTATTTCTAATTGCTTGATAATTTTAAGAGCATTAGCATTCCACTTTTTCAGTTTTTCCCTTGCCTCAACTGCCTCATCATCTGTATTATCATCAAACCCTAGATCTTCTTCATCATTTAACTTTTCAATTCCATCACTAACATATTCATCAAAATCTTCATCTTCAGAATACTCACTTGGGTGGTAACTGCTATCACCCTCACTGATTTCACTCTCACCACCAGAAATCCGTTTTCCTAGCCCTTGTACTTCAGCTAAGTCAGCCTCCTCTTCATAGGCATCAAAGTAGTTTGACAAAGTTAACTCATTGAAATCATAGTTTGACTCAAGCCATGGAGGATTTGAACTTGACAAATCTGGAACAGGAACAATGTTACTGCTGTTTTTCTTGGAAGATAATCTGGGGGAGGATCTCACTACTTTTGAAGAGGTAGCAGAGGTAGGTTTTTGAGGTGTTTTCAATGAGGAATTTTCAATGGGCTGGGTAACTTTATGGCTCAGGTTTGGTGCACAGTCAAAGGCATCTTTTTTTTGGCTTTTGTGAAGAGAATCTTTTGGGTTTTCATGTGAACCCCCCTTATTTACTTCACCAATTCTACCTTCCCTTACATCACCTACCCTTCTCCTAGGTGTCAACTTCTTTCTAACTTTGACATTACTTCCTCCTTCACCACACTCAACCATTTGCATTAAATGTGCAACATCACCTTCAAGTACAATGTAACACTCCACAACCCTGCTATCCAATGCAAATTGAAGCATTTTCATGGCACCAATGTCATCAAAAACTCTCTCAACACTTCCACTCCTGTCCATTATATATATAGCATCAACATTCCTATTAAATTTCAATGTCTTCTCTGCTTCCTCAAGAACAAGAAACCAAAGAAAACTCATCCTTATCCAATCAAGTAGTCCTAAAACTTCTACCAACATACTTGATTCAAGATCAAGACTCTTGATTGATCCACCAAACCACAATTTCAAGGTGACAGTTCCACATTCATAACCCTAAAATCAACACAAAAACCAGTAAAATCAACACAAAAACCTCAATTCAATAAACCCATCAAAACAAAATTTGAATGTCCAATTACAAAACTAAGAAATTAAATAATTAAAATTAAATGAATACAATACCAAAAACTAGGTCAAATTAAATTTAGCACATGAAAAAAAAAAAAAAAAAACTCAAGCATAATTAGGACTTCAAAATTACCTGAGACATGATGAATTAGCGAAATGTTGAAGAAAAAATTAAAACTTTCTGAAAGGAGCCATGAAAATTTGAGAAATTTTGAAGCTTTTTTTGAGTTCTAAAATGACGAAAAATTGAGGAGGGTTGAACGAAAATGACGAAGTAAAGAAGAAAAGAAGAAAAGAAGAAAAGAAGTGGATGTCTGGGTTTAAAATAGGGCCCAAAAATTTATTGACCGGCTAAACAAGTTCCAGGTATTTGAGTCCAATAATAGAAGAGGGTATGAATAGATGGGTTTATTGTGGGATTATTAATAGGTTGGTTTATTTTTGGAAGACCACCAATAGGTTGGATTATTCCTGGTAAATGTTCCTTTTCTTTTTAAAAATAAAGAGGTGAAACTTGAAAGCCTTGAACAATCCATGTATACATATTTGAGCTATGCACATTCGTTTAGAGTCCATTCCTTTTGGAATCTAGGCACCCTTTGCACCCTCGAGAGGTGGTTCCCACATGCAGGCTTGTCCACTCGATAAAGCACTTGCCGGACTAGCTTTCCTCTCGCCCCTCAACGGCTTGCCGTAAAAGGCTATCTCGACCGCCCCAGTGCTCCCTTTAGAAAACCTATCGCCCCGGCGTAAGGAAATAAAGGGATTAAGTATCTGCCAAAGCGTACTCGAGGTAGTTGGAGGTGTACCCGACTGACCCTTTCACCCTTTGAGTCATACGTACAAGTTCGAGGCTATGCACTCCATGGTCTTTTTCAAAACGAGCATTTGCATTCATATCTTCGAAAACTCGCTTAAACGTTTCAAAGATAAATGAATCTAACACCTAACAAAGCTAACACTTTTCAAAGAAAACTATCGCGAATTTTTGAAACAACCTTTTTCAAAATTTCCTTTTTCACTAATAAGCAAAAACCCGAGCAAAGATTAAAACCCAAGCTCGTGGATTTAATCTTCTAGGTCACACGGCCTAGACTCCACTTTTAACATCCTCGACTCGACTTGCTAACCGCTCTCGAGTCGAATCCTTTCTCTTTTACACATCCGAACTCGAGCTCACCTCGGCAAATCGCCGATACTAGTTCGACGGGTGCAAACAAAACTTTAAACATCGAGACGAGATGTGCGCACACATCCCTATCTCAAAAGCTTCCCTTTAGCCAAAACTTTTCGAAAATCTTCTTTTTCAAGCTTAAAAGGTCTTTCAAAACAATGAAATGAGCTAAAATGAACGCTTAAAATGAACATTGAACCGAGTAGGTCTAACTAGATACACGCCACACAACCTAATCCATTCTCAACATCCTTGACTCAACTAGCTAACCGCTCTCAAGTCAAACCCCTTTCATCCATCTAGGCTCGAGCCCTTAACGATGAACCGTTAAATGGGCTCGACAAAGCTAACACCTTTTGACATCGAGACGAGACGTGCGCACGCGTCCTCACCTCAAAAACTTCATTTAGCTAAAACCTTTTCGAAAATCTCCTCTTTTCAAAGCATAAAAGGTCCTTCTAAACAAAGGAATGAGCTAAAAATGAGCGCTTAGAATGTTTGTGAGTCTAGTGGGTCGAGTCGCGTCGCTAATATACGAAGTGAAATACAGGTCTCAACTGGATACTCGTCGTACTAAGAATCGCATAGTCATCCCATACAATAAACAAACCTACACCCGCAAAATGACCAGCAATGACGAAGTCAACGCACTCCGTGAACAAGTCACAAAGCTGACCGACGACCTTGACCTCCTACTAACCCACCACAAAACCGAGGTAGAGTACTTGGTACAACGTATCAAGGACAAGGCCGATAAGCATGTCTCGATCCGCACTCACGAGGTCCTTAACCAAAAAGACAATGAAGGCTTCACCGAGTACCTTTCTCGATGGAAAAAGCTGAGCGCACAAATTCCAAATCACCCCACACGAAGACGAACTTGTGCCTAAGTTCATAAGCAACCTGCGACCCGTGTATCGATTATACATGCGGTACAGCAACATCAAAGACTTCAAACAACTCTTCGAGGTCGGCACTCAAATTGAGGACGACCTTAGGACTAGCGCCATAGCAAGACGTACCAGCCACACCTATCAAAGTAGCCCATCAGAATATCCTCGCGCGACCAAGAGTCAGGAAAACCGCACTGTGGATAGCCTTGACGCACCAGCAACCAAAAGCTATAGGAGCTTCATGCCTTACACTAAGGCATTCCATAGGTTGGTCGAAAACAACTATCTACAACCAATCGGGCCTACTAACGAGCCGCCCGAAGACAAGAAGCCAAAATCTTGGAACCCGAATGCTTTCTGTGCATACCACCGAGGCAAAGGGCACGACACTGAAGACTGCTTCAAGCTTAAACATGCCATCCAAGATCTCGTCGATCAAGGAAAGCTCGACAAACTGTCTCAACCGTCCAAACCATCCAACAAAGATCACCCTGCATACAACCACACGATCTTCACAAGATCACCTCCTCCCATAGATCACTCAGACTTTGTCATGTCCGAAAACAACCCAACCCCTGACGCAGGCATTGAGAATAAACTAACAAGCAGAGAGACACCCATAAAACGCAAGCCGTCACAACCTAAGAGGAAGATAGCAAGAACGGAGGCGTCGGCGAACGCAAAGAAGAAGAAATACTCTTAGGATCTAATCCTATAGGTGTCGGGTCATCTGTCAACCCACCTTCTAGTTTTAGCTTAGACTTTTTAGTTTCGGAAGCTAGCTCCAGCTCTTTTCCCGATTTGTCAAACAATTCTTCTTTAATGAATAATACGAATAAGTTTGCTTACGCCTCGTCTCAAGCTAAAAACAAACAAATAAACAATGAACAACAAACAAATCAATCAAACAACACAACATAAAAATCTGTGCAATAAAAATGAACTAACGAATGAACAATCGTTAATTAAATACATTGCAAACATCGTGAGCAACCCAACCCAAAACTCACTTTCCTTAAGCCTTTTAAAACATAAATGGATTAAATAACCCACGGTTATCCTAACCCATTTATCGCATGCTTTTTCACGAAGCATAACCCAAGGATTAGAACGCATTCTTGGTGAGTCTTTCAAAGCGAACTCACGATCAGATCGAATGGCTCAAACCACCTCGATCCATTCCTCCTTTCACAAAATCCATGTGGACAAGCAAGCTCGTCCTCATCGCATTTTGACACCTTCGACTCAAATAGCTTAAACGCCATTTCGAGCATCCACCAATAGGATCTTAGCAACACACCGTTAACATAAACTTCTAGCTTTCTATCACCAAACATCGTCGAACATGAAACGTTTTAAAACATTTCTAGCTCAAAATCGGCCGCATGACTCGCGGTCATCACAACCCTTTTTATCACAAAACTCT
The DNA here is from genome assembly GCA_023091065.1 of Dianthus caryophyllus. Classification (NCBI taxonomy): domain Eukaryota; kingdom Viridiplantae; phylum Streptophyta; class Magnoliopsida; order Caryophyllales; family Caryophyllaceae; genus Dianthus; species Dianthus caryophyllus. The sequence goes on from CM041530.1 coordinate 3,962,354, forward strand.
TTTCAAACCCGAGAATGTCAGCCCATTCTCGAGGAATTTTACAAAAACAAATCGAACGGCTCAAGGCCTTTTCTTTTTCAATATAAGCATTTTTCGAAGGTTTTCACTAGCCCAAAACCTTCTAGGATCAGGCTTTCCTCTTTTCACAAAAGCACAGAACCCGAGAATGTGCAAACTCAATCCCAAGGACTTTTGATGTCGGACCAAGTGGCTCTAGCCGCTTCGGTCTAACTCTTCCTTAAGTAAATGCATGAAAACGGGCACTACCGTTTCCATCGCATTTTCGAAGCACCCTCGGTTCAAGTAGCTCATCACTACCTTGAATCATCTCTTGCACAGAGTCGAAATGTGACAACACATTTCAACTCGAAACACCTTTCACACCAAGCCAAAATGTGACAACACATTTTGCTCAACAAAAAATCCTGCTTTTCGCCGAAAACAAAACTTTTGCAAAATCAAAGACAAATCTAAGTATGCGTGAACCGAGTCCCGACGCGGGCATCAACCACATCCGAGACATGTGCATCTCGAGCACCCAGCGAAGAATCCATCAAGGCGCCACCGACGATCTCACGGATCTCCTCAAGAAATTCGAGTCTTTTCAATACGGGTCGAGTTTTTAAGCATTGAGTCAATCTCCGTCAGCCTAGGGCAATCGAGTCTCCGACGTACGACATTTTCAACAAACCGATAAAGGAATAAGTTTGCCTACAACCCAGCTTCCTTTATAAACACTTTTCCCATAAAAACACAATTCTACACCAACATACATTGCATCCCAGGAACAACTATCCTAGGGAGATCTAAGCCGGGTACGAAGGTCCAAGTCAACAACTAAATCAAGGACACAAAGACAAGAACGCTTCCGACGACTAAACACCTAAGGTTCACTAGTTTGCTTGTACTCTACTACTCCGCTGCTTTTGGAGGAGGATCCATTAATTTGGAGCTCCACAGTGGTCATGAATTTGATCGCGACCAAAAGTACGAGTATTCCTGGATCGCCCTCGCGTGCACTGATCGGCGTGGCTAATAAGCAAACGAACTTGTCAGAGGAGCCCGGCGTGATAGACACACGATCACAAGTGACCACCGAGCCACAGGGTTTAGCAAGGTCCGAGCTCAAGCCCAAGCCATACAGGGCGTGGGATATTCTCAAACCAAACGGGAATACAAGGTACAAAGGTCAAAAACCAAAGTCACCAAAAGGGAAAAATCTCAAAGCTCCGAATCAAGGAGTAAAACAATCAAGCAAAAGCTTAAGAAGTCAAAAGCTTAGAAGTCAACAAGCTTAGAAATCAATAAGCAAGGGGCCAAAGCCCCAAAGGTAACAAGTACCGAAGCCCAGAAACGAGTGGCCAGGTCCTTGAAATTCCAAATTGAAGACACAACAGAAGTAGCAAGCAACCAGCCTAGATCAACTAAGGAGAACCCACCCTTAGGATGCAATGTATCAAGGTCAAACACATAAACACCCCTCGGACCGGTGAGTCCTTAAACACGCACCTTTTTACAAAAACACCCCCTGGACCGGCGAGTCCTTAAACACGCACCTTTCCACATAAACACCTCATGCACGCCCTTAAACGCGCTCTTCGGAACTACGCTAGGTTTGATTCCGTACCCACGGATACGTATGCCGCTCTCCCGAGCTCAACCAACCTTTTACAAAAACCCACAAAATATTCCCCGTCCAAAGCTTTCCATGCTAAGGATGTGTCCACAAAAATTCACAAAGTTCAAAGGCAAACTATTCCTTTATCGAGGCGACTAAAACGAATTCGTCAAGGCAAAGTTGTCATAGACTTAGGAGTAGTACTCTGCTTTTTGGTCTAACACTGTTTTGCAGGAACAACAGCATCCCACCGCAGACAAGCAAGCACCACTGGGGGCTCCACCAATGCACGTGTTCCCGAATATGGCATCCATGCAACCGTCGAGTCTCAAATTGCGCATACGATTCGTCTCTATTTTGCAAATTTTTCGGCATTTTAAGCATCCTATAAACATCGAGTCAATCCTCTTCCAATCAAACAATTCAGCGACATTTAAACCGCTCCTTTCAAAACTTTTCAATTCTGAAAACGCTCCCACGAGCCAATACACTAATTTCAAACACGCTTTTTCAAACATGCGCCCTCAAAATAGCTAATCACCTTTCAAAATTAACTCAATACTCGAGTTAATACGAAAGCACTTTGCAATTCACCTTTTGCAAACACATCCTTTCGCAAGCAAAATGTATCTTTCGAAAATGCATCTCAAATCTTTGAAATGCATCTCGAATCTTCGAAGTCCAACCTTTTTCCAAAATTTAACACACTTTGAGAAAAAGCATTCTTCGAATTTAACTCACTCGAGTTAACACATTTTGAGCGAAAGCACTATCGAACTACGCCGGTTTGATTCCACATTCGTGGATACGTAGGCAGCTTACGCAAAGCACAACCGAATCTAGCACTACATCCCACTTCGTGTTGTCATGAGATTCCACCAAATTCTCATCCTCGACAACTTGGGGCTTTTCAACCTTTGCACTCAAGTGACCCTTCACGGTCTTCACAACTCTAGCTTTAACCTACAACGTCAAAACACACCCTTTCATCTTGCATGAAACCTTACAACCGACATTTCAAGCGCTCATTTTTAAAGCTCATTTCAACTAAAACGAATCTTTTACAAAAATGATTTTTCAACAAAAAGCTTTTTAATCCAAGCATCCCAATCGGGAATCATTTCACTTTCAAACCCAAGCCTATAACTACGCAGGTCCACGGAAGCACAACACAACACGGAAGCGAAAGACGACGAAAGCAACTACAAGCTCAAGCCAAGCTACAACAAACGGTCATGTAACGATGGGTTCACACAATCCTTATTACACAAGATCACCAAGACAACTAAGGGTAAAGACGACGGTACTCATTAAAGTCACGCTAAACCTAAACCATCTCAGCACAACTCCGACACAGCTGGGCCGCCTGCTCCGCCCGCGCTATATTTTTCTCCATTTTGCCTTAATTTCAATCAAGTTAAGCCAAACTACGGGGGAATCTCAAAACCAAACACCATCCTCTTCACTTTGACTTAGTTTTCATCCAAAACTTAGTCAAACTCGAGGGGGTAATCCAAAAACTCCTCCTCCCAAAGCACATCTTCCTCTTCACTTTGACTTAGTTTTCATACAAAACTTAGTCAAACTCGAGAGGGTAATCCAAAAACACTAATAGCCTTGTTCAAATAGTTTGACTATCGTTATACATCATAACTCAGTCAAACTGGGGGCTCACATACACCGACACCACGACCAAGACAATTGGGGGCTGACGCTTCCTATCAAGAATCAAACCTCTACAACGAAAAATGGGATAATTTTTCGCATTTCCGAAGACACCCTTGCCATAAAACACCCACATCAACATAAGCATCTACTGTTGAGCGACACCTCCAAAACCGCTACAAACACGAGCATGCACGCTAAAAGCATAACACTTTCAGGTGTGCATCAAACAACAACCACTCGAACGTAAATCCAAGCACCATGCACCCTAACATATCCAAAAAAACACCCCAAGCACCATGCATCCCAAGTCCAAGAGACACGAATCCAAATGAATCGCAATGATACCACGTTTCATGGCGAAAGCAGGCAAAAAGTGAAGATTTCGGAAGGAAAATCGCGAGATTCAAATTTTTCCGGGTTTGAGACCGCGACATGTGCAATGAGTTCACTCTTGAAGTCGCCAATTGATAAGAGATTCCCCTGAAGAATCACTAGTCAATAAGGCAATTTCTGAGGCATGTTTTGTTCCACCTTTTCTCTCCATTTTTCTTCACGTAAGCTTTCTTGGTTAAGGCGTCACCTACAGTCCGCCACAAGCGCTAGGACATACACTATGCGCTATGCCTTGGTTAAGGCGTCACCTACAGTCCGCCATACTCGTGTACTAAGCATTTAATACACGGTACAGAAGCAGAAACACGAACACTCTTCGCAAGCCCTTACACCCTTTTTCATATCCCTATGGAGTATCACTTTCTCCTCATAGAGTCCACACACCTATACAGACATTTCCCACGGAGTCCAAGACATATCCTTCGACTTCCCCAACAAATCACTAGCCTACATCCCTGCGGCATTCTTCCCAGTACGCCGTAGCAAATACACCTCTACAAAGCATCCTGAACGAGTCATCCTTCAACTTCAGAGCATAAGCACCAAGCGTCTGCATCAGCACATCCAGCAAGTCCAAGCGCCAACAAGACACAAACGCAGTATACATGAGCACATACACCTTCCTCGGACCATAATTCCCAGCGAATATACACCTGCACCCCTTACAAGACGAAACATCATCGAGACCAAACAACTACACCTACACCTACGCTCCTCGGCGAGACCCAGCATCAGCAAAAACATAGGTCACGGCATCAACAACGGCATCAGCATCAACAACGGCATCAACATCAACAACCAGCATAGCAACGAAGGCATCCAGCAGGCCGGTAGGCCCTTATAGCAAGCATGGACCGCCACATCCTTAAAATGCGCACGTCCCGCCCCGCATAGCCCGGTTCGAAGTCCTCGTCTCACCCATGGACACATGCTTCGTTCCGCTGACTATATCGAGACTGTAATGGTCCGGATATGGTCGTGGAGTTTGACTAGCGCTCTAGTCCGAGCTCACCAAGCGGGGGCTCTGTGGATACCCATATCCGTACCCTCCCAAACAAAACCCTGTGATGTAACACGGACTTTTATTACGCATGCTCTAACGTTGACTTAAACGGTTCTAACTATGTCGAATTCATTTTGAGTCGTTTTGAAATGTTAAAATGATTTAGGCCGCTTCACATTACACTTAAATAAATGTTCATTTTGTCCATTTAGAGTCTATCTTGGTTCGCGACCCGCTTTGTCTGGCAGGAGCTTCGCATTTGCATTACAATTGGCCCTTTTACATTAACGAGGTCCAATTCAGCATTCCTAAATTCCTTACATTTAGGCCCGGTAGCTAAAACCGCTATTTAGCACCCTTCTTTGAGAAATACGACCTCACGGATCATCTTATTTCACAAAATCTATGCAAATACACCCTCTTTACATTTTCGGGTCTCGGGCCCAAAACCGAGCCCAAACACATTCTTGGCCCGCTTCCCAAGGCCCAAGAACCCACACACAAGCCTTCTAGAAGATCATGCTAGGTCTACTTGGAGCACAAGCAAGGAGATTACACCGAAGATTTCCAAGATTTGATAATCCGGATTAAGGAAATACGAAAAAAGACGAAATTTAGCCCGACTCCCAAACCGCACAACCTGCTCCGGCATGCCCAAAAATCGCATAAACCTATGCGGTTTCCCCCATAAACCGCATAAGACTATGCGGTTTCCCAGGGTGAGTTTTATTCCCGCGTTTCCTAATTTCGCCCGGCTATTCTCCTATATATACCCTCCTATGCACGACCTATTCTGACAAGTTTTTCACACAAGAAAACCTCTCTTCTCACAACCTTTCTTCCTAGGTTTTAGCATCCACACAATTTACAACCAGAATTCACAGCATACACACATAAACTCTCTCAAAGCCTCACACACTCAAATCCTTGAGTTCAACACACCATCCCGTGTTGAATTCATCCTCCTTTTAAGTTCGAGAAGCGAAGCTTTGCCTGCATCTCAAGCGTCGAGGACAAGGTAGGTACCGATCCACTTGGATCAAAGCTTTTTCTTATTTTCTATGGACTAACAAAGGGACTACACTTTAGCGCCCCAGGCTTTGCAATCGAGCGCTTTGCATTCCAAGTATTCTTATTACTTCGGGTACACTCCATATCCGATGACACGCCAAAGTCGCATAAGCAACCGACCTTTTAAAATAAACCAATGGACAATTGAACATTATTTTATTTGCATGCATCTTGCACCTTCTTATATTGCATTAAAATCAACTTAAACAACGAAGTCGACCTTTAATCGAACTGCTGCTAACAAGTTAAACATGCTAAACTGAGGGTTTTAATCAATCTTTCTGCATATGCATCTGCATTCTTTTACAAACTTTTTCGCACTTGTACGTAGCGATAACATTAGCTCAAATATCATCTTGCTTGGATTGTTCTAGGTCAGTAGAGGCTATTTTTACATAGGCTTTTCTAAAAGGTTTTCATAAATCATTAATTGAACTCTTCTTTTTCTAAAGTACCCTCACCCCGAATCCAATCTGGTTTCACAGCCTTAGATCTAGGGGTGTCGGCGTGCTCCAAAATCTAAGACATGTTTTTAGCTTAGAACATGGTAGCAGGTTCCTAATTTCCGCAATAATTAGGTGGCGACTCCAAACAGTTCTTAAAGGTTTTTCTAACTTAATCTTTTTAACTTTAAAGCGCCCTTACGCAAGACGCCGAGTTGGGTCCCTCGTCTCGATCCCGGGTTCCACACCCTCATGAAGGATGAATATACACACTTCTCTCTATTCTTTTTTATTGTCTCTCTTATTCTTATTATTTTACAACACGTTATCAGCACGAGTCTCTTATGAAATCGTCATCTAGTTTATTATTATTTCAAAGGGATTATCGTTTTTGGTTTACTTATATTCAAGTCTTCTTCATCATTTTTTTTTGGTTTATTTGGTAAGTTATTCTAATTTTATTTTAATATTGAATTTTATTTAATTAATCTGTGATGCGTTAAGTAATCCTAACCATCGAGTTGTCTTAATAGTTTGAATTTAATCATCATGATTAATCATTAACTAGTTCTTTGTATTCGTCATATTTGCATCATGAATATAAAGCTATGTGTAATGATTTGCTAGTTCCCTGTATTCCTCATATTTGCTCCATAGTAATTGTTTCCATTCTTCTTTGAAACGGAAAAGTCATTTCATTAATCTAATTGTTTCCATAGTAATTCTTTCCATTCTCATATGTTTGCTTTGTGCCTTATAATTAAGTTGTTTGAGAAATCTAATTAATCAATCTAATTAATCATGGAGTATTTGATATTGTTGACTCGACCTTGTCGTTTAGTTTTGATGATGACTTTGATTTTTGTTTACTATGCTATAATCCGTATGTTAGTGTTTATGATGCTTAGTAGGTTGTGAAGCATTCAAGTAAGAATCAAGCTTTTGCCATTGGGAAACGCGAATCAAATCAAGGCTATATAGCGTCTTATGAAGCACTAGTTTTTAATGCATACGTATAGTCCTTGTAATGACAAGGATAATGGTAAAACAACAAGACAAATATGTGTTTCTCTCCACGGTTGTAGTATCAGACTGGAAACGCACGTTTCCAATGCGTTTCCCTAGTCTAGACACTAGAACCATGGAATACACTCTGCGTTTCCTGAACCTCTGTGAGAAACGCAGAATGTAACTCTCAAGGCCTTATTTCGAAAATCTGATTTGAAAAGATATTTTGGTGAAATATGTTTCTAACAAATCTTTATCCTTCAAAATATCTTTCAAAATATTTGAGAATGATTTTGTGCTTGGATGAGAAGTACAAATATTTTGAGAATATTGCTTTTATCTTTTTAGAAACAAAACCTTATCAAACTATACTTCCTACTTTTAATTGATTTTGGTTTTGGAAAATATCTTTTGCAATATACCCTACTTCTATTTAACATCAGCTTTTGGAAAATTATTCTCACCTTTTTCGAGCATCAAAGTTTTAATCTAAGCATTTTGCAAATCTGTTTTTAAGCATTTATTGTCTTCATTTGCGAAAACTTTTAAAAGGCCCTTGAAACGAAATCTTGTGTTGTTTTATTGTTACTCAAGTCAATTGTGCTAGCACCGTCTCATATCCCTTCTCTTGTGAACAATTGTTGAGACACAACTAGCTTTCTTTTACTTGAGAGGAAGAGTGCAACTTGAAAGAATTGTAGAGTGATTAATATATTGTAATCCGGAGTAGGTACTAATATATTAATAAGAGAATAGTGGACGTAGGTCTCGGAGTGTGAGACTGAACCACTTCAAAACCCGCTGCGTACTTACTTTCGTTTTACATTTTCAAGTATCTTTCATTTACGTTTCACCTTTGATTTACTGTGTTTCCAAACAACTGTTATACGTTTCCATCAGTTCTCTCAGCAATCATTGTGCGTTTCCATTAGACTTGAATTAAACGTAATTAATTCTAAGTCTTAGAAACGTGATAAATCATTTAGTCTTGAAAACTAGAAAAAGTTTTCAAGCACCCAATTCACCCCCCTTCTTGGGTACTTTTCCCTTAAACTCGGATCCATAGACTCTTCAATTGGTATCAGAGCCTCGTGCTCTTGATTGCCACACCGCAAAGAGGCTGATTCTTTCGTCTTTTTGTTACTTTATTTTATTTCTCTATGGATTCCAGACATCCAAAATGTCCCATCTTTGACGGTTCTGACTACGGATCTTGGCAATATATCCAAGGATATGATTGGGATTGTTGGAAAATTATCTTCGCTGGACCACATGTTATAACAACTACCGATAAAGAGGGTAATACGGTCGCAAAGAGTCCTTTAAAATATACTGAGGAAGAGGGTAGAAAAGCAGAAAAGAATGCGAAAGCCTTGTCTTTCCTTCAAAACTGCATTTCTCCCAATGAGTTCCACCGCTTTTCTGCTTGTGTTAATGCCAAAGAACTTTGGGAGTCCCTTGAACTTGCCTATGAGGGAAACTCCCAAGTTAAGAATCAACGAATAGACATGATCACTCAACAATATGAGTCCTTTACTATGACTAAGGATGAGAGTATCAATAGCATGTCTGCGAGATTCTCTAAATTGACAAATGAGTTGCGAAACTTGGGCAAATGAAATTGAAATCGAGAAAAAGGATCCAGAAAAAGTCCTTAGGAGCCTAAGTGATAAGTGGCAACCTAAGGTAACTGCTATCGAGGAGGCAAAAGACTTGTCAACCCTAACTTACCAAGATTTGATGGGCTCACTCATGGCGCATGAGTTAATCCTCAATAAACGCACGAGTGAGCCTAGTAAAAACAAGGGTATAGTCTTGAAAGCCACCTCCAGTGATAGTGACGGTGATTCGGAAGAAATGGCTGCGTTTGCTCGTAGGTTTAAGAAATCTTTGAACAATCCAAGAGAGGAGAAGAAAGAGGAGAAAAATCAGCAAGGCCACACGTATAAAAGGGGATTTAGGGTTCAAGGAAAGGCATTCAGCATTCAACCACTATACTTGAGCATATCAAAGCACTCTAATACATATTCCTCATCAAACACTTAGCATTTTCCAGCTTATATTGTACGAAATAGTGCACTTGAGCACCCTAAATACCTTGTAATCCTTCTTTGAATAGTGGATAGTTGGTGGGATAAGAGCTTCCCCCCGCGGTCGTTTCCCACATCGGGTTTTCCGCGTAACCAAAAAACTTGCGTGTCTTGTTTCGTTTTCCCTTCACTTCTTTTCTCGCATTTTCGTTTACGAGTCTAGGTTTGGTATACGATAAGGTCGCTTTAACCCCAACCACATTAAATCTAACCTCGGTAAATTTTTTGCCAAAACACATATATTTATTTCTAATTTCTATTTTTTGAAATTATATAGTGAGATATTTACTGATGTTAAATTCATTTTACCAATTAGCGTTTCTATGAATGTGACAATAAAATTTTAAATATGATAACTTTATTTACAAATATTCTTATCTTCTTTGATGAACATGTTAACTAAGCTACATGATTAAGCTAGTAACCTATAATGAACATAGTATGATTGTTATGTAAATATATTACTCCGTAGCATAAATTTATGAATGAATTGACTTAATTTGTCTAATAAAATATGCAATATAAATGTGTAATTTTACTTTAAAATATGCAAATGCTCATCTTATAAATATGTTAACTTAATGATTTTTTGAATATATCAACATAAGACTAACTTTATCCACAGACTTGACTCTGCCACCTCAGCTTTCCACTAACTTTTTATTTTTCAGACTTAGACTCAAACACTCTCAGACTCGGTGAAAAGATACATTTTATCCTCAAACTCATTTCAGACTGTCTCAACTTTTCACTTTAATTTATTTTACTTATTTTTGTTTCATTTCTTCTATATTTTTCGCTTAATAAATAAATCACACATTGAATAAACATTTTGACTTAATTTTTAATTATCGACATATATATATATATATATATATATATATATATATATATATAGGGTTGAGTTCCCATGAGAAATACCCCTTATATGAGAAATATGAGAAATAATCATAACCATTCATTGTTTTAATCTAAGGGTTGAGATTTATAATTTTTTGGTGAGGGGAGATTTATTTATTTTTTTTTTTTTTAATGTGAGGGGAGATTTATTTATTTATTTTTTTTTTTTTTATGAGGGTAGATTTATTTATTTTTTTTTTCTTTATGTGGGGGGATTTATTTTTTTTTTTATTTTTTTTTCTTTATGAGGGGGGATTTACTTTTTTTTTCTTTCATATTTTTTCTTTCATTTTTTCTTTTTTTTTTTTTTTTTTTTTTTTTTAAAATTTTTTTCTTTTTTTTTTCCAATTTTTTTTTTTGTTTTTTTTTTTGTTTCTTTGTTTTTTTTTTTTTTTAAATTTTTTTTAATTTTTTTTTTCAAAGCCATTTTTTATGATTTTATATTCTTTTTTATCAATTTGATTGTTTGTTTTTTTTTCCTTTTATATTTTTTTCAATTTTATGTTCTTTATTTTTTGGGGGATAAGTTAATATGTATATGTTTTTATAATGCATGTTATTGTAATTTACATTAAACTTGTTACTAAAATGAACCTCCTGTATTATTGAAATGTACCTCGAATTATAGTAAAATGAACCTCGTATATTATTGAAATGTATCTCACTTGTTAGCAAATGTACCTCATGTTATAGTAAAATGAACCTCGTATATTATTGAAATGTACCTCACTTTTCACTGAAATGTACCTCAAGTTATAGTAAAATGAACCTCGTATATTATTGAAATTTCTCACTCGTTATTGAGAAATTTAACTTAATAACATGTAATTGGTACATGACTTATATCCTAAACATCCAACATAAAGTAAATGGAATGAACCTCGTATTTGAATGAAATGAATCTCGTATGTAAATGAAATGAATCTCGTATGTAAATGTAATGAACCTCGTATGTAATCAAAATGAACCTCATTTGTTACTAAATGAACCTCGTATGTAAATGAAATGAACCTCGTATGTAAATGAAATGAATCTCGTATGTAAATGTAATGAACCTCGTTTGTAAATGAAATGAACCTCGTATTTGAATGAAATGAATCTCGTACGTAAATGAAATGAATCTCGTATGTAAATGTAATGAACCTCGTTTGTAAATGTAATGAACCTCGTATGCAATTGAAATGAACCTCAATTGTTACTGAAATAAACCTCCTATGTAACTGAAATGAACCTCATTTGTTACTGAAATGAACCTCGTATGTAAATGAAATGAACCTCGTATGTAAATGAAATGAATCTCGTATGTAAATGTAATGAACCTCGTTTGTAAATGTAATGAACCTCGTATGTAATTGAAATGAACCTCATTTGTTACTGAAATGAACCTCGTATGTAAATGAAATGAATCTCGTATGTAAATGTAATGAACCTCGTTTGTAAGTGTAATGAACCTCGTTTGAAAATGTAATGAATCTCGTATGTTACTGAAATAATGTACATCCAGTTATAATAAAAATGTATCTCGTATGTTACTTAAATGTAATTCACTTGTTACTAAAATGAAAAAAAAATAAAAAACGAATAAAAATGAAAAAAGTTACAAAAAAAACAAGAAAATAAAATTACAAACATTAAAACAACGAAAAAAATCAATAAAAATTGAAAAAGAAAAAATTAAAAAACAACAAAGAAACACAAAAATGGAAAACAAAAATAAAATAAAAAAAAATTTGAAAAATAAAAAAGAAAAAAAAAAGGAAAGAAAAAAAAAACAAATCTCCCCTAAAAAAAAAAAAAACTCCCCTCACAAAAAAAAAAAGAAAAAAAAAAAAAAGAAATCACCCCTCACAAAAAAAAAAGAAAAAAAAAAAAAAAAAATCTCCCCTCACAAAAAAAAAAAAAAAAAAAAAAAAAAGAAACCCGAATCTTCCCTCAAAAAAAAGAAAAAAAAAAAAAAAAACAAATCTCCCCTCAAAAAAAAAAAAAAAACAAATCTCCTCACAAAAAAAAAAAAAAAAAACAAATCTCCCTCACAAAAAAAAAAAAAAAAACAAAAAAAAAAACAAATCTCCCCTCACAAAAAAAATAAAAAAAAAATAAAAAAACAAATCTCCCCTCAAAAAAAAAAAAAAAAAAAAAAAACAATGAATATCAACCCTTAGATTAAAACAATCAATGATTATGATTACTTCTCATATTTCTCACCTAAGCCCTATTTCTCATATGAATCTAAATCTATATATATATATATATATATATATATATATATATATATATATATATATATATATATATATATATATAGAGATAAGATCTTTTAAGCCTCAATTTATTAGAGAAAGTCATTTGAGTTCACTGAATCTTTGAGATTTTAACACAAAATGAGATTTTAACACAAAAATTTGAAGCAAAATTCCAGACATTTGAGATTTTAACAATGTTAAAATCTCAAATATTCTCAGAATTCTCAGCTCTAAATTTTGTGTTAAAATCTCAAATTTTTGTGTTAAAATCTCAAAGCGGATGTCTGGACACAATGACTTTCCCAAAACTTAGGGCTTGAAAGATCTTATCTATATATATATATATATATATATATATTTATTACTAATTGATTTTCAAAATTTCAAGGTGCGAAAAAGAAATTAAAATTACAAGAAAACATAATGTAAAATTGAACCAACAAAATCAAAAATTAAAAGTTGGATAAAATAATTAAATATACTTAAAATAATACATATTTAATCATTTATTTCTCTCTATATTAATAAAATATTGTACTACACACTATTTATTAGTCTTAAACCAAGTCTTGGATTTCCAAGACTCATGCTCATACCCATACCCGACTAAAGCTACCTTATTCACAATTTCTCTCCAAAAATTACAAGTCTTAGCTTGAGACTCTCCCTCAAACTCTCTTTCATACCCCTTTAAAGATAGTCTAAGTCGTTGAATATATATTCACTGTTGGGCCCAAAAATATGGCCTGTGTTAGGCCCACATAGAACTGGCACCAAAGTCAGAAAAAGCGTGAAGTTGAGGATACGTGATAATTGAAGCTGAGGATTTTTGGGGGACACTCCACGTAAGCAGGCGTAAAAGAAGGAGTCGAAATCACTTGGAGAGTAAATGAAAAGTCAAAATTTGAATGGTTGGAATTCATAAACGAAGGAAATAACCCAGTCAAGAGAGTTAAAGCCAATCAAAGTAATGGCAGCTATGTGTAAGGCGAGATTCCAGGGACGTTGAGCATATCTTGGGAGACTGAGCTTTACTAAATAAGGAAAATCACCATAGCAATCTGAGGTCATAGAATATACACTATTAATGATGACAACACATCCAATTACAGAAAAAAAAACACTAAGGTAATGTAACAACCTGGTTTTTCGTGACTTAATTAAACTAAGGCGGAAATATTAATTAAGTTTATATATTATAAAACCAGCTGTTATCGTCTTACAACTCATTATACATAATAAGAGTTATAGCTAAACAGAGTTATTCGATTACAATCTCTCCAATATACAAAATAAGGCCTTCAATCCCCTGGTATAAATCATCAAATTAGCCTCGGGGTACCTACGGGAAAATGCCGTTCAAACTCGATTATGCCCCGCACACGCTAAGCCATATAAACCCATACCGGTTATATGAGAAATATGAGAAATCATCCTAACCATTGATTGTTTTAATCTAAGGGTTGAGATTTATAGTTTTTTGGTGGGGGAGATTTATTTATTTATTTATTATTTTATTTTTTTTTAATATGAGGGGAGATTTATTTATTTTCATTTTTTTATGAGGGTGGATTTATTTTTTTTGTTTTTTTTTTCTTTATGAGGGGGGGTTTATTTATTTATTTTTTTCTTTATGAGGGAAGATTTATGTTTTTTTTTTTTTTTTTTTTTTTCATATTTTTTCTTTCATTTTTTTTTTTTTTTTTTTTTTTTTTTTTTTTTTTTTTTTTTTTTTTTTTTTTTTTTCATTTTTTTTCTTTCATTTTTTTTTTTTTTTTTTCTTTTTTTTTTCCTTTTCAATTTTTTTTTAATATTTTTTTCTTTCTTTTTTTGTTTGTTTTTTTTTTCAATTTTTTTTCTAAGCCATTTTTTTATGATTTTATGTTCTTTTTTATCAATTTGATTGTTTGTTTTGTTTTTTCTTTTATATTTTTATCCTAAACATCCAACATAAAGTAAATGAAATGAACCTCGTATTTGAATGAAATGAATCTCGTATGTAAATGAAATGAACCTCGTATGTAAATGTAATGAACCTCGTATGTAAATGAAATGAACCTCGTATGTAAATGTAATGAACCTCGTTTGTAAATGTAATGAACCTCGTATGTAACTGAAATGAACCTCATTTGTTACTGAAATGAACCTCGTATGTAAATGTAATGAACCTCGCATGTAAATGTAATGAACCTCGTTTGTAAATGTAATGAACCTCGTATGTAAATGTAATGAACCTCGTATGTAATTGAAATGAACCTCATTTGTTACTGAAATGAACCTCGTATGTAAATGAAATGAACCTCGTATGTAAATGAAATGAATCTCGTATGTAAATGTAATGAACCTCGTATGTAAATGTAATGAACCTCGTATGTAACTGAAATGAATCTCATTTGTTACTGAAATGAACCTCGTATGTAAATGAAATGAACCTCGTATGTAAATGAAATGAACCTCGTATGTAAATGAAATGAATCTCGTATGTAAATGTAATGAACCTCGTATGTGAATGTAATGAACCTCGTATTTAACTAAAATGAACCTCATTTGTTCTTGAGAAATGAACCTGGTATGTAAATGAAATGAACCTCGTATGTAAATGAAATGAATCTCGTATGTAAATGTAATGAACCTCGTATGTAATCGAAATGAACCTCATTTATTCTTGAAATGAACCTCGATGTAAATGAAATGAAACTCGTATGTAAATGAAATGAATCTCGTATGTAAATGTAATGAACCTCGTTTGTAAATGTAATGAACCTCGTATGTAAATGTAATGAACCTCGTATGTTATTGAAATAATGTACATCCGCTTATAATAAAAATGTATCTCGTATGTTACCTAAACGTAACTCACTTTTTACTAAAATGAAAAAAATGAAAAAGCGAATAAAAATGAAAAAGATACAAAAAACAAGAAAATAAAATTACAGACATTAAACAAAAAAAATAAATTAAAAAAAAAAAATCAAAAAGAAGAAAATTAAAAAAATAAAAAAAATTTAAAAAATAAAAAACAAAGAAACAAAAAAAAATGGAAAACAAAAAAAATGAAATTAAAAAAAAAAAAAAAAAAAAAAAAAAAGATAAAAAAAAAAAAAAAAAAAAAAAAAAAAAAAAAAAAAACCTCCCCTCAAAAAAAAAAAAAAAAAAAAAAAAGAAAAAAAAACAAAAAAAAAAAAAAAAAAACAAATCTCCCCTCACAATAAAAAAGAAAAGAAAAATAAAATAAAATAAAAAAAAAAAAATAAAAAAAATAAAAAACAAATCTCCCCTCAAAAAAAAAAAAAAAAAAAAAAAAAAAAAAAAAACCAATGAATATCAACCTTTAGATTAAAACAATCAATGGTTATGATTATTTCTCATATTTCTCACCTAAGCCCTATTTCTCATATGAACCTAAATCTATATAGGGTTGAGTTCCCATGAGAAATACCCCTTATATGAGAAATATGAGAAATCATCATAACCATTCATTATTTTAATCTAAGGGTTGAGATTTATAGTTTTTTGGTGAGGGGAGATTTATATTTTTTTTTTTTTTTAATCTCGTATGTAAATGAAATGAACCTCGTATGTAAATGTAATGAACCTCGTATGTAAATGAAATGAACCTCGTATGTAAATGTAATGAACCTCGTTTGTAAATGTAATGAACCTCGTATGTAACTGAAATGAACCTCATTTATTCTTAAGAAATGAACCTCGTATGTAAATGTAATGAACCTCTCGATGTAAATGTAATGAACCTCGCTTTGTAAATGTAATGAACCTCGTATGTAAATGTAATGAACCTCAGATGTAATCAAGAATGAACCTCATTTGTTCTTGAAATGAACCTCGTATGTAAATGAAATGAACCTCGTATGTAAATGAAATGAATCTAGTGATGTAAATGTAATGAACCTCGTATGTAAATGTAATGAACCTCGTATGTAAATCAAAATGAATCTCATTTGTTATCTTGAAATGAACCTCGTATGTAAATGAAATGAACCTCGTATGTAAAATGAAATGAACCTCGTATGTAAATGAAATGAATCTAGTATGTAAATGTAATGAACCTCGTATGTGAATGTAATGAACCTCGTATTTAACTAAAATGAACCTCATTTATTCTTTGAAATGAACCTCGTATGTAAATGAAATGAACCTCGTATGTAAATGAAATGAATCTCGTATGTAAATGTAATGAACCTCGTATGTAACTGAAATGAACCTCATTTGTTACTGAAATGAACCTCGTATGTAAATGAAATGAAACTCGTATGTAAATGAAATGAATCTCGTATGTAAATGTAATGAACCTCGTTTGTAAATGTAATGAACCTCGTATGTAAATGTAATGAACCTCGTATGTTATTGAAATAATGTACATTCAGTTATAATAAAAATGTATCTCGTATGTTACCTAAACGTAACTCACTTTTTACTAAAATGAAAAAAAAATGAAAAATACCCCTTATATGAGAAATATGAGAAATCATCCTAACCATTGATTGTTTTAATCTAAGGGTTGAGATTTATAGTTTTTTGGTGGGGGAGATTTATTTATTTATTTATTATTTTATTTTTTTTTAATATGAGGGGAGATTTATTTATTTTCATTTTTTTATGAGGGTGGATTTATTTTTTTTGTTTTTTTTTTCTTTATGAGGGGGGGTTTATTTATTTATTTTTTTCTTTATGAGGGAAGATTTATATTTTTTTTTTTTTTTTTTTTTTTTTTTTTTTTTCATATTTTTTCTTTTTTTTTTCATATTTTTCTTTCATTTTTTTTTTTTTTTTTTTTTTTTTTCATATTTTTCTTTCATTTTTTTTTTTTTTCTTTTTTTCCTTTTCAATTTTTTTAATATTTTTTCTTTCTTTTTTGTTTGTTTTTTTTCAATTTTTTCTAAGCCATTTTTATGATTTTATGTTCTTTTTTATCAATTTGATTGTTTGTTTTGTTTTTTCTTTTATATTTTTATCCTAAACATCCAACATAAAGTAAATGAAATGAACCTCGTATTTGAATGAAATGAATCTCGTATGTAAATGAAATGAACCTCGTATGTAAATGTAATGAACCTCGTATGTAAAATGAAATGAACCTCGTATGTAAATGTAATGAACCTCGTTTGTAAATGTAATGAACCTCGTGATGTATGCTGAAATGAACCTCATTTGTTCTTGAAATGAACCTCGTATGTAAATGTAATGAACCTCGCATGTAAATGTAATGAACCTCGTTTGTAAATGTAATGAACCTCGTATGTAAATGTAATGAACCTCGTATATAATCGAAATGAACCTCATTTATTCTTAGAAATGAACCTCGTATGTAAATGAAATGAACCTCGTATGTAAATGAAATGAATCTCGTATGTAAATGTAATGAACCTCGTATGTAAATGTAATGAACCTCGTATGTAACTGAAATGAATCTCATTTGTTACTGAAATGAACCTCGTATGTAAATGAAATGAACCTCGTATGTAAATGAAATGAACCTCGTATGTAAATGAAATGAATCTCGTATGTAAATGTAATGAACCTCGTATGTGAATGTAATGAACCTCGTATTTAACTAAAATGAACCTCATTTGTTACTGAAATGAACCTCGTATGTAAATGAAATGAACCTCGTATGTAAATGAAATGAATCTCGTATGTAAATGTAATGAACCTCGTATGTAACTGAAATGAACCTCATTTGTTACTGAAATGAACCTCGTATGTAAATGAAATGAAACTCGTATGTAAATGAAATGAATCTCGTATGTAAATGTAATGAACCTCGTTTGTAAATGTAATGAACCTCGTATGTAAATGTAATGAACCTCGTATGTTATTGAAATAATGTACATTCAGTTATAATAAAAATGTATCTCGTATGTTACCTAAACGTAACTCACTTTTTACTAAAATGAAAAAAAAATGAAAAACGAATAAAAATGAAAAAAGATACAAAAAAAACAAGAAAATAAAATTACAGACATTAAACAACGAAAAAAATAAATAAAAAAAAAAAAAATCAAAAAGAAGAAAATTGAAAAAATAAAAAAAATTTAAAAAATAAAAAACAAAGAAACAAAAAAAAATGGAAAACAAAAAAAATGAAATTAAAAAAAAATAAAAAAAAAAAAAAAAGGAAAAAAAAAAAAAAAAAAAAAACAAATCCCCCCTCACAAAAAAAAAACAGAAAAAGAAAAAAAAAAAAAAAAAAAAAAACAAATCTCCCCTCACAATAAAAAAGAAAAGAAAAATAAAATAAAATAAAATAAAAAACAAATCTCCCCTCAAAAAAAAAAAAAAAAAAAAAAAAAAAAACCAATGAATATCAACCTTTAGATTAGAACAAGCAATGGTTATGATTATTTCTCATATTTCTCACCTAAGCCGTATTTCTCATATGAACCTAAATCTATATATGAGGGTTGAGTTCCCATAGAAATACCCTTATATGAGAAATATGAGAAATCATCATAACCATTCATTATTTTAATCTAAGGGTTGAGATTTATAGTTTTTTGGTGAGGGGAGATTTATATTTTTTTTTTTTTTTAATCTCGTATGTAGATGAAATGAACCTCGGATGTAAATGTAATGAACCTCGTATGTAAATGAAATGAACCTCGTATGTAAATGTAATGAACCTCGTTTGTAAATGTAATGAACCTCGTATGTAATCGAAATGAACCTCATTTATTCTTGAAATGAACCTCGTATGTAAATGTAATGAACCTCGCATGTAAATGTAATGAACCTCGTTTGTAAATGTAATGAACCTCGTATGTAAATGTAATGAACCTCGTATGTAGCCCAGAAATGAACCTCATTTTATTCTGAAATGAACCTCGTATGTAAATGAAATGAACCTCGTATGTAAATGAAATGAATCTCAGTATGTAAATGTAATGAACCTCGTATGTAAATGTAATGAACCTCGTATGTAATCGAAATGAATCTCATTTATTCTTGAAATGAACCTCGTATGTAAATGAAATGAACCTCGTATGTAAATGAAATGAACCTCGTATGTAAATGAAATGAATCTAGTATGTAAATGTAATGAACCTCGTATGTGAATGTAATGAACCTCGTATTTAACTAAAATGAACCTCATTTTATTCTTAGAAATGAACCTCGTATGTAAATGAAATGAACCTCGTGATGTAAATGAAATGAATCTCGTATGTAAATGTAATGAACCTCGTATGTAGCCCAGAAATGAACCTCATTTGTTCTTGAAATGAACCTCGTATGTAAATGAAATGAAACTCGTATGTAAATGAAATGAATCTCGTATGTAAATGTAATGAACCTCGTTTGTAAATGTAATGAACCTCGTATGTAAATGTAATGAACCTCGTATGTTATTGAAATAATGTACATTCAGTTATAATAAAATGTATCACGTATGTTACCTAAACGTAACTCACTTTTTACTAAAATGAAAAAAAAATGAAAAACGAATAAAAATGAAAAAAGATACAAAAAAAACAAGAAAATAAAATTACAGACATTAAACAACGAAAAAAATAAATAAAAAAAATCAAAAGAAGAAAATTGAAAAAATAAAAAATTTAAAAATAAAAACAAAGAAACAAAAAATGGAAAACAAAAAATGAAATTAAAAAAAAAAAAAAAAAAGATAAAAAAAAGAAAAAAAAAAAAAAAAAACAATACTCCCAAAAAAAAAAAAAAAAAAAAAAAAAAAAACAAAAAACAAAACTCCCAAAAAAAAAAAAAAATAAAATAAAATAAAAAAAATAAAAAAAAATAAAAACAAATCTCCCCTCAAAAAAAAAAAAAAAAAAAAAAAAAAAAAAAAACAAAGAATATCACCCCTTAGATTAAAACAATCAATGGTCATGATTATTTCTCATATTTACTCACTTTAGTTCTTATTTCTCATAGTATGAACCTAAATCTATATATATATGTATATATATATATATATATATATATATATATAGATTTAGGTTCATATGGTAAATAGACTTGTAAATATGAGAAATAATCATAACCATCGATTGTTTTAATCTAAGAGGTTGATATACATTGTTTTTTTTTTTTTTTTTTTTTTTTTTTATGATGGGAGATTTGTGTTTTTTTTTTTTTTTTTTGGGAGGGGATATTTTTTTTTTTTTTTTCCTTTTTTTTTTGTGATGGGAGATTTGATTTTTTTTTTTTTTTTTTTTTTTTTTTTTTTTTTTTTTTTGTGGGGGGATATTTTTTTTTTTTTTCCTTTTTTTTTGTGATGGGAGATTTGTTTTTTTTTTTTTTTCTTTTCTTTTTTTTTGTGAGGAAAGCTTTTTTTTTTTTATAGGGGTGATTTGTTTTTTTTTCTTTTTCTTTTTTTTTTCAAATTATTTTTTTTTTTAATTTCATTTTTTTGTTTTTCTATTTTTTTTTGTTTTTTTTAAATTTTTTTTCTTTTTGATTTTTTTAATACGAGGTTCATTACATTTACAAACGAGGTTCATTACATTTAAAAACGAGGTTCATTACATTTATATACGAGGTTCATTTCATTTACATACGAGTTTCATTTCATTTACATCTGAGGTTCATTTCAAGAATAAATGAAGTTCATTTCGATTACATACGAGGTTCATTTGATAACAAATGAGGTTCATTTCGATTACATCTGAGATTCATTACATTTACAAATGAGGTTCATTACATTTACATACGAGATTCATTTTGATTACATACGAGATTCATTTCATTCAAATACTTAAGTTCATTTCATTTACAAACGAGGTTCATTATATTTACATACGAGATTCATTTCATTTACATACGAGGTTTATTTCTGGCTATATTACGAGGTTCATTTCAAAGAATAAAATGACGTTCATTTCGATTACATACGAGATTCATTACATTTACAAGCGTGGTTCATTACATTTACATACGAGATTTATTTCATTTACATACGTGATTCATTTCATTCAAATACGGGGTTCATTTCATTTACAAGCGCGGTTCATTACGTTTACATACTGAGATTCATTTCATTTACATACGAGGTTCATTTCATTTACATACGAGGTTCATTTCAAGAATAAATGAGGTTCATTTCATTTACATACGAGGTTCCTTTCAGATAAATACGAGGTTCATTACAGTAAATAATGAGGTTCATTTTAGTTACATACGAGGTTCATTACATTTACAAACGAGGTTCATTACATTTACATTCGAGATTCATTTCATTTACATACGAGATTCATTTCATTCAAATACGAGGTTCATTTCATTTACAAACGAGGTTCATTACATTTACATACGAGATTCATTTCATTTACATACGAGGTTCATTTCATTTACATACGAGGTTCATTTCAGTAACATATGAGGTTCATTACATTTACAAACGAGGTTCATTACATTTACATACGAGATTCATTTCATTTACATACGAGATTCATTTCATTCAAATACGAGGTTCATTTCATTTACATACGAGATTCATTTACATACGAGATTCATTTCAGTAACAAATGAGGTTCATTTCAGTTACATACGAGGTTTATTACATTTACAAACGAGGTTCATTACATTTACATACGAGGTTCATTTCATTTACATACGAGATTCATTTCATTCAAATACGAGGTTCATTTCATTTACATACGAGGTTCATTTCAAAACAAAGAAACAAAAAAAAAATTGAAAAAAAAAATTTGAAAAAAAAAAAATTGAAAAAAAAAATAAAAAAAAAAAAAATTGAAAAAAAAATTGAAAAAAAAAAATAAAAAAAAATAAATTGAAAAAAAAAATTGAAAAAAAAAAATGAAAGAAAAAATATGAAAGAAAAAAAAACAAAAAAAAACAAAAAAAAAAAAAAAAAAAAAATACCCCCTCATAAAGAAACAAAAAAAAATTAAAAAAAATAAATCCACCCTCATAAAAAAAAAAAAAATAAATAAATAAATCTCCCCTCACATTAAAAAAAAAAAAAAATAAAAAAAAAAAAAATATAAATCTCCCCTCACCAAAAAACTATAAATCTCAACCCTTAGATTAAAATAATGAATGGTTATGATGATTTCTCATATTTCTCATATAAGGGGTATTTCTCATGGGAACTCAACCCTATATATATATATATATATATATAAGTAAGTTATATTTTGAAATATCAGGATAAAAGAGCAAAAAAAAATATGGTAATTTATAGAATTTTAAGAAGTAAATTACAATTGTAATATTTTTATTGCACAAAGATCTATACTAATCACAATATAATTAGCCAAAGAAATCAATATTATTTGTAAATCAAATATCAATATATATATCAATATATAAAACAAGCTTTTTTCGAGTGCTCTCCTTAATTTAGGAAGTTTTTAAACTAATAATAAAATTCCATTTAGAAAAATTTCATCTAGAAAATAAATTGAAAAAATTAAATTGAAAAAAAATAGTAATTTAGAAATAAATAATTATATGATACATAATTCTCTTATTAATTATGATAAATTAGATAACTTTTGGGTGCTCGGGATGATTTAATTCATCATCTCGTTCATTTCATTATAGTTTTTTAATATTAAATAATGGGTGTCTTATTTGCTCTCGGTAGGCTTAATTTAAGCACTAGTTTCCTTATTTTGACTAGTTAGTTATAGAAAGATAGGACTTTCCTAATTATTTTATTTACTCTTTGTAAACCCTATATAAAGGCTTAAACCCATCAGATTGTAATTCAATTCACGTTAAATCAAAAAGTCAAAAAACCCTAAGAGTTTCAATTGCGCATTCATCTTGTTCAATTGCTCTCACGGTAGGATTGACGCGCTTTCATCAAAGAACTTAGTTCTTTCGGACTTTTTAGAGTGAATCGAATCGAACTTAATCAATTGAAATGACTGAATCGACTAAATCGAATCGAAATGAGCTAACTTAATCGAATCAATTGAAATGAATCGAATCGAATGAAGTTTAATTAAATAACATAGTCAATGAATCAGATCAAGTGAATGAATCGAATCGAATCGAATCGAATGGAGTTATCTTGAATCGAATCGAACTAAATCGAAATGGCGAATTGAAATAAGCTGGAAAGAACAGGTCCAAAATCTCCATTATTATTCGACGCGCTCTCGAATTCTAACACGATTAATACTCAATAGGTCTTGAGTACTGATCACCATTGCCGAGTTATAGGTCTAATTCGGTAAATATCTCATCTTTATTTTGTTAATTTGTGGCTGTGTTCTTGTTGATTGCACATAGCTAGGAATTAGGGTTGTTTGGGTGTGGTTCTTCGTGTGGTTTATTAGTTCTCGCTTCCGTTTCACTCGAAACCCTAAATCATATTGATTATATCTGTCGTAAAATTGAGTTTTGGATCAGCCTTGTGTTCAGGTTTTTGTTTCTTGAATTTTCACGCTTTCTTGGTCTGTTTTTTTTTTTTTTTTTTGGGGACGAGGGGTTTAGGCCCCCCGGGCACAGGCATTCCAGCGTCACCACCTGGACCATGTAAACCACCCCAGAAGGGGCCGCCGTGATACCGCATGCCTTTGCCCACCCAGGGAGTCGAACCCAGGACCTCGCAATTCCTGCCATTGCAGGCTTTGAGGCACCCCTGGACTCCGCTTGGGCTGGAGGCACTTAGTCTTGGTCTGATTTTGTATCAGGAGGTTTTTGATTTTTATGTTTCATAAAATGTATTTGGCGAGATAATATAAAATTAACATCATTAGTTTCGTATGGTAAAATACTTTCAAATGATTGTAAATATATATTTCATAATTAAAAAAAAAATCACTTTAGAAAATAAATTAAATAATTTAAATTGAGAAAAAAATAAATTGGAAATAAATAATTATTATATGGCACATAATTCCTTATTTAATTGATACATTAGATAATTTTTAGGTAAGTCTTCCACCTTTTTTGTATAAATACATCAAAACTTTAGTTTGGTCTTCATACGTACTATGTTCAAAATTTTATTTTATTATACTTTAACTATGATTACGATTTGTGTTATTTCTATTTTTTTACGGTGTATTTTATTTGTTAAGAATGTTTAATTTTTAACAATTTTATTTCTTAGTTATCATTTTGTTATTTAAACATAGCTTAATTAAATTTATGATGATTTTTTTCTTTGTATGTTGCAAATTTAAATTTAATTTCAAGATTTGAAATTCTCATAAAAAAAACTGGTTGCAAAACCAATAGCAAAACTAATCTCCCCTAAAAAAAAAAAAAACTCCCCTCACAAAAAAAAAAAGAAAAAAAAAAAAAAGAAATCACCCCTCACAAAAAAAAAAGAAAAAAAAAAAAAAAAATCTCCCCTCACAAAAAAAAAAAAAAAAAAAAAAGAAACCCGAATCTTCCCTCAAAAAAAAGAAAAAAAACAAATCTCCTCAAAAAAAAAAAAAAAAAAACAAATCTCCCCTCCAAAAAAAAAAAAAAAAAAAAAAAAAACACTTCTCAAAAAAAAAAAAAAAAAAAAAAAAAAAAAAAAAAAAAATCTACCCTTACAAAAAAAAAAAAAAAATAAAAACAAATCTCCCTCAAAAAAAAAAAAAAAACAAATGAATATCAACCCAGATTAAAACAATCAATGGTTATGATTACATTTCTCATATTTCACCTAGTTCTCTATTTCTCATATTTAACCTAAATCTATATATATATATATATATATATATATATATATATATATATATATATATATATATATAGAGATAAGATCTTTTAAGCCTCACTTATTAGAGAAAGTCATTGAGTCTGAATGCTTTGAGATTTTAACACAAATGAGATTTTAACACAAAATTTGAAATAAAATTCAGAATATTTGAGATTTTAACAATGTTAAAATCTCAAATATTCGAATTTTGCAGCTTCTAAATTTTTGTGTTAAAATCTCAAATTTTGTGTTAAAATCTCAAAGCGGATGTCTGGACTCAATGACTTTCCCAAAACTTAGGGCTTGAAAGATCTTATCTATATATATATATATATATATATATATATTTATTACTAATTGATTTTCAAAATTTCAAGGTGCGAAAAAGAAATTAAAATTACAAGAAAACATAATGTAAAATTGAACCAACAAAATCAAAAATTAAAAGTTGGATAAAATAATTAAATATACTTAAAATAATACATATTTAATCATTTATTTCTCTCTATATTAATAAAATATTGTACTACACACTATTTATTAGTCTTAAACCAAGTCTTGGATTTCCAAGACTCATGCTCATACCCATACCCGACTAAAGCTACCTTATTCACAATTTCTCTCCAAAAATTACAAGTCTTAGCTTGAGACTCTCCCTCAAACTCTCTTTCATACCCCTTTAAAGATAGTCTAAGTCGTTGAATATATATTCACTGTTGGGCCCAAAAATATGGCCTGTGTTAGGCCCACATAGAACTGGCACCAAAGTCAGAAAAAGCGTGAAGTTGAGGATACGTGATAATTGAAGCTGAGGATTTTTGGGGGACACTCCACGTAAGCAGGCGTAAAAGAAGGAGTCGAAATCACTTGGAGAGTAAATGAAAAGTCAAAATTTGAATGGTTGGAATTCATAAACGAAGGAAATAACCCAGTCAAGAGAGTTAAAGCCAATCAAAGTAATGGCAGCTATGTGTAAGGCGAGATTCCAGGGACGTTGAGCATATCTTGGGAGACTGAGCTTTACTAAATAAGGAAAATCACCATAGCAATCTGAGGTCATAGAATATACACTATTAATGATGACAACACATCCAATTACAGAAAAAAAAACACTAAGGTAATGTAACAACCTGGTTTTTCGTGACTTAATTAAACTAAGGCGGAAATATTAATTAAGTTTATATATTATAAAACCAGCTGTTATCGTCTTACAACTCATTATACATAATAAGAGTTATAGCTAAACAGAGTTATTCGATTACAATCTCTCCAATATACAAAATAAGGCCTTCAATCCCCTGGTATAAATCATCAAATTAGCCTCGGGGTACCTACGGGAAAATGCCGTTCAAACTCGATTATGCCCCGCACACGCTAAGCCATATAAACCCATACCGGTAAACATATAGCAATTAACATATACAAACGTAATTAAATCAACACAAATATACATACAACAATGCAGTTCATAAAACGTAGCGTAACATAGTTCATTTAGCATATCAATTAAATTATCAAATCATCTCAATTCATAAAACATCGCAGTATATATATAAAACTTAAATCATAGCAATCAAGATATTACATAAGCAATTCAATAAACAGATATGTGTGAACAATCATGCAATATCTCACGTAGCACGAGGGATAGTCGACCCTTCTCAAATCACAACATCAATAAAACTCACGAGTCTTGACTATAGAGCGGCTCGTGTACTTCCATAGGAAATCACCCATATG
Source organism: Dianthus caryophyllus (assembly GCA_023091065.1). NCBI lineage: Eukaryota > Viridiplantae > Streptophyta > Magnoliopsida > Caryophyllales > Caryophyllaceae > Dianthus > Dianthus caryophyllus. The sequence continues at coordinate 3,989,174 of CM041530.1, forward strand.
ACTTCTTATCCAAGTGCACTAGTTACTCAAGCTCGTAGATCAGATCAAACATTAAGTAGCGGACATAACAACTACCTAATATCCAACGCAATATGGATAATCTAAGATGAGACCCACTATGAATCACTGATAAGTAAGGATGGAAACATGCGGACCTAATAAGCGTCCGCGCAGAAGCTGAAGGGCCGGAAACATTCAACGGACAAGTCATTCAAGCTAAAGATATCAAGCAGGTAATAAGGAGGATCAGTCTCTTGTCTTTTGTATGCATACACCACCCTATTGGTGCGACTATTACACTACGACAGATTCCCCGGATGGGAATGGTCATTTTCCAATTACCTCATATGGGCCCGTGAACGAATCGATACATAGGGCGAAAATCACGTTAAATAATGACTAGGAGAGTCATTAAATCACCACTGCCAATACTAAGGGTGACAGTGTCCCCATATGCGGCTACCTTACAAATCCTGACTCTAATAATGTTTAACATCGCAGATACCCGAGTATTTAACACTTACTTCTTTTCTTAATTTCTCATTCTTACGATACTCAAGTGATAGTTCATATTAATTATTATCGTCGAACTTGTATAATGAAATTTTAGTTCTAACAGTTCTTCAGGTAAACGGAAGCACATAGTAATCTTAAATATTTATTTTGAGTCCGTTCGTAAATTTTGATTATTTTTACTATTCATTATTTTACTATTCACTAGTGATGCGACCCGTGAAATCTATGGGCCATTAGAAATCCTTTTTTGGGGTTTTTTTGGGCGGGTTTTATAGCTTGTATTTTTTGTCATTTCGAGATGTATTTGCTAACAAATTTTGAAAGGTTATTCGTCGTATTGCAAAACATGGCTTCTTCTCGTAATTGAATTCCTCTACAATAGAAAGAAATACACAAAATAGAATCGGGAAATAAATCTTGTAGTTTGAATTCCGCCGGAGGAAGCACTTAAACGTATGATTTTTCAGAGGGCTTGGTGCAGCGCGCAGCGACAACAATAGAACTGCTAACAACACCACCTAACAAAGAAGAACAACATTTGGCGGCAAAGAAGATCGAGTTGAGCGGTGGTAGCAACACGCAAGAATAGTGGTATCACAGATTCAGCGACAGCAGCAGCAGCGCACAAGGACAACAACATAGTGATAGCAACACAACAGCAAACCCGTCACATTTACACATGTTGTCGAGCCTGCAAATTGCTTTGAGTAGTCATTGAAAAACATACTTCGCTAGGAATTGACGTCGTTTAATTGTAAAGCGCCACGGTTTGTCAGTTTGTGTTGTTTCAATAACGATTGTCCCCGCAGCGAGAGAGTCCAACGACAGGTACAACAACGCAATAACAGTGATGATAACTACAGTGCACACTGGCAATGAAAACAAAGTAGTGACAGCCACATCAACAACAATGTACAACGGCAGCAACACATACGGTAACAACAACAGCAAGTTGTAAATATTTGTATCATTGTAACACATAACATAACCGTTGTCATGAGCAAGAGCTTTCTTTTCTTCTTTTTTCCCGGGTGTCTCTTATAATAGAGAGAGTGATGAGTTCACTTAAGAATATTTACATGCACATGCTAAATGCTTAATCAATTTCAAAAAATCGTAGAAAACCTGAGATATTAACTTTTGTTTCGGACTCGTTAGTAAAATGTTACCATTATCTCGTCGATTCACAGTCCTTTTTCTCAACTTTTTTTTGGCCTCGCTGCGCTGACCTTGTTATAAGAAAATTATTTTGCAGTCCAGCTTGGTCACTTCAAAAAAACAATTAAAGACAGAAAAGGGCCACCAATCAATAGTCTAAGTATTACGAAAACAAATAATCGAGCCAAGATGACATGATGAATATTGCAGTGAAATAACGGAAACTATAGAGCTGGCTATTTCACGTAAACTATAGAGCTAGCAATAGGGCAGTAGTCTCGAGCATCACAATATAGTGCTAAGAACCCAATATGCATGTTTGATTTGCGAAATTTATGTCAATGAAAATTTATAACAACAAAGTACACTAAACATACACATTTTATGAGTATCATATTAATGGATTCCAAAAACACAGGGCACTTTCAAAGATAGGGTTACATGCATCACAATCAACGCAAACTCCTCCAACATGATTGTCACATCAACTCTTTTCCTATCAATTGGATTATTTTGTTAACCTTCGAGAAATGCCTAAGATTAGTTGGTAATTGAAAGCGATAAGAGTCTTGAAGATAGACTTAGAGATTAGTGCTACGTACAACATGCCACACGAGCAGACATCCTATCAAATTAAAATAATGTTTTTTTTAACGATTTAAAGCGACCTCAAAACTATTCTATAGATGCATCTACCTCCCTGCCCTATTACCCAATAGTACAATACAACACAAAAGCAATATCAAAAGAGAAGAACATAATGATGAGAAATTGAGAATACATATACACACTACGATATGTTGAAGGATCAACACCAGGAGGTGGATTTCCGCTGAGGTTAGGCTCAACCTGAAACATTCAAAGAATATAAAGTTAAAGAATGACTAATTAATTAGCACTACTACCTACAACACCATGATTATTTCGGCCAACTGAAACATGAATGTCGAGATTGCTCATTTGTTGCCATGCAGTAGCCTTAATAAAAAAGATTGTTTTAGAGGAGCATTAAATATAATAGAATCGAATCATTGAGAAAGGGGAATCGACTTCAAAAAGACGACAAAGCCAACAACATAACATATCCCTAAGTTTAAGCTTCGCTCTAATGATCTAACTATCAGTGTAGTACATGGGATGACTACATCTGTGCAATTGAAATTTTATGATATAAGCTAAAATAAGTTTATTAACCAAACTTCTAAACCAAAAGAAACAATCTTTTTTTTAACTTGTAGATCTAAATAATCTCACCAATTTACTCGTTAAAATTTGCATTGAAATTTTATGATATACGGAGTAAGCCAAAATAAGCTCATCACACAAACTTTTTAACCAAAAGAAATGAATTTTTAAAAAAATTGTCAATGAATCTCGCCAATTTACTTCAGCAATAAAAGGGAATTCTTCAATTCACTCAATTTTTCAATTTTCAGAGCAAACCCACACCAAAAAACATTGAAATAAGGATAACAATTGCATACAACAAATCAAGGGACAAAAAAAATAAAAATTCAACACGATTAATTAGTCGTCCATTAAATCAACCACATGACCGACCATACACATAAATGTGAATTTCCACCTAGGAAGCTACATACCTCCATCAAAATGGTGCCACTGAAAATGCAGATTTCAAATGCAGATAACACGCAACATGTCGGGGCTGGCAGCCGCAGATACACTTGGGGCACAAGGCTATTATCTCATTAAGAAATGCAGATAACGACAGGCAACATGTCGGGGCTGGCGATACTCAAAACTCAGAGTACGAACGTATCACTCTGTATGTTTCTGCGAAAAGGCAACCAATTCATTTGATAGTAGTTTTCAGAGTCAAAAATTCTAATCAACTTAAGACGAAAAGTAAATGTTGCAAAAACCAAGCAATTTAGTGTCAGTAATAAAACATAGAGGACGACATCAACAATCGCACAAAGTTCAGAAATTTCAAGATTCATGGCGTCAAAAAACTCAGAATACTAACATAAGGTGTTACATTCTTTCAGTAAGACCTAATCAAGCGTAACATGCTATTGATCTCATAATATGAATTATCATAATAAAACAAAAGCAAAAAGTGCATCAAACAAAAGGACTTACTAAGAGCTTGTATCCAACAACGACCACCATCTTTAGGATTCTTGGTAGGAGGAAAAACCTCCTCGGCTTCACCACAAGTACACCCAGCAGCAGGCCAGCACTACCGAATTTGAAATTTGTAGGCACTTTAATACACCGAATTAGCACTCGTAGGAGAGTCTTCAGAATCTGCAGGAAAAAAGACACTCATCTGAAAATGGGAAATACTCTTAGTCACGTCTTGTGCCTTCGGATTCCTTTAAGCAACAGTGAGCAGGCGTTAAGCCTAACAACTTGTTACAGACACCTCGCCACAAGAACCTTCGAATGACATCAGCCAGAGCAACCTGTAAAACAATCATTACAAACATATTTCATCGAAGTCAACACTTTACGCATAACAAAAAGTGTACACGGTAAATAAAAAAAGAGGTGGCAACAGACCTTCTTGTCAATGTTTGCACAGTAAACAGTTCTCGCACACTTTTCCCGCTCATCCTCGGGATCAAGTATGCATTTGAAGTTTTAGTGAACAAAAAAATCCCGATATATGTGTGTAGGTGCACAAAAAGAAATATTATTACCCTAGGGAGAAATGTGGGGTTCACAGGAAGTACGGCAGTTTTCGAAGGCAAAACCTTGACAGGGTAAAATCCCAGCACGGTCCCACAGAGGCTTGAAGCAGCTCTAGCACCATCTGTATCTAGAAACACCAAATCTCGAGGATGAAACGAAAGCCAAAAAAAAAAAAAAGCATATAAAAAAGAATTTCAAGGGGAAACTGAACATCACGACTTACACACGTCAGCGTATTCTACAAAAGATAAACGAAGAACTGAATGAGGATCACCACAAATACGGCAGTCAACGACCTAGCAAACAAAACCATGAAATATTAGACATACTTACTATATGAATAGCCTCTTTTCCGTACTACATTTCCACAGACAGTCACTACCAAATTAAAACATACTACAGCCAAGTAATGTATCAATCAAGCAACCACGTAAAATTAATTAACTGCACAGACGTTCATAAATGAACCTGCTTCTATGCGAGATCCATCAAAAAAGAGTCTTGTCACTTGGTGCCATAACCTCATACTAACTCAAACCTTACTGTCTTCACCATTGATCGCAGAAATTTGACATAGGTATAAGAATTACTACACAATTACGACAATAGAGCACATACGACAAACAACAGTAGATGAGAAGAAACATAGTAAGCAAACAGCATAACAGAGCTCCGAAACTCAACACACAAACAAACTGACCTGCCAGCAGCTACTAAACAACGCTGCAAACCAAAAAAAGAGCAGCAAGAATCATACTTGTTCGGCATACCACATTTCACAGGACTGACATATTCAAAGGATAAAAAAATGGAACAGCTGTTCTTAAGCTAAGAACTTGTTCACTTGTAAGTTATCTGACGTTTTGAAGTTTAGCGTTTTTAAGTAGTCTGGAATGTTTGAAGTTTTCAGAGTCATCTGAAGTTGAATTTTCCTAAGTTTCTGAAGTGTATGATAAGAAAAAAAATAAGAGATGAGGAGAATGCATCCCAATTTTTCAGAATATCACCTTCACCATGATTAACAGCGGCCCTAAGTATATTTTCCTGTTCTTGAATTTTGGCGGTGTGTGCCTTGTCAACAGTTGGGACTGTGCTTAACCTTTGACGAGTATCCAGACCATAGGCTTTATGTATCGCCTATAACTTTTTCCGCACTTTCACAAGCTTCAAATGATCATCATGTCAATTCTAGCCTGTCACAGTGAACATGAAAATTGAGACATTCAAGTTATTACGATTTCTAAATCCTACAACGTTAACCACTTAATTTAATCAGTCACCTTCAGCCTTTCAATTTGTTCAGTTATAGACAGGTTTTGCAAGCCAAGTAGCAACTGCTCTTTCTTAATATTCGCATCAGCTTCCATCTCAGGCAAGAGCTTTGACGACAACATGACAGGGAGAAAACGTTAATTACTAATCACCCTACGACTACATATTAGAAATGTCTCTCCCTTGGGTCCACTCACAGTAATTACAAGAATCTACGTGTTAATTTGTAGAAAAGAAATGAATGGAAATTTACATCTTTGAGCTATTTCAAGTTTAAATTAATGATTTGGTTGCGCGTCAACATAAGCACTTACTATTAGCATTTTCAGCATTAACATTCCTAGAATACACCACAAATGCCTTTGAAACCTTCTTAATGTCTTCCACAATGCTGAACAACTCAAGATTCACCATGGAGAATCGACCGAGAGTATCTTGCCTGATAACACACACGACACCTGTTAACGAATACGCTAATATACCCTTAATCAAGCTACATCGAACCTCGTAATTAAATGTCACGAGCAACTCATCGTAGAAAACAATAAGAGGTGACAAATATGAAAATCATACTTCTCCGTTCTCCCAAAGAAAAACCTAATTTGAACACACCCAAAATCACAAACCAAAGCATATAATAATATCAGCCCCAGTACAAAAACATAGAAGATATCATGTGGCAATACCTTCACCTCGTGAGTTTGTTATTCTATTTTTTTAACTGTTTGAGAAGACCACTTGATGATTCTGTACAACGGAGTGGTTTTTTCGCTTAATAATATCCATATGCAGGTCTAGTTATTCTGAAAAGGTTTGAGATTTCGCACCTGTGAGTAGTCATGTATCTTCAGCAGAAGTTTTATTCAACAATGATAGTAGTCGTGTATCTTCAGCAGAAGTTTTATTCAACAGTGTTCTACCTTGGTTAATGTTGGTGTGTAGGGGAGAAGTGGAGTAGAGTAAGTTGGTTTGATTTAATTAGTTGAAGAGATTGTTTATTAATTTGTTTGTTGTGAATTTGTTTGATGATTTTTTGGATACATGAAAATGGGAGGGGAGTGCCTCTATTTATAGTACTCCTCCTCCACCTCCTACATTCTAGGATATCTCTAGATAAGTACATTCTAGACTATCCTAGACACATAGCAAGTACTACATTTTTCTAGTATGTTCTAGGTTCGTCTACACTCACCTAGATCATTCATGACACTTCTAGACTATTCTACCATGCACTACGACATTCTAGTACAATCTAGATGATTCTACACTATTCTAGTACATTCCGGAAACTTCTAGAAGATTCTAGAAAAGTCTCATACTTCAACACTCCTCCTTGAGACTTTTTGGCATAACTCCGAGCTTTGATCGTAGAAACTCAAACCTGGATGTCGGTAGTGCCTTCGTTAGGATGTCTGCTATCTGGAACTCGGATGGACAGTGGACAAGACTTACTTCTTTCTCTTGTTGAGCTTCACGAAGTGCATAGTACCTTATCTTCATATGCTTCGTCTTGCCAAATGATACTGGATTCTTTGAGATAGCTATAGCGGACTTGTTATCCACTAGAACTTCAGTAGCTTCATCTTGCTTGTAGCCCAAGTCTTCAAGTATCTTCCTTAGCCATATTACTTGATTCACCGCTGCAGATGCTGCCACATACTCTGCTTCTGCTGTAGACTGAGCTACAATGTCTTGCTTCTTTGAATTCCATGAGAATACTCCTGAGCCAAATGTGAAGGCATAACCTGAAGTACTCTTCATGTCATCAACTGATCCTGCCCAATCACTGTCGGAGTAGGCTATCAACCTTGGATTAGAACAAGGTTGGTAAAACACTCCAAATTCTAGAGTTCCCTTGAGATATCGAAGTATTCTCTTAGCAGTTCCCATGTGAACCTCAGTTGGTTTGCTCATAAATCTAGATAATAAGCTTGTAGCGAACATTAGATCAGGTCTTGTAGCTGTGAGGTAGAGCAAACTTCCAACCAAGCTTCGATATTGCTTTGGATCAACTTCTTTTGACCCATCATCTTTAGATAATTTTTCATTCATGACTAGAGGTGTGGAAACCGGCTTGCAATGCTCCATCTTGAATCTTTTGAGTATATCTCGAGCATATTTAGTTTGGGAAATAAAGATCCCATCATTTGCTTGATTAACTTCCATGCCAAGGAAGAAATTCATTAAGCCCAAATCTGTCATTTCAAACTTCTTTTTCATCTCCTCCTTAAATGTAACGATCATTTGGGCATTATTTCCTGTGACAAGAAGATCATCAACGTAGAGAGAAACGATGAGTATATCACCTTGATCTCCTTTCTTCACATAGAGTGTGTGCTCGTTTTTACTTCTTTCGAATCCTTGCTCCAAAAAGTAGGAGTCGATTTTGCTGTACCACGCCCTTGGAGCTTGTTTTAGACCGTATAAGGCCTTTTTCAACTTGCACACCTTTTCTTCTTTTCCTTGAACTATAAACCCGGGCGGCTGCTCAACATATATCTCCTCCTCAAGTTCGCCATTGAGAAATGCGGACTTGACATCTAGTTGATAAATTTTCCATCTTTCTTGAGCAGCTAAGGCAATAAGAGTTCTTACGGTATCATGGCGAGCAACTGGAGCAAATGTGTCGCCATAGTCAATTCCTGCTTGTTGAGAGTAGCCTTTGACAACCAATCTTGCTTTGTATTTATTGATGGAGCCATCGGGATTCAACTTTGTCTTGTACACCCATTTTACTCCAATCACCTTTCGATCTTTTGGTTTGTCAACTAACTCCCACGTATTGTTCTTCTTTATCATGTTTATTTCGGTTTCCATGGCCTCTTGCCATTCTTTGTGCTTGGAAGCCTCATCATAGTCTCGCGGCTCCTCAGCGACAAAATAACATCTCTCGCAATCTTCGGTGTTGAGATGAATAACAGGACATTCTGCATAGATTTCGGAGAGATTTTTCTTACCTCGCGGTCCCGTAGCGTTCTCCGAATTGTCATTTGAAGGAGGTGACTGTGCATGATTAGGAGTTGATGGAGGTGTAGGCGGATCATTATTGTTGTGTGTATCATCACCATCTTGTGGATGTTGGTGATGATTATAGATTAGTGTTACATTTCTCTCCACCTTCTTTTCTTCCCAATTCCACATAGCATCTTCGTCGAACTCCACGTCTCGGCTTATCATGATCTTCTCCGTATTAAGATTGAAAATACGGTAAGCTTTTGATTTTGAGTCATAGCCAAGAAATATACCTTTTTCAGCCTTTTCATCAAGCTTGCTCCTTTTTTGCGCTGGAATGTGAGCATAGCAGATTGAGCCAAACACTTTAAGATGTCTAGCCGTAGGCTTTTTACCGCTCCAAGCTTCGACTGGAGTTTTCCCTTGGACCGCCTTTGTAGGAAGCCTGTTGAGAAGGTATACAGCTGTGTAGACAGCCTCAGCCCAAAATTTCTTCGGCATTTTCTTTTCTGCTAACATGCACCTCGCCATCTCCATTACCGTTCTATTTTTTCTTTCGGATACCCCATTTTGTTGTGGAGTATATCCAGCTGTGAGTTGATGTTCAACTCCTTCATCTTCACAGAATTGATCAAATTCTGAAGAAGTATATTCTTTACCTCTGTCAGATCTGATCATCTTTAATTCGGAGCCACTTTGTTTTTCAACAAGAGCCTTGAATTTCTTGAACACTTGGAAGACCTCTGATTTTTGTTTCATGAAGTATACCCACGTCATTCGAGTAAAGTCATCAATGAATAGGATGAAATACCTATTTCCCTGATGAGACAAAGTTCTTTGTGGACCGCATACGTCTGTGTGAACAAGCTCTAGCTTTCCACTTGCTCTCCATGCTTGGCCCTTTGGAAATGGTTGACGATGTTGTTTTCCAAGCTGACAAGGCTCACATAGCTCCTTTGTGGTTTGGATCATTGGAAAATCCCTCACAATATTTTGTTTGTGCAATTCTGCTAATGCACGCAGATTGAAGTGTCCATACCTTCTATGCCATAGCCATGTATCATTGCTGTGAGCCCTATTTAACGACTCTTCATTGTACCTCCATTTTAGAAAGAAACTTTTATTTTCCATACCAATTTTGGCAATCTCCTTATTCCCCGGATCATAAATAGTGCAATGATTATTCTCAAAGACGAGAGAATAACCATTCTTTATCATTTGGGCTACGCTTAGTAAATTTTCAGCAAGATCCGGAACAAGAAGTACATCATTGATGAATTTCGTACCTTTCTTTGTTGGAACAATGATGGTACCTTTGCCTTTGGATGTCACCACTTGGCCATTGCCCAACCGTATTGGAGTTTGGATGGAGGTATCCAACTTGCAAAATATTCTTGAATCATTTGTCATGTGGTTAGTGCAACCACTATCAATTAACCATCTACTTTCATTGTTGGAGGTGGATGCTTGACCGGCATAGAAGAGATGCTCATTATTGGCGCTTGTATAACGAGCTTGAACCTTGGACTCCATTTGTTTTTTATTGCAATTCTTTTCAATGTGCCCATATCTTTTGCAATAGTGACATTGAAGTCTTCCTTTAGAATAACAATTCTTTTCTTCATGATTGTTCTTTCCACAAATGCCACAAGGAGGAAACTTTCCCTTGGATTGTGACATTTGTTTATTGTAATTGCCACCACTGTCGTTTTTCTTCTTCCATCCTTTTGAGTCGGACCGCTTTGCTTTATGTGATGATTGAAATGCATCCTCGGAGGAAGATTCTTGGCTCTTGAATTTTTGATCATGGGCAAGTAGAGATCCAACTAACTCAAAATCAGGTGAGTTTCGAAAGATCCCTTGATTCTTCAATTACATGACAATCATGTCAAACTTCTTCGTTAAAGTCATGAGAATTTTTTGCACAATTCTCGAATCTGAAATATCTTCACCATATATTTTCATTTGATTAACAATCTCCATTACTCTTGAAGTGTATGCTTTTATTTCTTCAGTCTCCCCCATCTTTAAATTCTCAAATTCCTTTCGTAAGGTATTGAGACGAATATTTCTTATTTTTTCATCACCATGGAATTCTTTATGAAGTAAATCCCATGCTTCTTTTGCGGTGGAAGCCCGCATTAATTTAGGAAAAATGGTCTCTCAGAATAAAGATTGAGGATAAATGACAAGGCTTTGGCGTCTTTAATTTCATCCTCAAGTGTTTTCTTTGAAGATGTTTCAGTGGGTTGAACACCTTCGGGTTGTTTTTGGGGACCATTCTCCACTATATCCCATAGTGCATTTGCTCTTAAGAAGAGCTTCATTTTAATGCACCAATAATCATAATTTTCTCCTCCAAAAATTGGAGGTGCCGGAATAGATAGAGTGTTTGATGCGGAAGCCATTTATTTTATATGTTGAGGCCCTTAAGATCTAGGGCTCTGATGCCACTTGTTGGTGTGTAGGGGAGAAGTGGAGTAGAGTAAGTTGGTTTGATTTAATTAGTTGAAGAGATTGTTTATTAATTTGTTTGTTGTGAATTTGTTTGATGATTTTTTGGATACATGAAAATGGGAGGGGAGTGCCTCTATTTATAGTACTCCTCCTCCACCTCCTACATTCTAGGATATCTCTAGATAAGTACATTCTAGACTATCCTAGACACATAGCAAGTACTACATTTTTCTAGTATGTTCTAGGTTCGTCTACACTCACCTAGATCATTCATGACACTTCTAGACTATTCTACCATGCACTACGACATTCTAGTACAATCTAGATGATTCTACACTATTCTAGTACATTCCGGAAACTTCTAGAAGATTCTAGAAAAGTCTCATACTTCAACAGTTAACGCACCCAACGACTTCACTTTGGTGTTTCCTCGTCTTTAGCATGTGAAGAACCAATGAAGGGGTTGTTCCATTCATTCCCTTCGCGAGGCTTCTTGTAATGCTTATTTAACCACCACCCCGTACCTGCGTTGAGAATTGAGCTTACGACCAGCTCCCATTCTGCTCATCCTTTTGAAATACGGAGAACACAATAGGCTGTTAAGATTCAAATAAAACAAAACAAAACAAATAAATATCCATACTATCTACACGTCTTTTTCATTCAAATAAAATAAAACAAAACAAAAAAGGCACTAAGACACGGAGATAAGATCATAAACCCTAAAGTTTTCAATGGGAAAAATAAATTGACATGCATATCATGTGAATAGGGAATTTTGGCCGATAATCTATTGTGAAGTGGATTATCAAACATTATAACAGAATATACAATTCAATCCACAAACATAATTGATAAATATATAAAACCTAGTATTTCTTTTGTATGAAAGATTAATCACTTCAATTTGTTAATGAAAATCCATGGGACGTCTGAAATTCACTCATATTTCCCAATACGATGCTCCATTAACACTTAGAGTAAACAAATAAAGATATTACCTTGATCAAAGTAATGCATCCGAAGTCAAGCTGCTCACCAACGTGGAAACCTAATTCATCAATCAAAAAGGTTTCTTTTTTCAAATTATAAAGTAAATCAATCAATAATTCTAAAACTCAACAAATCAGTAATTTGAAATGCCGATAAAATTAGAGTGAACTACGTCACAAGAACAACCTTTAACACGGGGAGGAGTTTGGATGTTTCTGAAGAATTGAAAACTCTAACCAACTATATTGAAAATACAACCAACTAAGAAAGCAAAAGAATACTCACTGAACCAAAAAAGAGAATAGATGAGCACCTGCAAATCAGAGAAGCAAAAGAATACTCACTGAACCAAAACGCCTAATTCGATTTTGCGTGTCGTAAAAATCTCCAATTTCAAAACCATAAATTTGTTAATTCGAGCAATTAGGTCAAACTGATGATGAGAATCGAATGAAAAGAGGGCGTGGCTGAGCCGAGTAAAATTCAGACTTCCAGAGAACAAAACGTACCTGAGAGCTACGACGGGGTAAGATTTGGTCAAACGCGACAAGCAGAAACCATTGACGGAGATCGTATCGATGTGAAGCCAAGACCTACGGAGGCGCAATGATGATGACGACAACCGCTGAATAACAACCTTCATATTGAGGTGGGAGTTCAATTAAACGTCAATTGAATTGGAAGTTGAGACTTGAGAGTTGATTGAAGACTAACTGAATGACGGCCTTTCGAATTTCCCGAGCTATTGAATCGACGCAAAGAATGAGGAGGAAACCAAATGAAGGGAGGTGGTAAGGCCGTAAGGGTGAGCTACCTTTTTTTTTTTTTTTTTTTTTTTTAAATTTCCTCATTGTTGACGTGGCAATTCAAATGATGTGGCAGCATTAGAACATAATTTGGCTTGGTTTTTAGGGAAATTTTGGGAAATATTTAGTTTTAATAGTATATATAGATATATAGATATAGATTATTTTACTATTCATCGTATTTTACTATTCATCGTATTTTATACGTATTTTTATTCGTATGCGTATTCTTATACTCCGTATTTTATACGTATTTTAATACTTATACGTATTTTATACTTAAGATATTTTTCTAAAGTACAAACTAAACTTTTTATTTACTAAGTACAAAATTCTAGTTTCAAAGTCGTTAAGTTCGTTTTGTATTTAGTGATTTGAAATATTATTTTAAAGGTAGAACTCGGTTAAATTTAGTCATATATACTTAGCTAAATTTTTAACAGTTTCTATTTTTAGCGAGGTTGACGTAGTTCATTTTAAATAGTCCGAATGTCCGAATCCAAATTTAAGCAAAGGTAGTAACACTCATATTTGTTCATTTTAATTCATGTAACGTTTATTTTTTTATCGGTTTCGTTGATTCTTTTTATTGACGATTCATTATACAATCTAATATAATCCTAATAACTATTCAAATTTAGTGACTAAGTTACAAATTCATTTTGATCAAAATTGACCCATTTAAAGTGGAAAAACCGTGGCCCCTAATTGTATGATCTATTTATTTCTTTTTCTTGTTTTTATTATAATTCATCACTTTAACTAATTAAATTACTTAGGTGATAAAAATAAAAAGTGACAAATTCATTTTAGGTCTAAAATGAGTCCTAAAACCGTGGCCCATATTGTACTTGTACAATTTATTTTTGTTTTCAAATTTATCGGTTTTTGACCTTAAGTTTTTATATACTAATTATTTAAATTATACTAAAGTGATTTAACTAGTTTACAAATTTCACTAAACATTTTATTTCATTTATGAATAGTGATTTGTGACACTTTATATTTCTAATTTTTATATCTTAAAGATTTAGTTTATTTAACTTATATATTTAGTATTGTAATTATTCATTAGTGAATTAAAACAAGAATTAAATGAAACTTTATAAAAATTATGAATCAAACTATCTTAAAATGAAGAACACTTATGATTTTCTCAAGAACACTTTTAATTCAAATTTTCATATTATCGTTTTATTTTCTCAAATTTTACTAACAATACTAATTAACCTAAACTAACATCATATATTAATTACAAAAATTAAAACTAAAAATAGGTCCAAAATTAGTAGAAAAGCCGTGGCCTCTTATGTGATGTTCATAAATTTTATTTTTGATTTTTATACTACTAATTCTATATCTAATTTCCTTTATATTATATAAGTATTTAACATAGATGAAATTCATATAAAAACATTAACAAATAAAGGTAATTCATTTCATACACACAAGTTTATATTTAGAACAAAACACAAAGAATGAACATCAACATGTAAACAATATTTTTAGTACTCATTTATTATAGTCTTTTAAACATATGATTAACACAAATTAAAACGAAAAATTAAGTGAAAATAAGGGGTATGCCGTGTAGGTTTTTAGGTGAGCACAACATTTTATTTTTCGATTTTTGTCTCCTAATTTAACACATGTTGCTAGGTGATCATAACACAATAAACATAACACATAAACATGCGATTTACAAAATTTAAACTAGTGTGCGGGGGCACCTTAAATTAACTCAGTATGATTTTTCTAGCAATTATCCGGATCCACTATATTGTCGAATATGCTTAAATCCACCCCGTCACTTGGCTCTTCGTCTTTAGGTTTCAAAGTACATACAAGAAATTTAACTAAGTTAGTAACAAGTTTTACTAAAATACTACTAACACTATAGTTTTCATAATTAATTTATTTTAGGTGAAGTATAGTTTTATTTTATTTTGTAATTTATGTTCATTAAAATTTAGTAGGAAAAAGAGGAAGTGAAAAGAAACAACTTATGAAGAATTTTCATTTTTATGAATAGTGAAAACTTAAGTGGAAAATCATTTGAAGAAGATGAAGATCTTGATTTATTTATTTTAAAACACTACTTTAATTTTCTAAAACTCACTTAACAAGTGTTGTAGTAATATAATTTATATAGAAATGATCTAAACTAAGTAGTGAATTAGGTGAAGTAATTTATAAACATAAATTAAGGTGAAATAAATTTAGGAAATAAAAATAATTAAGAGGTGGAAGATGAAGATCTTCAAGAACATGAAGAACACTTAAGAACATGTGTTCTTACATGAGTTTCCTACTTAGCAAATAAAAGAGTTTTGTTTTTAGAGAGGTTTTGTGAATTTGTTTTGTGTTTGTGTGTAATAATGAATGTAGTAGTATGATAAAGTATAATGTATTTAGTATTTGTGTGTATAATCTTTTACTTTAATTAAGCTACAAATACAAGTGATGATGAATTATGTAGGATGTGTAAGTAAAGCATGCACTTGTGTAAGAGAAGAAATGGAAGAGGATAAGCTAGGACCAAAGGTCCATTTTCTCGGCCAACATGACAAAACAAGGCCCCGATTTCCGTTTTTGAAATTTTCGATTTGCGCGCACGCGAAAAGTCTCGAAATAAAATATATAGTCTTAAAATAATGTTTAGAAGTAAGATCGAAAATAAAAATGAAAATAAACTTTGAATGGTGATCAAAATAAAAATTGGGTTTAGAACCCTCGAAACTTTGAATAAAAATTCGTTTGGTCGAAATATATATTTTTTTCGTTGAATGTTATTGATTTAAATAATTATAATCCTCCGTCAAAAATTTTATAAGTTTAAACCAAGTGTGACTCATTATTTCGATATTTAGCGAAAGTGTTAGTTAAATCAAAACGAAATAGTAATTAGTTATTAATATAATACAGTATGATTTATTAATAAAAATCAAAATGATTATATTTTAACCAAAGTTTGATGTTAAGGGTTCATGTGTACGTGAATTTGGAAAAAAGGATAAAGTGGCTTGACTTTGACTTGCGTGTTTGAAATCGTTGACTTGAATTTCAAAGACGGGAAAAAATATAAGGGTCCATTTTTATTTAAAAACCAAAAATGTTCGAAATTGAATTTTATGAATAAAAGGTTTTACTTTTATTCTTATGAATAGTAAACATGACTTAGCTATTTTTGAAATTTGAAAGGCGATAAAAGTTTTGTGTTGACTTTTATAAAATTTTGAATTGTGTTTCTTTTTGAACTCTGAATATAATACAACATACTTTATTTTTCAAAATTTTTAAATTTGGACTTAAGAATTTTAGTAGTATTTGGCGAAAAAATTCAGTCGTATTTTTATTATAATGAAAAAGGATGAATTTAATTTAAGGAATTAATTTCTTTTATAAAATTGTGTTACAAAAACACGGGGTGTTACAGGTAACGTTTGGGAAGAGTCATTTCATTTGAAAATTCGCATTTTAAATCTAGATTATAAAATGTGGAATTTGCAAATGACATGGGGTGGAGATGGAATTTGAAATCATCAAATTTAAGCTTAGATTGGTGAAGGAATGAATTTTGTTCAAATTCAAATCCAAATCTTTGTATTTTGCCAAACAAGTTATTTGGATCAAATCCAAAATTTCAAATCAAATTCACCTATCCAAACACACTATAAACACATTCTATACAGTATACACCATGCATCCTTAGAATTCCAAACGATTATCATCATTCCACGTGAATTGTAATTGTAACCCTTTTGATCATAGTGGATTTGGTGGAACTATAACTTCCTCGCGCGATCGTTTTCCACATTAAGTTTTTTTCGAGGAACCAAAAAACTCGTGTAGATCTCTCTTTACATTTATTGTATTTCTTTTCGTACTCATCTCCTGCATTTTTCAATCTCCGTATAGTTAATTCACTTTAACTCTGCAAACACTAAATTGACCTTGGTAGATTTTTTTTTTTTTTTTTTTTTTTTTTTTTTTTGATTTTCATCAAAACAGTTAGGCACCCATTGTGAGGCATAATGATAATTTTCTATAGCCAAGCACCGTGTTTGCTACTCCTTCCATTTAGTTCCATTGACATCGTAATGTCATAGCACAAGTATTAAGAATAGATGATGTCATGCCAATTAAGGAGACAAGTGGATATTAATACAACATATTAGGTGGGTTATTAAGCAGGCAAGTGGCTGACCACTCCCTCCAAACTCAATTTTGCAGATATTTTTTTTTTCCTCCAACTCTAAAATTTTGAATCTTTTTTTTCCTCCAACTTTACCTCTGCCCATACGTTTTCATTTCTGCTCTAGTAAAAGCCATTTTTTGTCGCACAACTTTATAATTTATGTTTTCTTTTCCCTTCAACACTAAACAAAGTTTTTATGTTCATCTAGAAAATGATTGAAAACACAAAAAACAGATCTTATAAACTGAAAAAAAAAATAAATAAATAAAAAATAAAAAATAAAAAAAAAATAAAAAAAAAAATCAGTCCAGTATATTTCATTTAAGAATTTGGAAAAAATCATAAATATTCTAAACAACCGAAAAAAATCACAGTCCAAAGTCCTTTTACAGTCTATTTACAAAACCAACAAATGGCGACAAATGTACAACATCCAAAAAGATGTCTTTCTGCAATCCAAAGGCGTGATAGTGCAACATTCCCGTTGGTTAAATGCAATGACGGACATCTACATCGAGGCACGGTGAACGAGGCAGCCGCAAAGTGGAATGTCCACCGAACGACAATCACCAAAATCTGGAAAAGAGCACAAAAAAGTCAATTAGCGGGAAGTTTAGACGTTAAAAGCAAGCGATACGGGAATAAAAATCATAAAACGGTGCTGCCATATTTAATTTACAGTTCATTAAATCCCTTAAATTCTCGGAAAGGAGCTCGATGGAGCGTATAGCAAAACACTCTAAAGTTGCTGTTGGAACAGTACACAAATGGGTGGTTAAAGGCTTGTTTAAGCCTCATTCAAGTCCATTACATCCTTTATTAACGAATGTGAACAAGATTAATCGAATCGAATTCTGCCTCAATTCATTTAAGGTACAACAAACAGTTCATGAAAAAGGCCAAGATCAAGCAAGTGCGACTATCCAATTCAAAGATATGACAAATATCATATCTATTGATGAGAAGTGGTTCTACCTTTCAAAAGTTAATCAAAAATATTATCTCGTTGATGGTGAAGAACCGCCTTACCAACCATGCAAATCAAAGCGGTTTATGGCGAAAGTAATGTTCATGTGTGCGGTAAGTAGACCCATCTATGGTGACGGGGATGAATTAATATTTGATGGAAAAATTGGTACTTTTCCATTCACAGTTAAGCAGCCAGCTCAAAGAAGTAGCAAAATCGAGCAGCAGGAACATTGGAAATGAACTCAATCGACTCTATCACAAAGCAAGTTACCAAACAATGTATTATCGAGAAAGTTATTCCAACAATAAAAGCCAAGTGGCCATCAACGAGCAGCAAACACATATTTATTCAATAAGATAATGTGAGACCTCACTTCACAAACGACGTCCCGAAATTAGGAAAGCGGCAATAGAATACGGTTTCAATATCGAGTTAGTTTTTCAAGCACCAAATTCCCCTAAACTTAACACAAATGACCTGGGCTTTTTTTTAGAGCTATACAGTCTTTACAAACTAAAATTTCAGCAACTAACGTCGTCGAATTTGTTGCGGGGGTGGAGAAAGCCTACGTTGATTATTGTCCTACAAAGCTCAACAAATGTTTCTTGATTCTACAATCAGTTATGGTTGAAATAATAAAGGCGAAAGGTCATAACAACTTCTCAATCTCACAGATACAACTTCTCAATCCCACATATGAGCAAAGATCGTTTACAATTACTAGGTTTACTTCCAACAAATTTAAGTGTGAATAAACTATTGTCAAAGAGTGTGTCGAAATGTTGATCCAAAGAGGAGAAATTGGTGGCATAGAAAAGATCATCGACAATTTGGGTTATAGTTTAAATGGTTGAATATGTAATAGAAATAGGTGTATTAGTCTTTAATGTTGGGTTTTGTAGTTGTGTATATAAAATAAACAAACCTCTATTGTGTTAGAGTTTGTTTAAGGCGTAATCACGACAAAAAAAATGCAACATTTTGGATGAATATATAATATACGGAGGTTAATTAGGTATCACTTCTCATACCAATATGGAATTATATCATTGAAGAGTCTATGGATCCGAGTTTAAGGGAAAAATACCCAAGAGGGAGGGGGGGGGGGTGAATTGGGTGCTTAAAAACTTTTTCTAGTTTTCAAGACTAAATGATTTATCACGTTTCTAAGACTTAGAATTAATTACGTTTAATTCAAGTCTGCTGGAAACGCTGAATGATTACTGAGAAATCTGTTGGAAACGTAGAACAGTTGTTTGGAAACGTAGTGGAAACGCAGTAAATCAAACTTGAAAATGTAAAAACGAAAGTAAGTACGCAGCGGGTTTTGAAGTGGTTCAGTCTCACACTCCGAGACCTACGTCTACTATTCTCTTATTAATATATTAGTACCTACTCCGGATTACAATATATTAATCTCTCTACAACTCTTTCAAGTTGCACTCTTTCTCTCAAGTAAAAGAAAGCTAGTTGTGTCTCAACAATTGTTCACAAGAGAACGGATACGAGACGGTGCTAGCACAATTGACTTGAGTAACAATTAAACAACACGAGATTTCGTTTCAAAGGCCTTTCAAAAGTTTTGCAAAATAAAGACAATAAAGCTTAAAGATTGTTTGCAAAAATACTTCGTTAAAAAACTCAATAGCTCGAAAAGGTAAGGAATGATTTTCTGAAAATTAAGTTTAAATAGAAGTCAAAAAGATATTGCACAAGATATTTACCAAAACCGAATCAGCTTAAAAATAGGAAGTATAGTTGGATAAGGTTTTGTTTCCTAAAAAATATAAAAGCAATATTCTGAAAATATTTTTACTTCTTATTCAAGTTTAAAATGATTCTCAAATATTGTAAAAGATATTTCAAAAGATAATAATTTCAAAGATCAGATTTTCCAGAAAATATCTTTTCCAAATCAGGTTTTTCGAAAATAGCCTTGAAGGTTATTCTCTGCGTTTCTCGCAGAGCTCCTGGAAACGCAGAGTATAAACCACGGTTCCAGTGTCTTGTTGTGGAAACGTGCGTTTCCAGCAACGACACTACAACCTTGGAGTGAAACGTAAGATTCTCTTATTGTTTTACCGTTACCCTTGTCATTACAAGGACTATATGTATACGTTAAGAACTAGTGCTTCATGAGATGCTATATAGCCTTGATTTGATTCGCGTTTCCCAACAAAGATGCTTGATTCTTGCTTGGATGTTTCACAACCTACTACGCATCATAAACACTAACAACGGATTATAGTATAGTAACAAAAATCAAGGACATCATCAAAACATCACGACGTGGTCGAGTCAACAATCATTGAATTGATGTAGTCGATAACGTCACCGACAAAAAATGGCCAGTAAGGTTGCTTCAATATGACTTGTATCAACTATTGAGTCAGGGTGGTGACAACAATTTATGTCACCCACGCAAACCAATATGGGTGCATCATATTGAGCCATCACTATACTGGTGAACATATGTCGACATTATGACTACCTTAGAACAATTCTCAAACCACGTTAGATTCATATCATCGAATTGTTCGGTTTAATTGTAACACCCCCATTTAAGCCGGGTGGACCCCACCTAAATAAGGGTGTTACGGGACCCAACTGAATGGGTCCTTGGGCAAACACCTGTTTCCAAAACATGAAGACCTGGAGTAGAACGAGAGATATATATATATATATATATATATATATATATATAAAAGGAAACGCAGTAGCTCTCGGCTACAAGTGGAGTAAACACAAAACTGCAACAATATCAAAACGGCACGCAGGCCCAAAACTGAGTAAAGTAGCGAGATAAAACGAGACGTCTTGGGAGGAAATATTACATTCGCTTCCGGGAATGTCATTATATAAATCTTATAATATTTCAATTAATTTATGTCTCATGACTTTTTCACTTTCAAATCAAATATAGGAAGACAAAATATATAAGTCATATAACTTGTAACAAATATAGTTTAACACTATAATAAGCATGTCATGATAATATATATAAGGAGACAATATAACCAACGAATCGTAGAAACATCACATAATTCAATTCCGTATATTTCGTAGAAACATCACATAAAACCTTATGATTATGATTGTTTGTCATATAATTTCGTTGTTTTAAGTGCTTTTTAGTGATACGTATACACATTTGATTTTTATAAACGGCGCTTTTATTAAGCTTATTATACAACGACTTCATTATTCGTATATTCCTACTTAAATTTTATAAAAAACTTACCCGTGCAATTTGCACGGGCATAACACTAGTATATTATCAAAGGATACTCAT
The DNA here is from genome assembly GCA_023091065.1 of Dianthus caryophyllus. NCBI lineage: Eukaryota > Viridiplantae > Streptophyta > Magnoliopsida > Caryophyllales > Caryophyllaceae > Dianthus > Dianthus caryophyllus. The sequence goes on from CM041530.1 coordinate 4,010,446, forward strand.
CTTTTTATCATTTCAATTATAATTATGTGATGTATACCATATAACTTGCATAATAATTTAATCCGTAAATAATACTTCAAAGCAAAAGTTACAAAATAAAAATAAAGACTTAGGATAGAATCATAAAGATCGTGGCTAAATAAATGCAAGTATGAGTACATACCATTAATAAAATATTCTACCAAATTACTTCAAAGAATAATACTCCGTATAAGATTAACGGCGCACATAGCCACATAATTTATGGCTGAGAACAGAATTAAATCATGCGTATCCGTAATAGGCTATGTCAAGAACAATGCACAAAAACAAGACCAGCCCAACACATGTGCAATACAAAATGCATAACTAAATTATACGGACCAACAGCTTAATGGTCAAAGAAAACCAAGTTGCACATGAAACAAAACATGAAACTATAAAACAAATAATCATGAGAACTTAAATATATTCATGAAACCAAGCAAATAACAAAGGCTGCTGACATAAGACTTATAAGGTCTAATAAAATCATGAATGAATACATGGCGGCAGAAGAAGGACAACACCAAAAATATCATAAGAATACTACACGTACATACTCGCAACACAAAATCACAAGTGCATACTCGCAACACAAAATTCGCAAGTGAATTGTAAACGATAGAATTCGCATACCTGAATAAACCAAATAATAAAATAAGATCTAATATGAACCTCCTGAGAATCAGATCTGAATATAATTAAAATATTATTTGCCCAGTATTATAGAGTTTCGTGCTGATAACGTGTTGTGAAATAATAAGAACAAGAGAGAGAATAAAGGGAAGAGAATAGATCTGTGTTATTCATCCTTCATGAGGGTGTATATATATAGTACATCAGTAATGAGGGTTTCACCCAAACCCTAGATACATAGAGGTAGTAATGGGCTTTGGTCCCGATGGACATCCACACAATATATTATTTATAACATTAATGTTATTTTAAAATGTAACATTTGTTCCTCTAATTGTATGTACGTGCTATTTTAATACAGTTAGGATCACATGCATCCGTCATATTTGGTGCATCCATTAGCTATTTTTGGAAATTATTGGTCATTGTTTTTTAATTAAATTATTATATTAGTAGATTAAAATTAATTAATTAATTAATATAATAAAAATTAGGTGTTTCCAAATACATGTAAGTAAAACATAAACTAAATCTACAATTTAAATCCTCATAATATTAGGATACCAAAATTGAAGTATACATATTGTTGCCTTTAAATATGTTTAATATCGTAAATAATTTAAAGAAAAATATATATATTTATATATATATATATATATATTTATATATATATATATATATATATATATATATATATATATATATATATAGGACATCAGATTGGGATCCTAATTTTGTAAAATACAATCCAGATATATGTAATCGGTAGACGCTACGGACTTAATTGGCTTGAGCCTTAGTATGGAAACCTACTAAGTGAAAACTTTCAAATTCAGAGAAACCCTGGAATAAAAAAAAAGGTAATCCTGAGCCAACTCCTTTTGTTTCCTTTTTTCCAAAAAAAAAAAAGGATAGGTGCAGAGACTCAAAGGAAGCTGTTCTAACAAATTGGGTTGACTGTGCTGTGTTGTTATAAGACTTCTTCCGTCTAAATTCCCATAAAAAAGGACCAAAATTGAAGTATACATATTGTTGCCTTTAAATATGTTTAATATCGTAAATAATTTAAAGAAAAAAAAAAAAAAAAATATATATATATATATATATATATATATATATATATATATATAGGGTTGAGTTCCCATGAGAAATACCCCTTATATGAGAAATATGAGAAATCATCCTAACCATTGATTGTTTTAATCTAAGGGTTGAGATTTATAGTTTTTTGGTGGGGGAGATTTATTTATTTATTTATTATTTTATTTTTTTTTAATATGAGGGGAGATTTATTTATTTTCATTTTTTTATGAGGGTGGATTTATTTTTTTTGTTTTTTTTTTCTTTATGAGGGGGGGTTTATTTATTTATTTTTTTCTTTATGAGGGAAGATTTATGTGTTTTTTTTTTTTTTTTTTTTTTTTTTTTTTTTTTTTTTTTTTTTTTTTTTTTCTTTCATTTTTTTCTTTTTTTTTTCTTTTTTCTTTTTTTTCATGTTTTTTCTTTCATTTTTTTCTTTTGTTTTTTTTTTCTTTTTTTTTTCCTTTTCAATTTTTTTTTAATATTTTTTTCTTTCTTTTTTTGTTTGTTTTTTTTTTTTCAATTTTTTTTCTAAGCCATTTTTTTATGATTTTATGTTCTTTTTTATCAATTTGATTGTTTGTTTTTTTTTTTTCTTTTATATTTTTATCCTAAACATCCAACATAAAGTAAATGAAATGAACCTCGTATTTGAATGAAATGAATCTCGTATGTAAATGAAATGAACCTCGTATGTAAATGTAATGAACCTCGTATGTAAATGAAATGAACCTCGTATGTAAATGTAATGAACCTCGTTTGTAAATGTAATGAACCTCGTATGTAACTGAAATGAACCTCATTTGTTACTGAAATGAACCTCGTATGTAAATGTAATGAACCTCGCATGTAAATGTAATGAACCTCGTTTGTAAATGTAATGAACCTCGTATGTAAATGTAATGAACCTCGTATGTAACTGAAATGAACCTCATTTGTTACTGAAATGAACCTCGTATGTAAATGAAATGAACCTCGTATGTAAATGAAATGAATCTCGTATGTAAATGTAATGAACCTCGTATGTAAATGTAATGAACCTCGTATGTAACTGAAATGAATCTCATTTGTTATTCTTGAAATGAACCTCGTATGTAAATGAAATGAACCTCGTATGTAAATGAAATGAACCTCGTATGTAAATGAAATGAATCTCGTATGTAAATGTAATGAACCTCGTATGTGAATGTAATGAACCTCGTATTGATCTCAAATGAACCTCATTTATTCTGAAATGAACCTCGTATGTAAATGAAATGAACCTCGTATGTAAATGAAATGAATCTCAAGTATGTAAATGTAATGAACCTCGTATGTAATCGAAATGAACCTCATTTATTCTTGAAATGAACCTCGTATGTAAATGAAATGAAACTTCGTATGTAAATGAAATGAATCTAGTATGTAAATGTAATGTACCTCGTTTGTAAATGTAATGAACCTCGTATGTAAAGGTAATGAACCTCGTATGTTATTGAAATAATGTACATTCAGTTATAATAAAAATGTATCTCGTATGTTACCTAAACGTAACTCACTTTTTACTAAAATGAAAAAAATGAAAAACGAATAAAAATGAAAAAAGATACAAAAAAAACAAGAAAATAAAATTACAGACATTAAACAACGAAAAAAATAAAAAAAAAAAAAAATCAAAAAGAAGAAAATTGAAAAAATAAAAAAAATTTAAAAATAAAAACAAAGAAACAAAAAAAAATGGAAAACAAAAATGAAATTAAAAAAAAAAAAAAAAAAAGATTAAAAAAAAAAAAAAAAAAAAAAAAACCTCCTCATAAAAAAAAAAAAAAAAAAAAGAAAAAAACAAAAAAAAAAAAACAAATCTCCCTCACATGATAAAAAGAAAAGAAAAATAAAATAAAATAAAAAAAAAAATAAAAAATAAAATACAAATCTCCCCCCAAAAAAAAAAAAAAAAATAATAAAAAACCAATGAATATCAACCTTTAGATTAAAACAATCAATGGTTATGATTATTTCTCATATTTCTCACCTAAGCCCTATTTCTCATATGAACCTAAATCTATATAGGGTTGAGTTCCCATGAGAAATACCCCTTATATGAGAAATATGAGAAATCATCATAACCATTCATTATTTTAATCTAAGGGTTGAGATTTATAGTTTTTTGGTGAGGGGAGATTTATATTTTTTTTTTTTTTTAATCTCGTATGTAAATGAAATGAACCTCGTATGTAAATGTAATGAACCTCGTATGTAAATGAAATGAACCTCGTATGTAAATGTAATGAACCTCGTTTGTAAATGTAATGAACCTCGTATGTAACTGAAATGAACCTCATTTGTTACTGAAATGAACCTCGTATGTAAATGTAATGAACCTCGCATGTAAATGTAATGAACCTCGTTTGTAAATGTAATGAACCTCGTATGTAAATGTAATGAACCTCGTATGTAACTGAAATGAACCTCATTTGTTACTGAAATGAACCTCGTATGTAAATGAAATGAACCTCGTATGTAAATGAAATGAATCTCGTATGTAAATGTAATGAACCTCGTATGTAAATGTAATGAACCTCGTATGTAACTGAAATGAATCTCATTTGTTACTGAAATGAACCTCGTATGTAAATGAAATGAACCTCGTATGTAAATGAAATGAACCTCGTATGTAAATGAAATGAATCTCGTATGTAAATGTAATGAACCTCGTATGTGAATGTAATGAACCTCGTATTTAACTAAAATGAACCTCATTTGTTACTGAAATGAACCTCGTATGTAAATGAAATGAACCTCGTATGTAAATGAAATGAATCTCGTATGTAAATGTAATGATCCTCGTATAATCGAAATGAACCTCATTTGTTCTTTGAAATGAACCTCGTATGTAAATGAAATGTAACTCGTATGTAAATGAAATGAATCTCGTATGTAAATGTAATGAACCTCGTTTGTAAATGTAATGAACCTCGTATGTAAATGTAATGAACCTCGTATGTTATTGAAATAATGTACATTCAGGTTATAATAAAAATGTATCTCGTATGTTACCTAAACGTAACTCACTTTTTACTAAAATGAAAAAATGAAAACGAATAAAAATGAAAAAGATACAAAAAAACAAGAAAATAAAATTACTGGACATTAAACAACGAAAAAAATAAATAAAAAAAAATCAAAAGAAGAAAATTGAAAATAAAAAAATTTAAAAAATAAAAACAAAGAAACAAAAATGGAAAACAAAAAAAATGAAATTAAAAAAAAAAAAAAAAAAAAAAAAAAAGATAAAAAAATAAAAAAAAAAAAAAAAAAAAATAAAAAAAAAAAAAAAAAAAAAAAAAAAAAAAAAAAAACAAATCTCCTCACAATAAAAAGAAAAAGAAAAATAAAATAAAATAAAAAAAAAAAATAAAAAATAAACAAAAAAAAAAAACCAATGAATATCAACCTTTAGATTAAAGCAATGACATGGTTATGATTATTTCTCATATTTCTCACTAGTATATTTTATGAACCTAAATCTATATATATATGTATATATATATATATATATATATATATATATGATTTATTTGTGCTCATATGGTAAATAAGTGACTTGAGCTGTAAAATATGAGAAATAATCATAACCATTGAATGTTTTTAATCTAAGGGTTGATATACATTGTTTTTTTTTTTTTTTTTTTATGGGAGATTTGTTTTCTTTTTTCTTTTTTTTGGGAGATTTGTTTTCTTTTTTTTTTTTTTTTTTTTGTGATGGGAGATTTGTTTTTTTTTTTTTTTTTTTTTTTGAGGTGATATTTTTTTTTCCTTTTTGTGATGGGAGATTTGTTTTTTTTTTTTTCTTTCTTTTTTTTTGTGAGGAAAGCTTTTTTTTTTTTTTTTTTGAGGGTGATTTGTTTTTTTCTTTTTCTTTTTTTCAAATTATTTTTTTAATTTCATTTTTGTTTTTCTATTTTTTTGTTTTTTTAAATTTTTTCTTTGATTTTTAATACGAGGTTCATTACATTTACAAACGAGGTTCATTACATTTAAAGCGAGGTTCATTACATTTACATATGAGGTACATTTCATTTACATACGAGTTTCATTTCATTTACATACGAGGTTTATTTCAAGAATAAATGAAGTTCATTTCAGCTTACATTACGAGGTTCATTTCAAGAATAAATGAGGTTCATTTCAGCTTACATACTTAGATTCATTACATTTACAAATGAGGTTCATTACATTTACATACGAGATTCATTTCAGCATACATTACGAGATTCATTTCATTCAAATACTAAGTTCATTTCATTTACAAACGAGGTTCATTATATTTACATACGAGATTCATTTCATTTACATACGAGGTTTATTTCTGGGCTTACATTACGAGGTTCATTTCAAGAATAAATGACGCTCATTTCATTACATACTAGATTCATTACATTTACAAACGTGGTTCATTACATTTACATACGAGATTTATTTCTATTTACATACGAGATTCATTTCATTCAAATACGAGGTTCATTTCATTTACAAACGAGGTTCATTCACGTTTACATACGAGATTCATTTCATTTACATACGAGGTTCATTTCATTTACATACGAGGTTCATTTCAAAGAATAAATGAGGTTCATTTCATTTACATACGAGGTTCATTTCAGATAAATACGAGGTTCATTACAAAGAATAAATGAGGTTCATTTTAGTTACATACGAGGTTCATTACATTTACAAATCCAGGTTCATTACATTTACATTCGAGATTCATTTCATTTACATACGAGATTCATTTCATTCAAATACGAGGTTCATTTCATTTACAAACGAGGTTCATTACATTTACATACGAGATTCATTTCATTTACATACGAGGTTCATTTCATTTACATACGAGGTTCATTTCAAGAATATATGAGGTTCATTACATTTACAAACGAGGTTCATTACATTTACATACGAGATTCATTTCATTTACATACGAGATTCATTTCTATTCAAATACGAGGTTCATTTCATTTACATACGAGATTCATTTACATACGAGATTCATTTCAAAGAATAAATGAGGTTCATTTCGATTACATACGAGGTTCATTACATTTACAAACGAGGTTCATTACATTTACATACGAGGTTCATTTCATTTACATACGAGATTCATTTCATTCAAATACGAGGTTCATTTCATTTACATACGAGGTTCATTTCAAAACAAAGAAACAAAAAAATTGAAAAAATTTGAAAAAAAATAAAAAAAAAAAAAATTGAAAAAAAAATTGAAAAAAAAAAAAAAAAAAAAATAAAATGAAAAAAAAAATTTAAAAAAAAAAATGAAAAAAAAAATATGAAAGGAAAAAAAAAACAAAAAAAAAAAAAAAAAAAAAAAAAAATCCCCCCTCATAAAGAAACAAAAAAAAATAAAAAAAATAAATCCACCCTCATAAAAAAAAAAAAATAAATAAATAAATCTCCCCTCACATTAAAAAAAAAAAAATAAATAAAAAAAAAATAAAATATAAATCCCCCCTCACCAAAAAACTATAAATCTCAACCTTTAGATTAAAATAATGAATGGTTATGATGATTTCTCATATTTCTCATATAAGAGGTATTTCTCATGGGAACTCAACCCTATATATATATATATATATATATAAGTAAGTTATATTTTGAAATATCAGGATAAAAGAGCAAAAAAAAATATGGTAATTTATAGAATTTTAAGAAGTAAATTACAATTGTAATATTTTTATTGCACAAAGATCTATACTAATCACAATATAATTAGCCAAAGAAATCAATATTATTTGTAAATCAAATATCAATATATATATCAATATATAAAACAAGCTTTTTTCGAGTGCTCTCCTTAATTTAGGAAGTTTTTAAACTAATAATAAAATTCCATTTAGAAAATTTCATCTAGAAAATAAATTGAAAAAATTAAATTGAAAAAATAGTAATTTAGAAATAAATAATTATATGATACATAATTCTCTTATTAATTATGATAAATTAGATAACTTTTTGGGTGCTCGGGATGATTTAATTCATCATCTCGCTCATTTCATTATAGTTTTTAATATTAAATAATGGGTGTCTTATTTGCTCTCTGTGAGGCTTAATTTAAGCACTAGTTTCCTTATTTTGACTAGTTAGTTATAGAAAGATAGGACTTTCCTAATTATTTTATTTACTCTTTGTAAACCCTATATAAAGGCTTAAACCCATCAGGATTGTAATTCAATTCACGTTAAATCAAAAGTCAAAAACCCTAAGAGTTTCAATGCGCATTCATCTTGTTCAATTGCTCTCAAATAGGATGTTGCGTTTGATCAAAGAACCCGTTCTTTCGGACTTTTAGATTTGAATCAATCAACTTAATCAATTGAAATGAATCGAATCGACTAAATCGAATCGAAATGAATGAACTTAATCGAATCGAATCGAATGAATCGAATCGAATGAAGTTTAATTAAATAACATAGTTGTCGAATCGCATCGAAGTGAATGAATCGAATCGAATCGAATCGAATGGAGTTATCGAATCGAATCGAACTAAATCGAATGAATCGAATTGAAATAAGCTGGAAAGAACAGGTCCAAAATCTCCATTATTATTCGACGCGCTCTCGAAATCTAACACGATTAATACTCAATAGGTCATGAGAACTGATCACCATTGCCGAGTTATAGGTCTAATCTCAGAATATCTCATCTTTATTTTGTTAATTTGTGGTCGTGTTCTTGTTGATCGCATACAGCTAGGAATTAGGGTTGTTTGGGTGTGGTTCTTCGTGTGGTTTATTAGTTCTCGCTTCCGTTTCACTCGAAACCCTAAATCATATTGATTATATCTGTCGTAAAATTGAGTTTTGGATCAGCCTTGTGTTCAGGTTTTTGTTTCTTGAATTTTCACGCTTTCTTGGTCTGTTTTTTTTTTTTTTTTTTGGGGACGAGGGGTTTAGGCCCCCCGGGCACAGGCATTCCAGCGTCACCACCTGGACCATGTAAACCACCCCAGAAGGGGCCGCCGTGATACCGCATGCCTTTGCCCACCCAGGGAGTCGAACCCAGGACCTCGCAATTCCTGCCATTGCAGGCTTTGAGGCACCCCTGGACTCCGCTTGGGCTGGAGGCACTTAGTCTTGGTCTGATTTTGTATCAGGAGGTTTTTGATTTTTATGTTTCATAAAATGTATTTGGCGAGATAATATAAAATTAACATCATTAGTTTCGTATGGTAAAATACTTTCAAATGATTGTAAATATATATTTCATAATTAAAAAAAAAATCACTTTAGAAAATAAATTAAATAATTTAAATTGAGAAAAAAATAAATTGGAAATAAATAATTATTATATGGCACATAATTCCTTATTTAATTGATACATTAGATAATTTTTAGGTAAGTCTTCCACCTTTTTTGTATAAATACATCAAAACTTTAGTTTGGTCTTCATACGTACTATGTTCAAAATTTTATTTTATTATACTTTAACTATGATTACGATTTGTGTTATTTCTATTTTTTTACGGTGTATTTTATTTGTTAAGAATGTTTAATTTTTAACAATTTTATTTCTTAGTTATCATTTTGTTATTTAAACATAGCTTAATTAAATTTATGATGATTTTTTTCTTTGTATGTTGCAAATTTAAATTTAATTTCAAGATTTGAAATTCTCATAAAAAAAACTGGTTGCAAAACCAATAGCAAAACTAATGAATATGTCAAGTTAAAGGTAAAAGAGATATAGATCTATTAATTATCTTATTCTCAAATCAAGTTATAATTTATAATGTTTGATCTTTAAGTTAGTTTAGTCGTAATAAGTTTTGATTTAACTGTTCATGTTAATTTTGTAGGAGAACAATTGAAAATTAGGTAAAAAAAATACGCTTAGTAAAAAATTAAAAATTAGGTAAAAAAAAAAAAAAAAAAAACTAAAACATATTCACATAAATAGGAGAACAACTAAAATATATTCACATAAGACATACTAAATAGTGAATATGTTTTAGTTTTGTTTTAATCCTTTTATCTTATTGTGCCAATGTTATAGATATTCATCAAGTTTGGTTAATAATCTAAAAGATAGACTTTAATGAAAATCGATAATGATTGCGACTTATATAATTCATACATAAGTTGAATATACTTAAGAATCTGTTCTTTCGGACTTTTTAGAATTTGAATCAATCAATCGAATCAGTGAACTAAATCGAATCGAATGAAGTTCAATTAAATAATATATTTGTCTTTGAATTGAACTAAATCAATCAAGTGAGCTAAATCGAATCAAGTAAGCTGAACTGAACTAAACCGAATCGAATGAAGTCAATCGAATCGAATCAAAATGAGTTGAAAATAAGCTGGAAAGAACAGGTCCTTAGTAAGCAGTGCATGATTAATACGGAGTGTTGAAATATTCAACATGTATTAAATTTCATTGGTTATTTACTTCGATAGATAAAATAAAGTTAATATTCATTAATAAAATTTTTTTCATTAGAGATAGGTTGCCCGGCTTGAGGCGGAGCCTAAAACTAGTACCCTAAACCTGGTATTTATGTGCCCAATATGTGTTTTTTCTAACCAAAAACTTGACGGCGTTAGTTTTTGGTGCCAATATACCTTTTTTCTTACCAATAGTCGAGAAAACGTCTATCTGTTAGGTGTAAGTAAGATTGTTAATATTATGCCCAACAATCAAGTTTTTGGTTAAAAAAATGGTATATTGGACATATAAATACAAAGTTTAGGGGTACTATATGAACAAACTTCTGACATGAGATACCATGTGTAATTAGACAAAGTTCGAGGGTACTGTGAGAAATATCCCTTAATTTTAGGGAAATGATGAATCCAGGGAAGAAATCACCTAGGCCACGGGAATTTGTGCTTGCATGAATTAAAAAATAAATTTTAATAGACTTGAAATCCCGTGGCAGAGTAGTTTAAGGCCGTGGCAAAGAGGTCACCCTAATTTTATGGATACACATCTATGAACTATATCGAAATTTTCAATTTTGAAACATATAATTCAAAACGCGTTTAAATTTTTTAGTGAAAATTAAATGGTTATACTAAAAATAAAAATGATCGACATAGAAGTATTAATTAATCTGTATTTTAAATCTAACCCACTGTATCATCAAGAAACACCTTATCTCTATATTACCCAAACGGCCAAACCCAAAATATAGTCGATCTATATGTTAATGTTAGCCGAATGCAAAAACCATTTGTGTGACTTTTCTTCACACAAACCCGCCAACTTTTTAAAAATATGAGATGTGTATAATAAAATTTATAGACATCATATTTTCAAATATATCAGATGCATATAATAAAATTTATATACGTCATGTTTTAAAAAATATCAAATGTGTATAATAAAAGTTATAGACATCATATTTTCAAAAATATCAGATGTGTACAAAAAAATATGTCTATTGACTAACCGCTCTAAAAAAAACTTAACTATATTATTTGGGATTAATAATAATAATCCCATTGTCTCAGTCATTTGTTTACATTTTTCTCAATTTCTCACAATTTTAAGTTTAAATAATTCACTAGAACGAAAAACTAATTATAATAGTTTGGGATATAGACGTATTTATACTCGTTAAGCTCGTAATAATATGAATAAACGAGTCAGATAGTTAATTTTAAATGGCGAGATTTCTAGCTCAAATTAATAATTTTATAACAAATTGTGGGTCGGTTAACTCAATTCGTACTCCCTTACCTTATGAAATTTATTAGTGGAGCAAATCACCTTTCCCATTTTCAATTCATTTTCCCATTTTCATTTTTAAATAACTTAACAACTCTTTCATCACTTTTCGCTCTCGATTCAGCCTCACCTCACACACACACTGACACACGGCTGGTTTTCGGCTCAGTTCTCGGTCGTCGATTGTTGGTTTTTGCCCCTTTTTTGTTCGTTTGATTCCTCTCGACATTCTCTCTTCACTCCTATCTTCTATTTCCTCAGGTTAGCACGATTTCTTCTTCAATTTCCGTCTTTTCGTCTCAAGAAAACCCTAGATTTTTGTGTTTGTGATTTGTTTCGATTTTCTTTGATTTTATAGGTTAATTAGGATATATATTATTATTTGAATATATTATTTGCGTTAATTGTAGAGTGTGGCGGCTTGGAAGCGGTTTAGGAGTAGTTTTCTTTGCTCTTGAGTTGGAATTTTGTTTTCTCACCTCAAGGTAAGGGTAATTCCCTACTTAGTCCGGTTTTTATGAGTTGTGAATGTGCTTTGTGTGTTATTGTGACGTAGTATTGACTAATTAACACAGCCATGATGCAAGAACTTGAGGAAAATCAGAAGTAATTTTAATGTGGAAGCAATGAATGAGTGGAAAGTGAATTAGTTTTCATTGAATTAAAATGAGTACAAGGAAGTGCACATTATATAGTGCCTTCGTACTGATGCACTGACATAGTGAATAGGACAAATCTTATGTAGCGATCTTTCCTTGGTGGTTTCCTAGGATTGTTACAAAAGCTAAAAAAGGTTACTGATGATATATCTATTTTGCATCAAAGTCATTTGCTCCTTTTTATTAGTCAACTTGCATCACCCTTTGGACCATTATACATGGTATTACCCCTTGATTCTTTGACTGATGTGCAAACATGTGACTGTAGGCTTAGTCTTTAAACGTAGTATGATGTGTGTGGTTGAGAACGTGTTTTTTTTATCGTTTACGAGAAGGATGTCGAGTCTTTGGTGTGTGTATGCTATACTCACTGTTCTTTTCAGTCTGTCATTGTATGTCGGTGCCTTCTCTTGTTTAGCTGCTGTTCATGTAGTCGTAGGCCTGTACCGTGACCTTATTATGGCTGTTAGCCAGTTACGATGTTATTGTTGCTGTCCTCATGTTCTTATGGATGCTACGTCTCTGTTGGCTGATCTGTCAAGTGATTGATGTTGCTCTGTTTGGTGACTACTGCTGCCACACGGTGGTAATGGCTGCGTGTGGTGGTGGTATGTCTTTTCAGTCTATTGTGCAATTCAAATTATTTGCTTCTTACTTTGTGCGATTCAAATCAGTTAGGGCACCATGTAATTCAGTCTATTGTGCGATTTAAATTATTTGCTTCTTACTTTGTCTTTTCATCTTTTTGTTTTTCGCTTTTAGGATGGACCATAAAACAGTTATCAAACATAGATTTACACTCCAAAGACGGGAACCTAGTAACGCCTATTCAGCCTTGTCTGATGACTTTCTCCCACGTAATACCTCTAACACCCTAGTTTTGCCTATGAATTCTACAAACACAGTCAGACGCAACCAACTTAACCAATATTTCTCCTCTTCTGCCACTTATCTTCCCATCTGCCACAAAACTACCACCTCGCAATCATCACTCTTTTCAATTGCCACTGGCCCACTCACGGGACAACCTTTGTGTGAATGGATCCAGTCCTTGACTCCCGGATCCATATGGAAAGTTGACTCTAGTAATAATGTGTTGGGTCTACAAACCAATCCTATGAAAGTTGTCCGTCTTTTGGGTGCAGCACTCGCCCCCATACATGAAGCGGGTAAATATATTGGTGATATACTAGTGCTTGGCAGAGTAGAGTCAGACTTGAGCCGAATTACGTTCGATAATTATATGCCACACAACAGCAGTAAGTAATGATTTCGACTTTATGATTTTTTAGTATAGATTGTGGAATTGTGGTAATTAATCCAATGTAATGTTCAACAAAATCAGTATTGGGTGGCATTAAAAAAGACTTTGACGACTTCAAAAGCTTGATCACACAGCTTGAAAATTTGGCGGGTTTAGCATCAAGCAACTGTGAAGCCTCGAAGTTGTTCAAACGCCTTTGCGATGATGCTCAAAAGTTAAACACAGTGCCAGAACTTATGTAAGTTTATTTTTGATTCCTATGTTCAAACTAGTTTAACTTTTTATATCTATACTTGATCTTTTTATTGGTATATATATCTGCAGGGAAATATCCTATTTCGTGTGTCATAACCCTATCTCTTGGGGGTTTGAACAAAGGATAGATTTCGTATTCACATTTTATAACTTTCGTGAGCTAGATTCGGTGAGGCAAGTCGCCAATGCCGTTCATTCGAGGACTATGTTTGATAATATTCTGATGCTTACCACTGCTCCTACAAACATTCCACGGTGGAACCATAAAATCAATCTTAACAGTGTGTTTGGTCTAATCTTAAATGACCCTGAACACAGTTTCTCTTACAAAGGTCCCTCTGGAATAATGATGTATCATCGAGCATGTTTTCTTCACTACCATAAAAAAGTATGTATACATATTCTATTTTTCAAATTGTTATTAGTTATGGTTGCTTTCTAAATTTTTTTATTTATTTTTTTTTTTTTTTTAAGGTTTGTTACTTATACTAACTCATTTTCTAACTTAATTTTCTTTTATCTTTCTCAAAAAAGGAAAAAACTTCACCACCCACTCCATCTACGACCATAGATACGAATTTGAGTGTGATGTTCCCTTTTGCCTTGCCAATGGTGTGGTATGCTTTTTACCTGAGGAGGAAGGATCTACCAACTCAAACGGCTGATCTTGTTACGGAATTGAAAAAACAGCCTGGCTTGCTTTATTATAAGAAGGTAAGTTTTATTTTGTATAAATTTGAACATTTAATTTTGAATTGCTACACTTCTCATGATGAGATGAGAGATACTCCGTATATGATGATGGGGACGGGTTGATAAAAGATGTCTGATGGGGACGGGGAGGGGAGTTACTATCATGTACTCCTTCCATCCCACACTTATTTTGGGATGGAGGGAGTAACTAATAAGGTAGTACAATTAGTTGTAAGAGAAACCATTGTAGTTTTGTGATAAATTTAGAGGATATGAAAGAAAAATTTATAAAATGGCAACTATTATGTGTCACTGTTAAGTGGCTACATTTGCTAATTGTATTCTTAGTTTCTTATTCATAATTAGTGTCCATACTTTGCGTAACTTTCTTCCCAAATATTTTATGTGGTGTTGCAGTTTCGCTAAAGATCTGATCTCTCGAGGATGCAAGGATGCTGAGTTTGTCTATATGATTTTTTGTGGGTGGATATAATAGGATTCTCTAAATTGTGGAAAGATTAAACATTTTTTTGCTTGGTGGGAAAATGTAGGATCCAGTAGGGGTCATGGCCAAATGATCAGCGTGTTTTCCCTAACATTCTTGGAGCTGATGTTTTTGTAACCGAAAACAAGCGTGTAAGTATGACTTTTGTTATGGTAGTACTGACCCATGACTTTTGCACCTCAGATACTCTTTTGTTTTGTATATTTAGGCAAGTGTTCTTTTGTTATTGTCATGCAATAGTATTGTGTCAGTCGAAATCATTTAATTGAGTAATTAACTAAAAATTCATAACAGTTGATTATTTCTGTCAATTCGTGTGCCTGCAAGCTGTCTGCTAATCGTGTCGCAGACGTTGTTTCAGTTCAATCCCAGTATCATTCTTGTGCTCGCAAGCTGTCTGTAGTAGTAATTGTCCCTCATGCTGCTATACCAAATTCTTCCTCAGCTATTCTCAAAAGTTCTCTGAAAATATCAGTGTTGAGATATGCCAAGGGAATTATGAACCGTCTTCCGTCATTTGTGTACACAACAAAGTGGCCTTTGTCGGTCAGTGGCCTCGTCCAGGAGATCCTCTTCCTGCTCGCAACTGCTATTCTTTGCCATTTCTTTGCTATCTGGATTAATTTCTTATTACTGACCATTTTTTCGTAAATTTTGAAAGTAAATACTAGTTATTCAAAAGTGAGAAATTGTAACGATGAACTAGTTCTTATGGTTGGTTATGAAACCTGGTAAGAACAGGCCGAGCTTTATACAGGTCAAGCGAAGGACATGTCACATAACTGCAGTCTGCATCTAACTTGTCATATCTTGAAAGCAAAACCATGTTAGATGTTGGTTTTTTATTTTTTCTGATAACTGGCAATGTCTCACTTCTGTCTGAAGACAATACATTCATGAAAGCGGGTCATAGTGTCGTCAATGTACGCGAAAAGAAAACTCGGATGAAGCAAGCTGCGATGTAGAATGCTTATCCACTCTGATTGTGCAGAGGGATTTGATAATGCAGCGACATGTATTGGCCAATGTGGGTTTGGTTTTGGAAGACGACACTAAAGCAACAAGAAACCAACATATCCACCAGCTTGGTTGGGTTTGTGAGTTGTGACGGACCCACATTCACATAGTTTGCACAAATTTTTGAATCATACACGAAACATTTGGGTCATTTGTCATTTGGTGAATTGCGATATGGACTTATTGATTTCATACTTTCTTAACGATTCCTAAGTTCATCACTCATTTTTGTTGACCGTTTCTCTAGCTAAAATATGATCAGTACCAAGAAGCTCGTGCAAATGGCAGAATTTCGCTATGTCAGCACCAGCCGGATTTCATGGCCAAGAACATATATGGATGGCCGACACAGGACACTTCTTCATATACACGAATTGATGGCAAACGGTTTATGATTCTGTTAACCTATCTTAAGAGCGAGAACGTTCAACAACTCTTTTGGATGACAGAAGAAGAGTTCAAACTAACTACTGAGGGACCTATTGCATTACATTGTGATTCAATCATAATGGAGTACGCCATCTATGTTCTCGAAAGACACTTGACTGAGGACTTGCAGAAGACATTCTATTTGTCCTTCGCTGAATGCTGGTCTTCATCAGCGACTTCATGCTTACAGCTTACACAAAGATCACACGATGCAACGGTTGTTAGTTTGTTAGTGTTTACTGTTTAGCGTGGCTATGCAAAACAGACCATCTTTGTTATGTAAATATCAGTACAGGTTTAACCATGTTTTGCTCATAATTGAGAGTTTTTACCGGCAAACTATCATTTCGTTGTCATAAGTTTACCAAGTTAATTAATGAGTCATGACATTGATTCCTGTTGTTTTTGATGATGTTTCTTTCAGATTTGTAAATTCGGAGTAAAGAACCACTAGTAATATATTCCCTCCATCCCAAAATAATTGTTCCCTTTCTATTTTGGGATGATTTAACGGATGATAATGAAACTGAGAAAATTTTGAAAATCATTTATTAAAACATACTAAAAATAGAAAGGGGACAATTAATTTGGAAAAAAATTTAGTGGAGAAGGGACAATTAATTTGGGATGGA
Organism: Dianthus caryophyllus; assembly: GCA_023091065.1. Classification (NCBI taxonomy): domain Eukaryota; kingdom Viridiplantae; phylum Streptophyta; class Magnoliopsida; order Caryophyllales; family Caryophyllaceae; genus Dianthus; species Dianthus caryophyllus. The sequence goes on from CM041530.1 coordinate 4,027,366, forward strand.
TGGAGTAACATTTTGGGTTCGCGTCTAAAAATGTGGGTTCACTTCGAATCAAATACAAGCTGACTTTAGACGGTTATCAAATCATGTTATATTTTGACAGGTCTACTTGCAAATAGAGATGACAATGTCATCCTAATTCAGTAGATATCCATTTATCTGTAATTAAATGAATGAGATATAGACGATAATATTATTTTTAATTTAGGGTGAGATATGGATATGGATGAATTTGGGGGTGAGATATGGATGATCATCTATCACCCGTGTAACCACCCGTAGGATATCCTTAATTAATGTTTATAAGTAATTTTAATTATTCTAGCCCTCTACGAATCTTAAACTTTAATTATAAACGTAATTTTTAGCTCTCTAAGAATTTGTACTACTAATACCAATAATGTTACTAGTTACCGATATATCGATGTCAAATCTCAATTTTTGTTCTTATTATTCGATGTACATGTTGTTGATAGAGGATCAATTGTCAAACACCACTTTTAAACTTGTTTTGTCAAATACAACCTTTAAAAATTTTCTTTTGCCAATTACCACCTTTAAAAAAAAATTTGTCAACCACGACCTTTTGGCCTAAGAAGACTAAATTTCGACGTTGACTTATCGGAAATCGTGTTTTCTTTTTAATTTTTTTCTTCTTCTTACTACTCTTAAACTAAAATTCCATCCTTCAAATTATATGATATACCCCCTCAAATCACGAATTTATCCTAAATACCTAAAATTTCATCTCAAAATTACGTGCTCCGGTGACCAAAATATTGGAATTTAGTTGACTTAAGTCAAACTCAGGCCAAAAGAGGTTGATTTGACAAAATAAAAAAATTTCAAGGTGGTAATTTTTTTTTTTTTTTTTTGGGTTTTCTACACGGTGACCCTGTATTTTTTCAAATTCTACGTGGTAACCCTACTTTTAGGAAGGTATATATGGTAACCTTGTACTTTATTAATTCCCATCAACATGACCCTAAACTTGTATTTTGTTAGCTTTTCCGTTAAATAGTTAACGGAAAGTGATGTGATGGAATTGATTATGGTTTTTTCTATGTGGTAACCTCGTGTTTTACAAAATTTTACATGGTAACCAATTAGTCTCCTATAAAACGGGTCAACCCGTTTTAAGTTAAGACGGGTCATATATGATCTGTTTTGGCCTTTTTTTTTAAAAAAAAAAAAAATTTACTCAAATAACGAATAAAACACAAATTTTAAATGGTAACAATATTGATAAAAATGATAACATACTATATTACATTGGTGACATATTCTCAAAAAATTAAAACATAATTAACTTATTTTGGTAACATATTATACAATTATGGTAACATATTAAACAAATGTTATGACAATTTTTTATTTTCTATGTTTTATAATATGTTACAAATATAATATAATATGTTACCATTTTACATTACTTTGTTACCATTTTCAATAACCCTATAAACACGAACCTATTTTGGTAACATATTATACAATTATGGTAAAATATTAAACAAATGTTATGACAATTTTTTTTTGAAAGAATTTAGTTCGTATTCATTCATTCAATCCAAACAGTATTACAAGAGGGATTTAGCTAGCCATTCAAAGCGTTTACAAGGATCATTTCCTCCCCAACAGCTGGGGAGTTAACCAAACGAATACTAACATCTACTTGAATCAACCTCACAATAGCCTCTATGGTCATAGACGAATCACAAAAGATACGCCTATTTCGCTCCATCCAAATATGATAGACTGAAGCCACAACACTACAAGCGAACCATTTTGCTCTCCAATTCTTTGCCTTCATCAAATGCCTCCCAAATTTGAGCTCATACATGAGACTACGCACACGTCTACTCATGCCCATCCATAAACCAACTTTCTGCATAATAGAGCTAGACACACTACATTTGAAGAACAAGTGTGCATGACTTTCCAAATCACGCTTGCACATGATGCACCAATTGACAAGATGCATACCTCTAGAGCAAAGCAAATCCACTGTTGGCAACGTCCCAAGAGCAGCCATAGCAGTAATATAACAGTGTTTAGGGACATTTGAAGTACACCATGTCACAGGAGCCCATGGAACACAGCCTCTTTTATCTCTGAAGAAGTCGTACGCCAAGGATACATTCCCTCCCCATTTTAGCAGGAGCTGCATAGCTGATGGCCCCGCCATCTGAAGGAGAACATCCCTGATATGGAGCATATCAGACCACCCCTCTGCATCTGTAACAGAAGAGTTCACAGTCCACAAGTCTGTACCCCTGAGTTTATATGCTCTCAGCCAATTTAGCCAAACACTAGAGTGACCCACCTGGAGAGCATACAAATACCTACACATCAATGCCTTATTCCAGGAGAGGAGTTCCTTTATGCCAAATCCACCTTCTGTCTTAGGATGAGAAACCACACTCCAGCTCATAAAAGTATGTCTCCTGGTGCCATCTTCAATACCCCACAAGAAGTCCTTGCACATTTTTACAAGTCTCTTGACAACCCCCTTTGGCAGTAGGACTGCTGCACACCAAAAATTCTCCAAACCAAACAACATAGAATTGATGAGTTGAGTTTTCCCAGCATAAGATAAGCTATGAGTAGCCCAATTGGAAATATGCTTTCTGATTTTGTCAAAAAGCTGATGATACATATCTTGCTTGAGATTAGTAGTAGCTAAAGGGATCCCCAAATATCTAAAAGGGAAGACACCTTCTCTGAATCCTGAAGTTTGCAAGATCTGTTGCTTAACCTCTGACTTCACTCCTCCCAAATATATCTCAGTTTTTGAAGGGTTAGCAACCAGCCCTGAATAGCCAACAAAAGTGTCAAGTGCCTTACTAACAGCAGCAACAGAGGGTACATCCCCCCTCGTAAAAATCATTAAGTCATCTGCAAAGACCAAGTGTGTCAGATTCACCCTAGAACACTTAGGATGATATGAAAAATCCTTGATTTGAGGGATTTCTCTCAGGAGCCTAGAGAGGATTTCCATGCTAAGTACAAAGATGTAAGGTGAAATGGGACCCCCCCCGCCTCACACTCCTCTTGCCTTCAAAGAAACCAAAATTGGAACCATTGATCTTAAGAGTAAAGTAAGGAGTGGAGATACATTGCATGATCCAATCAACAAAAAGGTCAGGAAAACCCAAGGCCTGCAGAGTGCTTGAGATGAAACTCCAATTTAAGGAATCAAAGGCCTTCCTTATGTCCACCTTGATTTGGCATCTAGGAGAGACATTCTTCCTTGTATATCCCTTGGCCAAAGTTTGTGAAAGCAAGACATTATCAAAGATACTTCTCCCACTAACAAAGGCTGCTTGCTCAGAACCAATCAAACTAGGAAGGACTACCTTCATCCTATTTGCAATAATCTTGCTAATGGTTTTGTACACAGTGGAGCAACATGAGATAGGTCTAAAGTCCATGACAGATGAAGCATTGTCCTTTTTAGGGATCAATGTAACAACAGTGACATTTGCTGTCTTAAGTAGGCGCTTGGACTTGAAAAAATCCATGATGGCAGTAACAAAATCAGCCTGTATTATAGGCCAGGCCTTCTTGAAGAAATCTAATGTATATCCATCCTGACCAGGGCTTTTGTTGGGATCGATATCCCATAACGCTCCTTTTATCTCCTCTATGGTCACATCCTGAATTAGTTTGTTCGCTTGCTCCTCTGCTAGACACCCCTTGCTGCTGATCAGGCCTGTATCCAAGGGAGTGACATCCTCAGATGTTCCCAGCAGACCCACATAGTAGTCAACAAAAGCCTTAGCAATTGCTTCCTCTCCTGTATAACAATTCCCATTCGCATCAGAGATCTGACCAATGTTATTAGTGTGCTTTCGTTCAGCTATCCTCCTAAAAAAGTAGCTCGTATTGGAATCATCCAAAGTGAGATGAGTAATCTTAGCCCTCTGCATCAACATACTGTCCTCAGCCCTCCTGAGCTTGAGATAGTCCTCCTTTACAACCTTCTCCTTCAAAAGCAATGATGTATCCAAAGGGCTGGCCCCCAATTGTATTTGAACATCAGCTAATAGACTACCAGCTTCTTTTACTCTCTGAGAAAGATTGGAATAGCATCTATTATTTAAGGCCTTAAGCTGATGCTTAACCCTTTTCAATTTCTCAAAGAGGATAAACATTGGGGTCCCTGATATATCCTGTTGCCAAGCCTCTTCCACAAGCCGATGAAACTGCTCATTCAAGGTCCAGCAGTTAAGAAATTTGAAACTCCTGGACCCCACTCTCCTATGTGGCAACACAGACACCAAAACAGGGGAATTGTCCTATGTTGTTATGATAATTTTTTATTTTCTATGTTTTATAATATGTTACAAATATAATATACGGAGTAATATGTTACCATTTTACATTACTTTGTTACCATTTTCAATAACTCTATAAACACGATTTTCGACAAAAGTTTTTAAAAATAAATTTTGGGTTTTGAAAAAAAAAATTAAATAAAAAAAAATTTCAAAAAAAAAAAGGAAAAACGGGTTGACCCGACCCGTCTTACGCATACCCCTCGCTCAAAGCCACATAGCGTCACGCCGTTGGCCGCATTCGCCACGGACGGCGCCGTAATGGCCGAGATACGCCACCACGGTACGAACCCCCGGATGGCACTTTCCTTTATTAACCCGAGGGCCAACCCATTCAAGCTTCCGTGACGTAGCCGTCGCCGCCTTAAAAACACCGTCATGGGGAAGGGGAGCAAACACACTCAACCTCTCCATGAGCCAAATTTGTAGAATCCTAGCACAACCGCGGTACGAACTCAGACGACTAGCACGACGGTCGTCTAAGCCCAGTATGGTTTCCGCTAAGATCAAAACAGAAGGGTCATAGCCTCGCTCCATTTCCTCCACGACGCGAGCATACCTAGCATTCCCGTACACCCCATCTGACATGGACCCCGCAAAGTCATAACGGTGAATCACAAAACGCGAGAGCTCTCCTCCTCAAGCGATCCGAAATGCTAGTGTCAGCACGGTTCATATATCGCTGACACAAGCGCATCATGTTCACCTTGCCCGCCTCAAATAAACCCTCAGCATGAGCGTTGGACATCCCGAGGAAATTTCGGAACGTCCCATTAAAGCAAAGCTCATTTCGCGCCACCACAGGAATAGTACGTTTCGACCATCCCGCAATGGCCGCGAATTCCTCCATCAATGGGCATACCTCTCCTCCTGGGAACCGAAAGACATGAAAACTCGGGTCCCAATAGTCGAGGCACGCGTCTAGAAAGTCAAGCTCTACTTTCATTTGGCGAAAGCCAATAAACACCTCCGCTCCATCCTCATACACGACCTTCTTCTCCGCCGGACGTAGCGAGGAAGACCACCTCTTCAAAAGATCATCAAAATGCTCTACCATTTTTCTTGAACAAAAAGACAACTCTTATAAATATGCCTAAATATTTGTAAGAGCAAAGCTTGTGAAAGCAAAGACAAGTGATGGTTTGAATGATGAGCAATAACCTACGCACCCCCTTCCTTATATAGGAAAGCAAAAACGAAATTTGGAAACTCAGCGCTACAAGTCAGGAAGACAAACCGCAAGACCCTATGCGGTTTGCAGCACAAACCGCATAAAGCTATGCGGTTTGCCATAGAAACCGCATAAGCTTGTAACAACCCGGTTTTTCGTGACTTAATTAAACTAAGGCGGAAAATTAATTAAGTCTAATACATGCCGGATGTTAATTAAATTACATTTAAATGGCATAGGATACAAATATAAATTACAATCTCTCAAAGAAAACAAACGAAACATCCTAATCGTCCCGATAATCCTGAGTCTTGAGAATTTCCTGCAATGGAGACAAAAACACAAAATAGGAGGATCTCCCGCTCAGAGGCGGGAAGTGACTGTTCTAACCAACAACCTCTAAACCAAAGTTTTGGTTTATTTAACCTATGATTAAAAGTAACTTGGCAGCACTAAACGCGTATAACTACCGCAGCCTCTTATGTTAATAAAATTGGACAAATAGCATATAATATCAGTTCTCACATATAGATATTTAAATCTCATACAACATGATAAACAAAACTTAAAACATTCCAATTTATAGAACACGATATACAACTTAAATATCATTTCAATTCATATAACATCGTAATATATATAAAACTCAAATCATAGCAATCAAGATATATGCATAAGTCGAAATCAATTCAATAAACACATAGTCGTGGACAATCATGCAATATCTCATATAGCACGAGGGATAGTCGACCCTTCTCAAATCACAATATCACTAAAACTCACGAGTCTTGACTATAGAGCGACTCATGTACTTTCATAGTCAATATCAAAGTGCACTAGTTACTTAAGCTCGTAGATCAGATCAAACACTAAGTAGTAGATATTATTGTAGGTTTATATCCGTATATAGACCATTAAATTCACAGGATTATAATGAAAAACTTTATAAGATTTAAAGGTCATAAAAGAAATTGCATAAAATAAGGATTTAGAATTAACCTTTTAATCCAAGTAAATCGGCCTAAGATCAATATCAAAAGTATGGTATCTCCTAATTGAAACACCCAAGATGAATCTAAGATATGCCCTTTGATTTGCTAGAAAATTAGAGAGAAGAACTATTTCTTTTCTTGAGATTTTGTGTTGTGAATTATGATCAATTAATTGAGTAATTAGGTTGAGCCAAAAGCCCCCTAATATAGCCTCAAAATTTCGGCCCTCCTATAGTATGGGGAGTAATATTTGTTTCCAAAAATCACTTTCCAAAAACCAATTCCTTGTTGACCAAGGAGTCAAAGACCAATTAGGCTCTTTCTTGGAGGTTTCCTTTAGCTTTTAATATAATATAATATTACTAGTATCACATAATAATGATCCACTATAATATATCATTAAATTATTAATATCCTCATATTTATAATTTTCTAATTAATTATAACAGTTTATGATTAATTAGCTTATATTATATCCAATAATTAAATATAACATTTTATATTCAATTCACGAATTACATTTAATTCGTCTTAGCTATTATCATTTAATCCTTATTAAATGGCCGTATCATTATCACATATTTGACTAACATTTTAGTCAAAACTCCGACTAACCTTTTAGTCTTTTAGTAGGGCATCAATATGATCATTTTCTCAAATAATCATATTTCTCAAACACATCCTTTAGGTGTGACTCTTAGGGACCAGTTGATCACCGCCATCTGTATGACAATAACGTCAAACTTATCTAGCAAGCCAACCGTTATTGATAAACGTTAATCAACTGATTAAATACAAAATGTACCCTGTGTACCTTTTAGAGATTTATTTATGTTATTGCACTAACTGTGGAGGACACTAACTCCAACAATCTCCCACTTGTCCGTACAAGTGTATGTGCGATAACCGATTCTCATATCCATAATAAATTTCTCCCACTCAATGTAAACCAATTTGCAAAGTCTGTACTTTCAAAGGTCGTAGTTCACAAGTGATCGGTATCAAGAGTGGTTTCCCTGTAGAGTAACTTAACCGATAAACGAATCAATATTCGAGCATGGCCATGCATTTTCGATTCTGACTCCTCGAGTGGCCACGAGAATAAATATTATAACTTCGATAGAAGTTTGGATATTTCCTCAACTCGAATCCTGCAGATGTAAGCGCAGCATGAAATGACCCGGTGAAAATACGCTTGGCGCTGTTACGATCGTAGTGAGAAAGTTAAAACCAAAGTCACCCAAAATCTGCCTTAATCTCAAGAGACAGTCGATAGTCAAAAGAATCGACTCTAGGAACACTATGGATGTCCTATCCACGACCCGGCACCTAATGTTCTGAAACATTTAGGACTCCATGTAGTCGTCACAAAATTGTCCTGCGCGATTTCAGTAAACCCGCATCTGTGATCGATCAGTCAACAGTTTGACTTATGGCTCGTTGAACCCACCATCAATCGCCGTCACAAAATGATTGCCAGTTATCAGCTCGTGTAGGCGATCACGGACCAAAACAAAATATATAGCAATTGATTCACTTTGAGGTGTTCAACGTGATGCACAACCCTCATGAAAAACAATATATATAACAAAACGATGATTTTATTAGAAGTTTTAGGAAATACAAGTGTCAAATCCATACAAACAACTAATACAACTCAGGAACACGCTTAATTCCCATGGATTTAACGTGCCCTTCATGCTTATCTTGTCTCAACGGCTTAGTGAGAGGATCTGCTATGTTATCATCCGTAGCAATCTTGTCAATCACTATCTCCTTCTGCTCCACGTAATCCCGGATCATGTGAGCCTTCCTTTGCACGTGCCGAGACTTGTTGCTGGACTTAGGCTCCTTGGCTTGGAAGATGGCACCACTATTGTCACAATAGATGGTGATCGGGTCATTCGAACTCGGAACTACAGTTAGTCCTTGTAAGAACTGACGCATCCATATAGCTTCCTTCGCGACCTACGAGCGACATAGTACTCGGACTCGGTCGTTGAATCGCTTATAGCTGTTTGTTTGGAGCTTTTCCAGTGGCCCGCAGCGCCATTAAGAGTAAAAACGAATCCAGATTGAGACTTCGAGTCATCTCGATCCGTTTGGAAACTAGCGTCTGCAGAATCGGTCAGCAGAGCTTCGGTGTCTCCACCATAAGCCAATCCCCAATCTTTAGTCCTCCGTAGGTACTTAAGAATTTTCTTTGCGGCCATCCAGTGTGCTTCACCTGGATTGCCTTGGTATCGGCTCGTCATACTCAATGCATATGCCACGTCCGGACGTGTGCATATCATGGCATACATGATCGATCCTATTGCCGAAGCATATGGAATCCGACTCATGCGCTCGACCTCTTCCGATGTCTTTGGTGCTTGAGCTTTACTCAAGTGCACCCCTGAGATCATTGGAAGGTTCTCCTTCTTGGAGTTGGCCATGCTGAACCTCTCAAGAATCTTATCTATATAAGACTCCTGACTGAGGGATAACATCCGTCGTGATCTATCTCTATAGATACGGAGCCCCAAAATACGCTGTGCCTCACCCAGATCTTTCATCAGAAATGGTTCTTTAACCATACTTTTACCGGTTAAGAGAGGTATGTCATTCTCAATCAAGAGTATGTCATCGACGTCTGATTAGGAAGACAATCTTGCTCCCACTCGACTTGATATATAGGCATGGTTCCTCGACTGATCGAGTGAATCCATTCTCCTTTATCACTTGGTCGAAGCGATGATTCCAACTCCGTGAAGCTTGCTTAAGTCCATAAATGGAACGATTAAGCTTGCAAACTTTCTTAGGATTTTCAGGATCGATGTAACCTTCGGGTTGTACCATGTACAACTCCTCCTCCAAATAACCGTTTAAGAAGGCGGTTTTCACATCCATTTGCCAAATTTCATAGTCATGAAATGCGGCGATCGCTAAGAGAATCCGAATGGAACGAAGCATGACTACGGGTGCAAAGATCTCATCATAGTGCAACCCTTGCACTTGAGTGAAACCCTTTGCCACTAATCGTGCCTTGTATATATCTGGTTGTCCTTCTACAGATCGCTTTATCTAGTAAAGCCATTTGCACTGAAGAGGCCTAGCTTTATCAGGTAAGTCAACCAGATCCCATACATCGTTCTCGTACATCGAGTCCATCTCGGATTGCATGGCTTCTTGCCAAAGCTTTGAGCCGGAACATGTCATGGCACCTTTATAGGTTACAGGTTCGTTACTCTCAAGGAGTAAAACGTCGTCTCTCCCATTCTCCTCGACTATACCGATGTATCTATCTGGAGGAATGGAAAGTCTACCCGACCTTCTGGGTTCCAAAGGGACATTAACCACAGCAGACGAAGAAGGAACAGTTTCCTCCATCGGTTGCTCGGTTGTTGGTTCAGGAATCTCCGACAGATCGAAGGTTCTATTACCTCTCTTGTCTTCGAGAAACTCTTTCTCTAAGAACTTCGCACTAGCCGCAACAAAAACTCGTTGTTCGGTTGGCGAATAGAAGTAATGACCAAACATTCCTTTTGGATAACCAATAAAGTATGTCTTGACCGATCGCGGGCCGAGCTTATCCTCGTGTCTCCACTTGACATAAGCCTCGCACCCCCAAACCCGAATAAAGGACAAGTTAGGGACAGTTCCCTTCCATAACTCATATGGAGTCTTGTCTACAGCTTTAGACGGACTTCGGTTAAGTATAAGAGCAGCTGACAAAAGAGCATAACCCCATAATGAGTCAGGTACAACCGTGTGACTCATCATGGATCGAACCATGTCAAGTAATGTTCGATTTCTGCGTTCGGACACACCATTCAGTTGTGGTGTTCCGGGTGGAGTTAACTGTAGTACTATCCCGCGGTCTTTCAGGTGTCGATCAAACTCAGTTGAAAGATATTCGCCACCACGGTCCGAACGTAGTGCTCTTATCTTTCTATCGGTTGGTTCTCAACCTTATTCTGGAATTCCTTGAACTTGTCGAAGGACTCACTTTTATGCTTCATTAAGTAGACATAACCATATCTACTTAAATCGTCCGTGAAAGTGATAAAATACCTATAGCCATCTCTAGCGTTGATTGACATAGGTCCACACACATCAGTATGTATGAGTCCTAATAGGTCAGCAGCGCGCATTCCAACACCTTTGTAGGAAATTCGAGACATTTTGCCTATAAGACATGATTCACACGTGCCAAAAGTTTCATAGTCAAATGGGGTGATAGTCCCACTATCAATTAGCTTTTTCACGCGTTTCTCATTTATGTGTCCCATACGGCAATGCCATAGATACGTTTGATCTTTGTCACCAACCTTTGCTTTCTTGTTACTCACATGCATGATTTCTGTGGTTTGATCTAAAACATAAATTAGTTCATGGAAACGACTTTACCATAAATCATTTCATTTAAAGAGAAAATACAACTATTATTCTTTATTAAAAATGAAAATCCTTCTTTATCAAGAACGGATCTGTAAATAATGTTTTTCGATAAACTAGGTACATAGTATGATTATTTAGAAATAACTCAAATCCACTTGGGAGTTGGATTACATATGTCCCTACCGAAATTGCAAAGAACTCTTGCTCCATTTCCCACTGCAGTCTACATCACCTCTTGCCAGAGTTCGATGCTTCTTAGGCCCCGCAAATGATTGCCTGAGATGAGAACCACATCCAAAGATCAAGTACCCAAGTTCAAACTTGCATGGTTAATCTCAATCATATGAATAAAAGAAGACATACCAACAGTGCGGCGGCTGCTTTTATGTCCTCAAAGATACACGGACGATTACGCCCAATGGCCAGGCTTGTGGCAATGGTGGCACTCCATGGTCCGCTTAGCTTTGCCTTGCCTTGTGAGCTACCGCTAGACTCACCAGGCCCACTCTTAGCAACCATCGGCTTCTTGAATTTTGGCTTACCTACGGCTAGGTTAGCCTGAGCCTTACTCCTTACCCTTCTTGTTGCCAATCATGAGAACATCTTGTTTCGTGCTCCCACTCAACTTGAGATCACTCTCAGTGCATGCGAGAGTGAATGCGACTCATGCAGACTTTTACGCATGTCATTCATGTAATAGTTTGCCCTAAAGAGGGCATACCCCTCATGAAGAGAGTGGAGCACTCGATCAATGACGATCTTCTCATCGATGTTGCAGCCGGGCTCACCCACTTTTTCAACATCCTCCATCATGTCGAGAAGGTGTGGACCAACCGGTTGGCCCTTACGGAGTCTAGCCTCAAAGAAATGAGTAGTGTACTCGTAACTTTTAATTCTCGGTGCTTTGAGAATTCTTTGGTTAGGTGGTGAAAATCTTGTTTGCACCCTGGGTAATGAATCGTCTTTGCAAATTGGATTCCATTGCATAGATGAGTACATACCGTGACGCCCCCGCCTCCATCATGAAATCACTATAAGCTACGACTTCATTTGCTCCTGCATCGGGAGCTGGTTATTGGCAGCGATGGCTCGCCAAGTACTTGAGCTTGCCGTCGGCTATGGTCGCATTCCGTGAATGCGGCCTCCCAATCAGCAAAATTGGACCCATCATTCTTCAGTCGAGTAGACTGATTCATGCTGTCCATAAAAATTCTCAGCCATGATTCACGTTCAAGTGTGACACTTGGCATTGGGCCTTCAATACGACCAGCCATTTTGTATTAGCAGTTATATCTGTATATAACGTATTCGAAACTGTGAAAAGAAAAAGAAGAAGAGAGGAGATAAGAAATCATGGTTTTAAAAGATTAAGTCGTAAAACAATAACGGTTTAAAGCAATGACTTATGCACTCATATAATCGACCTCCCTCGAGAATTATATAAATGATCCCAAGACTCAATTTCTTTAAATTGATAAGCTAACTGCTTAGCTAATTCTACTGTTAGAATTCTTGGTCGATAGATTTCAGTAAATCCTATCTATTAGTCCACTATAACTACGAGATATTACTCGAACTATAGTGTTGAGGTAAAATAGGTCAACGCATACTACTTACCCAACGTAGAAGGGGTCATGTGGAGAGTAAGGTCCTACATGCCTACCGACGAAGAAGGGGCTCATAGCATGCTTTTCCTATAAAGACTAATCTCAATTTTCGTTTTAGAGGAAGATCCCATCAACTTATTTTAATTCATTTTAAGTGAACTAATATCTAGCATTATCGTGAATGATTAAATTGAGGTGATAGCTCTAAACTTGAGAACTTGTAATAAATAATTATTGTCAGTCAATGTTTATACGATCAAAAACGTTTGACCGATCATAACTCGTACCACAAGTTTCGAAAATGACCATTTTGCATCTCAAATTAAGGATGTCGTAAATACGCTGAATTTGGGGCAAAAGATTGTTATTTTTGAAACCGGTACACATGAATTATTGCAAGTCAATGATATTTTGACCTAAAACAGGGTTACCACATGGAAAATAAAAAAACATAAGGTTACCACGTAGAATATCCTTTTTTCTTTTCTATGTTTTTTTTTTCTATTATTATTTAGGGATATTTCCCAAGGTACCCCCTGAGTTTTGGCAGTTTTTCCATGGTACCCCTGGTTTGAAATTTCTTCCTGACATACCCCTAAACTTTAGCTTAAGTTCCCAGCATGCCCTTATTTTTTTTCCGTTTTAACAGTGTTAACTTAGTTAGTTTGTCCGTTTATAAATTTTAATTAAAAACTAAATATTGTCTATGGTACCCCTGAGTTTTGACAGATTTGTCCACTGTACCCCTGAGTTTTGTCAAATTTGAAAAAAAAAAAAAAAAAAAAAAAAAAAAAAAAACTCTTTTGAATCTCAAGCAAGTTCATATCCTGGCGGAGTTTTAGTCGAAAATAAACAATGTCTGAGATTAATGGAAGGTCAAATATACGGTCTTTCGGACATACCACGTCCAATTCTTAGAAGTTATATTGCAAAGTGATGAATGTGGATGGTTTCAATGGTGCAAAGCTATAAATCAAGATGGTGGACATTCTAATGCAAAAGAAGAAGTTCAACAGATGTTTGATTTACAACAATTGAAAACGGACATGTAGGAGCAAGTGCAAATAACTCGTCACAAGAAAGAAAAAATGGATGGTATGTCGAAGTTGCTTCATATTAGTCTAAAAATAGGGAAGTTATCAAAGTCGGCTGCTGATTATCTAGTTAAGGTATCTTAACAGTGGTCCAAACACCAGTTTGACCCTGTCGTAGCATATGACCATAACACTTTTAGTTTTGTTGAGTCTTTCAACGCAGTCATAATGACCTAAGAGCTAAGCCCATATTAACTTTTATGGAAGACATTAGAACATATTATATGGATACAATTGCTGATAGAGTGGAACTGGCGGAGGGGATGGATCTGCTTGAAGCAACTCCATATGATGATGGTACATTGGCTACCATTTGCCTAGAAAGTATGCATTGTATGTAGAGGTGTCAAAATCTGACCCGACCCGGTAAACTGCCCGAAACCGACCTGAAAATAACCCGAAATAAACCTGCTTTTTTTACCCGAAGCCAAAAACGACCCGAACCCGAAACGACCCGAAAAAAATGGGTCATAACCCAACCCGTAGCGGGTTAACCCGTTAAGTTAAGAAATTTACGTTCCAAGATAGAAAATGTCAATATCAATTTTTTTTTTCACATGAAATTTTTTATTTTAAATTAATGTAAACATTTCACACTAATCAAACTACTCATAATTTACAATTTTCACTTAAATATAATATTTATTATTTAATAATTGTATAAACAATCATACTCCGTAGTAATGGTGTTTGTTAGTTGCATTTGACATTGCGAATTATGATTTAAGACATCTTAAATCACTATTTACGAAATTTTGAAACAAAATTACATGTGGAGAATAAGTGAATAAATTGTAACAACCCGGTTTTTCGTGACTTAATTCAACTAAGGCGGAAAATTAATTAAGTCTAATACATGCCGGATGTTAATTAAATTACATTCAAAAGGCATAGGATACAAATATATGTTACAATCTCTCAAAGAAAACAAATGAAACATCCCAATCGTCCCGATAATCCTGAGTCTCGAGAATTGCCTGCAACGGAGACAAAAAAAACACAAAATAGGAGGATCTCCCGCTCAGAGGCGGGAAGTGACTGTTCTAACCAATAACCTCTAAACCACAGTTTTGGTTTATTTAACCTATGATTAAAAGTAACTTGGCAAAGACTAAACGCCAGATAACTCCAAAGTAGCATATTTCGATAAAATTGGACAATTAGCATATAATATTAGTTCTCACATATAGGTATTTAAATCTCATCCAACATGATAAACAAAACTTAAAACATTTCAATTTATAGAATCACAATAAATAAACATGACTATTATCTCAATTAATATAATATACATATAAAACCTAAATTATGGAAATCAAGATATATGCATAAGCCGTAATCAATTAATAAACACATAGTCGTGAACGATCATGCAATTCTAAACATATGCAATATAGAAAATGAATAAATAAAACACATTGCAAGTAGACAAGCAAAAACATATAAGGAATCATGATAATTCAAATATGAACATACGTCAAATCGTATAATCATAAAACATTTCTCGATAATCATACTAAACAAAGCAATCTCAACTCAAGGACAACGTCACTCAGACAATAACCAATCAAAACAAGGAAATACATTCATCATACGTTGACTAATGAGTCTTCGTTAGTAAGGCGGAAGCATGCAGACATAATCCGCGCAGTAGCCGGCAGGGCCAACATCACTTGGACATGACTGCCAGGCTCAAAGATATCTAAGGTAATAAAGATGGCTACATCCCTTGTCTAATGTATGCATACACTACCTATCGAGGATCATACTTATTCGCTATTCAAAAGGTATCACCGACGAAAAAGTTCGACTATCACCAGAGACGGGTACCCCCGGATGGGGTTGGCGTTTCCAATTACTGATATATGGGCCCACGGTAATATCAAGTATGCCCCCATCCCTGAGGTTGATACTCATGTGAAAAGAAATCTCAAGATCGTTAATCGCCTTGGGCAACTCGGGAGGAGCCCAAGTCCCCATATCTGACTACCTCGTTAACCTCGAATTTCAAGAGTCCCAACATGGCGAACAACCCTAGTATTTTATTCAAGTAGCTCGTTTTCTCAATTCTTATTGCCTTGTTTAATCGTAACAAGTGACAATTCTAAATATTAATAATATCGTCGAACTTTGTATAATGAAAGTATTAATTCTATGATTCTTCAGATAAACTAAACACATAGAAAAACTTAAATATTTATTTTGTGTCCGTTCGTAGATTTTAAATATTTTCACTATTCATTATTTTGTACGTATTTTTATACGTATGCGTATTTTTATACTTTGTACGTATTTTTATACTTTATACTTCTATGTATTTTTATTTTATATTTTAGTAATTAATAATTGTTCGTTTAAGTATGATTTAGTTTCGTTTAGATTTTAATTTAAGTATGTTTATGATTAGTGATACAAAGGTTTTTAAGTTTCGTGTTAAATTTCAGGCAACTTTAAATAGATTAGTCATTAGTGATATAAATAATTGAATTTCATTATAACTCACTTTTAATCTTTCCTCTTATTTGAATTGTAAAGTATCTAGCGATTTAGTAGTTATAACATTTATTTTAACTTAGAAATATTACTTAAACGATATTTGTTAAATTTTAGTATTCTTGATAAAATATAATATTGTGACAATTAGTAAAATTTCTTTTAGGTGAATGATAATTCGATGGTGGAATTTTATACGGAGTATATTTTCATATCTTATTAATATTTAATTATTTACTTTTCTTTCATTTCTTTAATTATTTAAACGTATTTATAAATTCGTATGTTCTATACATTTAAAATTTATAAACACAACAACTATTTAAGAAGACGTCGTCTTTAAAGTATATTTTAAATTTTAATGATAGTATTCAATTTTATAAGTTTTTCTAAAAGTAAATTTTTAGAAATTAATTCTATTATAATAATACTTCCACTTACATATTAATTCTTTTTATGGTTTTTATAACTTAAATTTTCTACTAAGTCATTTTACTTTATCTTTTTATAGGATTATATATCATTTTAACACTTTATCTTTTTGTTAAACATATTTATAATACAAATATCTAACTTTATTCAAAATTAGCTTTACTTAGGTTTATTTTATATTTCGAAGTACTTTATTTCTTTTTATTATTTTAACTAAATACTTATTTAGTATATTTTAAGTTCATTGTAAATTTTAGAGTTTTAACAAAGTAATCTTTATAGTAATTGTGAGATATGACTTTTTATATAATTATTTATTTTAGAAACTTTAATATGAGTAACTTAATTTATATTTTTACTTTTAGTATGATTTAATATTAATTTAAACTTAATATTCTTTTAACTTAATTCTTTATTTTTAGTTATATTTCAATTTAACATTTTAGTGACGATAGATAAGTTATTTTAATTTAATTTATTTACTTAAGTTATTTAATAATATTTTAAGTTTTATTTTATACTTGTGATACATAAACTTTATATATTTTAATTTACACATAACAAATAATTTTAACACGATAATATTACAATTAAATTCAACATTAATTCAACAACACATTTTTCACTCAAAACATATTATCACAAAATCAGACAAATATCATATTTCACAAATCAATTCAATATTATATTATAACCAAAATTAACACACAATTTCATACTATAGCTAATCATACAAAGTTATCAAATTAAACTGAAACGGGACTCATACGTGTCTAATGCATACTAGCTCACTTTTAATAACAGATTAATTTAAATAAAACCAAAACGTTAATTGTTAGAGATTTTGAGGAAGAAATCGAGTCACCTAAATTTGGCTCACGAACAGAGGCCTCCAAATAAAAATAACCCGAATCGTTTCGTCTTTCGCCAAGCTCCAAAATCCACAAAAATAACGAAGCATAAAAATGAAGTAACAACAGCTCATAGTGAAAGAAGAAGGCGGGACCAAGGAGGTCAGTGAACCGACAACAAGCGTCCCAAGTTCGTCTCCAAATTCGTCCTCGACAAATGAGCAGGACACGCAGCGGAAAGAGATAAGGTGAATTAGAGTCGGCAAAATAAATTGACGATTCGTATTTATTAATAGAAAACGGTTTAATCAAAGGCACTCACCGACGATAAAAAAATTACGACGGCAAGCGGAGAAGGGCCACGTGAGCAAGGCCACGGTGGTGGTGAGCTCGACGGTGGCAGCCGAGGAGGGGGCAGAGGCGGCGAGAAACAGGGGAAAACAGGGGCGAGGAAGGAAACACGGGAGAAGAGAAGGAGGCCCACGGTGGTGGTGTTGGCCGAGGAAGGAGGCGGCCTGAGGTGGTGAGACGGTGGTCACGGTGGTGTGGCTCATGGTGGGGCCGAGAACAGGGGAAAAGAGGAGGGGAGAGCAGGGCCGAGAATAGAGAGGAAGACAGGGGAGAAAGGAGGAGACGGTGGTGGCTGTGAGACTCTAGGCGGCTCCGGTGGTGGTGGTCGGCGTTGCCGTTGTTGTTGTCGGTTATTATTGTTCGTTGTTGTTGATGCCGCTTTCGTTGTTGTTGTTGTTGTCGTTGTTTTGGTTGTTGTTGTTGAAGTCAGCTGTTGTTGTTGTTGTTGTTGAGTTTTGCTTGATTGATTTATTTTTATTTTTAATGGGAACTAAAGAGGGAAGAAGAAGGAGTGTATGAAGGAAGATAAGGAGAAACAAAATCAGAAAGTGTGTGGTATGAGATATAAAGTAAAATATCTTAAAGTAGTGGCTAGTGGGTGATGTACCGACATACCCAAGTAATATTTGGGTCTGTTTGATTTTGTTTGCTCCGTTTCATTCGCTCTTATTTATAAATCTTTATATTTTATAAAATATATTATGTACAATATAATCTCGTTTTCGTTTCAGTTTTATGATTAATATTATTAAACTTATATTTTAAAAATATAGAATATACAAAAAATATCAGTTACGAATTTTATAACTGTCTCATAAATTTTTAAACGGTCTGTTTGTTTGCAAGATACATTTCGATAAAATAATATGTACTCAAGTAATAATACTTTTTAAAGTACAATGCAAATTTATTACTTTTAATAAATGCAGTAAAATAAAAGTTTTAGTTTAACAAGTATTTTAGAAATAAAAAAAATATAATACCCATTATTATAAAATCAAGAAAGTTTAATTAGAAATGTATTTGAGAAAGTTTATTTAATCGAAATTTTTCAGCCGCGTTTTTAAAGTAATTGAATAAAAGTTAAATTATATAAATTTTAATTTACGAATTTTGTTAAAATAATTAAATTAGTATTAATAAAAACACGGGGTGTTACAATCCTACCCCCTTAAGAAAAGTTTCGTCCCCGAAACTTGAATAGGATGGATAACTGTCGAGATAGAACTAGACAGTTAGTGAAAACATCGAGATTTTTGGAATTAGGATATTAACATTGCTCTTGTTTGGGTATGAATTTTCTACAAAGGAAAGATTGATGAATTTAATAATTTTAAAATATAAATAACTCTTTTTCGAATTAACATCTAAATGTTGCTGCATTGTCATTTTCAAAATCAGCTGGAAGGAGGTTTTCAAAAAGGTAGGGCCTAGAAGTTTTGTACGGCATTAAATTAAATTAAAAATAATAAGCGTTTAAAGAATAAAAATAATTTATTTATTTTTGAGAATAAATGTTAGCCTTAAAATAGATTGAAATAAGAAATTTTAAGATTTAAATCGGATTTTAATATAATCAAATTATAGTCCTACCCCCTTAAAAAGTTTTAACGTATATACATGATATTATTTTTGTTACTTTTAATGATCACGTGTATATGAAATATAGCCTTAGGAAACGGCATTTAGGGAAAATAGGTAAAAGTCGTAGTGATCATAAGAAAAATATGAGCTTTAATGAAATTAAGGAAATATAGGTTACCATTAAATGATTAATAAAATCTCAGGAAACTATGGATAACCTTGTTGATATAGCTCATTTTCTTAAAATTACTATTATAATGTTATTAGGTGAAAACGGAAATGTTATAAATCATATTTAGGATATGATTCGAAATTTATAATAAGGGGTTATATAAAAAGAAAATATGATATATTTAAGTATATTTTGACGAGAGATAATTTTTATAGATTGGGCACGCTCAAAAGGTATTTAAAGTATAACGGAAAGGAGCTCGAAACAAATAGGTTTCGAAAGTATCTAAAATTAAGAAATAAAGAATTTTGAAGGGAATTGAAAACACGAAAACCTCTTTAGTGATAAATACGTAGAAAGCTATAGTCTTAAAATGGACGAAAATTCACAAGAAGATAATATTAAATTTTTGAAGCTGAAAAATAATAAAATTCAAAAGGGTATGAAATAATGAATAAGCAATTTAAAACAAACAAATACCAAAGATATTTCAAACTACGAAATAAAAATCTTGCGGAACGAATGAGAAATTTACAAAGATGTTTTAAAGGAGAAAATATGAAGGTCAATTTTTTTTTTTTTTTTTTTTTTTTTTTTTATTAGAAAATCTGAAAATTGGAATGCGTTGAAATGATGGTGATATTTAAAGAATGATTTTGATATGGTTGTAGAAATTTCCAATGCTAAATAAATCTTCGACGTCTTGAAAAAAAGTCTTGGATAGCGTGATTCTTGATACGTTTCTTCGCATGCGCTTCTGGTCTTGTCTTCAAATCTTATATTTGCGAGAAATGGAAAGAGATAAAAATTCATTTTATGAAGTCGTTATAGGAGTATAAGTTAGGAATGTTTTATTTTAGAAGGAGAAAAATAATTTAAATAGATCGATTAAAATTTTCTTTTTGAACGAGTTAGGCAGAGATGAATATGGACGTTTGAGGAGGTTATAGAGGTCTTCAAACAACGGATTTATTCAAGGTCCAGCGCGTCACTTCAGATCGTTCGACTCTTGGTGTGTCCATTTGCAAGTGCTCGAGTCCTTGTCGTCTCGTCTTCGATTTATTCGTCTCGATTTTAGGTAACGTTAGTATAAAAGACTTATTAGCCAAAAAGGTTAGTCATAGAGCACTTAGCAGGCAAGAAAGGAGAAATAAAAATCTAACGAGGTTGAATGACGGTCGAAGATTCTAAAATCTAGGTCAGTCGGTCAATCCTTAATATTTCTACCCATTCTCACATTTAAAGCGTTCTAAGATTATTATTTTAGCGATCTAGGATTTCTAAATTCATTATTTGATCCTATAAGTCTATGCCTGACATACGATATGAATGTCTGGCCCAGGTGTCGTCTCGCTAGATGAAATAACTTTAAGTCATTCACGGTCGCAAGACAGCTCTGATACCAACTGTAACAACCCGGTTTTTCGTGACTTAATTCAACTAAGGCGGAAAATTAATTAAGTCTAATACATGCCTTTTGAATGTAATTTAATTAACATCCGGCATGTATTAGACTTAATTAATTTTCCGCCTTAGTTGAATTAAGTCACGAAAAACCGGGTTGTTACATAAATGTGGAAAAAAATATGATACTATAAGTCGGTAATTCGGGGTAACATTTTAGAATTTGAAGACACAACTTGGACTCTACAAGTACGGATCAAAATCTTCATTGTTATATTTTATTGTTTCACTTTATGATTTAAAGTGTTTAATATTCACATCAGCTTATAATTAATACTCCGTATGTTATACGTAAATATTGACTTAATAATTACACGTCTATATATACTTATTTTGAAATATTATCAACTAGTTTTAAAGCCCGTGCGATGCACGGGTTTTAATAATGTGTATTTAATATTGAATGATTTTTTTTTTTTTTTTTTTTAAATGAGTAAGTTATATTTAATAATGAATGATTTATCTTTTTTTGATAAAATAATGTAAATGAAATTTGTCAATAAAAATACATCATTTCCTTAGCAATTTATGACTATTTTTTATTTTTCTATTCAATTTAAAATTAAAACCAACGGATTTTGACTAAATCCAATGAAATTTGTCGATAATTCAATTGTCATCTAATTTGAAACTTTACATATTTGATTCTAATATTTGCATGTGTGCTCAAGCCCATTGCTCAATTTAAAAATTATCATACATGACTAATATTTATATGATTAGTCCTTTATCTCGGGATATGAATATTAGCATATGTCTCACGTACCCATTTCACATGTGAGATCTACAATAAAGTAACTAAAATCTATTATAAAACGTAAAAATAATTTTGAAAATAAAATAATCTTATCATAAGACTGTACCGCTTTATATGAAAATTTATATATAAATTATATGCATAATATAATAGTATATTTTCAACTTAATACTTTTTTTTTTAATACTTTTGAATGTGAAATTTGGGTATTTTTTCCAAAATTACCTTATATATGCTACATTTATTTTTAAAAAATGGAAAATATTACCTTAATTATTTTTATTTTGGAAAAAAAAAACTACCAACATCCATCTACACCATAAAGATTAGTTTTTTTTCCATAATTTTCGGATGCTCTCCTACAAAATTGACATTGACATTAACTATTAAATCAAAACTTAACACGAAGAAACTAACTAAAAGATCAAACATTATAAATTATAAAAATTTATCATATAACGATAAATGACTTTATTTGAAAATAAGACAATTAATAAGTCTTGTTTATCTTTTTAACCTTTCATGTTACATATTCATTAGTATCGCTACTGGTTTTGTAATCAAATTTACTCAATGAGAACATAAAAACAGGAACATAAAATATAAATCTAAAACATATACAACGGAGAAAAGGATCATCACCAATTCAATCGAGCTATGTTTAAATAACAAACATGGTAATTAAAAAATAAAACAGTTCAAAATTATATACTTTTATCAAATCAAATACACCGTAAAAAATAGAAATAACACAAATCGTAATCATAATTAAAACATACTAAACTTAAATTATTAACGTAGTACGAAGTACTTAGGAAGATCAAGCAAATGGTTTTTTTTTATGTATATTATTAGCGAGATTTAATTTGAGCAAATTGATCTTTAAGATCCTACGGTTCAAATTTAGATGTAGGATTGAAAAGATAGGGTGGACTTACATGATCCTATTTTTATATATAAAAAGGGTTAAGACATACCTAAAAATCATGTAATGTATGATAACTAAATAAGGAAATTTTGTAGATTATTTTTTTAGTCTTATAAAACTTAAAAAAAAGGTTAGTCTTAATATTTTTTTAGCTAAGTTTTTGATTTTTTTTTTTATTTCCTAGTCTTAATTTTTTTTTTTAGGTAAGTTTTTGTTTAAGTTATATAGAAAAATACGGAGTAATTACTTTAAATTAAATTTCTTTTGTAGGAGAGATTTTCTTTTAATTTTATAGAGAACTAATTTCTTTGAATTTTATTAGATTATCAAGATATTATTTTTATTAAAATATCAAATAAGTATGGTAAGTGTTATTCATGAGTTCTCCAATTTTTATGAAAATGTAAGTGTATCTTATGGAAATTAAAATAAAATACTATTTTTTCAAATGTAAGGCTTAATATTTTTTAAGTAAGTTTTTAATTAAATATTACAGAGAACTAAAATGTTTTGAAAACATTAGGAAAAAGGCTAAAGGTTAGTATTATAATAATAGGATAAACTTTGGTCTCAATATTTTTTAGCTTACTTTTTTTGTTCTTTAAATTTTAGTGAAAGTTAATTGCTTTTAATTGAATTTATTTCTAGAAGATTTTTTCTTTTAATTTTATGCAAAACTAATTATTTTGAATTTATTAAATTATCAAATAATTATTTTTTATTAGATTATAAAATAATCATTGTAAGTGTTGTTCACTTATATTAATAAGTAATAAAAACATTTTTAATATTTTTAATCATCAATAAAAATGTATATACAAATTGAATAAATTATGATGTGGGCACTCTAAAAACACTTAGCAAAACTCTCTTTTATGTAGATGTATATAGATATGAAATATATAGTTTGATTTCTAATTTATAATAGAATTAAAAGAAATACTTTAAAACGGAATAGTAAAAATTTGAAATTTTATCATCAAACTAAACTTTACCGTATTATTATAATACACCATGTTGATTCTTTTTATACCTAATTTTCAGATATTATCATACAAAATTGACATGAACAATTAAATCAAAACTTAATACGATGAAACTAACTAAAAGATCAAGTATGATGAATAGTAAATATTATTATACAACAATAAATAATGATTTGATATGAAAATAAGATAATCAGTAGATCATGTATACCTTTCACGATACGTATTCGATTGATTTTGTAATCAAGTTTATTCAATGAGTACCTCAGATCTTGAACTTAAAATATAAATCTGCAATATACAAAGGGAAAAAAGTCATTATGAATTCAATCAAGCTATGGTTAAATAACAAACATGATAATTAAGAAATAAAACTTTTCAAAATTAATACACATATCAAATCAAATACACGTAAAAAAATAAAAATAACACAAATCGTAATCATAATTAAAACATAATAAACTAAAACTATTTAACCTGGTACCTTGGAAGACAAAGCTACAGTTTTTGATATATATACACACAAAAAAGGTTTGAAGACTTACCTAAAAAAAATATCTTATGTATCATAATTAAACAAATAAATTATGTGTCATATAATTGTTTCTTTCCAATTTTTTATTTTATTGAATGCAAATTATGTGTCATATAATTGTTTCTTTCCAATTTTTTATTTTATTGAATGCAAATTATTTAATCTATTTTTCAAATGAATTTTTTTAGTGAATGAAATACTTTGATATTTATACTCATTTGATAGCATTTTTCGTTTCGAAACTAATGATGTTATTTTTATATTTTTTCGATAGATACATTTTATGAAACATAATAATCAAAGACTTAGCTAAAAAATTTCTAATGTTTCATAATTAAATAAGGGAATTATTTCTCATGTAATTATTTCTTTCCAAATTATTATTTTTTCACAATTTAATTTATTTTCTTAATGTAATTTTATGATTGGCTTAAACTCCTTGAATTAAGGAGAGGGCTCAAAAAAAGCCTCTTTTACTTATATATATTGATTTTTAACTTATAATTCAATATTTTTTATTTTTTTCTATTGTATCATCAATTAAAGTTTTTTTCTTAGTGAAAACTAAACCGTTATACAAAAAACGAAAAAAAGAAAATATCGATAAAGGGGCGTTAATTAACCCGTATTTTGACCCTAACCCGACCTGAAACCCGTATACACCCGACCCGTATATTACCCGAACCCAAAATACACCCGACCCGTATGCTACCCGGTTTATGGTTATCCGAACCCGAAACCCGCCCGACCGACCTGTTTGACAGGTCTAATTGTATGGTAATCAAAGTAAGGGATGAGAAATTTGAGGTTCATGGTGGTACTTTTATTTATCCTTTAGACATACTGAAGGGTACGTGTCTATGTGGAAGCTGACAAATAAGTGGTATACAATGCAAGCATGTATGCAAAATAATATACGACAATATGAATGAACATGTGCAATATGTTCATGGTTTCTTAAGTGGTCAGTGTTACAAATTCACTTATGAGACACATATGCATCCAAATATCCAATACCTCACAAAGATTCATGCCCATCATTTTAGTGTCCTCAAGTTCACCTATTTAACCACCTACTCAAGTTCAACCACCTTTTTGAATTGGTTATACTGAGCAAAGTTTGAAAACTCAGGGGTACTATGAGTAAATTTGACAAAACTCAAGGGTAATTTGGGCAAATCTGGCAAAACTAAGGGGTACAATGGGCAATGTCTATTTATTAACTCAAATTAAAAAAAAAAGAAGTAACTAACTTAACACCTTAAGACGAAAAAAAAAAATGGGTATCTTTAACTTAAACTAATGTTCGAGAGTGCTTGGGAAGAAAAGTTCAAGAGTGGGACTTGGAAAAAGCTGTCAAGCTTCGAGAGTCTGTGTCACCATAACTTATGGTGAGACAGTCTTATACAATAATTTGTGTTTTAGCAATATATTTTTAACTTTTAGTCGGTAAATTTATTTATTTTCTCGAAAATAGTGTCCTTTTTCTATGAGTAATTGTTTCCGACCAAAAAAAAAAAAAACCATTATCATATTTTTAAAACAAAATAAATTTGTTTTGAGATAGTAAAAAATAAATTAAAATAAAAGTGGTATAGTAAAATGTATGAATAAAATATTAAATTTAATTAAGTGGGATCCATTGATAAAGAAATAAAGTTACTCATGAACGTAAACATTTTTACTAGAAAATATTATAGGATGAATAAATGAGGTGAAAAGTTAGGGTCCCACTTATGAAGCGAAATTTTTTTTCACAAGTGTGGGTGCTCTAATTGGTATGTGAACATTTTTTTACACGAGTCAATCCAAAACAAGTAGTCAGTATATATATTTGGGTTAGAGTCGGTTTTGCAAGAAAGCAACAGTTGAAACATGGAAATGCAAATTCCAGTTGCTCGAGCAACAAACAAACAGCCAACAACAGTAACTAAAATTAATTTTATAAGAATACACCCCTGAATAGATACATGAGAGCAAGGCTTAAATAAATTCTTCAATAACTTAACGAGTTAAAGAGCCAGACGTAAATTCAGAAGTCTAGGGCAAAAAATAACATATACGGAGTATGGGTTCCTGATTGCCAGCGTATTTGTGTCCCCCTTTCCAAAAGATAATCATCTTAAATACTTCGATCAGTGATCATGGTAGACATCTCAAAACAAAACAACCGTCTCTATCAAGGCAGACATCTTAAAAGGCACCAATTTGTATCGGGGTAGATATCACAAAAGAACAACTCCATAAAAACCCTCAAGCTCGTTATAGATGCAAGAGTTGCTCGTCGTCTTTATTAAGCTGGGTAGGCATCTCAAAAGAACCGGCAGTGCAAGGGCTACATGCATACGCTTCACCAAAAATTATATCTTGTTAATCTAGACATTGTTAGACCTGAGAAATACGAATAAGTTTAGTGGGAATTCTTAACCTTCGTAAAAGATAACATAGTATGAGAAAACAAATAAATAACAAGAACCCAAAAAAAAGGAAAAAAACAACACACTTCTCAGTTCTCACACAGATGCTTTTTTTCTCTTTTATTCCCCATTTGATTCAACTCCCAACAAACTTCAAGTAAGATATGGAGGCTCCATTACCTTTTAATGGATAGCCTCGATCGAATGGTTGTAAATTTAATCGGAAATTAAAAGGTAAATTAATGGAAGAGGAATATATAATAAAATAATGGTTTGTGAGAGAAAATGGAGAGGATCCATTACGTTTCTTAGGGAAGGAGTTTGGAGTGTCTCAAAATAAAAATAAAAACAAAAATAAAAATAGAACGATCCAACAACAAAGCATTAAATCCCAGGTTATCCCTCAAAGACCTTTCATTAGATGAATTCTTAAGGATGTGATGCAAGACATCCGAAGGTCCATCAACAGAACAGTGATGAAAAAAATTCCTTAAAGTCCACTTATTTGCGTGACTATATCGTGTGTCATCAAACTTTTTAAATTACAAGCGGGGACATGACACTTCTTTGATGTTAGTGAGACTGTGAGCAACATAAACAAGGAAAGCTAACATGAGGAACCAAATGCAGGATTAGATAACCCCCGTAATCTACATAAGAAACAAAGCGCATAATTGTGAACAGAGTGAGTGCAAAAATTGAAACAAGTAAGAAAACAAACTCACATCAGGTAGGTATCGAAGATATCAAAGTAGACATTCAAAGGGTAGGCCAAACAAGCCAGTATAGCGACAGTAAGAGGCTCTGGAGGAGTCTTCGTGCGAGTCTTGCTAGACTTGGAGGGGGCAGGATTGGTGGAAATTTGAAGAACAGTGACATGTAAAATTGGAGATTCGTAGTGAGGGTCATATCCAGATCCTATTAGACAAAAGATGTCTCGTTGGAGATGATGCATGACAAAAGGGTGCACAAGGTGGCCTTCTACACGGTCAGTGCCAGGGACAAGTCCCATTAAAAGTTGAGTAGTTGACAAATCGTGCGCATACACCTTCTCCATTTGTCGGGGCTAATCCAGTAGAGGAGCATATGCTTATTAGCAGGATTAAGGGCAGACACGAAATGAATGCGAAATTCCTTGATATCAGAGAAAAACGGAATGATAGGACGGGCGCTTTTCAATCTCTGCCACTTTCTAGTGAGGACATGAAAAGTATAGTCCACAGTAGCATCATCACTAAAAACCCAAATCTTATTCCAGCCGTTGAGGGGAACCACAAGCATTCTAGTATGATGAAGCCTGCCGAATGGAGGCGGTGGAAGTTCAGTCCAAGTATTGGAGAGAGGATCATAGACCTCAGCAAAAGGAAGAGAAGGTTGATTGCCACTGAATGCATAGAGCTTTCCTTGGTAGGACACCAAGTGAGGATATAACCTAGGAGATATAAGAGCCTTGCTTTGGTACCATCCTAAACCGGGATTGCGTAGGTCATACATCCATGCTTTGTGACATATTCCCCCATTGATAGTATTTGAAGTGGTTGGCGAAGAGGACGTAGTAGTAGCAGTAGTAGTAGTAGTCGTCGTAGATACACCAATAGCGGAGGCAGTGTTGGAATAACTTAGGTTTGGTTCTACTACATCATCGGTCATGTCACATGGGTCTGGGTTACTTAGGTTTGGTTCTACTAGATCATCGGTCATATCACATGGGTCTGGGTTACTTAGGTTTGGTTCTACAAGATCATTGGTCATAACCCATAGGTCTGAGTCTGGGTCTAGGGGTGGGTGGTTGACAGGGAAAGAGCGGCTATAATAGGAGTCAATAAAATTCATGAATTGCTTCTGGATAGAATTGACAGGAGGAGGACGAGGAGGATCAGGTATTTCAGGAGTAAGAGGAGTATAAGGGGGGTGTATGCCATCTTTATCAATATCATCAAAACAATCTTTACCAATATCATCAATATCACCGCCGAGACAGTAGAGGGTGGAACCAACAACAGTGGTGTTAAGGAAATGGAGGGAGTTTGGAAGGTAGAAGGGGGCAGTGAAATGAAAATCATGGGCAACCAAAACAGGAAACCTTTCAGACAGAATATTAGAAATAGCGGCGTCTACAGAAACAAGCTGCTTACCGTAGATATGATGGTGTCCAGTGACAGAAGACGATGACGATGACGATGACGATGACGAAGAGGGTAGAGTAGTGAGAGATTCGAGGATGGTGGTGAAACTAGGAATTGTGACATACATGAAACTCATTTCATACGACTTGAGACACACCTCAAGGGGAAGGGGAAGACTCTTCACCTCCTTCTTCTTCTTCTTTACACTATAATCGGGAACACTCACAACCCACCGCTCACTCCGCCGCTTCTCACTCGTCCCCACTCTCATCGCCATTATCAATCTCTCTAACCTATCTAGGGTTTGCCTTTTTTTTTTTTTTTCTTTTTCTTTGTTTTCTAAAACCGCCTCCCTAATATATTGGGGGTGGGTGGGTCTCTCAACTTATAACTCTTTACACTTTTCTTTACTTCTTTCAAATGAAACCAATAACTCATAACGACGGTTTTGGGTTCGTAATTATCCACGCCTATGTTCGTATTTTAGGCCTAAAATAACTATTGGTTATAAGGAGTATTTTGTTATCGTGTAAACAATGATATATCAGTTTTTTTAGGCTATTAGTGAACATTATTGGATAAAAAGTGACAAATTAGTTTTTATGAATTAAATT
Source organism: Dianthus caryophyllus (assembly GCA_023091065.1). NCBI lineage: Eukaryota > Viridiplantae > Streptophyta > Magnoliopsida > Caryophyllales > Caryophyllaceae > Dianthus > Dianthus caryophyllus. The sequence goes on from CM041530.1 coordinate 4,056,654, forward strand.
TAATAAGTGGTGGTAGATTTTTTTTGTAAGTGATATTTTGTTGTCATATTTATCCGAATTATCTTTTTACTACGTTTTTTGTCGTGCAAAATATAGTCCGCCGAAGCTATGTACTCGTAAAACATTTGTAACATTCTAAAAAGTGATATGAGCACAAAGTGGAACAAATATTGTAATTCCATCCGATTTTGCTTAATAAGGACTTTAGAATTGATCATAAAGCTTTTAGAAGAAACTAGTGATGTAACCCATAAATTCACAAAGCATCTTTAAGTTCAATTTTGAGATCTGGTTTTTGTGTATCAACGGTTCTTTATTTTAGGTGTTCATTTACGTGTGAATTGTGCTATATATTTTGAAGATTTAATGTTTGATTGTTATACTTCATCCATCCCAAAATCATTGCCCCCTTTTAATTTTTGAAAAATCCCAAAATAATTGTCGCCTTTGGAAAAATTACTAAATTACCCTTAGGTCATCCTTATTGTACGATTGGTACTCTTATATTAAGTTCTCTCACTCATTTTAGTTTAGGGATAAAATTGAAATTATAGAAAAATATTGTCAAGATTAAGAGATGAGAGTGACATTTTTCTAAATTCCTTAAATTAAAGATTTAGATAAAAGGGGACAATTATTTTGGAATGGAGGAAGTACTAATTATTTTTATATATGAACAAACTATTTAATAAAAATCTATGTATGGTATTAAAAATTCCTTGCACACAATTCCTTGCTTTTGATATGTCCTTGTGTTTTGATGTTTCCCATCATTCAGTTGATGCTAGTACTCCACTTTTACGTTTCTTTTGCCTTATTTAGTGATCGATTTCTTTTTCTTCGTTGCTTATATCATGTTTTTCCATCCTGCATTTCATAGAAATGAGTTAATGAATATTTTAACGGGGACATAAAAAATTTAAAGCGTGTTTCTCAAACAAATACACAAAATGTAGTATGTGGTACTCCGTATGTGGTTTTGATCTTTCAAGGGACTCAAATAGATTAGTCCGTATTACAAAGTAGCATATTGAACCCTACTTCAAAACAACTTGTTTAGATCATACGCCAAACTACCTAGCTAGGTAGCCCAACCTAACAAATAAAGATGGCACGCTCGTATTCTTTCGTTAGATCATGTTTATTGATAGTTGGAGGAAGTAGTTTAAGAGTAGTTTAGATAAATTTTTGCAAAAAAATAAAAGAAAACTAAAATAAAAAACTTAAACTAGTTGGAGCAAATATCCAAACTAGTTGGCCATAAGAACACTTGGGCCCAGTTACAACTAAGATACAAGTGTCAATTTATTATTGGTCAACCAAATTTGTAAGTATTTATTTTTTAAATTTTAGTTTTATTTTTTATTTTACAAAATATAAAAATTTGAAAATTATACCAAAATTCATATTTTTTCATGCTTTACAATTAGAGATCCATTTTCGTATCCTTCGGAGTAACTATATTTATTTATTTTTCGTTGATTTTTTTTTAAATTTATCACTAATTGTAAAATTAACTTTATGTAAAAAATTAAAAAACCTAAAGTAATAAAAAAATATTTAATCATAATTTAATAAAGTATAGAATGTATAGATTAGAATAGTTTAAGTTAAACTACGGATAAAGTGTGAAAAGTTGAAAGTAGTTGGAGAAAGTAGTTGAAAAATAGGAAAATATTATTTTATTGCCTAAACTACTTTAAACTAGTTGGAGCTAAACTACGGATAAACATGGTCTTAGTGTTTGCGATCTTATCAACACGGAAAACTCTGGAAAAAAAAATGTCAGTAAATTCTCCGGTAATGCATGTGCTTTGCAAAGCGTTAGTAAGTTTTTAGGTACAAATAAATCGTGGTACCTTTGGTGAGAAGTCTTTATCGAGCATTAGTGTCCTTGCACCCTAGAATGGTAGAAAATAAACATAATCCCCTGCTCCTAATTGTAAGAATTATTGGGTCTTATACAATTTATGTGGACAATTAATTTGGTCTTGTGTATTTATCAGCTATCATTGAGTTAAGCTCAATTATAATGTGATCCACTACGGTTATTTAATACGGGCTTATTTAATTACGTCTTATAAAGTATGGGTCAGATATTAATATAGTGTAGATACCCATTAGAGCTTTGTCTGATGAATGATGGGCTTATCAGACTAAAGCAGCTATTATAGGGCTCTAGGGTTAAACCCTCTCCCTATATAAACGCAGGGTTATGGTCCCTGACAGCACACTGAAAACCTAATCTCCCCACATCCCATCAGTAGAGAGAAACCCTGGTCCTGTGTGTCTGTCAGAAGACATAATCCAAAGACCGTCCTTTGTGCGGTTCATAACCATTCTAATCATGTATTCAGGTACGCTTCCGCTATTGTGATTTACCAATTAATTTAGTATGGAGATACGGCAATTTATATTTATGGATTATTTCCAACACTAATTTCATAATTATTCAACTTATTAAAATATACCACCTTCAAAATTATTCAACTTATTCACTATAACACCAACGACATTGTTCAACACATTGTGATTACCAATCACTTGAACCTAAAGCGGAATATGTTTATAGTGTTAAATGAAGGGTATTTTGGTTAGCTCATACCCAATTTTAAGAGAATATGAAATATTTCCTCGAAAAAGTCGATTTATTTGGTCGGAATAAAATTTGGGTACCTATTTTAAAACTAAAGTCTCATTTGTGGTCCAAATTTTTAAGGATTTTTTTTTATAGGGTGATAATTTTTTAAAAAAAGTGTAATTATGGGGGGTTATTATCAATTAACCCTAAACATTATAAGCAAAGGACAAAGGAATAAACATTTTAGGAGAAATTTCAAAAATACCTCCAAAAGTCGTCCAAACCTTTCCAAAAATTTCCTCGATTGATAATCGGTACCTCCAAAAATTTCCAGACAAGACATCACCGAGAATCTAGAACTGACCTTCCTGTATCCGATAAATATTTAAATAAATAAACATGTATATATAAATATGTGAGAAATGAAAAAGTGACAGAGAAGGTGGTTTTCATATTCGGTTATGGATTTTTGGGAAGTGGAGCCTAAGGGGATCCAAGATATAAAGAATGATCAAAAGTACTTGGTGATCTTAAGAAAAAAACCTTCAAGCTCAATAGTGAGACATGTTGGAATATAAGAACATGTGAGATTATCCCACAATGATTGTGGAAGAGTGAATACTGTGCTTTATAAAGTTTAAGGATCTTCCTCTCATTTCCAATTGGTGATAGGAAATATACATTTCCTTTAATCTTAAAATTGGGCTCTCTTTCTACTCGGGTTTGGCTAGACCGATTTCATGGTTTAACATCTGCTCAGTCTTGTTAATGTGGAAGCACGTCATCCATGATATGTTTTAGTTGCCTAGTTCCCCTAAGTGATAATTGTAGAAAAGTCATGCGGAGTATATATTAGCTACATGTTTTTGCAAAAAATACCAACCAATAGACTGATCAACACCAATGTGAAAGTAATGTCATAAAACGATGTAATTTTAGAGATTGAGCCCTAATTTTGTAAGACACAAACTGTTAATTGAAACGACAACAAATCAGTAGACCACGGGTACTATGTACACAATTACATAAGACATGGGTTATATTTATCATAGACAACATGGCTAGGGATCATTTAGGGTAAATTGGTAATTTCACTACACTATATAAAGAAATGATGCACACAAACACATTGAGGCAAACGATCCAGACAATAGGAACTTCACGTAAAATAGCCTAATACAAAGGTTTTCTAAATTGTGTAAACTTTACAAAACTGGAGATAAATGGGCATGTAATATGTATGTGCGCTTATAGGTAAAGGTAATTAGAGTTTTGAACTTACAAGAGAGTCGATTATTTCCTCAATAGTGTCATGGTTGAAACATTTGTTAAGTGTCTCCAACCTAACAATTTGATACGGACATAAGAAGTTAGCAGACTATAGAAGTTCGGGACGGAAATTAATAAATAAAGAGGCCTACTATCGTAACTATTTCGGGTACAAAGTTGTGAACTAAATACCAAAACTAAATATTAATGATTACAAGTTGAATATAAATTAAAGCCTAAGTAAATTAAGTCCCGGGTGGTCCTTAGCTTCCTTGAATCCGAGTGGTCTTCCTCTCAGCCTGAAAAACACAACAAACCTAGCCCCGGGGGTTCCAGGGAATGGCCCTCCGACGCCCAAGTCAGTTATGCAAATCAAAATAAGTTAGAGAGAGAAAAGAGAGAAAAACCTTTTGTATAGTGTTTTGTGAGTTATGTGTGTATCTCTGATTATTGGGGTTTAGCTTTCTATTTATACTTGCTATCAATTTGTCCTCTTGTCTTTGCTAGTCCAGATGCAAGATGCGGTCCGGGTGGGCCATACTTGCCCCAGACCCGGGAGGGACCGTTGGGCTCCTTGGTATATGGGATGCCCTCGGCCCATGGCCCCTCCGGCCCGAGCTAGTCAGGCCCGGGAGTTGTCACCCCCAACAACTGCCCCCATACAGGGGAAGCCCCAGGCTTGTCCTGTATGTCTTGACTTTCCTAGGTTGGTTGCCTTCCCTGGTGCCCTGAGCATGTCCGCTTCCCTTGTGTCCTTGCTTTCTTACTTCACGTCTTCCTTCTCCCGCTTGAAAGTAGTGTGTTGAATACTCTTCTCACCTTTGGAGCAATTTTTGAATTTCGGATCCCAAGGGGGCGACGTTTCGCCTCCCCTGGCTCGACACGTGTCGTACAACGGTTGAGAGCGCACTATTCAAGCCTTCCTCTATAAATACCCCTCAACTTCGTTTCATTTCTCCCTTTATGCACTTCTCAAACATCCTAAAACCTCGCAAAACTCACCAGATTTCACTAGATTTCGCTTGATCTTCGTCCTTGTCTTGTCTCGCCATCATCTTCTCCCTTACTTTCGTCTTTGCAAGAGGTAATTTTCGCCTTTGATTTCTAGTTTTACGCTTCTTCTAATTGATTGTTAGAGAACAATGAGTGCGTCAGCCGATTCGTCTTCTAGAACCGCCTCGGATTATAACGTAGTAACGGATTCTGAGGTAGAACCTGAGATAGAGGATTTAACTATCGGCCGAGAGGGGGAGACGGATATAGAAGCCCAGGCAGGGCCCTCCCAGGTCGGGCCTTCTCACGTACGAATTCTAGAGACCGCGGTGTTCCAGATTCCTATGGACACAAGGATACATTTTGGTTATAGAGATTTTCTGAACGAGCACAATTGCCCCGAGCTCGCGGCTGAACATTACCATTTGCCCGAGGGTTGGGAATTTTTCGTGCCGGGAAGACATGAGCATGTGGTCCAGCCTCCGGACCTACATATGGCCGTGTACATAAAAAATTTAGAGCACAGGCTTCGATTTCCCCTTCATCCCTTCATTGAAGAGGTGCTATCCCGGGCGAATATAGTTATCTGCCAGACGACATGTTTTGGTATTAGGACTATAGTTGCCTTTGCCTGGACGTGTTTGTATCTGGGATTCCCTCTTACGGCGAATCTGTTTCGCCGTCTGCATCACTTCCGGCCTTGCACCACCCGTGCGATGAAAGGGTGGTGGTCTCTAGTCACCGAGACCGGCTACTTAACCCATTTTTCGGTGCTCACGTCAATGAAAGGTTGGAACGAAAGGTGGTTTTTCCTCAAGTCTCCAGCACCGTTCAACCATCCTCGATGCTTTCATAACGATGTGAGGGGTCGTCTGGAGACTCGAGAGGAATGGGTTCCGGGGAAAATTCTTCCTTGGAAGAAAGTTCCCTTGACCAAGGAGGAGTCGGGCGCCGTGGCCTACTTTAAGGCTTACAAGGTGGGAAAGAAACTGTTCCCCAAGAATTGGCTCCCTCCGGCGGAGACCATTACCCAAGACAAATTTTTGAGCGTGGTCGGCCTGATCCCGGCCCTTGAGGCAGGTATGAGGGGCCGGGTGGCCGGGAATTTGGAGTCATGATTGTTTCTAATTGTCCATTTTGTTATTTCTTATTCTTTCCGGGTCTGAACAAAATGATTTTATCTTTTGTAGGTGCCCTGGACTACTTGACACCGGAGGACCTAGCATTATCGGTCTCAACGCAAACAACAACCCGCTTGGTGAGCCGTGGCGTAGATCTAGAACGGCGTAAACCTACCTGAAGGAGCCGATCAAAATGCAGGACATCTCTGACGGTAGAAGGGAAAGAAAAGGGTGGCGTATAAGCCCCATCGGAGAGAAACCCGGCAAAGCCGCCTCCGTGTCGTCTCCTCGCCCTACCATGGAGGAGGCTATGCATGAGGCGGCGAAGGTGTTCATGCCCCCTAGCCCCCAACACTGGGAAGGCGGGACCTCTCAGCGACCACGGCCCGCCTCAAATCCGGAGGTAGAGGTGCAGGCGATAGACTACGAGCCTTCTGGAGGGAAGGAAGGCCCTAAAAAGCGTAAAAGCGAGAAGGTTAGTTAGTTCCGCTTCTCGTGGGAAGTCTCTCCGAGGCCGCCTCCTGGACGTTCGCACGGCCTTTCTCGGTGTTCCTCGGTGAGCGGACGTATTTGACCTGTTGCCTTTTTCTGTCCAGGCTTCTTCCTCCCGGGCTTAGGCAGAGCAGCTGAAAGTCTCGGTGGCTATCCCGGGAGGCGGGGCTTCCAAGACCGCTGGTACAACCGAACCATGGTGGATTCGTCTTTGGAGGCTACTCCATTCTTGTGGGCGGTTTGTTTCTCAACGCTCTGGAGCTGATAGTGAAAGCCCAGCGTGAGCTGAAGGACCTCACCAAGTTCACGGACGAGGCAACCCGCGAGCTTGACAATCTGCGTTGCTCGTCCGGTGCTTCCGCCATGCAGAAGCTGCAGAAGGCTCTTGACCGCCTGAAAAAGGAGAAGGCGGCCCGGGATAGGGACATTTCTGGTCTCAGGGCCGAGGTCAAGCACCTCTCCTCGCAGCTGGGGGAGAGGGAGTCCCAGCTCTCGGCCCTTGCCAAGGAGAAGGAGGCCTTAGCCCTTCTGTACGCTGAGGCCTCCCATGCTCGTGATGCGGCCGCAGCCCGGGTGGAAGCTGCCGAGGCAAAGGCGGCGGTAGAAGAGGTCAAGGCTACCGAGCTTGCCCTTGAGATGGGTCAGCTAAAAGCGGCCCATCAGGCGGAGCTGCAGAAGGTCCGGGCTGACTCCTTTTACGATGGGGTGGACTTCGGGGCGAACGAGACTAAAGAGCTTATAGAGCAGGTCTACCCCGCGTTCGACTTCAAGCGTCTTGCTGAGCTGGAGGACGCCAAGGACAAGGCCCGTGAGGAGGGGGGCCAGGCAGACCCGAAGGCGGTGACGGCTGCGACCGGCGGTGATGCCGGTTGCTAGGAATTCGGGCTGCTGTCTTCCGAATCTTCCTGCTCGGGATGACCTGAGGGGTCTCCCTTTAGCCTACATTTTGTCTATTTTTATTTTAATAAGACACACTAGTCTGCAGTAGGCGGGCCTTTTGTGGTAGACGGCCGCCGACTCTGGTAGGTCCTTAGTGTTGGAGTATGTGTCCTCCACAATAGTGCGATTACTTAATAAATCTCAATTAAGGAATACATGGGGATAATCCTGTATTATTGTCAATTGATTAACGTAAATCAATAACGGTTGGCTGACTAGAGTTTGACGTTATTGTCGTGATACGGCGGAAATCAATTGATCCCTTTAAGTCACACCTATAGGAACGTACTCCAAATAATTAAACTAATTAATTGTATGAGATACGATTAGATTAGTAACTTGATAAATCGACTAACGGTTAGTCAGTGAATTAATTTAGAGAGAAATCGAGTTGGGAACTCGGATGATTAAATTTTATATCGATAAAATTATTTGAAGAGATGAGAACTTGTGTTAATACCGTAATCTATAGTAGATTACGGGTTCGTGATGCATGCCACACTCGTGCATGCACGACAAGTGTCACACATGCACAAGTGTGACAAATGGCACAAATAAGTGCATGCATTGGCCACTTGGTTGGTGCGATGTTATTGGCCATTGTGTAGGTGCTCTTTGATAGGTCAAAAAGCAATGATTATGTTGGACATAATCATTATAAATGGGGGCAAAAAAATGAAGCATGCATTATGCATACATTTTCACTCTAAACTCTCTCTAATTTCTCTCTAAAATTCTAGTTACTATATTACTAAGTGTTAGTAATAATAATATCACATATTATCAAGAGTTTACTAAGTGATTTCTAGATCAAAATCTTTAGTAAATTTGGAGTTGTTTTTGGGTGCAACAAGAAGGAGGTTTCCTTGTTTGGAAACTCGGGTTTTTGGAGGATCATCCTAAACTATAAGCTCAAGAAACAAATCGAGAAAAGAGTTCTCGTTTTGTGCCCAATATTTCCCTTTGAGAAAGGTATAACATTTCTATACTTGTAACAAAATACATTTGTTAACTACATAGATCTTGCTAAATCAAATTAGAGTAATTTGATTTACACTAATATTTGATTAGTGCTTGGGATGAGATCCCTACAAGTGGTATCAGAGGTAAGGCTTGTAGTTACAAATTTGTTTTGTTATTTTTGGAGTTTTATATATTTATTGAGAATAAATATGATAAAATCCGAAAATAGTGTTAAAAATGGTTTCAACACGAGATTTTTATTGCATGCAAAGTTTCTGGTCTCATGAAGGTACTGGTCAAATTTCGTATTTTTTGAAATTTGTTTGCTAATTTAAATGATTTTTATACAAAACCGAGTCAAAAAATATGTTTTTGGCTAAAATAATTACTATAAATAGTTATATTTGGAATCTGGTCACGAAATATTTACACAGTGATATTTCATATATATACATTCTGCATGTAAATTTTCAGAATCAGATTTTGAGTTTTGAATATTTATTCATTTATTTGTTTAAAATCGGTATATAATGCATTTTATGTCCAAAAATATAGTAAACGTTGTTTTCTGGACATGATATTTATACCAATATTTTTATACATTATGAGGATGCTCTCTTATAAATGTGGGATTTGTCCTCACTGTTTTAGATGTTTTCTTGATTTTATGAGATAAAATCGATGAAATCGTATGTTATTTATTATAAAATAATTCGTAAATATTTTCTAACCAAAATTTTCATTTTTGATATTCTGAAAGTGTTTCAGAATATACAAAATTTTGTCAAAATAAAAATGATTTTATTTTATTTCATTTTGATTTTATAAAGCTTTATTCATAAAAGGTTATGATTAAAGTACATCTAATTAGCAAATGACCATGTTATGAACTAAAATCACCATAAATTAGTATAAACTAATGTTGGGTGTTCTAAAATCAGTTTAGAAGTTTTAGTTCAAGCTTAAAAGGTGTTTTAAGCATTATTGATTAATATGAGATTAATCGATTAAAATGAGATCGGTTTTAAACGAATTAATGCGATTATTGTTTAGGGCGATTTTGGCATGTTTTTATTTATAAGCTTTACATTATGCATTTTTGGATGAACGTTTATTATTTAATGAATGTTTGTTCTTACTAGTATGGCCATAGTTTGTTATATTTTTACCGATATTGCCCGTAATGAAAGGGAATATCGTGTGGTTTGTAATTAAATGCGATCTCGTATCGCCGGTTTGTAATTTAATAGTTTATTTCATTTATAAATGTATAATAGGTTTGCTATGTATTCATTTGTAAATCATACTTGTAACTATTTGTAATCCGAAGACCGGCGATGGAGATCGACATGGAGCCTTAGAAGAGTTCTAAAGCTTGCAAGGAGGAGCTTGGATCAAGTCCATATGAAGAGGGACCAAAGGAGTTGGTTTCCAATTTGTAACTCCTTGTATTTTTAATTACTTTTAGGTGGCCATACTAGGTTTATGCTTGCTTTATCATGCTTGTTTGATTGCTTATTTTCCGCTCACATGCCAAAATCGCCATGCATGCCACGGTATCCCACTATGATTGTCGATTTAAGTCACGATTCTTGAATTAGTTCACTTATAAAGAATTTTAATGACTAAAATTGACAAGATCACCCACATTATTTATCAAAATGAATTGAGATTAAGCCTTTCCAAATGTAGCGACTATGAACCCCATGTTCGTGAGGACCTCCGCGACGTGGAACCTTGTTACCATGGGTAAGTAGTGGGAGGAAGTCCCATGTTAATTTGGTTTGGACTCAACCAAATAAGAGTTATTTGGGGCTAAATGGATGCATTTTAAAGAAAATCATCAACCAAGCATTCTAGTGTAGAATTAGTCAAGTGTTGACTTATCGTTTTTATATAAAAGGAAACATGAGATGTCTAATTTTATATGGAAAACGAGTCTTGGAATCGTTTATATAATTTCGTGGGAGATCATTATATAAATGGACATTTGTTTTAAAAACCGTTTTAGCAAATGTTATTAATGAACAAATGAATGCTTATATATTTCCTCATATTTGTTGTAGAATCTTTTATTTCAAATCGCAATGGCATCATCATCATCAACTCCCGCGCCCATTTTGGGCAAAGATTCATGGTTGCGAACCATGATGGATAAGTGTATCCTTAAGGATGACGGTAACAACTTTGTCGAATGGGATTCGACGATGAGGGACGCCGCTACATCCGACAATGTGCTCAAACACCTTACCGATCCACCACCCGCCGAACCCACTTCTCGATCCGGGGCGGTATGAGCCGCCTATGATGAGCATGTGAAAGTGGACAATGACGTGAAAAACGTCTTGATTTGGTCCATGGCACCCGCTCTCAAACTCCGATTTGTCACACAAAAGAGTGCATATGAGATATTCACTCGAGTGACAACCATGTTCTCCAAAGCACCACAAATAAGGCTTTATGAAGCCGCGGTACGGTTTTTCGATGCAAAGCTTGAGAGGAACCAAAAAGTTGGTCCTCATGTGCTCAAAATGGTTGAGTACATAGACACTCTTGAGCGTCAAGAGTGTGCTATACCCAAGGCTCTTGCGATCAACCGCATTCTTCATTCTCTTCCTAACAAGTTTGCTGATTTTAGAGTAAACTATAACATGAACAACATGGATAAGAGTTACCATGAACTTCATGCTCTCTTGGTCCAAGCCGAGAGGGATATGGAAGTGAATGAGATGGAGAAGAAAGATGTTCTCTCCATGAAAATGAAGAACATGAACTTAGGAGTGAAGAAGGGGAAGGTGGCCAAGAAAGGGCCATCTATCAAAGGCAAGGGTAAGGGTAAGGCTATTGTGGAAGGTGTTCCACACAAGTCTAAACCCAAGATCAACAAGGGAAAACCTCTCAATGACACTTGCAAGTATTGCAATGAAGTGGGTCATTGGAAGCGCAATTGTCCCAAATATAAAAAGGACTTGAAAGATGGATGTGCGACATCCAAAGGTATTCTTCCTTCTAATATCTATATGATAGACATCAATCATGCTTGCATTTCTGCATGGGTATTGGATACCAGATGTGGATCTCACCTTTGTAATCATTTGCAGGGATGAGAAACGTGCGAGCTCTAGCCAAGGGTGATGTAGATCTCCGCATGGGCAATGGAGCTAGAGTAGCGGCCGTTTCCGTGGGAACTTCTGTACTCGCTCTTGCTAGTGGTTTAGAGTTGCATTTAAATAACTGTTATTTTGTACCAACTCTAACGAAAAACATTATCTCCGTCTCCGTGTTAGATGCGGAAGGCTTTTGTTTTGTGATTAAGAACAACCGTTGTACTTTTTCATTTAATGAAATAGTTTATGGTGAAGCTATTTCAATTGGAGGTATTTATGTTTTAAATGATGTCAATGATGTTTATCATGTCGAGAACAAGAGGCTCAAAACGAATGAATCAAACAAATCCTACATTTGGCATTGTCGTTTAGGTCACATAAACGATAGACGCATAAAGAGACTTGTTGAGACCAAGGTTCTCAAACCATTTGATTGCGAATCATATGGTACATGCGAATCTTGCCTCTTAGGCAAGATGACTCGTCAACCCTTTAGCGGTAAAGGGACACGAGCAAGTGAGGTTTTAGGACTCATCCATACCGATGTATGTGGTCCACTAAACATCACTGCTAGAGGAGGATATCATTACTTCATTACTTTTACCGATGATTTAAGTAGATATGGTTATGTCTACTTAATAAGGCATAAAAGTGATGCTTTTGAGAAATTTAAAGAATTTCAAAATGAGGTTGAGAACCAATTAAACAAAAGGATAAAAGCACTACGATCGGATCGTGGTGGCGAATATCTAAGTAATGAGTTTGATTCACACCTTAAGAATTGTGGTATAATATCACAATGGACTCCTCCGAGCACACCACAATTGAATGGTGTTGCAGAAAGGAGAAACCGAACTTTGCTTGACATGGTTCGGTCTATGATGAGTCAAACTGAGCTTCCTGGATCATTTTGGGGCTTTGCATTGTTATCTGCTGTTTTTTCACTAAATCGAAGTCCGACTAAAGCGGCCAATAAGACTCCGTATGAGATATGGACGGGAACGGTTCCCTATTTGTCATTCATGAGAATTTGGGGATGCGAGGCATTCGTTAAGAATAAAACTGACGATAAACTCGCTCTAAGGTCTGACAAATGTCTATTTGTAGGTTATCCTAAGGAAACCTGTGGTTATTACTTCTACAACCCTCACGAGAACAAAGTGTTTGTGGCTCGTGATGCAGTTTTTCTAGAAAATGAATTTATTTCTAAAAAATAGAGTGGGAGAAAATTTGAACTTGATGAAGTTCAAGAGCCCTGGCAAAGCAGAAAATGAGGAAACTGTTCCCTCGTCTTCTGACACGGTAATAATCCCTAGGAGGTCAGGAAGAATTAGTCATCAACCTGACCGTTACCTCGGTAACATCGAGGAGGAGGGTGATTTGTTGTTATTCGAAAGCAACGAACCCTCAACCTACAAGGCGGCTATAAGTAGCCCCAACTCCGATCAATGGCTTGAGGCCATGAAATCCGAAATGGATTCTATGTACGAGAACCAAGTTTGGGACTTGGTAGATTTACCTAAAGGAGTGAGACCCCTTCAGTGTAAATGGATATTCAAAATCAAACTCGGTATAGATAAACATATAGATGTTTACAATGCTAGACTGGTGGCAAAGGGTTTTTCACAAGTCCAAGGTATTCATTATGATGAAACCTTTGCACCGGTTGCTATGCTTTGATCCATAAGGATAATCTTAGCGGTTACCGCATTTCATGACTATGAAATATGGCAAATGGATGTAAAAACCGCCTTCTTGAATGGGATTCTAGAAGAGGAAGTGTTTATGACACAACCTGAAGGCTTTGTAGATACATCCAACCCTAAGAAAGTATGCAAGCTTAAGAGATCCATTTATGGTCTTAAGCAAGCATCGAGGAGTTGGAATCATAGATTCGATCATGTTATCAAACAACATGGATTCACTCGGAGTGCCGAGGAACCTTGTTTTACATGAAGTTTAGTGGGAGCAAGGTAACATTCCTTGTTTTGTATGTAGATGACATACTACTGATTGGAAATGATATTCCAAGTCTGAATTCGGTAAAGGTGGAATTGGGAAACCATTTCCAAATGAAGGACTTGGGAGAGGCACAACGCATCTTGGGTATCCGGATCTATAGAGATAGATCCAAAAGGATACTAGCATTAAGTCAAGAAACTTATATCGATAAGATTCTTGATAGGTTCAATATGAAAGATTCCAAGAGAGGCTTTCTTCCGATGAGTGTAGGAATAACATTGAAGAAATCTCAATGTCCTACGACTCCTGCGGAAATTGAACACATGAATTTGATCCCTTATGCTTCCGCTGTAGGATCAATCATGTATGCTATGATGTGCACTCGTCCCGATGTCGCTTTCGCTTTGAGCATGACGAGCCGGTATCAAGCTAATTCCGGTGAGAGTCACTGGATAGCTGTAAAGAACATCCTTAAGTACTTGAGAAGAACTAAGGATTCGTTTCTAGTGTTTGGAGGAGAACTTGAGTTACGTGTAAAGGGTTACACGGATGCAAGTTTCCAAACAGATGGGGATGATCTGAAATCCCAATCCGGCTATGTCTTTATGTTGAATGGAGGAGCTGTTTGTTGGAAGAGCTTCAAACAGAGTGTCACTGCGGATTCTACAACTAAGTCGAGTATTTGGCGACATCGGAAGTCGCTAAAGAAGGCGTGTGGATTCGGCAATTCTTGGATGGACTAAGAGTAGTCCCTAGTGCCGTGGATCACATCCTTTGCTTATTGTGATAACAGTGGGGCTATTTTCCAAGCGAAGGAGCTCAAGTCTAGCAACAAGTCTAGACACGTTTTGAGGAAATACCACGTTATTAGAGATAATGTGGAAAGGAAGGAAATAGATATTTGTAAGGTTGGGACAGACGATAATATCGCTGATCCTTTAACCAAGCCTCTTTCGAGGGCTAAGCATGACGCGCACACCGCCTCCATGGGGTTGCGGCGTATGCCAGATTTCCTTTAGTTTCGTAATATGTAATAGAATGATGTATCTTATTACATATATGAAAATAACATTCATTGTTTTTATCTTAAGTCATTATGAATGCATACTTTGTTTATCCGAATATTTGTGTGACAACTTTGAACGTATTCAAGTGAACGGTATAAACTAAGTATTTGGTCCCTAGTCTCTTATATGAGGTGACGTCTCGGAGAGACTAGATTGCAAGTCGATCGATGGTGGGTTCAACACCATGGGGTCATAAGTGATGACTGATCGTTTGCATAGATAGACTGTGAAAACACTCTATCGGGCAGTGACGCTTATAGAATTCCTTTTCAATGCGATTGAAACCTGGTCGTGGTGGGAATTTCTATAGTATTCCTTTGAGTTAATTCTTTATTTGAGGCGATTATGCAGTCGGTGCGGTTCAGAGTGACTTTCATTTTTGTCCTAAGCCATGCCGTGAAAGAGGGTTATAAGCGCATCTTTGGGGGCATGGTGATCCGTGATCATACAAGACAATCAGTGGAAGGGAAATGTCCACCCTCGTCGGGGTAAAACATCTTTGGGCCACTCGAGGAGTAGTCGCTGAAAATGCGTGGCCACGCTCGGTAAGAATCTACGGTAGATTCCCCGGTCAGACAGCTACTCTCCTTATCGAGGAAACCACTCATGATATATATCTCAGGATGCAAGTACGATCTGTAAGACACCTTGCACCTTGCATCGAGTTGGAGATGTGAAACGGACATGAGAATTGGTAATGCACAACTTGTCTCGGACAAGTGGGAGATTGTTGGAGTATGTGTCCTCCACAATAGTGCGATTACTTAATAAATCTCAATTAAGGAATACATGGGGATAATCCTGTATTATTGTCAATTGATTAACGTAAATCAATAACGGTTGGCTGACTAGAGTTTGACGTTATTGTCGTGATACGGCGGAAATCAATTGATCCCTTTAAGTCACACCTATAGGAACGTACTCCAAATAATTAAACTAATTAATTGTATGAGA
Organism: Dianthus caryophyllus; assembly: GCA_023091065.1. Taxonomy (NCBI): domain Eukaryota; kingdom Viridiplantae; phylum Streptophyta; class Magnoliopsida; order Caryophyllales; family Caryophyllaceae; genus Dianthus; species Dianthus caryophyllus. The sequence goes on from CM041530.1 coordinate 4,072,102, forward strand.
TACGATTAGATTAGTAACTTGATAAATCGACTAACGGTTAGTCAGTGAATTAATTTAGAGAGAAATCGAGTTGGGAACTCGAATGATTAAATTTTATATCGATAAAATTATTTGAAGAGATGAGAACTTGTGTTAATACCGTAATCTATAGTAGATTACGGGTTCGTGATGCATGCCACACTCGTGCATGCACGACAAGTGTCACACATGCACAAGTGTGACAAATGGCACAAATAAGTGCATGCATTGGCCACTTGGTTGGTGCGATGTTATTGGCCATTGTGTAGGTGCTCTTTGATAGGTCAAAAAGCAATGATTATGTTGGACATAATCATTATAAATGGGGGCAAAAAAATGAAGCATGCATTATGCATACATTTTCACTCTAAACTCTCTCTAATTTCTCTCTAAAATTCTAGTTACTATATTACTAAGTGTTAGTAATAATAATATCACATATTATCAAGAGTTTACTAAGTGATTTCTAGATCAAAATCTTTAGTAAATTTGGAGTTGTTTTTGGGTGCAACAAGAAGGAGGTTTCCTTGTTTGGAAACTCGGGTTTTTGGAGGATCATCCTAAACTATAAGCTCAAGAAACAAATCGAGAAAGGAGTTCTCGTTTTGTGCCCAATATTTCCCTTTGAGAAAGGTATAACATTTCTAAACTTGTAACAAAATACATTTGTTAACTACATAGATCTTGCTAAATCAAATTAGAGTAATTTGATTTAAACTAATAATTGATTAGTGCTTGGGATGAGATCCCTACACTTAGGTGTAGCTTTTCTTTTTATTTGCATCTTTCTGCTCCCTGTCCGGTCTGTGGGTCCAGGGGCAGTAGTTTTCTTTCTTTTTATTTGTATCTTTCTGCTCCCTGCCCGGTCTGTGGGTCCACGGGCAATAGCGTAGTTTGTAATATTCACTTTTCTATTCCAAGGGTTTCTTCTTTTATTAATGTTGTCTCGCTCTTTTATACTTAGCCACATCTGTTTTGTTTTCATTGTGTTTTTCTCTTAGCCTTGTTTTGTGTTATCTTGTCCCGTGGACGGGAGTTAATACTTAGCCAATATTGTTGCTTTTCATTCAGCTTTATGTAGCTCGACGTTTCCTGTCTCGTGACCGGGTGATCTCGTCTAGTTACGCCGTTGTGTTTATACTTAGCAAAATTTCCAAATTTGCATGTTCCCGCGTGCTCTTATGTTCATGTTCCCCGTTACCGGGTATTTATACTCAGATTGTTTCGCGTTTTTAGAAAGTGTCACCTGGACCCCTTAGGTCCATGGTACACAGGTGAGTATTACGTTCATGAGAGGTCCGCAGCCGTCTTCCCGGCACGAGGGCCGGTGATCAGTCGCTGCGGTGAGAGCAGCCTAGGCACGAGGACCGTAGACATCCCGAATCTTTTGCATAAGGCACCCTCATCCGGGTACGAGGACCACGGATGAGCATCGTGCATAGGAGGTCCGCAGCCGCCTCTCCCGACGGTGGCCGTGATCGATCATGCGGTGAGAGCGGCCTAGCACGAGGGCCGTAGACATCCCGACTCTTTTGCATAAGGCACCCTCACCCGGGTACGAGGACCACGGATGAGCATTGTGCATGGGAGGTCCGCAGCCGTCTTCCCGGCACGAGGGCCGGTGATCAGTCGCTGCGGTGAGAGCAGCCTAGGCACGAGGGCCGTAGACATCCCGGCTCTTTTGCATAAGGCACCCTCGCCCGGGTACGAGGACCACGGATGAGCATTGTACATGGGAGGTCCGCAGCCGTCTTTCCGGCACGAGGGCCGGTGATCAGTCGCTGCGGTAAGAGCAGCCTAGGCACGAGGGCCGTAGACATCCCGGCTCTTTTGCATAAGGCACCCTCACCCGGGTACGAGGACCACGGATGAGCATTGTGCATGGGAGGTCCACAGCCGTCTTCCCAAGACGAGGGTTGATCGGGCCGTCGCGGTGAGAAAGCAGGCACGCAGGGCCGAGACATCCCGACTCTCAGATAAGTGCACCTCACCCGGGTACGAGGACCACGGATGAGCATTGTGCATGGGAGGTCCGCAGCCATCTTTCCAAGACGAGGGCTTGATCGATCGGCCGGGTGCGAGAGCAGCCTAGGCACGAGGGCCGTAGACATCCCGGCTCTTTTGCATAAGGCACCCTCGCCAGGGTACGAGGACCACGGATGAGCATTGTGCATGGGAGGTCCGCGGCTGCCTTTCTTCCGACGAGGCCGGTGATCGGGCCGCTGCGGTGAGAGCGGCCTTAGCACGAGGGCCGTAGAGACATCCGGCTCTTTAGAGAGCACCTCACCCGGTGGGAGGACCACGGATGAGCATTGTGCATGGGAGGTCCGCAGCCGTCTTCCCGGCACGAGGGCCGGTGATCAGTCGCTGCGGTGAGAGCAGCCTAGGCACGAGGGCCGTAGACATCCCGGCTCTTTTGCATAAGGCACGCTCACCCGGGTACGAGGACCACGGATGAGCATTTTGCGTATGGGAGCCTTACAGGCGGGTGTCTCAAAGGTCTTATCCTTCTCCGGTCTTTCTTGTTCCCTTTAGCGTTCCTAGGGTTCCCTTGCCTCCATTCTGTTCCAGGCGGGTGCTGGGATGTTCTTGCCCCCGTTCCTGAAAAGTGTTAGGAAATTTTTTGAAAATTCCTATTTTTGAATCAGACTATCGTGATTAGCCGGGGTCCCTCCTTGCCCCCTGGCCAACTTTTGTGTGATACAATCTAAACAAATGTTGGGCAAAAAATTCTACCAAAAATTTACAAAGAAAAACTCGCGGTGTCAACAATCCTGATCACTCGCGTTACAAATGTCTGCACGCTGCCTCGTTAAAACCTTCTCGTGGAAAACCCAGTGGGACAAAACCACGAGTAAGGAAAAAGAGTACAGCGCTTACACGTAGTATTTCTTTAATGTATCAGAGTTCCAATGGGACGGGAGGTCGTGGCCGTTCATATCTCTAAGCATGAAGGTCCCCGGCTGTTTAACTTCTGTGATTTGATAGGGCCCTTCCCAAGTGGTCGATGACTTCCGTGAATGTTTCCCTTCCCGGTTGCAGATGCTCTTCTCAACACCAAGTCCCCGAGCTCGAAGTCTCTGTGCTTTACCCTTCGATTGTACATCCTTCTCATTCTGTTTTGGTAGACCGCCAGGTTCTCCCTTGCCTGGTCCCGGACCTCATCTAGCAGGTCTAGGGACTCCCTTCTTGTCTGTTCATTGCTGGCGGGATCGTGTAAGCTTGCTCAAGGGCTGGGCAGAATTGCCTCAATCGGGAGTAAGGCTTCGGCCCCGTAGACCATGTTGAATGGGGTGTGGCCGGTAGATTCTTTGACAGTCGTTCTGATTGACCACAGGACACTTGGTAGCTCATCAGCCCATGCTTCTTTCAGTTCATCCAGGCGTTTCTTCATGCCGTTCAACATTTGCTTGTTGGCGGCCTCGGCTTGTCCATTGCTTTGTGAGTGACAGACTGATGAGTATGCGACGATTGTTCCGTTCTGCTTTAACCAGTCCCGCATGTTATCATTGTCAAATTGCCTCCCGTGATCAAACACAACTACCTTGGGCACCCCAAACCTTGTGATTACGTTTCTCCAAATAAATTTTCTCACGGCCTGCTCCGTGATGGTATGGACAGCTTCTGCTTCAATCCACTTGGTGAAGTAGTCAATGGCCGCCACTACATATGACGGGGCTAAGTCGTATCACCTCAATCAAAAATAATCCTACAAAACTACTAACTGGTAGCTAGTGGTAGTAGGGTATCGTATCCACAGAGAGAGGGTTAAGTTCTGCTAAACCTGAAGGGTATCTAGACTACTACGGAGTTTTTAAGATGAATTGAAGACTAAACTAAAATAACTAAAACTAAGACTAAGACTAAAAACTAAGACTAAGAAAGGTGTAAAGCAGTAATAAGGAAATTCTAGGGTCTCAGGTTCACGATGTCAGAAAACGCAGCAAGCACAGAATCATGTAAGTTCGCAGTTAACTATGCTATGGGAACGAATACTCCTCTCGGAGGATAATCTAACCTAGAGTTCAACTAACGGGCTCTCGCAACTTATTAGTTTACTCTACCTATTGCAAGCAAGTCTAACCTAAACCAGGCTTTCGATCTTAGGTTCAGGTTTCCAAAATTAATTAACTAATTGTGGCCACCAATCAATCAATCACAATATAAGCATGCAAGGAAGGCTAGCAATAATCAACAACAATCAAACAATCATCCTGACTACGCAATCATAACATCGATTCCCCAAAACCCTAGATTAGGATTTAGCTACTCGCAATTGAAATTAAAATAAGGAAATCAATAATAAACATGGTAAATAAATTAAGAACAATTAGAATAAAACCTGAAATAAATCTTGAAGTCTTGAAATAAAGATCGAATCTTGAATCTTGAAAACTAATTTTATTCTACGAGTTTTAGAGAGATAAACTAAGTCTAAACTAAACTAAACTAATGATAATAGTTATGGGTAAAGATAAAAGGATGTTAGTCTGAGAGTTCTCTTAGGTTTATATAGTAAAATTGCCTAAAATAATTTCCTAACCTAAAGATAATTAAATAATTAAAATACAAAAATTGATCCGTCGAAATAATAATGCAGGTCGACCGCCGGGCCTAGACCGGCGCCGCAGCTCCAATTTTTCCTCCAGTTCTCTTCAGATTTAATTATTTTTGACCCAATATCACGTCTTGCTTTCAAGTCCCGAGCTCGATCTTTACTCCGACTTTTGGGATTCCGTCATCCTCTCCTTTTAAGCTCAAATGCACGGAAAATATAGAAATTCCTGCAAAATACGGAAAAACACCAAAAACGCCTCTAGGACGAAATATGAGAACAAAATGGCCTCGTAAGGCGCATTTTGACAATAAAAAGCAGCTCGGGATGAGGGTAAAATATATATATAACTAACCGCTATCAAATTCCCCCAAGCCAGACTCTTACTCGTCCTCGAGGAAGCAACTCATTAACTAACTAGGACACACATACAAACATATACATAAGATGTGAAACAACGACTCATAACTAGAACATGCAATAGTCACTTTATCATACACAACTCAAACAATCATGAGCAATCAAAGGTATTAGGAATAAATTCCTAACTGTGGAAATAAAGACAAGACCAACTAATCAAGTTGCATAAGAAGCTAAATATGTTGAACCGTCGACCTTGCAAGACCGTTAAATTAGTATCCTCACGGGTTTCACTCTACACTCAAAAAAGAACAGGGTGAGTATATGTGGATATTCAGTAAAGCTGCAAGGTAACACACTCACCTCCTCGACTCGTGAAACACGCCTGCAATCTAATGTGAAAACGATCTCTACAACCGAAGTACGTGTCCAACCAAACAAATGACCAGAATACATGCCAAGGACTTACGCGGGAAGGCCAGGGTAAATGGTGAAAGGTGGTTGCGACAAGCGCATTTAGGATAAGTGGAGCTAAATCACGTCATTCAACCGTACTATGTACATACCCCAAATAAAATAAAATAAACATATTTTTTTTGGATTTTTGTTGTTTTTTCTTCTTGCAATTTCAATTTTCTTTTTTTTTTCCTTTTTGAATTTTTCGATTTTTTTTTTTTTTTTTTTTGCTGGAAATAAAAGCAATAATAAAAATAGGGGTAATATGGTTAATGACGGCAAAAATGAAGACCTTCCAACTTGTTCTCTTCTTTCACAACCTCGAACTCATCGCCTTAAGCACAATCCAGACATACCAACAATAAATATGCGACTGTCCCGAAAGGGTAGATAAAATGAAAAGGTATGTGGGTAAATAATAATGCAGTGTAAAAATAGGCTTTAAGGCTAGGACGGGGTGCAAAAAGTGGTAAACCTATAATCTAAAGGGTAAGAAAAATAGGTCATTTAGCTAATGTGGAGCTCAATAACAATAATAGAATGCTTCCTTTCCTCATGTAATGCCGCTAGCCACCAACCCGACACGACTCAGTATTAAGCAGACTGAATTCACATTTATGCATGTTAATATTACGCCCTACACGAGGAGAAACTACACACACCTTAACAAACAAGGAGGCCGATCATAGATGTCACCGGCCTTGGAGGCTCTAATCCTCACTATATATATGTAGCTTTACCAATTCACGGTCAAGTCTATTCGTTCAACAAATGCAATCTAAACAACTGACTCGTAGGACTGACTTAAGACCGCATGAAGTGCATACTCAATCAAGTCAAGTGCATAGAAAAGGACAAGCATTAAGCAATAATATCATCGTCGTTTTGCATGTTCCTACATCTAAACTGACTCTATTTTTGTGATTTTTAGACATTTTATAATTTTTTTTTTTTTTTTTTTGGATTTTTGAATAGAAAAACAAGCACACAAAATAAAGAACACTTAATTTCTCCCCCAAGCCTAAACAACACATTGTCCTCAATGTGAACTAAATAGCAATAACTTAACAGCATCCAAAGCAGCAAATATGATGACACATAAAAAACAGGGAAGAAATAACAAAAGGGGAAAGAAAAACTTACAGTACAAGGTGGAATCTCCCAAGCCAGCAGATGCTCAGGGGCTAATGGTCAGCAACCCACAAGTCAGCGCGACCCGATCAAGTTTTTTATTGCAAGCTGATCATTATCAACTCGGCTCGCATGTGGTTTACATCAAAACCATTCAACGCTCTTAGAAGTCGATCAAAAACACGCGCATGTGCTAAACAGAAACATAAGTAGCACCACGACAAAATAAGCTCCATCAAATAATTCCACCTGCATGGAGTAACATCAAACTGTGGGGGTAATACATGCGAAGGATGAAGATAAACCGCAACTGTTAACGTATAAGCATAACTCGACGTGCTCAAATAATAAGGTGAATATCGGGATAAAGCGATAGGGCCTGGTCCACATTTTTACGGGATACAAATATATATGGTGAAAAACATGAACGTGGGATCCCAAAAAGATATTGTGGATCATCTCTTTTATTAACATCACTAGTATCGCCCTCCGAGCTTCCTATGTCAATGGGAGCGAAATCCTTTTGTTCATCCGCGTATAATAAAGCTTCCAATTCATCGATTTCAATGCTCCACGAATTTGTTTCACCTGCACTATTCTCAACGCATGTTAAAATCTCCAAGGGATCCTCGGTCAAGGATCCGATTGAAACAAAATCAACGGTTTCATCGATAATTGGGCAAGTCTCACATACTTCTTGAGAACTCTCATCCTCGACTATCTCAATAGTAGTCTCAAACTCAGCATAAGGTGGATTAGTCGATTCATAAATATTCGCAGACTCAAAATCATCATCAGCAAATAATTTATCATCAAACAAAGAATTGTATGAATTAACTGGCAAACACGTTTGAGATGGAAAAGAATCATCACAAGGAGCATTATAACATTCGTTAGTCTCATAATTAACTCGTGCATCATCTCTTAATTTTCGGACCTCAACAACCATCCTACTTAATTCGATCTTAATCTCAGATAAAACAGCATCACGAGTTATATCACAAAAAAAATCCCAAATCTCATTATCCGGCATATAAGAAATTCTTCCGTGACTCATATAATTCATGAAATCGTGAGTCTCAAAATTCATACCCTTACTAACAATGTAAATTTTCTCCCAATCAAGACAATAACAACCGAAAGAACCAATATAATTAACATAATCATTAAATCTTTCAAAATAGTGATGGAATGGTTCATGATCATACTGAGGAAAATCAAATATTGTCATGATGAGAAAAAAGAAAAGCAACCTAGAAAAGCAAGTAAAAGCAGAAAATAAAACCGTCTCCCCGGCAACGGCGCCAAAATTTGACGGGGCTAAGTCGTATCACCTCAATCAAAAATAATCCTACAAAACTACTAACTGGTAGCTAGTGGTAGTAGGGTATCGTATCCACAGAGAGAGGGTTAAGTTCTGCTACACCTGAAGGGTATCTAGATTACTACGGAGTTTTTAAGATGAATTAAAGACTAAACTAAAATAACTAAAACTAAGACTAAGACTAAAAACTAAGACTAAGAAGGGTGTAAAGCAGTAATAAGGAAATTCTAGGGTCTCAGGTTCACGATGTCAGAAAACGCAGCAAGCACAGAATCATGTAAGTTCGCAGTTAACTATGCTATGGGAACGAATACTCCTCTCGGATGATAATCTACCCTAGAGTTCAACTAACGGGCTCTCGCAACTTATTAGTTTACTCTACCTATTGCAAGCAAGTCTAACCTAAACCAGGCTTTCGATCTTAGGTTCAGGTTTCCAAGATTAATTGACTAATTGTGGCCACCAATCAATCAATCACAATATAAGCATGCAAGGAAGGCTAGCAATAATGAACAACAATCAAACAATCATCCTGACTACGCAATCATAACATCTATTCCCCAAAACCTTAGATTAGGATTTAGCTACTCACAATTGAAATTAAAATAAGGAAATCAATAATAAACATGGTAAATAAATTAAGAACAATTAGAATAAAACCAGAAATAAATCTTGAAATCTTGAAATAAAGATCGAATCTTGAATCTTGAAAACTAATTTTATTCTACGAGTTTTAGAGAGATAAACTAAGTCTAAACTAAACTAAACTAATGATAATAGTTATGGGTAAAGATAAAAGGATGTTAGTCTGAGAGTTCTCTTAGGTTTATATAGTAAAATTGCCTAAAATAATTTCCTAACCTAAAGATAATTAAATAATTAAAATACAAAAATTGATCCGTCGAAATAATAATGCAGGTCGACCGCCGGCTGCCGGGCCTAGACCGGCGCCGCAGCTCCAATTTTTCCTCCAGTTCTCTTCAGATTTAATTATTTTTGACCCAATATCACGTCTTGCTTTCAAGTCCCGAGCTCGATCTTTACTCCGACTTTTGGGATTCCGTCATCCTCTCCTTTTAAGTTCAAATGCACGGAAAATATAGAAATTCCTGCAAAATACGGAAAAACACCAAAAACGCCTCTAGGACGAAATATGAGAACAAAATGGCCTCGTAAGGCGCATTTTGACAATAAAAAGCAGCTCGGGATGAGGGTAAAATATATATAAAACTAACCGCTATCAACATACTTCCTGCCCCCGGTCGCAGTTGCGAACGGCCCCAACATGTCCATTCCCCACTGGTCAAAAGGCACCGGGCTCAAGATTGGTCTGAGATCCCTGGCGGGAAGATGGATATCTGGCGCGAAAATTTGGCATTGCCGGCACCGTTTGCTCAGTTCCTTTGCATCTTTTAGCATGGTGGGCCAAAAGTAGCCGGCCCTTAATGCTTTGTGGGCTAGTGTGCGGCCGGTTATATGGTGGCCGCAAACTCCAGAGTGTATGTCATTCAAAATGAACTCAGCGTCCGCGTCCCCTACACATTTTAACACCGGGGTCGACAATGATCGTCTGTAGAGCTCCCTGTCTACCATAATGAACCAGGGGGCTAGTGACACAGCTAAGTCGTAACGCTGAAATCAAAGATAAACCCTACGGACTACTAACAATAGCTAGCGGTAAGAAGGGGTCGAACCACAGAGAAACGTATACTCGCAAGACACTTAGTTGGCAGGCTATTCCTAGGTATGACAATGTTTGGTTGGAAAACTATAAAACTAGTAGCAAGAATGAAAAGAGGGATAAAACGATAGGTAAAAGGACTAGGGTCTCAGGTTCCTTATGACAATAATCCGGATAACATAACTTTCACCAAAATAGCAATCAATCAGAATATGCAAAGCGATTAGGGGAAAACACGTTCTCTCGAATCAATGTTACCTTAAGCTGATTTAGCGGGTTCTCGCGACTTACTAAATCATCTCATCAATTACGCGTAGTGGTCTAATACTGATTAGGCTTTCGATCTTAAATCAATATTACCCTAAGTTCAATTAAATCAAGGCGTCCCTAAATTCAATTGATAATTAATCGCGCAGGAAGAAACCCCATAAGCATAAACTAATCGATTACAACAATTTAATCAAAACACCGGATTAAAGGCATAATTCCCCCTCAACCCTAGTTAAGGGTTTAGCTACTCATAATCAGGGCAAAAGACATATTAATAATTAAACAAGAGAAATAAAGAACAATAAACATGAGATTACCAATTGGAAATAAACTTGAGATTAATCCTGAGTACCGACGGTTACAAAGTTTGAAGATGAAATTAAAGGAGACTTGAAGTTTTCTAGAGAGTAATTTCTAAAAAGCAGTAAAAGTAGTAATGGAAAAGATCCCCTTAACCTAACTCACGAGTTTCTAATATATAGTAATTCTCAAAATATTAAAATAATTAAAACACAAAATAAATCCGTCAAATAAAACCCCAAGGCCGGCCGGCCGGCTGCTGGTCGGCCACCGAATACGTAACCCAAATTTTGGGGCTAAAAATCTCCGTGAAAGTCAATAAATACACCTTAGCCGGCCGACCGGCCGCCGGTCAAGTTTGACCGGCCGGCCCGCCAAAATGGGCTGGCTCAACTTGGGCTTGACTTCTAAAGTTTCTTCTTTCTTTGGGCCGGACTTGCTTCTAATTGTCGCCCAACTCACTCGTATTACTTCACTCCCGAGCTCGTCTTCGCCTCAGCTTTCGGGTTTCCGTCATAACTTCCATTTTTCAGCTCAAATGCACGGAAATGCTACAAATTCCTGCAAACCACGGAAAAACACCAAAAATGCTACTCGAGCGAAATGTGAGAACAAAATGGCCCTAAAGGGCGCATTTTGACAATAAAACGCAGCTAGCCTCTTCACCTTAGCTATAGCAGCCCGACCCACCACCGTCGTAATACGCCTCACTTAATGGTGAAACGCACACTTTTGGGCCCTTTGTCCTCACTTAAGCCCAAAAGCAAAAGGCCTTGTTACTAAAGTGGTGGGTGAAATCTCTTATAAACACATCAATTTAACTTTTCCTCACCGATGTGGGACAACCAAACTTGGGGTGTTACAAACTCCCCCACTTAAAGAGCACAACGTCCTCGTTGTGCCTCACAGAGCCGACCGCAGCCGAGCCCAGAATCCTCCCCCGCTAGGTGGGTGACCCGGGTACTCCTGACCACGGGCTCACCACACGGTCGCAGGGTTGCTCTGATACCATTTATAACAGCCCGACCCACCACCGTCGTAATACGCCTCACTTAATGGTGAAACGCACACTTTTGGGCCCTTTGTCCTCACTTAAGCCCAAAAGCACAAGGCCTTGTTACTAAAGTGGTGGGTGAAATCTCTTATAAACACATCAATTTAACTTTCCCTCACCGATGTGGGACAACCAAACTTGGGGTGTTACATTAGCTGCCTCGATCTTATCTCCCGGGATCTCTCTGAAGGTGTGTCTAATACTAAGGCGGAATAAATTAGACACAAAACAAGATCGAATCATATGTAAACAAGCTCAAGTTAGAAGTTATACCCTCGTAGCGTGATTTCCACCGATAAACCGAGATTAACCCGAGAGCCCCAAATGTTGCTCCTCAATTGAAGTCCACTAGTACCCTTGGATTACTCCTCTCTTGGTTTACTAGAATCGTAAAAGGATGGAACTTGTGTGAGGAGAATCAAGCTCAATTATGGAGCACAAACCGAGTTTTTCTCCTCTCTTTCTCTCGTGTGTTTGTATGTATTTTTGGCTGAATGTTTGCTATATTTGCATGCTGAAATTTTTAGCATACTTAAGGGCATGTGTGATGATTATAATCCAACATAATCATTAGCTTATACCCAATCAAAAGCCATGCACAAAACAAGCCAATCAAGGAGCATGCATATGTTGGCCAATGCATGCATCCTTATTGCCACTTGTCACGCATGCCCAAACATGGCACGCATTACGAGACCGTCTCCCGATTTACTATAGATCACAGTATTAACACAAGTTCTCGGGTCTAACCCGAAAGGTTAATGCACTAATCCAATTATGCAAATTAACCGTAAATTAATCCATTAGGTGCCGCCAGTGACCCGATTGGGTAGGACTAAATTGGTAGAATATTCTAAATATTCAGATCATAAGCGGCCTCTAGCAAGACATTATAACCACCCAATTTATCCGATTATCATAATCTCATATTTGGTCCATGACTTCTACGAAGTCAATGCACAATTGTTGACGGACACCTAGTATCCCCAACAATCTCCCACTTGTCCGAAACAAGTGTGCAAACGAGGTAGATGTGCATCTTCAATTCCCTTGTCTCTTAATGTCTCGCCTGAACATAAGGTAGGTGTCAAGTCACCCTATGTCTATTTCAGACTTTCTTGGACTCTGAGCTAAACTGTACACCAGATGATTGTTCGGTCAATCCATCCGAGCGTGGCCACGCATTTAACAGTTTCAACTCTCCAAGTGGCCTAGAGACACCAATCCTAATCTAGAAATTAGGAGGACAATCCCATCTTGTCTATCCATGTCTCTCCATACGTTTCATAGCCACCCAATAAGTGCCTTTATAGCCCCCTTTCACGGCATGGCGTTGGACACTGTCAAAGCAAACTATTCCTCGTACAAGTTCTATGCGATAGAGCAGGTCTAAGGAACCGACTCCAAGTCATAGTGAGATATTCTTATGACCTAAGACTTATAGAATTCTCACTGCGGGTCAGTCCAATACACGCACCATCGTGAATCCATGTGAATGACTTGGACGTCCAACGTCCTAGATCATGAAACAAGATCGTTAATCAACTCACATACTAGTCATTATGGGTCATCAATGTCCCTACTTGATAACCTGACCAGGGACAACTATAATTAACATCTCCAGTTCGCCATAATAGGGTTTCGTTGCCCAGACATGATCTGACAACCTATTTGGAGACAAAATTATTTTGGACATCACTCAATTAAACCAAGATTGAATGATTAATGATTAAATATCATATAAGATGAGCATAACAATTGTTTTACAATCAAATTTTAAAACAATTACATCATCATCATTCTACAGTGCGCTTGATGTCTATTGCAGCAGTATGCACCTCGTGCTTTGCCTGCGATAGGGGTTTAGTTAATGGATCTGCCACATTGGCATCCGTGTCGACCTTGCAAACAGTCACATCACCTCGATCAATGATCTCTCGATTAAGGTGAAACTTTCTGAGCACATGCTTGGATCTGTGATGTGCTCTAGGCTCTTTCGCTTGAGCAATAGCTCCACTATTATCACAATAGAGAACTACCGCGTCGGCAATGCTAGGGACAACACCAACTCAGTAATGAATTTTCGAATCCATACTGCTTCCTTTGCTGCCTCCGAGGCAGCTATGTACTCAGCTTTTGAAGTAGAATCGGCAATGGTCGTTTACTTTGCACTCTTCCAACTAACAACTCCTCCATAAAGAGTAAAGACGAATCCCGACTGAGATCTAAAGTCATCTTTATCTGTTTGGAAGCTAGCATCAGTGTACCCTAGGACACTTAGCTTATCCTCTCCACCGTATAGTAAGAATCTGTCCTTAGTCCTATTAAGGTACTTCAGGATATTCTTAACAGTGGTCCAGTGTTTCTCACCTGGATTTGACTAATACCTGCTCGTCATGCTCAAAGCATACGAGACACCGGGACGCGTACATATCATCTCATACATGATAGATCCTATTGCAGATGCATAAGGAATCCTACTCATCTTGCTTCGCTCATCAGCTCCCACAGGACACTGACTCTTGCTAAGCTGTATGCCTTGACCCATGGGCAGAAAGCCTCTCTTAGAGTCTTTCATGTTAAACTTATCAAGTACCTTATCGAGATAGGTAGTTTGACTAAGTCCTAACATTCTCTTCGATCTATCTCTATAGATCTTAATGCCCAATATGTATTGCGCTTCCCCTAAATCCTTCATTGCGAAATTCTTCCGTAGCCAATCCTTCACGGACTCTAGCATAGGAACGTTATTTCTAATGAGTAGTATGTCATCGACATACAGAACAAGAAAGGTAACCTTACTCCCACTGAATTTCTTGTATACACAAGGTTCTTCTTCACACCTAGAGAATCCAAACTCTTGGATTACTTGGTTGAAACGAAGATTCCAACTCCGTGATGCCTGCTTCAATCCATAAATGGATTTCTGAAGTTTGCATACCTTCCCAGCATTTTTAGGATCTACAAAACTTTCAGGTTGTGTCATATACACATCCTCCTCCAATAAACCATTTAAGAAGGCGGTTTTTACATCCATTTGCCATATCTCGTAATCGAAATACGCAGCAATAGTTAGGATAATCCGAATGGATTTAAGCATAGAGACGGGAGAAAAGGTCTCATCATAGTCAATACCATGAACTTGAGTAAAACCTTTTGCAACCAACCTTGCTTTGAAAACGGTCGCGTTTCCCTCCATGTCAGTTTTCACCTTGAAAACCCATTTGCACTTGACAGTCCTTGCACCGTCAGGCAAGTCAACCAAGTTCCAAACTTGATTCTCGTACATGGATTCCATCTCGGATTTCATGGCCTCAAGCCATTTATCGGAGTCGGGTCCCGCCAAAGCTTCACTATAGGTAGTAGGTTCATTACATTCTAAAATTAATATTTCACCATCTGTAACCAAGTATCCAAGATACCTATCAGGTTGGCGACTTTCCCTACTCGACCTACGAACAGGCTGAACCACAGGGACAATTTCTAAAACTTCCTGATTCTCTTCATTCTCTAAGATAGGAGTATCAATTTGTGGCTCTTGGATCTCTTGAAGATCTATTTTACTCCCACTCTTTCTCTTGGAAAGAAATTCTCTTTCTAAGAAGAAAGCATTCCGAGCCACAAATACTTTGTTCTCGGAACGATTGTAGAAATAATAGCTTTGTGTCCCTTTTGGATACCCCACAAAGAGACACTTATCAGACTTTGGAGCAAGCTTGTCAGACACCAAGCGTTTGACATAAGCTTCGCATCCCCAAATCTTGAGAAAAGACAAATTAGGGACCTTCCCTTTCCATATCTCATATGGAGTCTTTTCTCTGACTTTGGGCGGTGTTCGTTCGAGTGTAAAGCGTGATCTCTAAAGTATGTCCCCAAAATGATACTGGAAGTTCAGCTTGACTCATCATAGATCGAACCATGTCTAACAATGTTCGATTTCTCCTTTCAGACACGCCATTTAGTTGTGGCGTTCCAGGAAGGGTCAATTGTGATACTATACCACGACCCTTAAGATGATCATTAAACTCTTGACTCATGTACTCACCACCTCGATCTGATCGAATGGCTTTTATAGTCTTACCAAGCTGATTCTCGACTTCATTTTGGAACTCTTTAAACTTCTCAAAAGATTCCGACTTTTGCCTCATTAAGTAAACATAACCATATCTACTTAAATCGTCGGTAAAAGTTATGAAGTAATAATACCCTCCTCTAGCCATCGTGCACATAGGTCCACATACATCCGTGTGTATAAGACCTAACAAGTCACTTGCTCGAGTACCTTTTCCTAAAAAAGGTGTTTTTGTCATTTTACCCATTAAACATGATTCACATGTCTCGTAAGACTCAAAGTCAAACGAGTCCAAGAGACCATCTCTATGGAGTTTTTGAATCAGTTTCTCATTTATATGGCCTAAACGACAATGCCACGCAGACGAGCGAGGTTAGAATCATCCGATTTGAACTTCTTATTATCAATGTGATAGATTGGTTTGTCAAGATTTAGCAAGTAAAGCCCACGTTCCAAACGTGCATCACCATAAAACATATCATTCAAGTAAAAAGAACAATTACGATCTTTAAACATAGCGAAAATCCCTCGATATCCAATCTTGAAAGCAGAGATAATGTTCTTGCTAATACTTGGTACAAAATAACAATTATTAAGTTCCAATACAAGCCCCGAGGGCAATGACAAACTATAGGTCCCTACACCAATGCAAAGAACTCTAGCTCCATTCCCGACTCGTAGGTCCACTTCACCTTTTCCAAGCCTCCTACTTCTTGTGAGTCCCTGCACATTTGAACAAATGTGAGAACCACAACCGGTATCCAATATCCATGAAGTAGAATCTGAAAAGTGAATGTCTATCACAAAATACCAGAGGTAGTGGCAACATTTCCACTCTTCAAGTCCTCCTGGTACTTGGGACAATCTTTCTTCCAATGGCCTAGCCGTCGGCAGTACAAACAAGTGTTAGGATCCACAGCTTTGGCCTTGCTACCACTTTTAGGCGCAATGATCTTGTCATTGCCCTTAGTGAAGCGTGCCTTAGCCTTCCCTTTTCCCTTGCTTGCCTTTTTAAACCTCTCTCCCTTTGATATCATTAGATATCTCGCTTAGGACTACGCCTTATGTTCTTCTCTGCTGTTTTAAGCATCCCGTGAAGCTCATTCAGAAATTTCTCCATTCCATTCATGTTATAATTCATTATGAACTGGTCAAACCCGTCATGCAATGAATGAAGTATAATATCAGTAGCCATTTCACGACTATATTCATTGCCTAGCCTCCCCATTCTCTCGAATAATCCAATCATTCGAAGAACATGAGGACTCACTGGCTTGCCCTTCTCGAGCTTAGCATCGAGTATAGCCTTAGCGACGTCATATCTCTCAATCCTCGCCTGTTCCTAGAACAGACTTTTGAGCTGCTGAACTATGTCATATGCACCCAAGAACTCAAATTGCTTTTGAAGTTCAGGGGTCATAGACGCCAGCATGACGCAGGCAACTTCCTGCGAGACGTCCTTTTGCCTACTATAGGAAGTGTGAGCCGCGACTATCGTGCCCTCACCAAGCTCCTCGGGAAGAGGTGTCTCTAAGACATGCTCTTTCTTTTCTATCGTGAGAACAATTCTCAAATTTCTGTACCAATCGAGGAAATTAGTTCCGTCGAATCTATCCTTCTCAAGAATAGACCTCATATAGTTGCTGTTTCCGTTAGTGCGATTTGCCATCTACAACCAGAAATTTGCAAGTCTTTATTATACTCATCATTAACAACTTTGAAATTAACCTAGTTAATTCATCAAAGTCATTAGCACTATATTTCATAATCCCGTTAGAAATCATAGTGATTCCAAGATCCCAATTCAATATATCTCCAAGCCAGCTGAAACTGAATGACTTTCGAATTTATATTAATCAGGTAAGTCAACAAACTAATTATATCCAATATAACTCTTGGTTGATTAGTGACATCTAATGTCCAAAAATCATTATGCATCAGGGTCCAAAAACATTTTGATAACCCAGTTGAGTCAACCAAACTACACGTGTGAATGTCTAACATTCACCCTACTATCCAAAGATTGAAGGTATCGCCTTGCGGAAGCAAGAAACAAACGTCACCGACGATCGAAGGCTACGTAGGCGTTAGCTTTGGAATAGCATTTAGACTCAATATTTAGTGGGATTCGCAAATATTTGTGTGCAATCGAATACTAAGCGAACAATAAATAAACGAAGCATAAATAAATGCGATACGATAAAATAAGGATCCTAGTATGGCCACTACCCTAAAAAATCTATTCTTGTGGTCTCCAATCCTCAAGCAAATCTTTTGGGCCTCCGTCTTGTAACTCCATGGATCTCCCACTCCATGTGCAAGCCCAATTACAAGTATTACATTTTTACTTACATTTTGAACTATTCAAAATCAAATAAAATGAACACGGTACCATTACGATCGCATATGCTCTTACAATACAGGATATCGGCACAGGCGCCATAAATACAATAATCTCCCGACATGCAAGTCGGTAAAAATATCCTATATTGGCCATACTAGTTTCCGTAACCATTCATCCATTTCCAAAATAGATAAATAAATCATGCATAATATACATCCAATTATATTATAAATGACATAAAAATGAAAAACAAGGAATAATCATCATAATAAAACACACATTAATAGGTCAAACCTAAACCAAAATATGTGCATGCATGATCTGAAAAACGACCTAGTTGATTTAGTAATCTAATTACTACATGTATTATTTAAATCCAATTTAAATAACAATTATTCCAAAATGACAAATTATTAAAATATATTATATTCTAAAATTAATAAATAACCAGAAAATATATTTGTCATAAAATTTTCATTTTCAATTAATTTCAAAAATTAATTGTATTTCCTAAGAAATACCGATTTATATTAAACTAATTACCATAATTAATTAATATAAAATAATATTAATTTTCCATAAAATTAATATTTTCAAAATTAATTTCTAAAATTAATATAATGTATTATTTCACTCTACAAAGTCGAAATAATGCAAAAAACAAATTTATAAAGTAGTCGAAAATGCCGAAAAATGCATTTTAAATCGAAAAATGCCGATTTCAGACAGTAAACTTCATTTTTTCGGCTTAAAATGACTACATTGCTAAAGCAGTCTTGTATAGAATGCCGTTTCCACCCAAAAAACACATACGTTTTGTCAAAAACAGAGTTCGGCAGAGGGCAGAAGCTAAAAAGGAGTTTCCGACAAAAAACGCTACAACGAACGAGATCTAATCCCGACACTATCTAACCAAGCTTGAGCATATGAGATGCTCTGATACCAATTGAAGGTGTGTCTAATACTAAGGAGGAATAAATTAGACACAAAACAAGATCGAATCATATGTAAACAAGCTCAAGTTAGAAGTTATACCCTCGTAGCGTGATTTCCACCGGTAAATCGAGATTAACCCGAGAGCCCCAAATATTGCTCCTCAATTGAAGTCCACTCGTACCTTTGGATTACTCCTCTCTTGGTTTACTAGAACCGTAAAAGGATGGAACTTGTGTGAGGAGAATCAAGCTCTAAGCTTGTGAAATTATGGAGCAAAAACCGAGTTTTTCTCCTCTCTTTCTCCTCTCTTTCTCTCGTGTGTTTGTATGTATTTTTGGCTGAATGTTTGCTATATTTGCATGCTAAAATTTTTAGCATACTTAAGGGCATGTGTGATGATTATAATCCAACATAATCATTAGCTTATACCCAATCAAAAGCCATGCACAAAACAAGCCAATCAAGGAGCATGCATATGTTGGCCAATGCATGCATCCTTATTGCCACTTGTCACGCAAGCCCAAACATGGCACGCATTACGAGACCGTCTCCCGATCTATTATAGATCACGGTATTAACACAAGTTCTCGGGTTTAACCCGAAAGGTTAATGCACTAATCCAATTATGCAAATTAACCGTAAATTAATCCATTAGGGTACCGTTGTGTGACCCAATTGGACCGGACTAAATTGGTAGAATATTCTAAATATTCAAATCATAAGCGGCCTCTAGCAAGACATTATAACCACCCAATTTATCCGATTATCATAATTTCATATTTGGTCCATGACTTCTACGAAGTCAATGCACAATTGTTGACGGACACCTAGTATCCCCAACACTCTCCCTCCAGTTTGTATTTTAGTATCGGCCTCATCCAGCCGTTGTCCTCGGAGATAGCGTTGACTGTTAACGCCCCTTTCTGCCGCCGGATGTCGACAGTGACCGTTTTCGATTTATTGTCTGCTGTTGCGCTGGCTAGCTTGGCCAACGCGTCCGCCTTGTTGTTCTCGGACCTGGGAATATGGTGGGCCTCAAAAGATTTTAGCCCCGATGTCAAATTCTTTGCCCTTTGAAGGTACAGGGCCATTCCTTCCTCCCGGGCTTCATATTCCCCCTTGAGCTGGCTTGCCACTAGCTGTGAGTCTGTTCTCAGTTCAATTTCCTCTGCCCTTATACCCTTTGCCAGCTCTAGTCCCGCGAGTACCGCCTCATATTCAGATTCATTGTTCGTGGCCGGGAAAGCAAACTTCAAAGCATGTTCAAATTCATGTCCCTCGGGACTGATGATAACCACTCCTGCCCCGGACCCATGGATAGTAGCTGACCCGTCGGTATATATCTGCCATGTCCCTCTCGGCACATCCCTTCCGGCCGGGTGCGTGCATTCCGCAATAAAGTCTGCCAGGGCCTGTGCCTTGATTGCTGTTCTCCCGGTGTAGGTTATGCCGAAGCCTGACAGCTCGATTGCCCACTTGAGGAGCCTCCCAGATTTCTCAAATTTTTCAAGTGCTTTCTCCAAGTGTTGGTCAGTACGCACCTCCACCGGGTGAGCGTCAAAGTACAGTCTCAGCTTCCTGGTTGCTATGACAATGACGTACGCGGCCTTCTCGATGATTGGGTAGTTCCTCTCTGACTGACCTAAAGCGTGACTAATGAAGTAGATTGATTGTTGTTGTTTTACGTCCACCCTTAGGATTACCGCTGATACTGCGCTCGCGGTCACGACGATATACAAGATTAACGTTTCGCCCGTGACCGGTCTTGCCAAGGTAGGCAATGTTGTGAGGTGTTTCTTTAGTTGTTCAAAAGCTTCATCTTGCTCTTTCCCCCATGCAAACTTTTTGTTTCCTTTCAGTACCTGGAAGAACGGTGTAGACTTGTTGGCGGACCTGGAGATGAATCTGGAAAGTGCTGCCATTCTCCCGGTCAGAATTTGAATATCTTTAATTGTCTTAGGTGCCGGCAAGTCCAGTATGGCCTTGACTTTCTCGGGATTGGCGTCAATCCCCCTTGAGCTGACCAGGTAGCCCAGAAACTTCCCCGAGCGAACTCCAAAGGTGCATTTCTTCGGGTTTAGTTTCATCCGGTATTCTCTCAGTGAACTGAACGTCTCTTTTAGGTCTTCCAGGTACTGTTCATTAGATTTGCACTTCACAATCGCATCGTCCACATATACCTCGATGTTTCTCCCTTTCTGCTTTGCAAACACTGTATCCACCGGGCGCTGGTAGGTGGCTCCGGCATTCTTCAGTCCGAACGACATCATTTTATACATGTAGATCCCATGTCCGGTGATGAAGGCACAGCGGGGCCTATTTGCCTCTTTCAGGTGGACCTGATGGTATCCTGAGAAAGCGTCCAGGAGACTCAAAGTAGTATGGCCGCTGGTGGAGTCTACCAGTCGGTCGATTCTTGGTAATCTGCAATGTGATCTTTGGGACATGCCTTGTTCAGATTTGTAAAGTCAACACACATCCTCCATGCCCCCGACGCCTTTTTCACCATTACCACATTCGCCAACCACTCGGGATAATCACAACGCTCAATAAATCCCGCGTCCAGCAATTTGTTTACCTCTTCAAGAATGGTTGCGTCCTTCTCTGCACTCATGGGCCGCAGCCTCTGTTTGATCAGTCTGTAGCTGGGGTTCACGTTCAACTGATGTACTATCACTTCCGGGCTTATCCCCGGCATCTCGGCCGCTGAATAAGCAAACACGTCTTTGTTTTCTTCCAAGATGCTAATCAGACTATCTTGAAAGCTAGGGTCCAGCTCTGCCCCTATGATCACACTCCTTCCCGGCGACAGCTCAATTTCTTTTGTTTCACTCTCCGGTCCTGGGGTCACATCCAAACCTTTCTTCTCCTTTTGCACTGGGAGTTTTACCTCCGATATTGTTTTCTTCTTTGCCCCCTGGGCCGACAGGGAGTTGCAGGATCTCCCGGCACTCTGGTCGCCGTAGATCTTTTCTTCAGTCCAATTATCAGTGATGTAGGCCATTGCCAGCGCTCGTGCCGACACGACGGCGTGAATTTCGTCCAGGGTGACACGGCCTATAAGGGCAGTGTATGCTGATAGGGCATCCATGACCACAAAACTAGCATCCACGCTCCGGGCCATGTCAGCCTCTCCTACCGTGACAGGCAGGGTTATCGTTCCCATCGGCCTCACACCGTTCCCGGTGAATCCGTAAAGTGACCCTATGTAGGGGGTCAGGTGCTCTTTTTTCAAGCCCAATTTCTCGAATGCCTCCCGGTATAGGAGGTTGGTACAGGGCCCGATGTCTATCATGCACCGGTGGACCAGGTGAGGCCCTATGTCCAAAGCTACCACCAGTGGGTCACTGTGGGGGTATGTGACCCGCTGGTAGTCTTCGTCACTGATGGTCAAGTCCGGGACAGGCTTCGGTGCCGTCCTTTCCGCTGAGTATATGCTCATCTTAGATTGGTCACGCTTCTCTGCCTTCCTCTTCCGGCCGGACAACAAGGATTCTTCCGTCCCGGCGATCATATGAATTTCACTTATCCTCAATTTGTTCTTTTTCTGACCCGGCTGATCTTGGTCCTTACTTCCTTCTCCTCCCTCTCTTACTCGCTTATCTTTCACAAAGCGTCGTAGTGTGCCTTGTTGCACCAGTCTTTCTACTTCATTTTTCAGGGACACACAGTCCTCTGTTGCATGCCTGGCCACTTGGTGATATCCGCAAAATGCTGATGTGTCGTTCCCCGGGTGCCTTATCGGTCTTGGTGTAGCCCACTTGATATCGTTCTTGGTTATCTCAAAGATTTCTGACTGCGACCTGATAAGGGGTGTGTAATGGGTCCAACTCTCGAACCTTTGGCCGCCTCCTTGCTGGCCGCGGCCCTCACAGGGGTCACGACGAATGTTGTGGCTGTTACTGTTATTGCTGTTGTTGTTCCGGCTGTTGTTGTTGTTATTGTTGTGTCTCCGGGGCGGACCTCTCCATCCTGATTGGGTCCCCCCTTGCTCTTCCTTTTTCTCACTTCTTCTGCTGAATGTTCTGTAGAACTGTTCTTCCCGCACGAAACCTTCTGCCATCTCGCGGGCCGCCATCAAACTGGTGGTGGGTTCCTGATCAGGAGACTTTTTAGTTCCCCTTCTTTCAATCCCACCGTTAAGGCATGAACACCTATCTTTGCGTCCAGGTCCCTGATCTGCTGCGACTCCCGGTCGAATCGCGTCATGTACTCCTTTAATCCTTCATTCTTTCCTTGTACCACGTTCAGAAGTTCTGTGGCTACCTTCTCCCGTCTACTGTTTCCCGCGTACTGCTGTCTGAACACCTGGCACATACCCTCGTATCCGGAGATAGAGGCGGTTGGGAGGTTACGGAACCACGTTTGTGCAAGCCCCGTGAGGGTTGTTGGGAAGACCTTGTGTGGAACCCGGGAGGGACCCAACTCGGCGTCTTGCTTAAGGGCGGATTTTAAAGTTAAAAAAGATTAAGTTGGAAAAATCTTTAAGAACTGTTATGGAGTCGCCACCTATTTATCGTGGAAAATAGGAACCTGCTACCATGTTCTAAGTTAAAAACATGTCCTAGATTTTGGAGCACGCCGACACCCCTAGATCTAAGGCTTGTGAAACCAGATTGGATTCGGGGTGAGGGTACTTTGGAAAAAGAGTTAATTCAAATAATGATTTATGAAAACCTTTTAGAAAAGCCTATGTAAAAATAGCCTCTACTGACCTAGAACAATCCTTGTAAGATGATATTTGAGCTAAAGTTATCGCTACGTACAAGTGCGATAAGTTTGTAAAAGAATGCAGATGCAGATGCAAAAAGATTGATTAAAACCCTCAGTTTAGCATGTTTAACTTGTTAACGAATACAGTTCGATTAAAGGTCGAATTCATTGTTTAAGTTGATTTAATGCAAAATAAGAAGGTGCAAGATGCATGCAAATAAAATAAAGTTCAATTGTCCATTGGTTTATTTTATAAGGTCGGTTGCTTATGCGACTTTGGCGTGTCATCGGATATGGAGTGTACCCAAAGTAAATAGAACACTTGGATTGCAAGCGCGCTGGGTGCCAAAGCCGGGGGGGGGGGGGCGCTAAAGTGTAGACCCCTTTGTTAGTCCATAGAAAATAAGAAAAAGCTTTGATCCAAGTGGATCGGTACCTACCTTGTCCTGACGCTTCAGATCTGGGCAGAGCTTCGCTTCTTGAACTTGAAAGGAGGATGAATTCAACACGGGATGGTGTGTTGAACTCAAGGATTTGAGTACGTGAGGCTTTGTGAGTGTTTTGTGGTGCATACCGTGCTAGACGGTATATTTTGTGGGACCCATGTGTGGGTGCTAAAACTAGGAAGAGAGGTTGTGAGAAGAGAGGGTTTTCTTGTGTGGAAAACTTATGAGAATAGGTCGTGCGAGGGGTTGTATATATAGGAGAATAGCCGAGAGAAAATAGGAAAGCAGGGAAAAAGCCAGCCTGGGAAACCGCATAGCCTTATGCGGTTTGGTGGGCAAACCGCATAGGCTTATGCGGTTTGCACCATGAGCCGCATAAGCTTATGCGGTTTGCACCATGAGCGCATAAGCTTAAAAGCCAAGGTGACAAACCGCATAGGCTTATGCGCGGTTTGTGTGAAGGCCGCATAAGCTTGTTTGATTTAGTGGTGTGGTTTTAGTTAGTGATTTCGTATTTCCTTAATCCGAATTGCTAAATCTTGGGAATATTGATTGTAATCTCCTTGCTTGTGCCCCAAGAAGGCCTAGTATGATCTTCT
The DNA here is from genome assembly GCA_023091065.1 of Dianthus caryophyllus. NCBI lineage: Eukaryota > Viridiplantae > Streptophyta > Magnoliopsida > Caryophyllales > Caryophyllaceae > Dianthus > Dianthus caryophyllus. The sequence goes on from CM041530.1 coordinate 4,096,361, forward strand.
AGAGAGTTGTTGAGGGCTTTGGAGTGCGGGCCAAAGGTGGGTTTGAGCTCGGTTTTGGGCCCGAGACCCGAAAATGTGAAAAGGGTGTATTTGCATAGATTTTGTGAAATAAGGTAAGACGTGAAGCCGTATTTTGTGTAAGAGGGGGCTAAATAGCGGTTTTAGCTACCGGGCCTAAATTTGGGAATTTAGGAATGCTGAATCAGACCTTGTTAATGTAAAAGGGCCAATTGTAGTGCAAATGCGAAGCTCATGCCAAATGAAGCAGGACAAGGACCTAGCTATACTCCAAATGGACAAAATGAACGTTTATTTAAAGCGATGTAAAGCGACCTTAAACATTTTAACATTTCAAACGACTCAGAATGAATTCGACATTAGTTAGAACCGTATAAGTCAACGTTAAAGCATGCGTAATAAAAGTCCGTGATACATCACAGGGTTTTGTTTGGGAGGGTACGGATATGGGTATCCACAGAGCCCCCAGTTTGACTGAGCTCGGACTAGAGCGCTAGTCAAACTCCTCGACCATATCCGGACCATTACAGTCTCGATATAGTCGTGGAGGCAAGCATGTGTCCATGGGTGAGGCGAGGACTTGAGCCGGCTAATGTCGGGGAGGGTGTGCGCATTTTAAGGACTTGGCGGTCCGTGCATGCTATAAGGGCCTGCCGGCCTGCTGAGCGTCTTCGTCGTGCTTGTTGTCGTTTGTTGGTGCCTTTGCGTGTGCTTGTAATGTCAAATGTTGATGCTGGTGCTTGTGCTTGTAATGTCTTCGTATTGCATGTGTTGGATGTAAAAGGGCTAGAGTGCAGGGTGCATATGCTTGTAGGCAGTTCGTGTAAGTGTTAGTGTAGGTCTCGTGAAAGAGCGTCTATGTAATGCTTGTGCTTGAACTCGCCGAGGAGCGTCTACGTAGAGTGAAATGCTTGGAGTTAGGTGTATATTGCAGAGTGCATGTGCTTAGGCTCGCCGAGGAGTGTCTATGTAGTTGTGGTTGCATATGATTGCCTTTCGTTGAGGAGAAAGTAGTGCTGGTTGTCGTTCTTGATGCCTTTCTTGTATTTATTCTTTGATGTCGCCGCTTATCTTTGATGCCGATTCTTGATGTTAGGCCAGGTCTCGCCGAGGAGCGCAGGTGCTTAGTGTAGTATTTGCTAGAGAAGTACTAGTTTGTATGGTCTCGCCGAGGAGCGTAGGTGTAGGTGCTCAAATGTTTGTGTCTTGTAGTTAGATGCTTGGACTTGTTGGATGTGTTTATGTAGACGCTTGGTGTCTATGCTCTGAAGCTGATGGGTGACTCGTTCAGGATGCTTTGTAGAGGTGTATCTGCTACGGTGTAGGTTAGTGATTTGCTGGGGAAGTCGAAGGGTATGTCTTGGACTCCGTAGGAAATGTCTGTATAGGTATGTGGACTCCATGGGGAGGAAGTGATACTCCACAGGGACGTGTAAGAGGGTGTAAGGACTCGTGAAGAGTGTTCGTGTTTACTTACATGCAGTGTATTAAATGCTTAGCACACGAGTATGGCGGACTGTAGGTGACGCCTTAACCATGAAAGCTTGCGTGTATGAAGAAAAATGAGGAGAAAACGTGGAATAAAACATGCTCTGGAAATTGCCTGTAGACTAGTGACTCTTCCGGGGAATCTCTTATCAATTGGCGACTTCAAGCGTGAACTCATTCGCACATGTTGCGGTTTCAAATCCGGAAATATTCGAACTCGCGATTTTCCTTTCGAGATCTTCAATTTCGCTTGCTTCGACCATGAAACGTGGTATCATTGCGATTCGTTTGGATTCGTATGATACATGTCTCTTGGACTTGGAATGCATGGTGCTTGGGATGTTTCTTGGATATGTTAGGGTACTTGGTGCTTGGACCTACGTTCAGGTGTTGCTTGTCTGATGCACGCATGAAAGTGTTATGCTTTTAGTGTGCATGTTCATGTTTGTAGCGGTTCTGGAGGTGTCGCTCAACCGTAGATGCTTATGTTGATGTGGGTATTCATAGCAAGGGTGTCTTCAAAAATGCGAAAAATTATCCCATTTTTCGTTGTAAAGGTTTGATGTTGATAGGAAGCGTCAGCCCCCAGTTGTCTTGGTATTGGCGGCGGTGTATGTGAGCCCCCAGTTTGATCGAGGTATGGAATATAGCGATGATCAAACTATGTAAAAGGCTATGGGTTGTATTAGGATGAAGGTGTTTTTGGATTACCCCCTCGAGTTTGACTAGGTTTTTGGATGAAAACTGAGCCAAAGTGTAATGTAGGGTATGTATTAGGAGGAGGAGTTTTTGGATTACCCCCTCGAGTTTGACTAAGTTTTGAATGAAAACTGAATCAAAGTGAACAGTATGGTGTTTGGTATTGAAATTTCCCCCGTGGTTCGACTTAATTCGATTGAAATTAAGGTAAAAAGGAGAAAAATGTAGCGTGGGCGGAGCAGGCGATTCAGCTGTGTCAGGGTCGTGCTGAGGTGGCTCGGGTTCAGTAGACTTTGACGAGTACCGTCGTCTTCACCCTTAGTTGTATTAGTATGCTTGTGTAATAAGGATTGTGTGAACCCTTGTTTACATGACTGTTTGTTGTAGCTTGGCTTGAACTTTGTAGTTGCTTTAAATCGTCTTTCGCTTAGTCTTTGTGTTGTGCTTAGTGTACTGCGTAGTTAGTAGGCTTGGATTTGAAAGTGAAATGATTCCGATTGGGATGTTTGGATTAAAAAGCTTTTTGTTGAAAAATCATTTTTGTAAAAGATTCACTTTAGTTGTCGAAATGAGCTTTAAAATGAATGCTAGAAATGTCGGTTGTAAGGCTTCATGCAAGATGAAGGGGTGTTAGGCGTTGTAGGTTCAAGCTAGAGTTGTGAAGACCGTAGAGGTCACTTGAGTGCAAAGGTTGAAAAGCCCCGGTTAGCCGGTGGAATCTCATGACAACACGGAGTGGGATGTAGTGCTAAATTCGGTTGTGCTTTGCGTAAAGTGCCACGTATTCACGAATGTGGAATCAAACCGGCGTAGTTCGATAGTGCTTTCGCTCAAAATGTGTTAACTCGAGTGAGTTAAATTCGAAGAATGCTTTTTCTCAAAGTGTGTTAAATTTTGGAAGAAGGTTGGACTTTGAAGATTCGAGATGCATTTCAAAGATTTGAGATGCATTTACGAAAGATACATTTTGCTTGCGAAAGGATGTGTTTGCAAAAGGTGAATTGCAAAGTGCTTTAACTCGAGTATTGAGTTAAATTTGAAAGGTGATTACCTAATTTGAGGGTGCATTGCCTCGTGTAAGTTTGAAAAAGTGTGTCGTTCCGTGGGAGCGTTTTGAAAACTGAAGAGTTTTTGAAAGGAGCGGTTTAAATGTCGCTAAATTGTTTGATTGGAAGAGGATTGACTCGACATGTGAGTCGATGCTTAAAATGCCGAAAAGTTTGCAAAATAGATTCGAATCGTATGCGTGATTTGAGACTCGACGGTTGCATGGATGCCATATTCGGGAACACGTGCGTTGGTGGAGCCCCCAGTGGTGCTTGCTTATGCGGTGGGATCTTTGTTGTTCTGCAAAGCAGTGTTAGACCAAAAAGCAGAGTACTACTCCTAAGTCTATGACAACTTTGCCTTGACGAATTCGTTTTAGTCGCCTCGATAAAGAAATAGTTTGCCTTTGAACTTTGTGAATTTTTGTGGACACATCCTTAGCATGGAAAGCTTTGGACGGGGAATATTTTGTGGGTTTTTGTAAAAGGTTGGTCGAGCTCGGGAGAGCGGCCTACGTATCCGTGGGTACGGAATCAAACCTAGCGTAGTTCCGAAAGGGGTGTTTAAGGGCGTGCATGAGGTGTTTATGTGGAAAGGTGCGTGTTTAAGGACTCGCCGGTCCAGGGGTGTTTATGTGTTTGACCTTGATACATTGCGTCCTAAGGGTGAGTTCTCCTAGGTTGATCTAAATTTGGTTGCTTGTTATACATTGTGTCTTCAATTTGGAATTTCAAAGACCTGGCCACTCGTTTCTGGGCTTCGGTACTTCTTGCCTTTGGGGTTTTGGCCCCTCGCTTATTGATTTCTAAGCTTGTTGACTTCTTAAGCTTTTTGACTTCTTGAGCTTTTGACTTCTTAAGCTTTTGACTTCTTAAGCATTTGCTTAGGTGTTTTGCCCCTTGTTCTGAAGCTTTTGAGACTTTTGCTTTTTGGTTACTTTGGTTTTTGACCTTTGTACCTTGTATTCCCGTTTGGTTTGAGAATATCTCACGCCCTATGTAGCTTGGGCTTGAGCTCGGACCTTACTAAATTTTGCGGCTCGGTGGTCACTCGTGATCGTGTGTCTATCACGCGGGCTCCTCTGACAAGTTCGTTTGCTTATTAGGCACGCGATCGAGTACGCGGAGGACGATCCAGGAATACTCGTACTTTTGGTCGCGATCAAATTCATGACCACTGTGGAGCTCCAAATCAATGGATCCTCCTCCAAAAGCAGCGGAGTAGTAGACCACAAGCAGACTAGTGAACCTTAGGTGTTTAGTCGTCGGAAGCTTTCTTGTCTTCGTGTCCTTGATTTAGTTGTCGACTTGGACCTTCGTACCCGGCCTAGATCTCCCTAGGATAGTTGTTCTTGGGATGCAATGTATGTTGGTGTAGAATTGTGTTTTTTATGGGAAAAAGTGTGTAAAAAGGAAACTGGGTTGTAGGCAAACTTATTCCTTTATCGATTTGTTAAAAATGTCGTACGTCGAAGACTCGATTGCCCTAGACTGACAGAGGTTGACTCAATGCTTAAAAACTCGACCCGTATTGAAAAGACTCGAATTTCTTGAGGAGATCCGTGAGATCGTCGGTGGCACCTTGATGGATTCTTCACTGGGTGCTCGAGACGCACATGTCTCGGATGGGGTTGATGCTCGCGTCGGGACTTGGCTCATGCATACTTAGATTTGTCTTTGATTTTGCAAAAGTTTTGTTTTCGGCGAAAAGCAGGATGTTTTGTTGAGCAAAATGTGTTAGGGACTTGGCTCGATGTAAAAGGCGTTTCGAAATCAAATCCGATAAGCTCGTGTTAGTGGCTTGTCGGTGAAAGTGTGAATCGATTCGGAGTGGCGATAGGCTATCCGAATCAAGGGTGTTTGAAGATGTGATGAAGACGGTTATACCCGTTTTCATACATTCGGTTTGAAAGAGGGTTAGATTAAAGCGACTATGAGCCACTTGGTCTAACCGTGAAGGATTTGCGGGATGATGCTAGTTCATTCCTAGGTTTTGTTGTCTTGTGAAAAGAGATGTTTGGATTAAAATGACGGTAGGCCATTTGAATCATGGATTTCGAAAATGTCTATTTTGAAAGAGATGTTTAGCGGCCGTGAGCCGTTAGATTTGTTTTTGAGAATAGGTCCACGAGAATGGGTCACCACTCTCGGATTTGAACGTGCTTGGTAATAAATGGTTTACAATGACCGTGAGTCATGTAGTTCATTTATGTTTTGGAATGTCACGAGAATAAAGTGATTATTCTCGGGTGTTTTGAAGAGACTGCTTGTCTAGATCAAACCGTCATGACTATGGGCCATTCGGTTTGAAGGAAGGATTTTTGAAAAAGGTTATTTCAAAAACGTGATGAGGATTTTGCGAAAGTAGTTTGTCGTGCTTTGACAAAAGGTTTGGAAAGTGTTTGAACTAGAGACGTGTTGACACGTTTACGGCTTGACCATGAAGAGTGCGATTGGCCCAAGTTAACGGTATATCGTTGTGGGCGGTTGTAGATGCGATAGAATTGCTTAGAGTGAACCTATGATAGCGATAAGCTAGTTGGGTTAAAGATGTTGAGGTGGGATATGGAGCGGGTTTACGCTGGCCCACATGTTTTGCTTAAGAGGAATTGGGCCAAGATCATTTGGTCAGATGAAAAGTCCACGAGATTGGGCTTGGCCATTCTCGGGTTTTGTTTGCTTGTAAAAGATGATTTTTCTTTGAATCGGGTCGATTTTGAGTCGTTTGGCCCAAAGAGATTTGTAAAGTGCTTTATTTGAAAAATTTTGCTAGGAATTGGCGTCACGATGACCGTGAGTCATGTAGCCATTGGCGTTTGAAAGGTCTCGGAATGTAGTGACTATTCATACGGTTGAAGAGATTTGCGATTGGGTCGAATCAAACTAGGTATAGACTATTGATTTGACTCAGAAATTTTGAAAGAAGTTATTTCAAAAACATGAAGAAGCGCATGAGCCGCTCGAGAATGAAAAGGTCTCCAAGAACGCGATGAGATTCTTGGGTTTTGCTTTATGAAAATGCTTTGAGATAAATGGCTTGCGATGGTCGAGGCCATGTATTCCACTCGTGCCTAGAGAGGATTAGGGAATGTAATGATTATTCTCGAGTGATTTGTGAAGAATGCTTAGTGGGTTGAATCGAAATAGTGGAGGACTATTTGGTTAGACCCGAGAACCTCGAAAGGTGTTTGTTGTGATTATTTCAAAATGAAAGGGTTTGCTTGTTTTGCGAGAGAAAACACGGGTATTTTCGAAAGAGTTTGTTTCAAAGATGAGAATGTCATTGATTGTCTTGTAAAAGTGTGAAGATTTTTGAAAAGAGTTTATTTCAAAAATGATAGTGTGTTGTTTGCTTCGTAAAAATGAGAGGATTTTGAAAGAGTTTATTTCAAAAATGAGAGTGTGTTGTTTGTTTCAGTAAAAAGAGAGGATTTTGAAAAGAGTTTATTTCAAAAATGAGAGTGTGTTGTTTGTTTTGTAGAAGTGAGGAGATTTTTGAAGAGAGCTTTTTCAAAATGAGAGTGTATTGCTTTAGGAGCAATGTTGTGCCTAAGAAGTCTTTGAGGCGAGCAGCGTGTCGCGGATCTTGTCTCGGCGTTGAAATGTGTTTGATTTGCATTAAATCGAGCCCATGTTAACGGTTCATCGTTAAGGGCTCGAGCCTAGATGCATGGAAAGGATTCGACTCGTGAACGGTTGGCTAGTCGAGTCGAGGATGTTGAGAATGGATTGGTTTGTGTGACGTGTATCTAGTTAGTCCTATTAGATTCAACATTCATTTTAAGCGTTCATGATTAGCTCATTTCTTTGTTTAGGGAAAACTCTTTTTAAGCTTGAAAAAGGAGGTTTTCGAAAAAGTTTTAGCTAAAGGAAGGCTTCTGAGACGAGGATGTGTGCGCACATCTCGTCTCGATGTTAAAAGTTTTGTTTGCACCCGTCGAACTAGTGTCTGCGATTTGCCGAGGTGAGCTCGAGTCGGATGTGTAAAAGAGAATGGATTCGACTCGAGAGCGGTTAACAAGTCGAGTCGAGGATGTTAAAAGTGGAGTCTAGGCCGTGTGACCTAGAGGAATAAATTCACGAGCTCGGGTTTTAATCCTTGCTCGGGTTTTTGCTTGTTAGTGAAAAAGGAGAATTTTGAGAAAGCTTGTTTCAAAAATTCGCGATAGTTTTGTTTGAAAAGTGTTAGTTTGTTAGATGTTAGGTTCATTTATCTTTGAAACGTTTAAGCGAGTTTTCGAAGATATGAATGCAAATGCTCGTTTTGAAAAAGACCATGGAGTGCATAGCCTCGAACTTGTACGTATGACTCAAAAGGGGTGAAAATGAGTCAGTCGGGTACACCTCCAACTACCTCGAGTGCGCTTTGGCAGATACTTAACCCCTTCATTTCCGCTGCAGCAGGCGATAGGTTTCTGAGAACCTTTGAAGCGATCGGGAGACGGTAGTTCTGACAGTAGTGGAGGGGCGAGAGGAAAGCTAGTCCGGCATGTGCTTTATCGAGTGGACAAGCTTTGCATGTGGGAACCACCACGCGAGGGTGCAAAGGGTGCCTAGATTCCAAAAGGAATGGACTCTAAACGAATGTGCATAGCTCAAATATGTATACTTGGATTGTTCAAGGCTTTCAAGTTTCACCTCTTTATTTTTAAAAAGAAAAAGCTAATTTTAAGTTTTAAAAATAAGATCTCCCAATGAGTCGCTGTGGAACCGGAACAGGGAGGGACCCAACTCGTCTTGCTTAAGGCGGATTTTAAAGTTAAAAAGATTAAGTTGGAAAAATCTTTAAGAACTGTATGGAGTCGCCACCTATTTATCGCGGAAAATAGGAACTCGCTACCATGTTCTAAGTTAAAAACATGTCCTAGATTTTGGAGCACGTGACACCCCTAGATCTAAGGCTTGTGAAACCAGTTGGATTGAGGTGAGGTACTTTGGAAAAAGAGTTAATTCAAATAATGATTTATGAAAACCTTTTAGAAAAGCCTATGTAAAAATAGCCTCTACTGACCTAGAACAATCCTTGTAAGATGATATTTGAGCTAAAGTTATCGCTACGTACAAGTGCGATAAGTTTGTAAAAAGAATGCGGATCTGGATGCAAAAGATTGATTAAAACCCTCGGTTTAGCATGTTTAACTTGTTAACGAATACAGTTCGATTAAAGGTCGAATTCATTGTTTAAGTTGATTTAATGCAAAATAAGAAGGTGCAAGATGCATGCAAATAAAATAAAATTCAATTGTCCATTGGTTTATTTTATAAGGTCGGTTGCTTATGCGACTTTGGCGTGTCATCGGATATGGAGTGTACCAGTAAATAGAACACTTGAATTGCAAGCGCTATTTGGGTGTCAAAGCGGGCTAAAGTGTAGACCCTTTGTTAGTCCATAGAAAATAAGAAAAAGTTTTGATCCAGTGGATCGGTACCTACCTTGTCCCGACGCTTGGATCTGGGCAGAGCTTCGCTTCTTGAACTTGAAAGGAGGATGAATTCAACACGGGATGGTGTGTTGAACTCAAGGATTTGAGTCGTGAGGCTTTGTGAGTGTTTTGTAGTGCATCACGTGCTAGAAGCGGTATATTTTGTGGGACCCATGTGTGGGTGCTAAAACTAAGAAGAGAGGTTGTGAGAAGAGAGGGTTTTCTTGTGTGGAAAACTTATGAGAATAGGTCGTGCGAGGGGTTGTATATATAGGAGAATAGCCGAGAGAAAGTAGGAAAGCAGGGAAAAAGCCAGCCTGGGAAACCAAGATAGCCTTATGCGGTTGGGTGGGCAAACCGCATAGGCGTATGCGGTTTGCACCATGAGCCGCATAAGCTTATGCGGTTTGCACCATGAGCCGCATAAGCTTAAAAAGCCAAGCTGACAAACCGCATAGGCTTATGCGGTTTGTGTAGGCCGCATAAGCTTGTTTGATTTAGTGGTGTGGTTTTAGTTAGTGATTTCGTATTTCCTTAAACCATATTGCTAAATCTTGGGAATATTCGGTGTAATCTCCTTGCTTGTGCCCCAAGAAGGCCTAGTATGATCTTCTAGAGAGTTGTTGAGGGCTTTGGAGTGCGGGCCAAAGGTGGGTTTGGGCTCGGTTTTGGGCCCGAGACCCGAAAATGTGAAAAGGTTGTATTTGCATAGATTTTGTGAAATAAGGTAAGACGTGAAGCCGTATTTTGTGTAAGAGGGGGCTAAATAGCGGTTTTAGCTACCGGACCTAAATTTGGGAATTTAGGAATGCTGAATCAGACCTTGTTAATGTAAAAGGGCCAATTGTAGTGCAAATGCGAAGCTCATGCCAAATGAAGCAGGACAAGGACCTAGCTAGACTCCAAATGGACAAAATGAACGTTTATTTAAAGCGATGTAAAGCGACCTTAAACATTTTAACATTTCAAACGACTCAGAATGAATTCGACATTAGTTAGAACCGTATAAGTCAACGTTAAAGCATGCGTAATAAAAGTCCGTGATACATCACAGAGTTTTGTTTGGGAGGGTACGGATATGGGTATCCACACCTTGCACCAAACATAATCCGTTGAGTCATACATCATCATGTGGCTCTCATAAGCCGCCAAATGTTCCTCACGGTCTGTCTTTCCATCATACTGCACTGCTGGTATCTTCATCATGGGTGGCAGTGGATACTCCAGCACCGATGGGGCCAGAGATGACTTTACTGTTACTTTTCCTCGCTGGGTGGTTTCCTTGGGCTTATTGCGCTTTGGCTTTTCAGTCCTTGGGATCTCGGGTCTGGATACTTCCTCAGCAGATGGTTCTGGCCGGGGTGTAGAGTATGCTTGTTCAGAGTCTTGCCATGAGCTTTCATCGCTTGTCTCGGTATCTTCCACGTGGAAGAGGTTCTTGGGTGTCACGACTGGGATGGGGTCTTTTTTCGGCGGGGACTTTTGCTGACTTGTCTCGGGTGGTGGACCCGTCTGAGTTGGTGGTATCTTCCTCATTTGTTTGAGGAAGGCAGTCATCATCTTTTTCTCTTCAGGTGTCAAGGGTGTCTGCAGCTCGGCCTCAAGAGGAATGCCGCCTGCACCTCTTCCCGGGGAAGAGGTTCCCTCGATTGTCTTCGTTGGCTCTTGTGGAGGGTTTGACATGGCTTTTTGTAAGATTTTGTAAGATTTCTGCCCACAGACGGCGCCAATTGTTTCGGGTACAAAGTTGGGAACTAAATACCAAAACTAAATATTAATGATTACAAGTTGAATATAAATTAAAGCCTAAGTAAACTAAGTCCCGGGTGGTCCTTAGCTTCCTTGAATCCGGGTGGTCTTCCTCTCAGCCTGAAAAACACAACAAACCTAGCCCCGGGGGTTCCAGGGAATGGCCCTCCGACGCCCAAGTCAGTTATGCAAATCAAAATAAGTTAGAGAGAGAAAAGAGAGAAAAACCTTTTGTATAGTGTTTTGTGAGTTATGTGTGTATCTCTGATTATTGGGGTTTAGCTTTCTATTTATACTTGCTATCAATTTGTCCTCTTGTGCTGCTAGTCCGTACAGTACGGTCCCGGGTGGGCCATACTTGCCCCAGACCCGGGAGGGACCGTTGGGCCCCTTGGTATATGGGATGCCCCCGGCCCATGACCCCTCCGGCCCGAGGTAGTCAGGCCCGGGAGATGTCACCCCCAACAGTAACAAAGGCGAAGACAGTTAGTGTTGTATAATGAATGTAGAATTGAGAGTTGAAAGACAGATAATAAACAGAATAAAATAGCTACTCGACCACTTAAGTTGCCAAAAATGACAAATCTAATTCTAAAAGCAAAGCTAACCTGTGAAGTATGCTCATATTATCAAGGAGCACTATGTCATAAAAAAAAATATTGTAGAGAGGTCTATAGGAAAGGAAAATCATCAGTTACCAGAGTGCCATTTGTTTTTCTGGTTGAGGAAGCCTCTACGATGCTCACAAAGCACATATAGAGTTGAGCCATCGTATCATTGGCAAGAATAACATCAACATCCACAGTAAAAGTAAGTTTGATACACGTTATTTATATTCATTTTATGCCCCCGGTTCAGTCGCATTTAGCTACATTTACTTGTGTTCATTACCAGTTTTATAAGCTATTTGCTATATTTCTCGTTACTGCTGCATTTCATTTACATATTGCAGGTTTTGGTGGTTTTGAGCCAAAACCCGGGACGATTGGAGCAATACGAGAACTGACCCAAGAAGACCAAGCCTGAGCTCATGCAGGAGCTCGGAAGTTCATACACGAGACCAAAAGACATGAAAGGATACGAGGAAAATAAGGCCCAAGACAAGGGGGCCAAGCATTGGGCCTAGAATCAAGAGAAACGAGCCGGCCCGGCCAGAGCAGGCCGACTGCAGGCCGATCGGCACGCCGGCCAGCGTGCTCGACGCTCCGATTTTTCTATTTTCGAGTTTTAATGATTTGGGGCTTGTATAAATAGTTAATCACGGGAAAACTCATAACTTATGCTTTATTTTTATGTTTTGCTCCTAGGTTAGTTTTACTGCTTATTATTATTTTCTCTTCAAAAACTCCATTAGTTTAAGTTTATTTCAAGATTGACTCAATTGTAACCGTCAGTACTCCGTAAGATTTCAGGTTTATTTCAATTGCTTTTATTCGTTCTTTATTATGTCTTCTCTTATTGTTTTTATTGCTTTAACTTTTAATATGAGTAGCTAAATTATAATTAGGGTTTGAAGGTGATTTGTGATAGTTGATTCAGGCATGTTTTAATTGCTATTTTGATTGAACTTGTGCAAGTTGGTTTCTTCCTATGCGTTTTGTTATCAATTGAATTTAGGGACACCTTTATTGAATTGAATTTAGGTTGTTTCAGTTTAAGATCGAAAGCCTAATTGAAACTAGACTCACGCATATTTGATAAGTTGAATTTAGTAAGTTGCGAGAGCCCGCTAAATTTGCTTAAGGTTAATATTGACTCGAGAGAGCGTATTCCTAAACCTAGCCACTTGCATAGCTCCAATTGAATGTTATCTACTTTTGAGTTGAGTTCCTGAATCACTGTCATAATGATCCTGATGCCCTAATCTTTCTCTTTATTGATATTTGTTGATCTACTTTATTATTTGTTTAGTTTATAGCTTTTTACAAACCCACTTTTCACACCCGAGTTGAACCTGTTATTGCCGACTTTAACTAATAACTGAGCTGTTTCCCTGTGGATACGATCCTTCTTGCTGCTAGCTACTGTTAGTTGTTTGTTAGGTTTATTTTGATATTGGCGATACGACTTAGCCGTGTCAATTTTGGCGCCGTTGCCGGGGAGACGGCTTTGCTAGTTTTAGTTCTTGTTAGTTTTCGCAGGTTTTTCTCTTTTGTCTCAGGGAACTCTAGTTCCTTGAGACCGTTCTCACCTTTTCCTTTGAGTTATATATCGCGAGTCACCTCTGTGTTTAGTCGTTTGATCCTCGAACTCGAGCGTACCTTGCACCGCACGCCGTAACTTCTTCAAGGAAATCGCAGAGTCATACGCGGTGAGGCGTACGCCTGCAGGAGGAGAATCTCGCTCGAGCGATCGATCGTCCTATGAAGAGGACAACATACACGTTGTGATTGACTTAGAGGAGCCAGTGACAATGCCTAAACTTTCGAGTCACTCGGTGCCTAAACCCGAATCCATTCCTAATGGATTTACGATGCCCGCTACTCTTACGGGCAACTTTGAGATTCGCCCCGCCTTCTTGACTTTGGTGGAGCGGAATCAGTTCGGAGGCTACCCTACGGAGGATCCTGGTCGACATATGCAGGTTTTTACGGACTACTGTTCGACGATAAAGCAGGCTGGGATCACTCAGAATCAGATAAGGGAGATGCTGTTCCCTTTTTCGTTGAAAGATCGAGCCCGCGAGTGGATTACTGATCTAAACAAGGAGGCCGCCGGTATTACGGATTGGAGGAGTTTGGCCCTCGCGTTCTACTCGAAGTTTTATCCTCCGGAGCGCACTAACCAGATGCGCAGTCAGATTCAGGGCTTCAAGCAGACATACGATGAGACTTTTGCTGAAGCTTGGGAAAGGTATAAGAAGCTGATACGGGATTGTCCTCATCATGGGCTGAACGATTGGCTCGTGATTATGACTTTTTACAATGGTCTTTATGCGGAGAGTAGAGCCATTCTTGATTCTGCTGCGGAGGGACGTTTTGCTAATAACGTCGACGACGATATGGCTTGGGGGTTGATTGAAGATATGGCTATTCACTCATCTCAGTTCGGGAAGCCTAGGGGGAATTCGCGGTCCGCACATGATGACCGTGATAAGGGGAGCGTCAGCGCGCTCACGAGTCAAGTTCTTTGCGCTTAATCGCAGATTAGCCAAATGAGCGGAGGTGGTTCTTCTAGTGCTCACGCCAGCCCATTTGCAGGCACGATTCGGGTTACTCCGCGGGGCATCTGCACCCGGGAAGCAGGTTTATGCGTGCCAACCTTATAATCAAACTCGCCTCTACCAAAACCAACCTGGTTATGATCGCTCATTGCTATCTTATCGTAGCGAATGTGCGTAACCCGACTACCCAACCACCCCAAAACACTCCCTACCAACCCCTCACAAAACTTCCAACAACAACCACCCACCTACCAAAAGCCACCCTATGTCCCTCCATCACAACATACACCGTCCCGACCAATTAGTGAAATCGCGCTCCATGATGATGGCCATGCGTAAGATGCAGATGGACACTCAAAAGATGCAAATGGAGACAAATCGGCCGTTAAGCATCTCGAGACGCAGGTGGCTCAATTTGTTACGTCGCAGCGACCGTCAAAAGCGGTCAATTACCTCCGCAGGCGATCACCGACGAATATTGAGCATGTTAATGCGATTGATTCTGAGTGGGCGGCGTATGATGGTCCTCTGATGCCTAGGTGCGAAGAGCCGAGTAGAGGAGGCTGGCGGTGGTGATGGGGAAGCGGATAGCACGTCGATCGCGGTGAAAAAGATGACACGCAGACGGCCAAGATCGGCCGACAGCCGGCCGGATCAAGGGCCAAAGAATGACCCAACTACGGGTGATGTTAAGGTCAGGAAATTCAAATTAGGTTACCCTTCCCACGGAGTGCACGATCCAAAGAGGACTCCCGATCAATGAAGTTCTTCGAGATCATCAAGAGCTTGCGGTAAACGTTCCTTTTATTGATTTAATTCGTGAAGTTCCCGCTATGCTAAGTTCATGAAGGAAGTCTTGCTTAGAAAGCGGTCTTTGGGTGAGGTAGAGTCGATTGCTTTACGAGGAATGTAGTCGTTTTTCTGCAGGGTAACCCTCCCTGGTGAAGGATCAGGGTAGTTTTCTATCCCTGCGCTTATAGGCACCCACACGATTGATAATGCCCTTTGCGATTTAGGAGCTAGTGTGAGTGTGATCCGCTTACTCCATCCGTAAGAAGCTTAACATGACATCCTTTAAGTGTACCTCCATGTCTACATACGGATGGTAGGCCGATTCGATTCTGGCGACCTCTAGGTATTTTAGAAGGCGTCCCCAAAGACGGGTTGGAAAGTTCTTTATCCAGTAGACTTCGTAGTACTTGACATTCGAGGATTCCCATATCCGGTTATCTTAGGGCGACCCTTCTTACATCTGGCGGAGCGCTCGTTGATGTGGGTAATGGGACTTTGACCTTCTGAGGGGGAGAAGTTGGTTTTCACTCGCCTAGTGTCCCGAGATCGCCGATGCGATTAGAGTCGGTTTGTATTATTGATGCTATACCTCCGTCTCACTCTATCGGGAGACACTTTGGAGGTCCTTTCATTTATCTCTCCTTGTGCAGTGCGTCGGCCCAGAAGCGGTACCACGACTGGTTTGGGGGAGAGGAAAGTGTTGAAGGCTGACCTTTATGCTGCTAGTAATGGGAATGAGAGCCCCACGATTGAGTCGCTCGGAGCACAGGGGAGATATGGTGAGCTGATTCGAGGAGGAATCCCGTGCGTGCTGATATTTGACGATGAGCTGCCTCGAGGAGGCAGGATTCTGCTGCGTTCTGACCACGTTACGACAAGCGAGGTGGTTGCAAATGGCCAATGTCCTTGGCCTCCGTATACTTGATTTCTAAAGCTGTGAAGAGTCGTGCGGGACTATAAACCAGCGCTTCCGGGAGGCAACCCGATGACGTTGTACTTTTTATTAACGCTTGTACTTTGTTTGGTTTGTTTTTTTTATGACTTTTGGTTTGATTTTGAGCGCGAGAGGACGAGGGTTCTTTATGAATGATTTTAGCGCGCAGGTACTTTTGGACTTTGTCCTTAGTATTTTGAGAAAACGCTCACGAGAGGCATGCCGGTAAACTCATTTGGCCGGCCCGACCGGTCAGAGCCGTAATTTGGAAACAGGAAAAAACGCGAAAAAAAAAGAATTGTGCACAGGCCGGCCGCCCGCCGGTCCGGACCGGCCCTGGTGTTCTGCTGCTCCGTTTTGTTGCTTCTTGTCTGGCCGCTCAGTATTGCCGGGTGAATTGGACGCATATTTGTGGATTTTAGCCGCACTCCACGCTTTACTTCGGTTTGGGGGAGCTCCGACTTTATCAAGTGAGCATTCTTTACCCCACTTTACCCTCATTTTCGCTTTACTCTTCCTTCCCCGTATGTTATGTGTCTTCCTCTGCTTTTGTGGTTACGCTGTTCTCCACATTGAGGACAATGTGTGATTTGGTTTGGGGGAGGGAAACACTTTCGCGTTTATAGTTCATTTGCATTTTCTTAATTCGTGTGCATTTATATAGAAAAATTCAAAAAAAGTGAAAAAATTCAAAAAAATTACAAAAATACGAGTCTTTTTGGTCTGCTTTGTCCTGCTTTATCTAGTTTGGGGAATTGATTTGTACACTTACTTTGATCTTTAGTATCTCTGAGTCGACTTTCTATCGCCTTAGCTTACACGATATGTTTGTTTCCTGTTAATAGATTGCGAGTCTCAAACACTAGCCCACTTGTATCTGCTTAATTCTTTTCGCTTTTCGTTCATTCACTTTCGACTTTGACATTCGAGCTTGGCAACTGGTTTGTGGAATGTTGGTTTGATTGGTTTGCGGTTTGATTGGAATGATCTCTTATATGTTGGAGCAATGCTTCGATGCTCTCGGAGGGGACTCATTGACTTGAGTAACCACAGTGGCCATGAATTTGGCTGCGACCGGGAGTATGAGCAATAATGTAACCCTTAAGGAAATATGTGTACCCGAGCGCGATTTTTACCGAGTGAACGTCAAGCTAAACGGTACTACATACGAGGGATGCTCCACATTTGCGAGAAAAAAAAAAAAAAAAAGAATACAGAAAAGAAAAGAAGGAAAAAGGAAGTGATTTGGAAAGATTGGATGATGGTTAGTGGTACGATCGGTTGGCCTTGCTTGAATTGATTGTCGTTAGTTTTACTGTTGCGTAAGCGTTAGAGGCTAGTGATATAATGTGGCGTGAATGGTTGAGACTTGTGCTCTATTTTTGGTGAAATAGACTTTGGTTGTAATGTTTATGTGCATAGGTCGTCCACTACGAGATACTAGCGTGATAAGTTCGTGTCGCTTTGATTTTCTCCGATGCTATTTGCTTGAGGACAAGCAAAGGTTTGGTTTGGGGGAGTTTGATACACGTTATTTATATTCATTTTATGCCCCCGGTTCAGTCGCATTTAGCTACATTTACTTGTGTTCATTACCAGTTTTATAAGCTATTTGCTATATTTCTCGTTACTGCTGCATTTCATTTACATATTGCAGGTTTTGGTGGTTTTGAGCCAAAACCCGGGACGATTGGAGCAATACGAGAACTGACCCAAGAAGACCAAGCCTGAGCTCATGCAGGAGCTCGGAAGTTCATACACGAGACCAAAAGACATGAAAGGATACGAGGAAAATAAGGCCCAAGACAAGGGGGCCAAGCATTGGGCCTAGAATCAAGAGAAACGAGCCCAGCCCAGTCGGAAGCGGCCGGTGCGGGATCGCCGCCGGCCGTGGCCGAGCTCTGACGCTCCGATTTTTCTATTTTCGAGTTTTAATGATTTGGGGCTTGTATAAATAGTTAATCACGGGAAAACTCATAACTTATGCTTTATTTTTATGTTTTGCTCCTAGGTTAGTTTTACTGCTTATTATTATTTTCTCTTCAAAAACTCCATTAGTTTAAGTTTATTTCAAGATTGACTCAATTGTAACCGTCAGTACTCCGTAAGATTTCAGGTTTATTTCAATTGCTTTTATTCGTTCTTTATTATGTCTTCTCTTATTGTTTTTATTGCTTTAACTTTTAATATGAGTAGCTAAATTATAATTAGGGTTTGAAGGTGATTTGTGATAGTTGATTCAGGCATGTTTTAATTGCTATTTTGATTGAACTTGTGCAAGTTGGTTTCTTCCTATGCGTTTTGTTATCAATTGAATTTAGGGACGCCTTTATTGAATTGAATTTAGGTTGTTTCAGTTTAAGATCGAAAGCCTAATTGAAACTAGACTCACGCATATTTGATAAGTTGAATTTAGTAAGTTGCGAGAGCCCGCTAAATTTGCTTAAGGTTAATATTGACTCGAGAGAGCGTATTCCTAAACCTAGCCACTTGCATAGCTCCAATTGAATGTTATCTACTTTTGAGTTGAGTTCCTGAATCACTGTCATAATGATCCTGATGCCCTAATCTTTCTCTTTATTGATATTTGTTGATCTACTTTATTATTTGTTTAGTTTATAGCTTTTTACAAACCCACTTTTCACACCCGAGTTGAACCTGTTATTGCCGACTTTAACTTATAACTGAGCTGTTTCCCTGTGGATACGATCCTTCTTGCTGCTAGCTACTGTTAGTTGTTTGTTAGGTTTATTTTGATATTGGCGATACGACTTAGCCGTGTCAAAGGTCATCCAGAACATACTACACTAAGTTGCAAAGTGAATGATGGGTAGCAAGCCGTCATGCCCACACGAGGGCGTCTTAGCACCATTGCGTGTTTGACGCACCAAAGCCAATTACTCCCCTACAACAAAAGGAGATTTCACACAATTAAGCATTCGACGATATGATGCAGGTTTCCATCTAGCAAAAATTGGAATTCATTTTCAATATACAATATAAGAATATTACATGACTTAGATTTCAGACATTATTTTTCCCTTATTAATAGGCAAATAAGATTGAAGAGAAATAGTAGTCACTTGGTTATCATTTTAAAGAGAAAGCGAGGGGGAGAGAGAAAAAAATTAATTACCTTTGAGGATGATAAGATGATTTCTTAATCAAGCTATAGATTATATGTATGACCTGTTTAATGTCTGTCCCTGCAAATATAAAAATGAGACTGAATTACATTGGTACAATAGAGTAGGGCGCTCAACTTGATGTTAAATATGAGTTGTACGCAGGGAAAAAGGGTGCTCAACGTGTGATGTCAAACGTTGTGGTTGCTCTTCATTTCTGCTTCATTTTTTCCCTTGCCTTGATGAAAATTACCCCTCACATAAACTTGACAAATTGATCAATAGCTTGATTCTTGAAAGTTGAACACTAATTTAAGAATTAAATCAGTAAATAAGCACAATTTGCAACATACAAAAAAAAAATGGCTAAAAAGCTCTGACCTAAAGAAAGCTAGATACCAGATCTAAGCATAATCTACGACAATGCGAGAAAAACTGTTTAATAACACTATGAAAAGCCGTCTATAGTGATTATTCCATAATTGTCAAATATATTCTAAACATAACATGTCCGCTCAACGAAAATCATACTACTTAAATCAAAGAAAATATACCCGAACCAATACAATTAAAGGACTTGTATTGCCTACAAAAAGATACCTTTGACAATTTTAATGTTAACCCAAACATATGACTACCAAAATTAGGAATTGAGCCAAAAAAAAAAAATATCTCAAATAATAAGAGCTTTAGTCGATGTATGTCAATTAAAAACTCATCAACTGAATTTTAAAGACCTAATTGAAAATACATAGAACTTATGACAGAGATTTTAAGGTTCTTAGCTTTGATTGAAGACAGTTTCAATTTTTTTAGCTTGGTATTCTTAAATTACTACGTACGATGACATTTTGATATACTTTTGAGAATACTATTGATTATTACAAACTCACAGTAAAACAAAGGGAAAAAAAAATGAATATTATTGAAACCATGGCTGCCTAGCTTGTTAGAAACCTCGATATATATATGATTTACGCATACACAATACTAATTTATTATTGTCGTTATATAGTGAATTCAAATCAAACCTCGATATAAGTATGATTTATATGATTTACGCATACACAATAAATATGGCGAACATAAGATTTCTCAAAAGAACAGACTACTGAGGGGCCCAATCTCTGACAATCATGCATCCTATAAGCTAAAACTTTTTCACTCCCACATTTAAAAATCATAACCTTATAAGCTAAAACTCCATCTTTTCTAGTACCAAATTAAATCCAAAATTCCTAATTTTCAAGATAAAGATCCTAAAAACACACTTTCACACCTGAAATTCTCAATTTCAAACCCAACCAATTTTGAAAGGGTTAAAAAATATTCCAAATCAAAAGTAGGTCATCATAAATCGAGTTTTGAAGCAATTAACAAATTAATTTCAACAAAATATTTTCGAAATAGAACTTACCGATCGTAAAGCTGCAGATCGTCGGCAGAGATTTCATTTATAAAGTGATTTAAATTGATTTGAGAGTTATGAATCGATTATATATTTCCCGGCAAATGTAGCAAGTGAACGAGAAAGAAGGGGCGCGTCAGTTTTTGTTTTGTTTTTTGGGTATGAGATAGACATGTGAGATTTTTTTCTTCATATGTTTTTAGATGTTTAGTTTTGGTTACTTTATAAACATTTATCTCCATACATATAGATATAGATATAGTGAATTAGGATCATATGAGTCCTATTATATTATTTGAGTCTATAGGTCCTAATATGAGCGCTTAGATCATGGAAATTTAATGGCTAAGATTTAACTAAGTAAGGGTATTTTGGTAATTTAACACTACACCATATATACCTAAATACTAAGCCATTCCCTCAGTTTAGCTCATTCAGTTTCTCTCTCTACCCTTCTTCTCTCTCTTTCGCTATTTTTTTAACGTATAATCATCTTCATCTGTTGAATTCGCACGTTAATCAAATTCATCTACTTATTTCTCTCGTCTACTGATTTTTTTCATCTACAATTCCTCTCCAATTCCTCTCCAATGTCAGGTATGATACTTAATTGTATTTTCTTTAACCCAAATTTTTGTATAAATTTAAATTTATTTTGTGAATTCATGTTTTTTGATCGATTTCTGTTCAAATTCATGTTATTTGTTATTGTTTTTCACGTAATTCATCTGAATTGGTGATATTCAACATTGTTTTCACGATTTCATTGTTGATTGATTTTCTCCATCATTATAACTGCTTTTCAAGTAATTGAACTAATTATATTCATTATTATTTTTTGTTTTTTCGTTCCAATTTTTATTTGTTTTATCATTGTTTTCACTTTCGTATCATGTATTACTCTTGTCTCATGTGATGTTTGTAGGTTTATATCCGTATATAGACCCTTTAAATCCACAGGATTATAATGAAAAACTTTATAAGATTTAAAGTCATAAAAGAAATTGCATAACATAAATTAGAGATTTAGAATTAACCTTTTAATCCTAGTAAATTGGCGTAAGAACAATACCAAAAGTATGGTATCTCCTAATTGAAACACCCAAGATGAGTCTAAGATATGCCTTTGAATTTGCTAGAAGAATTAGAGAGAAAACTGATTTTCTTTCTCAAGGATTTTGTGTTGTAAAAGTGATGAGTGAATAAGATGAATTAGAGAGCAATTACAAGAGAATTAGGAAAGGTAATATACTCTCCCTTTTCTTGCCTCACACGTCCAAACACTATCTTTTGGGGAGAATATTTTCTCTCCAAAATCTAGCTTATTGACCAAGAAAACATTATGTATCTGGACACTTCTGTTTTGGTCAATTTAGCTTATAACATAATGCAATTTATTAATAGTGTCATCTGTATGGACCGACTATAATATGTTATAAATATCTTTATATTTATAATTTACTAATTAATTATAACGGTTTATATTTAATTAGCTTGCATTATACACAACAATTAAATATAACATTTTATATTCAATTCACGAATTACATTTAATTCGCATTAGCTAAAATTATTTAATCAGTATTAAATAGCCGTACCACCATTACACTGACTAACATTTTAGTCAGTAACATCATCACATTGACTAACATTTTAGTCACATTTGACTAACCTTTTAGTCTACAACACTGACTAACCGTTTAGTCATTAAGTAAGGCATCAATATGATCATTTTCTCAAATAATCATATTTCTCAAACACATCCTTTAGGTGTGACTCTTAGGGACCAGTTGATCACCGCCATCTGTATGACAATAACGTCAAACTTATCTAGCAAGCCAACCGTTAACGAAAAACGTTAGTCAAGAGATTAAAAACGAAATGTACCCTGTGTACCTTTAGAGATTTATTTATGTTATTGCACTAACTGTGGAGGACACTAATTCCAACAATCTCCCACTTGTCCGTACAAGTGTAGGTGCGATAACCGATTCCCATATCCATAATAAATTTCTCCCACTCAATGTAAACCAATTTGCAAAGTCCGTACTTTCAAAGGTCATAGTTCACAAGCGATCAAAATCAAGAGTGATTTCCCCGACTAGAGAGTAACTTAACTGATAAACGAATCAATATTCGAGCATGGCCATGCATTTCCAGTTACAGCTCCTCGAGTGGCCCTGAGAATAAATATTATAACTCGATAGAAGTTGGATATTTTCCTCAACTCGAATCTTGCAGATGTAAGCGCAGCATGAAATGACCCAGTGAAAATCTACTTGGCCTCCTGTTACGGTCGACCGTGAGAAAGAAACCAAAGTCACCCAAAATCTGCCTTAATCTCAAGAGACAGTCGATAGTCAAAAGAATCGACTCTAGGAACACTATGGATGTCCTATCCACGACCAGGCACCTAATGTTCTGAAACATTTAGGACTCCATGTAGTCGTCACAAAAATGTCCTGCGCGATTTCAGTAAACCCGCATCTGTGATCGCTCAGTCAACAGTTTGACTTATGGCTCGTTGAACCCACCATCAATCGACGTCACAAAATAATCGCCAGAGTTATCAGCTCATGTAGGCGATTACGGACCAACACAAATATAATGTTTTCCAGTTCACTTTGTGGTGTTCAAAGTTGTCCGTACAATCCACATGAAAAACACTCTATGGCATACATGATCGATCCTACTGCCGAAGCATAAGGAACACGACTTGGTCATACTGAATTTCTCAAGAATCTTATCTATATAAGGCTCCTGACTGAGGAATACCATCCGTCGTGATCTATCTCTATAGATACGGATCTCCAAAATTCGTTGTGTCTCACCCAGATCTTTCATCTGGAAATGGTTCTGTAACCAAACTTTTACCGAAGTTAAGAGAGGTATGTCTTTCCCAATCAAGAGTATGTGATCGACATACAGTATTAAGAAGACAATCTTGCTCCCACTCGACTCGATATATAGACATGGTTCCTCGACCGATCGAGTGAATCCATTCTCCTTTATCACTTGGTCGAAGCGATGATTCCAACTCCGTGAAACTTGCTTAAGTCCATAGATGGAACGCTTAAGCTTGCAAACCTTCTTAGGATCTTTAGGATCTATGAAACCTTCGGGTTGCACCATGTACAACTCGTCCTCCAAATAACCGTTTAAGAAGGCGGTTTTCACGTCCATTTGCCAAATTTCATAGTCATGAAAGGCGGCAATCGCTAAGACAATCCGAATGGAACGAAGCATGACTACAGGTGCAAAGATCTCATCATAGTGCAACCCTTGCACTTGAGTGAAACCCTTTGCCACTAGTCGTGCCTTGTATATATCTGGTTGTCCTTCTACAGATCGCTTTATCTTATAAAGCCATTTGCACTGAAGAGGCCGAGCCTTATCAGGTAAGTCAACCAGATCCCATACATCGTTCTCGTACATCGAGTCCATCTCGGATTGCATGGCCTCTTGCCATAGCTTTGAGTCAGAACACGTCATGGCACCTTTATAGGTTACGGGTTCATTACTCTCAAGGAGTAAAACGCCGTCTCTCCCATTCTCCTCAACCATACCGATGTATCTATCTGGAGGAATGGAGAGTCTACCCGACCTTCTGGGTTCCAAAGGGACATTAACCGCAGCAGATGAAGAAGGAACAGTTTCCTCCATCGGTTGCTTGGTTGTTGGTTCAGGAATCTCCGACAGAGCGAAGGTTCTATGACTTCTCTTGTCCTCGAGAAACTCTTTCTCTAAGAACTTCGCACTAGCCGCAACAAAACTTGTTGTTCGGTAGGCGAATAGAAGTAATGACCAAACATTCCTTTTGGATAACCAATAAAGTATGTTGTGACTGATCGCGGGCCGAGCTTATCGTCAGGTCTCCACTTGACATAGGCCTCGCACCCCCAAACCCGAATAAAGGACAAGTTAGGGACCGTTCCCTTCCATAACTCGTATGGAGTCTTGTCAACAGCTTTAGTCGGACTTCGGTTAAGTATAAGAGCAGCTGACAAAAGAGCATAGCCCCATATTGAGTCAGGTACAACCGTGTGACTCATCATGGATCGAACCATATCAAGTTATGTTCGATTCCTGCGGTCGGACACACCATTCAGTTGTGGTGTTCCAGGTGGAGTTAACTGTAGTACTATCCCGCGGTCTTTCAGGTGTCGATCAAACTCAGTTGAAAGATATTCGCCACCACGATCTGAACGTAGTGCTTTTATCTTTCTATCCAGTTGGTTCTCAATCTTATTCTGGAATTCCTTGAACTTGTCATAGGACTCACTTTTATGCTTCATTAAGTAGACATAACCATATCTACTCAAATCGTCCGTGAAAGTGATAAAATACCTATAGCCATCTCTAGCGTTGATCGACATAGGTCCACACACATCAGTATGTATGAGTCCTAATAGGTCAGCAGCGCGCATTCCAACACCTTTGAAGGAAATTCGAGACATTTTGCCATAGATAGGTTTGATCTTTGTCACCAACCTTTGCTTTCTTGTTATTCACATGCATTATGTCTGTGGTTTGATCTAAAACATATATTTCGTTCATGGAAACTGCTTTACCATAAATCATATCGTTTAAAGAGAAAATACAGCTATTATTCTTTAAAAACGAAAATCCGTCTTTATCAAGTATGGATACAGAAATAATGCTTTTAGATAAACTAGGTACATAGTAACAGTTATTCAGAAATAACTCAAATCCGCTCGGGAATTTGGATTACATATGTTCCCACTGAAACGGCAGCAACTCTTGCTCCATTCCCCACTCGCAGGTCCACATCACCTCTTGATAGAGATTTGATGTTTCTTAGACCCTGCAAATGATTACACAGATGAGAACCACAACCAGTATCAAGTACCCAAGTTCCGAAACTTGCATGGTTAATCTCAATCATGTGAATAAGAGAAGACATATCAACAGGAATGACGTGGCCTGCTTTTATGTCCTCAGCATACACGGAACAGTTCTGCCTCCAATGCCCAGACTTGTGGCAATGGTGGCACTCCATGCTTTGCTTCGCTTTTGCCTTGCCTTGTGAGGTACCGCTAGACTCACCAGGCCCACTCTTCGCAATCACTGGCTTCTTGAATTTTGGCTTCCCTACAGTTAGGTTAGCCGGAGCCTTACCCTTACCCTTCTGCTTGTTGCCTATCATGAGAACATCTTGTTTCATGCTCCCACTCAACTTTAGATCACTCTCCGTCTGTACGAGGAGTGAGTGAAGCTCATGCAGACTTTTCTGCATGTCATTCATGTAATAGTTTGCCCTAAAGAGGTCATACCTATCATGAAGTGAGTGGAGCACTCGATCAATGATGATCTTCTCATCGATCTTGCAACCAAGCTCCTCCAGTTTCTCAACATTCTCGATCATGTCGAGAAGGTGTGGACCAACCGGTTGGCCCTTCTGGAGTCTAGCCTCAAAGAAACGAGTAGTGTACTCGTAACTCTTAATTCTCGGTGCTTTCGAGAATTCTTTGGTTAGGGTGGTGAAAATCTTGTTCGCACCCTCAGTAATGAATCGTCTTTGCAAATTGGATTCCATTGCATAGATGAGCACGTTCCTTAACGCACCCGCCTCCATCATGAAATCACTATAAGCTACGACTTCATTTGCTCCTGCATCGGGAGCTGGTTCGGCCGGCAGTGGCTCAGTCAAGTACTTGAGCTTGCCGTCAGCTATGGCGGCATTCCGTAATGCGGCCTCCCAATCAGCAAAATTGGACCCATCATTCTTCAGTCGAGTAGACTGATTCATGCTGTCCATAAAAATTCTCAGCCATGATTCACGTTCAAGTGTGACACTTGGCATTGGGCCTTCAACACGACCAGCCATTTTAGATTTAGCAGTTATATCTGTATATAACGTATTCGAAACTGTGAAAAGAAAGAAGAAGAAGAGAGAAGATAAGAAATCATTGTTTTAAAATTTAAGTCAAAAGCGATAACATATTAAAGCAATGACTTATGCACTCATATAATTGACCTCCCTCGAGAATTATATAAATGATCCCAAGACTCAATTTCTTTAAATTGATAAGCCAACCTCTTGGCTAATTCTACTGTTAGAATTCTTGGTCGATAGATTTCAGTAAATCCTATCTATTAGTCCATCATAACTTCGAGATATTACTCGAACTATAATGTTGAGATAAACTAAGTCGACAACCACTACTTACCCAACGTAGAAGGGGTCATATTATGCCTACCGACGAAGAAGGGATTCATAGTGGTTCAACTCATAAAGACTGATTCTCAATTTCAGTTTTAGAGGAAGGTCCCATCAACTCATTTTAATTCATTTTAAGTGAACTAATATCTAGCATTATCGTGAATGATTAAATAGAGGTGGTAGCCCTAAACAAGTGACATCGGTATGTCTATGAAAAGAATGCAACTATATGATCCATTTTCATGCATATTAGGTGGTTTGGTTTAGTTTAGGCGGAATATGATGCTACTACCTAACGTGAATGCAATAAAAACGGTAAAGAAAAACACAAAAAGGGAAAACACCTAGTGTGGCCTATCCCTATGAAAATAAAGACAATTACAAAGTGGAATCCATCCATGGACCCTAAGCTGTCTTCATTCTTCATCTTGGGCTTTTAAGTGGGAGTCCATCTTGAATCTTCAACTTGAATCTTCTCAAAATTACAATTTTGAATTACAAAAATAAACCTATTTACATTCTAATTCAAAATATGCCAAAATTAAAAATATTACAAGATGGGAGATTCGAGATCTCAAAATACAACCAAAAATTATGTTTCCTTTCATTACGGAAACACAATCTTCTAAGGCCACACTAGTAAATTACAACCGTTTGTACAATTAATGCGAAAAATAAACCATTCATTCAAACATCCATTCACAAGATATAAATATAGCATCAACTAAACAAAATAAAACCAAATGCATACTATCTATATCTATATAAAAGATTAAAAAGGAAGTTTTAAGTAGCTACTTAACATGTTTGCACGCCAAATTCACTTATGTGCTTGACACGTCAGCGTGTTTTCTTAAAAAAAAATGCCACGCAAGAGCCTAATCTTACCGGCCTATTTGTTTTGCCGCTAGAATACACCAAAATTAGTATTCAATACTAAAGAAACCCTTGATTACCCCTCTTGAATTCACAATGACTACCCCTCTTCAATTCACCATAACTGTCAATAAATCCTACTTCACTATGCCTTTCAATGGTTTCCAGCATGAAGTTTTTACCTATTGGATATTCTCCCCGAAAGCTTTGGTTATCTTCAATTCTACGCTGTCATCGAATTGCTCCAAGGTTGACCGTTGGCAAATATCAAGCTCCAGGTACTTCCAATGATTGTCCGACGACGTGGGGTAACTTAATGCATATTAGTTAAGGATTCGGGAAATGTTGCTGATTTGTGCATTTTGTCTACTGCATTTGTGTACTCTAACTCTAATCATCGATATTGAGTGATGATCGTCTTTGGTTTCGTAACTTATTGCATTTTATTGGCGTTTTTGAGCTGCTATAGATTAAAATAGGGTCTGATTGTGTATTGTTATCGCTACTTTTAGTGGGCCAATACTTTGGTTTCGTTACTCTGTGCTCATTTTAGGCTGATTTCGGTCACAGAGGTTAACCATTTTGTTTTTGAATTGTTGCTTCAATTGAGAATTAACGCAAAACCAAGGTCCTCTTACTCTCGATTCTTTGTTTCTTGCTTATATGTTTTTGGGCATAAAACCACAGTAGCCTGTCGTCTATCACAATAGGAAACTGTTATATTAGGTAGTGTCTTTGCACTTTCACACTGTTGACTAACCCACGTATATTTATATGGTGTTGCTGTGCTAAACCGTGCAGCAAGGTACCCTAGGATTCAAAACATATTATCCAATGTTGGCAGAAGCCCCACCTGTAGATTGGGGAAACGTTGAGGGGTCTCGAACAGAATCCCGACGAAATCGATACAGACGTCGTTGGATACTTTGTCATCAAAGAAGAAAAGGCAGTCTCTATGGTACGGAAATACACTCATCTCTTTTCTTGACTACCACGTATCACTCCTATTTCAAGATTGGCAGGCAAATTGGAAACATTCAACCACATATTACAAAGCTAAACCGACAAATTAGACTATCCATAGTCACTGCACGGAAAAATCAAAGGCTACTTCAGCCGAGGATAAGCCGGAAACCCTCGAGGCAAAAACGGAAGCGAAAACAACCCAACCCCAAACTTGGCAATGGGAAAAAAGGTCCAATTGTTTTTAAAATAATTGATTTATATATTATTTTGTATTTTTCCACAGCAAAATGTTTAAACTGATGTTTCAGTCCCTTACTTTGCGCTTACTAATTGTTCCGCTGACATATGCAGCACTACTGAATGGTTCAAATGAGGGAGAAATCGCCGACCAATTACAAAAGGGCCGAAAAGTTACCGGTGAATGTAGCCGTACGGAAAAATCACAAAAGCGGGGAGTACTTCCTGATAATGATGGTTCAATTCTAGACTGTATTTTCTTAAATTTTATTTTCTGATATGAAGTGAATACTTTGCACAGTAGTATGAGTTAATTCTTTTGTTTTCCACTGCTAAACCCCATGTTTCATAGCAGCATTTTTTTACTCACAGTGTTACTATTTTCAGGTCTCAACGGCGGCTGTTAAACAACCCATGAGGCCATCGGCGACAGAGATTGACATTGTCAGCGAATGTAGCAGTGCATCTAAATCTCAACGGCAAAAACTGCCTCCTGCATATGGAAGTAGAAAAACAGGTCCACCATTGAAACTTATGACCTTTGAAAGTTATACTCCTTTTTCAGTTAGTTACTTTGCGTATACTTATTATACTTATTTTTCCTCCGACATTTGCAGCACTACCAAATGGCTCTAATGCGGGAGTAACTGCAGAGGACAGTAAGTTTGCTGGTGAATGTAGCGGCACGAGAAAATCTCAGAAAAAGGGATTGCTTCCAAATAATGATGGTTCAATAATTATATACCTTTTATTTATTTATTTATTTATTTATTTTTACCTATGAGGTGGATACTTAACACAATAGTATGAGTTAATTATTTTGGTTTCTACCATTATCATTTAGAAAGTTATATTCCAGGTTTCATAGCAGCATTTTTTAGACACAATGTGGTTGCTTTTTACAGGTCTCAATAACTAATCTTCCGCTGGAAATGTCAAACCAAGGGTGCGTGCAAGGCGTGCTGTTAAACAACCCATGAGGCCATCGACGACAGAGAGCGACATTGTCGGTGACTGCAGCAGTGCATCTAAATCTCAGCGACGGAAACTGCCTCCTGCAAATGGAAGCAACCAAACAGGTCCGCTTTCTGAAATACTGTTTTATGACCTTTCGATGTAACTAGAAGATGCGTACTCAATTTCCTGACATCTATCAATGTGATCGTGTTAATTAGTGCGCGTGTACTCATTGTCGTTACTATCCACAGCACATGTCAGCGGCACAACTGGCGAACAACTTGCTGAAAATTTAAATGTGCTGACACCTGGAGCGAGGAATGATAAAAAGAAGAGAAATCCGAAAAAGGGAAAATGCACCACTGTAGTTGGAGTTAAAAATGCAACTAAAACTCAACGAAGGAGAAAAAATGTCGTGCACTCAGGTCGCAATGATGCATATGCTGACTTGAATTTCTGCTATTGTGTTTCATGCAGATTCGTGTTGATCATTAACTTACGGTGGACACTAATTTCTGCTATTTTGTTTCATGCAGATTCGTGTTGATCATTAACTTACGGTGGCAGATTCGTGTTGATGCATATGCCGACTTGAATTTCTGCTATTGTGTTTCATTCAGGTCAAACGAAAATCAAATAAATCGTGACTGGGAAAAAAGAACATTAATGGACACTAATTAAAACAAATGAATGACAGGGAAGACGAACTAGAAGAAGTGAAGTATATCGCCAGTAGCATAGGCGAGGAAAAAGAAGAACCTGAATACAAAACCATCGAGGAACTAATGCAGATGGACATGCCAGATGAGGTAAGCCAAAAACAACTTTATTTTTAAGACGAAGGTTTTAAATAGATACACGGGATGTACGCTAGCAAAAACAAATACAGACGAATATTAAATAAATTTGATGTCCGTGGCCATTTTAGGAAGTAGTATGAATAACACTGATATATAGAAGTGCAAGTAAAACTCTTTGTACAACTGACGACAACTGCTGAAATTGGCCAACAGAAAAAACAATACATATGCAGCGGGACAATCGAAGAAATGCGGACGGATGTCGAGTCTCCACTCGGCGTTCGGATCACCAGCAGTTATGTATTAACTGCATAGGTGATGTTGTTCTAATCTTCATCCTTCAATTCTTCTATGTATCTTACACAAAAAGAGAAAATTAGTGATTTTCCATCTTTTTTTTTTTCTTCATCTCAAAGTCTAAATTTATGCCCAAGATTCGACAATACCATTTTTTTCACAGGTTCTTAGTCAATACTCCGTAATAGGTCACCAATTTTTCCCATCTATCTTTCAAATTAGGGATTTTCTACTGCAATTGATTTAGATAGTACTCAATTTATTTATTTTCTAAATTGTACTCTTAAATTGACAATACCAAATTCAATTAATTCACTCAATTTGAAGATTCATACTTCCACTTTTGTTTCCCCCAAATCAATTTCAATGCAAATTGGTCGTAAATTTTTATTTATTTATTTATTATTATTATTATTATTATTATTATTATTATTATTATTATTATTATTATTATTATTATTATTATTATTATTATTATTATTATTATTATTATTATTATTATTTTGTTTAGTCTAAATTTTGTGTAGTCTTTTAGCTCAATCTGGTAAAGCATTGTGTGAACAACACAAAGATGTAGGTTCAATTCCTACAAAGACTTTGTTTTTTTTGATGAAAATATGAAATTGAGTCTCCAATGATTGCACACAATTAATTTGTTGCAGTTCACTTCATCAATGGCGTTGAAATCTCGATGATAATTGATAAGGCTGCGTTGTTAACCAATTACTCCATCAGTTTGGTTTTATTTTTATTTTTCAATATTTTACTGAGCATAAATCTAGGCCCTTAAATAAATAGACGGACATGATTATAACAACTGCACTTGTGCAGTTAATGTGAAACGGCTGGTGATCCGAACGCCGAGTGGAGGTACATGTCATGCCCAAGATGCAAAACAGGCGTAGATGAGGGCATGAATTGTCGCAACTGCAACAAGAAAACAGACAACCCCATCCAAAGGTAACTAACTCATATCACAGAACAAACTCATTATTAAAAACACGCAAAGCATGCTAAAATAGTCACAGGTACAGAATCGTAATGTCTATAACGGATGGAAGCGCATCAGCAAGCATAGTGTTATTCCACAAAGAAGCCGAAAGGGTGATAGGGAAGCCAATAGAAAAATTAATGAATGTGTATGAAAAGGTAAATAACACAAACACAAACTGTCAAAAAATAAAATAAAAGCAGCACTAACCAAACAAAAACATTAAGACGGAAAAGAAGAGGTCTACGAAATACTACAAAATGTATTGGGAAAAAAATACAAGTTCAAGGTCAAGATAGGGGAAAGCAAGTACAACAATGAAAGAGAACTAAAAGGTCAAAAAGCAATAGAATATGATGAACAATGAGGACGAGGACACGCAAAACAAACGACACAGGAAGCTCATCATAAGAGACGACACCGAATGAACACAAAAAAAAGACTACCGAGAGCTCAACTAATAAAGATCCTAATGTATTGTTTACGCCATCATGTTTTGCTTTACTCATTTTTTCATTCCATTGTTGTAAACATTTCAGAAGTTAGCTGTTTTGGGATAAATAAAACGATTAATAACTTTAACTATAGAGACTGCAATTTCGATCTTTCTGATGAAGGACCTAGAACAGCTTCAATACTTTACAGAACAATTGGGAAACCCAAAAACTATTCTTTATGTTTAAAGCCTTTGGATTGACATTAAATTGTAGTGAATCAAACTGATTCAAATGGGTGTGCAAACAAAGTAGGATAGTCAGACAACTAGACTAAAGAGCAAAGTCAAAACACTAACAACATACACTACGCCAAAAAGGCCCTAAAATAAACAAACAATGGACCAAAAAAAACAGACTAAAGTCAAACAAACAACCAACGGATGCAAACACACACTACAACCCGTGATTCCACGGGTCATGGAACTAGTTGATTATATATATCCAAACCACCTCTTTTAAATGATTATCATTATGCAACAATTCCTTAATTGTTCATAATATCTTATAATCAAAACAATAATCCAAAAGAAATAACTTATATTATCATTATAACATAAATTAGATCAACAATAATATTTTAAACTACTTTAAAATATTAGGTATCATATTTATTATGAACTGCTTCATAATAACATAAAATATTAACTTTATGAAATAACAAAAATTGTGAAATAATTATTTCCAAAAAAAAAAACTTTTCGGCCAAATTATAACAAAATACCGAAATTAATTAATTTTTTTTTTTTATTAAATTGAATTATACGGCCAAATAAAAAAAAACAAAAAAAAAATTTCCCAAAAATTTAATTCGGCCAATCCCATTCAAAACAAGAATTAAACTGTTTTAATTCGTTTATGCTAATAATTAGATCGATACTAACTCAATTTTAATCCGTATTAAACATTGACTTAAGAAATTCAATTTAACCTTTTAAATTAAACAACTTAAAACTAATAGATCTAATGATTAGCAAACAATATGTTCATTAACATATAAAATTTGGTCCTTTTATGTTTTAATTCAATCGGTATTAAATCAAAACTAATGCAAATTCATATGAGATAATTTTAACATCTTAAAACATCGATAATTATGAATTAAACGGACCAAAACAAGCCAAATCAAAAACAAAAACACACGGCATTACTACAAAACAATTCGGCCATGTTTGTAATTTGTTTAAAAATTATGCAAAAATCGATTTTTATGAAAACCTTATAAAAATTTCATGTGCCCTAAGGCTCTGATACCACTTGTAGGTTTATATCCGTATATAGACCCTTTAAATCCACAGGATTATAATGAAAAACTTTATAAGATTTAAAGTCATAAAAGAAATTGCATAACATAAATTAGAGATTTAGAATTAACCTTTTAATCCTAGTAAATTGGCCTAAGAACAATACCAAAAGTATGGTATCTCCTAATTGAAACACCCAAGATGAGTCTAAGATATGCCTTTGAATTTGCTAGAAGAATTAGAGAGAAAACTGATTTTCTTTCTCAAGGATTTTGTGTTGTAAAAGTGATGAGTGAATAAGATGAATTAGAGAGCAATTACAAGAGAATTAGGAAAGGTAATATACTCTCCCTCTTCTTGCCTCACACGTCCAAACACTATCTTTTGGGGAGAATATTTTCTCTCCAAAATCTAGCTTATTGACCAAGAAAACATTATGTATCTGGACACTTCTGTTTTGGTCAATTTAGCTTATAACATAATGCAATTTATTAATAGTGTCATCTGTATGGACCGACTATAATATGTTATAAATATCCTTATATTTATAATTTACTAATTAATTATAACGGTTTATATTTAATTAGCTTGCATTATACACAACAATTAAATATAACATTTTATATTCAATTCACGAATTACATTTAATTCGCATTAGCTAAAATTATTTAATCAGTATTAAATAGCCGTACCACCATTACACTGACTAACATTTTAGTCAGTAACATCATCACATTGACTAACATTTTAGTCACATTTGACTAACCTTTTAGTCTACAACACTGACTAACCGTTTAGTCATTAAGTAAGGCATCAATATGATCATTTTCTCAAATAATCATATTTCTCAAACACATCCTTTAGGTGTGACTCTTAGGGACCAGTTGATTACCGCCATCTGTATGACAATAACGTCAAACTTATCTAGCAAGCCAACCGTTATCGATAAACGTTAATCAACTGATTAAATACGAAATGTACCCTGTGTACCTTTAGAGATTTATTTATGTTATTGCACTAACTGTGGAGGACACTAACTCCAACAATGTTTCCTTTCAATTGATGTTCTCCTTCATCTTTTGTTTGTTATTTTGTTTGATCAGTTGTTATGTTCATTTTATGCTATCTTCAGCTTTGTCTTTAGTTGAAGTTATAATACTATTATTGACAATTTCTTTATGAATTCATCTTTAGAAATATCACTTAGTATCACAAGTTGTGATTAATTGCTTCATATATTTTTTTAAGCATAGCATATGTTTACTTTTACAATGTACGTGATTGATTAGCTGAATAATGTCAATTTGTTTGCTGTGGTTGATAATATCATATAACATTCACAATAGTATCACATTGTATAATTAATAGTATCACATGAGTTTTTTATTATTAATTGTGTGTGTCACTTTGTTTTGCTAGGATTTAGTGACTTAACCTTAACCTTAACCTTTGCCAAAGAAATCATGGAAGTTGATGAAGTTCATGGTGAAAATCACCTTTCTTTGAGAGTGGCTTGTGGAGGTTCTAAGTATAGGGTTAGAATTATCGTCAGTCAATTTACACCTAGAGTAGGACAATTTTCGCTACGTTGAATGAGTATTAGTCTTCTCGATTATTGTGCATAGTTTGTTGATTAGTTATTCCGACTCAATCTTTGGTAGACATGTGTGCTTTCATTGTGTTAAAAATACTATTTTAATTCTTGGTGAACCAATTGATTTTTTGGCAGTTGGGGAGCAGCAAGATAAAAAGAGTATTGTTTGTGAGATTCGCTTGGATGATGGGATTGAGCCCGTGACAAGAAATGTAGAAGAAGACTCGCATTCGTTATTTAATTGATCACTTTAGTTAGTCTTTCGCTGTATTAGCAATCGTCATTGTGTTTACTTTACTCTCTTCAGATTTCCATTTAATTCAAGTAATAATCGTATATTGACACTGCACGTTCTCCGTGAATTTATGTTTATTTATGTCTTTAGTCTCTCACCTTCTAATTGATTGCAGCATAATTATATATTAAGTATAACATAGTGTGTAATTTTAGTTTGTATTTGATTTCCTTAGCTAAATAATGTCAATTAGTATGTTGTCGTACTTTATAATTAACAGTATCATACTTTATCATTAACAGTATCATACCTTATAATTAACAACTAGTGGTGTACCCCGTGGAATCCACAGACCGATTCGCTCACATTTTAATACGTATTTCTTGTGGGTTATCTATTGTGTTTGTGCATGTAAATATTATAGTCACTAATAATTATTAATTTCCATCTAAAATTTCAAAATAATCTCTTAAATGAATAGACATAATATGAGTTCTAGGCGAAAAACATCGAAAATGATACATATTATGTCGACTGCATATTACATACTATGTACTACACAATCAGACAATTAATGAAATCATAAATTCTTCGCAAAGATGCAACTGCGCCTTTGAGGCAAAGATGAGCGCAAATCGTGACGCCAAGAGTTAGAGCTCAAATTTCATGGACTTTTACTCCTAAGGACAATTACGAAATTGTTTAGGTATTGAAGACATATTTTATTAAATGAGAAGAAACTAATATTGTGTCCTAAAAATATGGAGGACTGTTACTACTGTATCCTTTTTAGTGTGAGTTGTTTCTCAGTTACCCATCGTTCCATTTGTAGTTTTTCTTTGTTGTTTTCATATTTTGTGGGTTTCCTTCACTTGGGTGTTGTTGTGTCTCCTTTGTGGCGCTTTGTTTGCCTTTTCTTCTGTGTTTCTTTGCATTCATCGCTTGTGTCATCCTTTCTTGCTTGGATTTATTTGTCGTTAATGTTTGTTTTTATACTAGTTTTTGTCCTGATTTGATGGTTACGTACTTGTTTTTTCTGGTGCCATATGATGCTGTTGGTTGTTTTCTTTGGTGTTGATGGGTCCTTTCTTGTTCTGCGTTTTGACTTTCTTTGGTGCTTTCCTGCGTTTGTATGTTTTTTTTTGTTAGTTTTTTTTTACATTGTGTGGTTTTGTTTGTGTTTTTGGTGTTTTTACCTGTTCTTGGGTGATGTTGGTGTTGTCTGTTACGTCGTCTTGTTTGTGTTATTCCATTGTTTTTTGGACTTTCAACTCTTTTTCGTTGTTGTACTTGTTGACTCCTACCTTAACTTTGAAGGTATATTGTTTGCCGATACAACCTTGTAGTATTCGGTACATTGTTCTTTTTCGTCCTCCTACTGTTAGGTTGCTAGTTAGTTAATTTTGTTTGTTATATTTCGGTTGTTTCCATATATATCAATAGTGTGTAGGTATCTTACCTTCTCGTTCATCGCTAGGAGTCTTTCGATGGGTTTGGTGACGACTTTTTATGCTTCTTTATTGAATAGCACAACGGTTGTTGTTTCTGTTTCATCTGATATGGCGACCTTGAGTTTGCACCTGTATTGGCATTTTAGTTTAGTGAGTCCAGTTTTCCCCTTTTTTTGATTAGGTGTATTTTTCTCGGATTGTTGTACTTATCTTTGAATTGGTCTGCTATCTTTTTGATGCATTGTCGGTAATAGCCTTTTTCGTCTAATCGATTTTGCACTCGTGGTAGGATACATATCGCTAGTCCACATCTGTTCGTACTTCTGTTATTGTCCTGTGTCATAGGTATTGTTTGTCCTGTTATGTTTTCCCATGTTAGGTTTTTCTGGAGGGGGTTATTGTTGATGAGGTTTGTTTTGTGTTTGGCTATTTTTTTCGCCTCGAGTTCATCACGTTGGCCAGTTTGCTCGAAGGCCACTATCTTGACTTTTCTTTGTATGTCATCCCTGTAAATTTGGCGATTTTATTAGTTGGTTGAAGTACTGTGGTTTATTTAGAAGGTGATTAATTTCATTTTGGGTTGTTTACCTTCCATGATTTGGTTTGGCTCGGATATGTTTAAGTTGAAGTACACCTTTGTGGCGTATGTTGACTGTAGTTGGTTTGCACCTGTACATTAATGATTTTGTGACGTAGAAGGTTGGTCATAGTCACGTATAATTGTTTTGATATGAAAAGGGTCGACTATCCCTCGTGCTATATGAGATATTGCATGTTTGTTCACACGTATGTGTTTATTGAATGGATCATGATTAATGCAATATATAACGATCGAAATGTATCAAGTTTTATATATCATGTTGTTTACGTTATATGAAATTGGTATGAGTTATGCTTAAAATATGATTTGAAATGTTTTACGTTTTAATAATCATGTATTCCTTAGATACTTTATATGTGTTATGCTATAATTACACATGTATATGATAATGCTACTTCGTATATGTTTATTGTTATGGGTTTATAAGGCTTAGCGTGTGCGAGATGAAATCGAGTCTTACGGGTTGTACGTAGGTACTCTGAGGTTAATTGACGATGAATACCAGAGGATTGAAGGTCTTCTTTTGCATTTTTAGCGATGGTAAATTAATAACCATGTTTATCTATAACCTTGATTATGTATTTTGAGTTGTAAGACGATTACAGCTGGTTTTGTAATACAAAGTACTTAATTAATATTTCCGCCTTAATTTAATTAAGTCACGAAAAACCGGTTTGTTATAATATTAGTTAAGAATAAAGATCAAACATATTGGGTACATTCGAATAAAAGATACAATTAATTTGTTAAAATAAAATAAATAAAAATAAAATTAAGGGAAAAAATAAATTATTTTTAGATGATGACTTACATTTTAGTTATAAGAAAGTTAATTAAATTAAAAATAATGACAATATGTTTTTTTGGTTCAAGTGTAAATTTATGATATTGTAAATATATAATTTAAAAATAATTACTATAAAGATCACATTAAAACACTACAATTTCTCATAGATTTTTGACTGTGTAGAAATAACAATTTAAATGAATATATTTACTTTATTCATCTCCTTTCATACTATAAAACCTTGATGAAAAAATACATCACAATTATATTTTTACACCCTTCTCAAACATCATCTTTATATATTAAAAGTTAATTTTTAAAGTCAAAGATGGATGAAACAAATATCAAATAATCCGCCTTGTATTTATCCCATCATTCAAAAATAATTAACCAAAAATTAGCAACACATCGATTATACCTTGGTAAGTGTGGATTTTTTTATTTTTCGATTTGTTCCTGCAAAGATAAAAATTAGTTAACATTGTACTATATATAACGTTAGAGGAAAAAAAAAAAAAAAAAAATCAAAGCCACAAAATCAAAAGCAAAATGTATCTAAATATAAAATTTTAAACATTATGAAAATAAATGATGCATGACTTATAAAATTTTGGAAACTCTAAAATAATAAATTTGATCCACCTTGTATTTATCCCCTCATTAAAAAATAATTATCAAAATTTTCCTCAAAAATAAAATAAAATAAAATAAAATAAATTAATAGAATAATCAACACATAAATTATACCTTGATAATTATTGTGAGCTTTGTTATTTCCCGATTCATTCCTACAAATATAAAAAATAGTTAACATTCTACTATAAAACAACAGTATGGGAGGAAAAAAAAATCAAAGCTACAAAATCAAAAGTCAAATGTGTCTAAATATAAATTTATAAAATTATTGAAATAATTTGTGCATGACTTTGAAAGTTTTGGAATTTCTAATATAATATAAACTAGTGGCGTGCTCCGTGGAATCCATGGATCGAGTCGCTCACATTTCAATACGTATTTCCTGTGGGTTGTCAATTGTGTTTGTGCATGTAAATATTATAGTCACTAATAATTATTAATTTCCATCTAAAATTTCAAATTAATCTCTTAAATTGATAGACATAATATGAATTCTAGGCGTTAAACATCGAAAATGTCACATATTATGTCGACTGCATGTTACATACAATTTACTACACAATCGGACAATTAATGAAATCATATGTAACACCCCGTGTTAATTTAATTCATTAATTAGCCATCAATTTCTAATTTCAAAGCCTAAATCAAATCCTAAGCCTTTTAGCCTTCAAAATCACAATTTTTGCTAAACTTTTGTTTTGTAAAATTTATCGACTTTCTTAAAACTTTTGAAAAACTTTTGAATAATAAAATAAATATTTTAGTCTTAGAATTCAAAAGTAGAAATATTTCGAAAAATCGTCAAGCCTTGCAAGCTTAAACTTTTATCGCTTTTGACACCCGACTATTTTTTTTAAACTGATAAATTTCGCAAAAACTTTTTAACATCAAAATATCATTAGGAAGCTTCCTAAATTAGTCAAATAAGGCAACTAAGACTTTGATGTCATAAATCTATTTTAATTAAACATTATTTACTAAATAACCTAAACTAACCTAATTCATTTAACCTAAATTATACTACAACATGATTCATTATTTTCACAAGTGTAAAAATCAATATTACTCCCTCCAAAACAGCCGAGATATTACATCCCTTTGCTCCCTTTATTTTTCTTCCATTTTATTACAAAAACCTCTTAAATAAAAACACTAATATTATCCTAATAATCTCTAGTATATTTTAGCTAATTAGTGGGTATTTGGAGCTCATTATTTACGGGTTTTTCTTGAAGGTGAAGACGGGTTTGAGGGTGAAGCTTTAGACCTAGATAATATTGTCGATCCGGACAACCAATAAACTTGCCGATTAAGGTGACTAACTATGTCTTATATTATCCTTTTAGTAAATTAGTTTGTTTTGTTATTATAATTTTATGAGTATGATTTTTATGTCAAATATGTTAAACATCATGATTGTGTGCTTGTATGTTTAGGTGAAATATAATAAAATGATAATAAATAAGTTATGTTGATAATAGATTAGTTGTAGTAAAATGATACCATGTGTAGTTAATTTATTTTTGAGCATTTTTAAATTTATGTTCATATGATTTTTATGTTTAGTTATGTTTTAATTGAGTAGTAGTTATATATAAAAATTATGTGAAATATTAAAAATGAGTTTAAAGTGATTAAAAATGAAAAATAAAAATTGTATGTCCATATATACATATCACGGCTTTTCCCTTTATTTTTACTAAATATTCACTTTTAATTTTTGTAAATAATATGTAGTGTTAAGTTAGTTAAAATAGATGTACTCATGTTTAAAAAAAAATTAAATTCGGAAAATAAATTATAAGTTGTTAAAATCAAAATATGTGTTCTTGAACTTTATTAAGATCTTCATGAGTGTTCTTATATTCTTCATGTTGATGTTCATCATGTTTACTCATTTTGATCTTATTATATTTTATGTTTGTTTATAATTTGTGTTTATGTTTAGTTATTGTTTTACATATTACTTAGTAGTATACTATAAATCAACTTAAACATTATAAATCATTTAGATTAAAAAGTTAGAAATTTAAAGTGTTGAAAAACACTATTCATAATTATAAATGAAACTTTTAGTAAATTTCATTTTAGTTTAAATCGTTTTAGTATAATTAGAATAATTAAAATATAAAGACTTTAAGTTAAAAACCGATAAAATCAAAAAAATGAAAATTTAGAAAACCCTAGGCTTGCTCACGGCATCTCCTTTATTTTTAGGGTTAAAATTTGTTTTATCACTTTTTAGTTTATTGTTAATATAATTTAATTATTAGTTAATAAGTTAGATTTAAGAAATTAAAAGAAATAAATCAATTTTGACACATATATCATATCACACGACATTTCCATTTTTAATGGACTAAATTTGACTAAAATGAAATTATCACTAAGTCACTAAAGTTAAATAGTAATTAGAATTGAAATTTTGTATAAATCGTTTTAATTATAAATGAATTATTATAAACCAATGAAAATATGTTAACCGTTATAAAAATGAATTAAATCGTGTGATACTACCTTTGCTATTGGATTATTGAATTTGGACATTGTGGAACCCGGGAGGGACCCCAACTCGGCGTCTTGCTTAAGGGCGGATTTTAAAGTTAAGAAAGATTAAGTTGGAAAAACCTTTAAGAACTGTTATGGAGTCGCCACCTAATTATCGCGGAAATTAGGAACCTGCTACCATGTTCTAAGTTAAAAACATGTTCTTAGATTTTGGAGCACGCCGACACCCCTAGATCTAAGGCTGTGAAACCAGATTGGATTCGGGGTGAGGGTACTTTAGAAAAAGAGTTAATTCAAATAATGATTTATGAAAACCTTTTAGAAAAGCCTATGTACAAATAGCCTCTACTGACCTAGAACAATCCTTGTAAAATGATATTTGAGCCAATGTTATCGCTACGTACAAGTGCGATAAGTTTGTAAAAGAATGCAGATGCAGATGCAAAAAGATTGATTAAAACCCTCAGTTTAGCATGTTTAACTTGTTAACGAATACGGTTCAGTTAAAGGTCGAATTCATTGTTTAAGTTGATTTAAATGCAAAATAAGAAGGTGCAAGATGCATGCAAATAAAATAAAGTTCAATTGTCCATTGGTTTATTTTATAAGGTCGGTTGCTTATGCGACTTTGGCGTGTCATCGGATATGGAGTGTACCCGAAGTAAATAGAACACTTGGAGTGCAAGCGCGCTGGGTGCCAAAGCCGGGGGGGGCGCTAAAGTGTAGACCCCTTTGTTAGTCCATAGAAAATAAGAAAAAGCTTTGATCCAAGTGGATCGGTACCTACCTTGTCCTGACGCTTCAGATCTGGGCAGAGCTTCGCTTCTTGAACTTAAAAGGAGGATGAATTCAACACGGGATGGTGTGTTGAACTCAAGGATTTGAGTGCTTGAGGCTTTTGTGGATGCAAAAGTGCAAGATGAGAGAATTTGTGGTGTAAAGGATGTATTATGGTTGTGAATTGTGTGTAAAAGATATGTATCTGAGATCATGTTACGAGGTTGGGTATAGGGGTGTATATACTATAAAAGACCTCGGAGAAATTAGGAAACCGGGGATAAAAACAGGCCTGGGAACCGCATAGGCTTATGCGGTTGCCTGGACAAACCGCATAGGCTTATGCGGTTGCCTCACCAAACCGCATAAGCTTATGCGGTTCGAAGGTTGGGTTTTTTGTGTATTTTCCTAGTTTCGGTTGAATTATATCTTAGAAAGATTTCGTGATAATCTCAAACGTGTGGCTCAAGAAAACCTCTAGGATATTTCTGAGATATTTTGTGATGCTTAGGGCTTTGGAGTGCGGGCCAAAGGCTGGGTTTGGGCTCGGTTTTGGGCCCGAGACCCGAAAAAATGAAAAGGGTGTATTTGCATAGTTTTTGTGGAATAAGATAAGACGTGAAGCCGTATTTTGCGTAAGAGGGGGCCAAAGGGGAGATTTAGCCACCGGGCCTAAATTTAGGAATTTAGGGATGCTGAATTAGACCTTGTTAATGTAAAAGGGCTAATTGTAGTGTAAATGCGAAGCTCATGCCAAATGAAGCAGGACCAGGACCTAGCTAGACTCCAAATGGACAAAATGAACTTTTATTTAAATGTGATGTGAAGCGACCTTAATTATTTTAACATTTCAAACGACTCAGAATGAATTCGACATTAGTTAGAACCGTTTAAGTCAACGTTAAACATGCGTAATAAAAGTCCGTGATACATCACAGGGTTTTGTTTGGGAGGGTACGGATATGGGTATCCACAGAGCCCCCAGTTTGACTGAGCTCGGACTAGAGCGAAAGTCAAACTCCACGACCATATCCGGACCATTACAGTCTCGATATGATCAGCGGGACGAAGCATGTGTCCACGGGCGAGACGAGGACTTCGAACCGGGCTAAGCGGGGAGGGGCGTGCGCATTTTAAGGACTTGGCGGTCCGTGCATGCTATAAGGGCCTGCCGGCCTGCTGGATGTCTTCGTCGTGCTTGTCGTCGATGTCGTTGCCTGTGCGTGTGCTTGGTGTCGTCAGATGCTGATGCTGGTGCTGGTGCTTGTAATGTCTTCGTATTGCATGTGTTGAATGTAAAAGGGGCTAGAGTGCTGGGTGCGTAAGGGTGTTCGTGTAGGTGTCAGTGTAGGTCTCGTAAAAGAGCGTCTGTGTAATGCTTGTGCTTGAACTCGCCGAGGAGCGTCTATGTAGAGTGAAATGCTTGGAGTTAGGTGTATATTGCGGGGTGCTTGTGCTTGGGCTCGCCGAGGAGTGTTTATGTAGTCGTAATTGCATACGATCGCCTTCCGTGGAGGAGAAAGTGATGTAATGCTCGTGAAGAGCGTTCGTGCTTCTGCTTCTGTACCGTACATTAAATGCTTAATATACGCGTATGGCGGACTGTAGGTGACGCCTTAACCCAAATACGGGACGTACTTGGAGTTGTATTAGGGCTAGGATGAATCAGGAATCGGAAAGTAGGCGTAAAACGAGAAAAACCCGAGAAAAGCCAGGGGCAGGAACCGCATAAGCTTATGCGGTTCAGGGGACAAACCGCATAAGCCTATGCGGTTTCCCCAGTTGGCTGCTGGGGGCTATATAAGCACGAGCAAACCGTGAGTGAAGCTCATTGTATCATTTCGGTTTTTCAACTCAAAAAACGTCATCTTGCGATTTCTCAACCGATTTTGCTCATTTTTCTTGCGTTGCCTTGCTATGGAACGAGGTATTGCTCCATTTTAACTTGCTTTTACGTTATTTGTTGTTGTAATTAGCTAGTTTTGCCTTGAAATGTTGAAAAGACGGGTTTTGAATGAAAACCCGAGTTTTGCTTGAAATTTGCCGTTTGAATGCTTGAAATTGACGTTATTGTGTTGCATTATGCAATGCTAGCATGTATGTGTGAATTGATTGTGATTTAGACCGTCTTTGTGTGAAAAACGTCCAAATTAGGTTTCGGGCCCGAAAACGAACCCGGAATTTCCGACCCGGAATTTCAATTAAACTTCGGTGTAGGATGCCCATAGTGAGTATAGCATGCCTATAGCGTTAGTTTTGCGAAAAAGTCGAGTTAAGGCTTTCAAATCGCCGTCTTAAGTCGTAGTTATACGGAGTAATTAAGGCGAATTGGGGGTTTTTGATCGGAGTGACCAAAATGCAATTGCTTGTAATGGGTAGTTGTTGGGGGCTATTATGGCGTGTAGAAACCATAAAGTTGTAATTTTGAGGTGTAGAGAACGGTTTTCGGCTTAATTATGAATTAGGCCTAAAAATGCTCTGTAGGGCGTATAGTGTAATGTGTAGAGGGATGTATATGTATTATGTACGTATTATTTGTGTGTATTTGTGTATGTGTATGTATTATAGATGTATGTGTTGGTTGTGTTTTGGTTGCAGGAGAAGATTCCAGCCGTGTTACGAGATCGAGGTCTCGTAAGAGTACTAGTTCGAGGACTGAGGGAGCCTCTAGCTCGCATAGCTTGAGGCGTACGCGTAGCGAGAGGGAGGCCGACCCTCGTGACTTGTCCACGAGACGTGGGCAGGCACGAGGTAGGGGTCAGGGGAGAAATGTCCCTGTGCGTGATCCTGAGGACGAGCTTGCTCAAGAGCTGGTGGATGAACTGGAGGCCGAGATGGATGTTGTCGAGGAGGAGGCTGAGGAGGTTGAGGAGGTTGCGCCCAGGGCGAGTAGCTCTAGGCCGCGAAGATCACGTGTGAACAGGGCCTTCGCGAAGGGTTGGGATGGCCACAACCTTCTGCTTGCTCCGGAGAGACACGTTTCCTATCGAGCGACGATGGGTTGGGATAAGGGCTCGATGAGGACTTTCTCGGGCGTCTCGTCCGTAATGTGTGTGTTTGAGGAGAAGCTTTCGCCG
This sequence comes from Dianthus caryophyllus, assembly GCA_023091065.1. Lineage (NCBI taxonomy): Eukaryota > Viridiplantae > Streptophyta > Magnoliopsida > Caryophyllales > Caryophyllaceae > Dianthus > Dianthus caryophyllus. Next base: position 4,140,921 of record CM041530.1, read on the forward strand.
AGGGCGCAAGCTTGGGTGCTACGTAGTGCTTTTGGCCCATTGGTCGGCCACTGGAGGGAGATTGCGAGGAAGAAGCAGACGGCGAACCTGATGTTGATCAGGGCCTTCCTGGACAGGTATTGGGACACCACGACGACGTTCCATATGCCCGGTTTTGAGGCCGGCATTACCTTGTCTGAGTACGCTGTCATGACGGGGCTGCCGTTTGGAGACCGCGACATGAGTTTCGAGTTTGCGCCGTCCGTTGTGGACGAGATTGTGACCGATGCGATCGGCGGCGGTTTGGAGGTGATTTGTGAGGGTGCGCCACCCTATACCTTCAAGACAAGCTATATCCTGGAGTATTTTGAGGGGAAGACCGAGTATGGCCCCTCGGAGTGGAGTGACGAGCAGAATGCTCGTATGTGGTTGTGGTGGTTCGTCAGCGCCGTGTACTTCGGCGATAAGGGCGAGCGGGCATCGACATCGGTCCTTATGCATCTCCTGGATTGGAATGCAATTGGGACGTTTGACTGGGTGACGCCGTCTCTGGGTTTGTGCATTCGTTTCTGTATGGATGCCGTGAGACCGCGGGTCATGGATCGAGGGTCGAGACTGTCCTTAGTCTCGCCTGGATTCTTGATGGAGGTACGTGTTGATTCTGTTTTTGTCTTAGATGCATTGTTGTTCATTTTTGTTGTCTTTGTAACATGTTTTTGTTTCTTGTGTGTGCAGTCGTGGATTCTTAGCCACTTTCCTTTTCTGCTCCCCCCACATGCTGTGAGGATCATGAGGGAGTACCGTGATGCGTGCCAGAATGCGTCTGGCCGTCTTTGCGTTTAGCGGTCGTATGATGAGGTTCGGGATCGCCTGAACCGGATGCGTTTTGATGAGGTTTGTGCTTGAACCATTTTAAATAGAGTGTACTTAAAGTGATTGTATTGTATTGTGTTTTTATGAGCGTGTTTTGTTTTCTTTGTAGTTCGTGCCATTCCCGTGGGGCCAGTATGCGGGCATTCCTGAGGGCATCGGGGCGCGGTTTGCAGTGCGAGAGACCCAGCGCTTGTACCTGGCGACGCCGTATGGGCCGGTTTGGTACCTTGGGGAGCGCTTGGTTTTCCAGGCAGGGTGGCCAGCTCCGGTGGTGCCTAGGGATCCGCCGAGGGTCCTGTTTGAGCGAGGGGTTTCTGCTCAGGATCGGGTGGCGTTGTACGGGGAAGGAGAGTCGGTGAGTCTTCTCTGTCCTGGGGAAGACTATGGCTAGTTTGCGGAGTCTCGGCTTGCTTGTGGGCCGATCGAGGTATGCTTGCTTCTTTTGAGGTGCGTAAGGTAATTTTTGCGAAAAATTTCCCTGACGTGTGTGTTTTGTACTTGTTTTGCAGGAGTTCGATCCTGAGATGGCGGAGCAGCCTGGTGACTTCCCTACCACCGTTGAGTACGACGAGTCTGGTGTGCGTCGTACTTTCACTTTGCCGACGTACTTGCCGGTGACCACTGACGCGGGTATGGACAGCTGGACAGGCAGGGTGAGGAAGGTATGTATTTGTCTTGTATATGTGAGTGAGCCCCCAGTTTGATCGAGGTATGGTTTATAGCGATGATCAAACTTGTGAGCATCATGTTTTTGTGTTACCCCCTCGAGTTTGGCTTAATTTGAGTGAAATTAAGGCAAAGTGGGATTGACTGCGTTTGTTTTGAAATTTCCCCCCTAAGTTTGACTTAATTTGAGTGAAATTAAGGCAAAGTGGGATTGACTGCGTTTGTTTTGAAATTTCCCCCCTAAGTTTGCCTTAACTTCAAAATGGAGAAAAATGTGAACTGTTTTTGTGTTGTGTATCACAGGTGGCTAAGGAGACGCATAAGAAGCTATGGCGGATAGCCAACAGGTGGAGGATGGCTTGGGCTGAGCAGGCAGCTCAGTTGTGTCAGAGCCGGGCTGAGACGGCTCAGATTCGGCGTGAGTTTGACAAGTATCGGCGTCGTCACCCCGAGTGAATTTGTGTATTAAAGATTGTATGAACCTTTATGTACATGTCGTTTGTAGTTTGAACCTTGAACTTGTTGTTGTAGCTTGAACTTGATTGTCGTCGGAAACCTGTTTGGTAGGCTTGTTTGAAGAAATGGTATGATTCCCGAGTGGGATGCAGTGATGTTTATTTTAGATTGTGAAAATGCTTTTGCAAAAAAGTTCATTTTAAAAGTTGAAATGAGCTTGTATGAATGTCGGGAATGTTATGCGTTGACTCGTGGTATGAATCGTATTTGCTAAAGCGAAACGTAATGTTGGTGCGTGGGGGACAACAAAAGGATGTCGTAGCCCAAGGTAGGTTGTAGTGTTTAGGAAAGACGAAATTAGGAAAATTTGAGAAAAACCGGCCCTTGAAACCGCATAGCCTTATGCGGTTATGGGGACAAACCGCATAGGCTTATGCGGTTTGATGTGCAAACCGCATAGAGCCATGCGGTTTGTTGGCTTGGCTGTTAGCACTGTATTTCCATATTCCGGATATTGTTTTCCTATATAAGAAGAGGGGGTGCGTGCCATAATCTTCATTCAACTACTCCTCTTCTTTTTTTTTTTTTTTTTTTAGATTTTTGCTTTCACAAATATATTGGGTATATTTATAAAAGTTTTTTGTTTTTGTTTGAAAAAAATGGAGGAGCATTTTGATGCTCTTTTGAAGAGGTGGACTTCTTCCTTGAGCTCGGCAATGAAGAAGGCGGTGTATGATGATGGTGCGGGTGTTTTTATTGGCTTTCGCCAAATGAAAGTCGATCTTGACTTCCTTGATTCGTGCTTAGATTATTGGGATCCTAGCTTGCATGTTTTTAGGTTTCCCGGGGGAGAGGTGTGTCCTTTGATGGAGGAGTTCTCGGCCATTGCTGGATGGTCGAAACGAACTACTCCTGTGGTTGTAAGGAGTGAGCTATGCTATAACGGGATGTTGCGAAACTTCCTTGGGATGACGAATGCTCATGCTGCAGGTTTGTTTGAGGGAGGCAAGGTAAACATGCTGCTCTTGTGTCAACGATACATGAATAAAGTTGATACTAGTATTTCGGACCGTTCTAAAGTGAGCGCCCTTACTTTGTTTGGTTCATCGTTATGCTTTGCGGGTCCATGCGGATGGAGTGTTCGGAACCGCGAGGTATGCTCGTGTTGTCGAAGAGATGGAAAGGGGATATGATCCTTCTGCGTTGATCCTAGCGGAGACCATCTCGGGCTTAGGCGGCCAGATTATGCTAATCGTGCGAGCTAAATGCAGGGGTTGCGCTAGGATTCTCAACGTTTGGCTCATGGAGAGGCTAGGTGTGTATAAAGCTCTTCCCCTTGGAAGTGTTTTCAAGGCTTCGGCCACGACGTCGCGAAAGATGGAGTGGGCTGATTCTCGGGAGCGTTCGTTAAACTACTACCGGTGGTTTGTGAAGGAAAGCACTATTCGTTGGTACGTGTCTTGGTGGGGTATTACGGCGGTTACGGCGCCGTCCATTGCGAATGCATCTCGTGGGTTGATGTTGTGCGGGTTTGAACGAGGAGTGTGGATTCATCCTCTTCGCTTGAAGAGGCAAATCGGGCTTGCTCAGACCATACCCGAGCAGGATACTCAGGTTGGAGGGGTTGTTGTCTTAAACAACCTGACGATTGATGCTTGGATCCGAGGATGGTCGGACCGTGTTACTTGGGCTGTTCCGGAGCATATAGAGTCTAGCCGTGTTACGGACTTCTATACACGGTGGTATCGCTCCAATGATCCTCGGGAACGGGAGAATCAAAGGAGGAGGGAAAAGAATGGGCCAAGGCCCTCCTTGGCGTATGAGGCGGTGCGCGAAAGGAGGGACTATGGTGGTCTTTGTACTATTGGTGCAGGTGCTTCTACTTCGAGACCGGCGTGGGAAAGGCTTGGACCGAAGGTGACCGTTAAAGATCGTCTAGGGTCAAGGATCGAGGAGCCCCCGGTCGAGCGGGATGAGGGTCCGATCGAGCCCCCAGGTTTTGAGAGATCTACTCCCGTCCTTAGGTCGAAAGTTGTGGCGGATCGGCCTCTTGAAGATGAAGAGGTCAACCCGAAGCGTCAGAAAAAGACTTGAGTAGTTTGTTTTGTTTAATCTAGAAAAATTCCTTTATTTAGATGCATGTTTTAGATTTGAATAAAGCGCTAAGGAGGCTTGTTCCTAGCTCATTTCTAATTTGCGAAAAATTCTAAATAAATTAATAAAACAGAATTAATTTGCTTTTGTCTTGTCTCGTTACTTTCTTTTGTTTTAAAAATGTTCTCGACCTTTTTAAGCTTCGAACATTCGTACTTGTTTTTAAATCCTCGACCTTTTTAAGCTTCGGATCCGTTCGTTGTTTTGTTTTGTGTTGACTGTGCTCTCGAATTTTTAAGCTTTGAGCGTGTCTTTTGTGAGTGCAACGCCCTTGACCTTTTTAAGCTTTGGGCGTGCGTGCTAAGAAAAAGTTCGGTTGTGCTTTTGACAAGCTGCCTACGTATCTGCTTTGAATACAGAATCAAACCGGCGTAGTTCGTGTGATTCGGTTGAGCCTTTTGCAAAGCTGCCTACGTATCCACAGTGCGTGGAATCAAACCGAGCGTAGTTCACCCATGCTAGAGTGAGTTTTGTTTTTTTTTCTTTTTTTCGAAATGCATTATAAAGGTGTTTAGGGGTAGTATTTCTTGAGTTGATCCAGATTTGTTGGTAATCGGAAGTCCTGACCGTCAAGGTCAGTTAGTTTCACGGCTCCTCCGGGAAGGATTTCCTTGACCAAGTACGGTCCGGCCCAATTGGGTTTGAATTTACCTCTTGGGTCGTTGGTAATGGTGCTCGGGTGATTTGAGTACTAGGTCACCCACTTTGATGTTTCGTGGCTTGACCCGTTTGTTGTAAGCGCGTTGCGGCGTAGATTGGTACATTCGACCGCATTTAGCGAATGTAGTCGTCTTTCGTCTAGAAGGATGAGTTGTTCGTATCGTTCGCGAGCCCATTCGGCTTCAGGAATGTCTGCTTCCATGAGAATTCGAAGGGATTGCATCTCGATTTCTACAGGTTGAACGGCTTCCATCCCGTAGGTTAGGAAATAGGGTGTCATGCCCGTGGGTGTGCGGATTGTGGTGCGATAACCCCATAATGCAAATGGGATTTTGTTGGGCCAGTCGTGGCAGGTGTCGATCATCTTTTTGAGGATTGATACGACGGTTTGTTCTTTGCCTCGACCGCTACCAAGTTAGTTTGTGGTCGATAGGGTGATGATTTGTGTCGTTGTATCTTGTATTTAAGGAGAAGTGGTTCGACCTCTCCTTGGAAGTGTGTGCCTTGGTCGCTTATGAATTCGTGGGGTATGCCATAGCGACAAATGATGTTGTTTTGTATGAATTTTGCAACCTCTTTTGTGCCCAGTGTGCGGTATGATGCGGCTTCGACCCACTTGGTGAAATAGTCGATGGCCACGAGGATGAAGCAGTGTCCTCCCGCTCCTACGGGTTGAACTTTGCCTATGACGTCAATTCCCCAGGTGGAGAAAGGCCATGGCGAGGTTAAACTGTATAGTGGTGAAGGAGGGATGTGTTGTATGTTTGCGAAGATTTGGCAATTGTGGCAGTGTTTGACATATTTCGCGCAGTCGGCTTCCATGGTTGTCCAGTACCATCCTAGCCTTATGATTTGCTTGCACATGGCTCGTGCGTTCATGTGTGGTCCGCACTCGCCATCGTGTACTTGGGACATGATCTCGTGTCCCTTTTTGTGGTCGACACATAAGAGTAGTATGCCTTGAGGCGTCTTTTTGAGTAGCTTGCCCATTTCCAGCACGAATTGTGATGATAGTAGGCGTAGGGCTCGTTTGGCCCGTTTGTCAGTGTTTGGTGGGTATTCACCGTTTGTTTTGTAGTTGATGATTGCTTGGTACCAAGGGTCGGTTTGTTCTTCCTCGGTTTCGATGTCACATATGTAGGCGGGTTCGTTCCGTCGTTCCACGACAATGGGTAGCGTTTCCATTCCCGGGGTATGTTGATTAGTGACGCGAGTTTGGATAACGCGTCAGCGAATTGGTTTTATTCGCGTGGGAGGTGTATGAATTCTACGTGATAGAATTCGTTTATGAGCTCTTGTATTTTGCTTTGGTATAGTGCTAGGTTTTCGTTGAGTATCTTCCATGCTCCGGATACTTGGTTGATTATGAGGGAGGAGTCCCCATAGACTCTTATGTTGCGGGCGTTGAGTACAAGCGCTGCTTGGAGACCGTGCAAGCATGCTTCGTATTCTGCGGCGTTGTTTGTTACGTCAAAATCCAGTTTGATGGATAAGGGTGTGTGTTCGCCATTCGGGGATATGAGAAGTATTCCTACCCCACATCCTCGGTAGTTGGAGGAGCCATCGAAGTATAGCTCCCATTGTTCTTGGTCGATATTGTAAATCCCATCGTCTGGAAGGGATATTGTGTCGATGATTGGTTCTTCGTTGATTGCATTTTCGGCTAGGAAATCAGAGACTGCTCGTCCCTTAATTGCTTTGAGGGGTACGTACTTAAGGTCGAATTCGGCTAGGAGCAATGTCCATCTGGCCATTCGTCCGTTAGGCACAGGTTTCTCGAAAAGGTACTTTATGGGGTCCATTGCGGAATAAACCCTTGTTTGGTGTGCTAGCATATAGTGGCGGAGTTTCTTGGATGACCACACCAATGCTAGACAGCTCTTCTCGACGGGTGAATATCGGGTTTCATAATCGAGAAATTTCTTGCTGATGTAATAAATTGCGTGTTCTTCGCCGTTTACTTCTTGAGCGAGCATGGCGCCCATGGCGGTGGGTGTCGTTGTAAGGTATAGGGATAGTGGTAAATCCGCTTGGGGTGGTCGTAGAACTGGTGGGTTAGTTAGTAATTCTTTGACCTTGTCAAATGCTTTTTGACATTCTTCGTCCCATTCAACATGATCGGTTTTCTTGAGTTTCTTGAAAACTGGTTCACATATCATGGTGAGCTTGCTGATGAAGCGCGAGATGTATTGGATTTGGCCCAAGAAACTTCGAATTTCGTCGAGGTTCTCCGGGGATCGCATTTCAAGGATTGCTTTGACTTTCGAGGGGTCGACCTCGATGCCTCTTTGGCTCACTACATGTCCTAGTAGTTTACCGGATTTAACTCCAAAAGTACATTTTTGGGGGTTAAGGCGCATTTTGTATTGTCGTAGGCGAGTGAAGAACTTGCGGAGGTTAGTGATATGACCACTTCTCTCCTTTGACTTCACGATCATATCGTCGACGTAAACTTCGACTTCTTTGTGCATCATGTCATGTAAAAGGGTTGTAGCGGTGCGTTGGTATGTTGCACCAGCGTTGATTAGGCCGAAAGGCATAACCGTGTAGCAGTATGTTCCCCACGGCGTAATGAAGGCCGTTTTTGCCATGTCTTCGAGTGACATTTTGATTTGATTGTAGCCTGCGTAGCCGTCCATGAAGGATAGGAGGGCGTGATCGGCGGTGTTGTCGACTAGAACGTCCACATGGGGTAACAGAAAGTCATCTTTGGGACTAACTTTGTTCAAGTCGCGAAAGTCGACGCATACTCGAATTTTGCCATTCTTTTTCAGGACTGGGACCATGTTTGAGACCCATTCAGGATACTCGATGACTTGGATGAAACCGGCTTGCAGTTGTTTTTCGATTTCTTCCTTGACCATAAGGGACCATTCGGGACGTAATCTTCTTAGCTTTTGCTTGATGGGTTTGTAACCAGGTTTGATGGGGATGCGGTGCTCGACAATGCTTCGTTCGATGCCGGGCATGTCTTTGTATGACCAAGCGAATACGTCCTTGAATTCGCTTAGGAGTTGGGTGAATTGGGTGCACTCGTGTTCGTCTAGTGAGGCACCTAGTTGTAGTTCCCTTGGTTCTTCGGGGGTTCCCACGTTTATGGTTATGGTTTCCTCGATGATAGGGTCTTGTGTTTTGGGAGAGACAAGGTTTGCAATGCATTTGTTTAATGATTCGTTTGTTTGTTCATTCTCGCATGAGTTAGTGTCTTTTGTATTTTGTGTTTTGTTGATTGTTTGTTGATTTTTGTTTGTTTGTATCTTGTTATTTGTTTTAGCTTGAGGCAAGACGTAAGCAAATTTATTCATTTCATTATTCTGAAGAGAATTATTCGACAAATCGGAAAATTGCTTGGAGCTAGCCTCCGTAAAAAGGAAATCTAAACTAAAGCTAGAGTCTAGGATAGATGGGTCGACAGATGACCCGACACTAAGAGCATTAGAATCTAAAAGAGTTTCTTCTTCTTCTTCATCGTCTTCTGTGCCGCTGGAGGTGCTTGAGCTGCTTGAGTTGCTTGAGTTGCTTGAGTTGCAATGTAGATTGCGTCATTGCGGGAGGAAGGTGTGGTTTTCCTCCGAGGTTTCTTGATTCTTCCTTGATCGATGAGATCTTGGATTGCATGCTTGAGTTTAAGACAACTCTGGGTGCTATGTCCCATGCCCCGGTGGTATGCACAGAAGGCGTTAGGGTCCCATGATCTTGGTTTCTTCTTCATGGGCGGCTCGGTAATAGGTCCGATTGGCATGAGGTAGTCTTTTTCAATCAGCTTTTGTAATGCCACAGCGTAGGGCATATAGAGTTTGTCGAAATTCCTTGTAGAGCCGTGCGAGTTGTGTATTTTTCGCCCTTTAAGAGTGCGTTCTTGAAGGGTACTTCGGTACGCGGGATCTTCGTAGCTAGACGTGAGATCCTTTTCGATGCGAGTGCTAATTTCAATGAGGTGTTCGAAGTTCTGAGCGTGGCAGAAGTGAAAGTAGTATCGCCAGGCGGGTCGTAAGCTGAAGAGGAAAGTGGATATGAGTTCATCTTCGTGTGGGTGATCCGGCACTCGGGAAAGTAGTTTCCTCCATTGTGTAAGGTGTTTGACGAAGCCTTCGTTGTCCTTCTGACGAAAAGCTTCGAGGGTGTCGAGCGAGACTGGGTTGCTCAGTTCTTTTTGGACGCGACGTTCCAAACGCTCAGTTGCGGTGCGATGCAGAGCTTTTAGGTGATCGATGTCTTTTGCGAGTTGATTAATGTGGCTTATCACCTCGTCAGTGGGTAGCCAGTATTCGTCGTCCTCGTCATCAGACCAGTAGACTGCATTGATTTGGTCGTCGGAGGGTGTGATTAGGTAAGAGCAATCCAATATGGGAATTGATCCTACGAAGATGGCGTGGTTGCCGAGTGGGTTGTCATTATTCGATGGCTTGGTGGGTTGAGATGGTTTGCTGAGCTTTCCTTGATCAATCAGATCTTGGATAGCGTTCTTGAGCCTAAAGCAGTTCTCGGTGTCATGCCCCTTGCCTCGGTGGTATGCACAGAAGGCATTGGGGTTCCAAGATTTAGGCTTCTTGTCTTCGGGTGGCTCGCTAGTAGGCCCGATCGGTTGTAGGTAATTCTTCTCGACCAATCTTTGAAATGCTTTGGAGTAAGACATAAAGAGAGGGTCGAAGTTTCTCTTGGCCTTAGGAGGCGACGAGAAGGTAGTTGCGAAGGCGTCAAGGGTGTCATCATCAAGGTTACCGACGGTACGATTTTCGTCGTTCTTGACGGCGCGGGAGGACTTAGAGGAGCTTCCCTGATAAGCATGGCCGGTGTACTTAGCCATGGTGCCGGTCCTAAGGTCATCTTCGATTTGAGTGCCGACCTTAGTTAGTTCTTTGAAGTTCTGAATGTTGCTGTACCTCATGTAAAATTGATACACGGGTCGCAGGTTATTTATGAACTTTGGTACGAGCTCGTCCTCGCGGGGACGGTTGGGGATTTGTGCGCTCAGCTTCTTCCAACGAGTAAGATAGTCGGTAAAGCCTTCATTGTCCTTTTGAGATAGGACTTCTAAGGTGCGGATCGAGACTTGGGTGTCTTCGTTGTCTCGGTACTGTCGATCGAATTCAACCGTGAGTTCTTCGAAAGTAGGGATGCGTTGTGGGTCGAGTGAGTAGAACCACGTTTTCGGCACTGCTGCTAGAGAGTGCGGGAAAAGAGTTAGCCAGTGCTTAGCGTCGACCCCCTTGATGGCCATTTGGGATTTGAAAGCTCGGATGTGAATGATCGGGCTCTCATGTCCTTGGAAGACAGGAAGGTCACTAAGGGCGAGCTTGTTAGGGAGTTCGTCCTTGATGCTGGCAGGCACGTTTTCATTTTCCTTGTGGATGGAGTAAGTGCTCGAGACGTAGAGCCTTTCTTCCATGGCTTCGAGTTTCTTGGCGTGCCTATCGGCTTCTTCCTTGATCTTGGTTTTCATTCGTTCCACCTCGACGGTGTGGTGGGTCAAGAGGTTCTCAAGGTCAGCGGTCAGCTTTGCAACTTGGTCACGGAGTGCGTTGACATCTTCGTTGTTGCCGGCCATTTTGCGGGTGTAGGTTCGTTTCTTGTAAGGGATTATTACACGTTGTTTGGTACGTCGAGTATCCAGCTGAGGCCTGCATTTCACTTTGCATATTAGCGACACGACTCGACCCACTAGACTCACAATCATTTTAGGCATTCATTTTAGCTCATTTCGTTGTTTAGAAAGACCTTTTAAGCTTGAAAAAGGAGGTTTTTGAAAAGGTTTTTTGCTAAGGGAAGCTTTTGAGGCGAGGATGCGTGCGCACATCTCGTCTCGATGTTAAAAGATTTTGCTTTGCATCCGTCGAACTGATATCGGTGATTTGCCGAGGTGAGCTCGAGTCGGATGTGTAAAAGAAGAAGGATTCGGCTCGAGCAAGTCGAGTCGAGGATGTTAAAATGGAGTCTAGGCTGCATGACCTAGAGGATTGAAATCCACGAGCTCGGGTCTTAATCCTTGCTCGGGTTTTTGCTTGTTAGTGAAAAAGGAGAATTTCGAGAAAGCTAGTTTCGAAAATTCGCGATAGTTTTGTTTGAAAAGCGTTAGTTTGTTAGATGTTAGGTTCATTTATCTTTGAAACGTTTAAGCGAGTTTTCGAAGATATGAATGCAAATGCTCGTTTTGAAAAAGACCATGGAGTGCATAGCCTCGAACTTGTACGTATGACTCAAAAAGGGTGAAAAAGAGTCAGTCGGGTACACCTCCAACTACCTCGAGTACGCTTTGGCAGATACTTAACCCCTTCATTTCCTTACGCCGGGGCGATAGGTTTTCACGAAGAGCACCGGGCGGTCGAGATAGCCGTTTACGGCAAGCCGTGGAGGGGCGAGAGGAAAGCTAGTCCGGCATGTGCTTTATCGAGTGGACAAGCCTGCATGTGGGAACCACCTCTCGAGGGTGTAAAGGGTGCCTAGATTCCAAAAGGAATGGACTCTAAACGAATGTGCATAGCTCAAATATGTATACTTGGATTGTTCAAGGCTTTCAAGTTTCACCTCTTTATTTTTAAAAAGAAAAAGCTAGTTTTAAGTTTTAAAAATAAGATTTCCCCAGCGGAGTCGCCAAACTGTGGAACCCGGGAGGGACCCCAACTCGGCGTCTTGCTTAAGGGCGGATTTTAAAGTTAAAAAAGATTAAGTTGGAAAAACCTTTAAGAACTGTTATGGAGTCGCCACCTAATTATCGCGGAAATTAGGAACCTGCTACCATGTTCTAAGTTAAAAACATGTTCTTAGATTTTGGAGCACGCCGACACCCCTAGATCTAAGGCTGTGAAACCAGATTGGATTCGGGGTGAGGGTACTTTAGAAAAAGAGTTAATTCAAATAATGATTTATGAAAACCTTTTAGAAAAGCCTATGTAAAAATAGCCTCTACTGACCTAGAACAATCCTTGTAAAATGATATTTGAGCCAATGTTATCGCTACGTACAAGTGCGATAAGTTTGTAAAAGAATGCAGATGCAGATGCAAAAAGATTGATTAAAACCCTCAGTTTAGCATGTTTAACTTGTTAACGAATACGGTTCAGTTAAAGGTCGAATTCATTGTTTAAGTTGATTTAAATGCAAAATAAGAAGGTGCAAGATGCATGCAAATAAAATAAAGTTCAATTGTCCATTGGTTTATTTTATAAGGTCGGTTCTTTATGCGACTTTGGCGTGTCATCGGATATGGAGTGTACCAAGTAAATAGAACACTTGGAGTGCAAGCGTTTGGGTGCCAAAGCCTGGGGCGCTAAAGTGTAGACCCCTTTGTTAGTCCATAGAAAATAAGAAAAAGCTTTGATCCAAGTGGATCGGTACCTACCTTGTCCTGACGCTTCAGATCTGGGCAGAGCTTCGCTTCTTGAACTTAAAAGGAGGATGAATTCAACACGGGATGGTGTGTTGAACTCAAGGATTTGAGTGCTTGAGGCTTTTGTGGATGCAAAAGTGCAAGATGAGAGAATTTGTGGTGTAAAGGATGTATTATGGTTGTGAATTGTGTGTAAAAGATATGTATCTGAGATCATGTTACGAGGTTGGGTATAGGGGTGTATATATACTAAAAGACCTCGGAGAAATTAGGAAACCGGGGATAAAAACAGGCCTGGGAACCGCATAGGCTTATGCGGTTGCCTGGACAAACCGCATAGGCTTATGCGGTTGCCTCACCAAACCGCATAAGCTTATGCGGTTCGAAGGTTGGGTTTTTTGTGTATTTTCCTAGTTTCGGTTGAATTATATCTTAGAAAGATTTCGTGATAATCTCAAACGTGTGGCTCAAGAAAACCTCTAGGATATTTCTGAGATATTTTGTGATGCTTAGGGCTTTGGAGTGCGGGCCAAAGGCTGGGTTTGGGCTCGGTTTTGGGCCCGAGACCCGAAAAAATGAAAAGGGTGTATTTGCATAGTTTTTGTGGAATAAGATAAGACGTGAAGCCGTATTTTGCGTAAGAGGGGGCCAAAGGGGAGATTTAGCCACCGGGCCTAAATTTAGGAATTTAGGGATGCTGAATTAGAACTTGTTAATGTAAAAGGGCTAATTGTAGTGTAAATGCGAAGCTCATGCCAAATGAAGCAGGACCAGGACCTAGCTAGACTCCAAATGGACAAAATGAACTTTTATTTAAATGTGATGTGAAGCGACCTTAATTATTTTGACATTTCAAACGACTCAGAATGAATTCGACATTAGTTAGAACCGTTTAAGTCAACGTTAAACATGCGTAATAAAAGTCCGTGATACATCACAGGGTTTTGTTTGGGAGGGTACGGATATGGGTATCCACAGACATACGGACTATAAATGAATCATCCACGATACTATCACTGACTTAAATAAATAGACGACTAAATTTAACCGAGTCTCGTTTTAAGATAAATATCACTGATCACCTTTTATAAACCGAACTTAACGTTTTTAAAACTAGAATTCTAGAATGTTTTCATAAATGACTAAATACAAACCGAACTTAACATTTTTAAAACTAGACTTTAAAATATTTTCAAAAATCGCCTAAGTACAAAACGAACTTAACGTTTTTGAAACTAGAAATCTATACTTAGGAAATAAAAAGGATTTAGTATAAATACACAAAATATCTTAAGTTTAAATACTTAAAATATCTTAAAGTATAAATACCTAAAATATCTTAAGTATGAAAATACGTATATAATACGAAGTATAAAAATACAAATACGTATAAAAATACGTATAAAATACGAAGTATAAAAAAATACGAATACGTATAAAAATACGTATAAAATACGATGAATAGTAAATACAATGAATAGTAAATATGATGAATAGTAAATACAGTGAATAGTAAATTACGATGAATAGTAAAATACGATGAATAGTAAAATACGATGAATAGTGAAAAGTGAATAATAAAATATTGAAAATAATTAAAATTTTACTAAGTATAGAAAATTGAAAATGAATAAGTGAATGACTTAAAATGTTTGAAAAATACCTAAATAAAATTGGACATACTAATAAACATATCATTTTAGAAACTTAAAAATGTTAATAATTAACAACCCTTCAAATAATAAACGAATGTGTTATGTGATCATATGAAACCCACAAATACTTAAACGTTTGACGCTGAGACTAGGAGAGTCTAGTAACATGTGATACGTAATATCAAATAAATAATGAATCTTGAGTATGTTTAAATAAAAGGTCAAGCTTGGGCCTCAGATATGAAAACGTCAATCGTGAGTGAAGTGGGGTTAAGATAGTCTTGTGGCGGTCGCCATTGCCGGACAAGATAATTGAATATGCCAAGGCTTTTGTCTCAGGCTTTAGGAAATAGTCGTTTTATCCAGAGTTAAGGTGCTCTATGATTAGCATAGCCCATTCTTAAAGTGGATATTAGTGTATGCATACTAGACTAGGGTTTTATTCCCCTATTTCGCTAGAGTTACCAGGGCATCCGTGCCGATTTGGGCGATTATAGCGGTGGTCTCCTTTAGGTGTTTAGATTCTTAGTGGGCGCGACACTAGCATTCGTTCTTGCCACATGTACAGATCACTTGGCGAGATTGTATCACGAAGTTGAATCATTTCGAACACTAGACGATGAGATGCAAGTAATATAGTATTCGGCGTGGTTTACGAGTCGAGTAAGCCTCTGCACTATGGAAGTGAGATGCAATCGATCAGAGTACAAAGGCCTACTCAGTGGTCAGGCTTGTAAGCAGTATGTGTTGTCTGTTGTTTGATTAAATGAGAATGAGTGTGTACCATCTTCGAAAACTAAAGACCACAACTTTCTGAATTGAATCGAGTCTGCATGATGTGAATGTTATGATATGATTGTTTGACTGCGATCCGATATCACCTTGTAATGCTATTGAATTATTGTGATACTATTGCCATGCTATTATATGTTATTTGCCTTCATAATTGATTATCATGCTTATATGATTTATCGCTTTAAACCGCATGCTTATTATGACTTATATGTTTTTATATGCTATATGTATTAAGCATGTTTATGTTTTTATCATAATGTTATGTTTATAAAGCGATAATATTAAACCAAAGTAATTGAAATCGAGGGTAAGTATGAGCATAGCTAGTCACTGTCCGCTCAGCGGGCATCCCCCCAATAGTTTATTGTGCAGGACGTTCGTGGACCAGGAGCTGGATTTTGGATGGGGCCACGAGACGCTTTTATTGTTTTACCTTAGCTTGTTCTCGAGAGAGATGTAATATATAACGCTAATCTTTTAAATTACCGTATTTAGAGTTGTTTTATTCAACTCTTGAACGACGATGTAACATTGCCGCCTACTACTTGAAAGGGTAGGCAAATGATTGGTGGAACGTGATCAGGACCAACGAGCCTGACACTACGTTCACATGGTATGAGTTCACCGCAAAAATCAAGGAGAAGTACTTTGGGTACGAACTCCGGTGTCAGAAGGAAGAGGAGTTCATAAGTCTTAAGATGGGAGACATGACACTCCAGGAATACACCGAGAAATTCCAACAGCTGGCCAAATTTGGAGCTGCGATTGCTCCCAACGATAGAGCCATGACACAGAGGTACCTGCGCAATATGTCCGCAAGTATGCGTACTCATATGAGCAGCAACACCTACACCACCTTTGCTGCAGCATATGAATGTGCGTGCAGTGTCTGGGCTTCCATACAATTGGAAGAGGCTGAAAAGAAGAAGAAGAAGAAGGTATTTGTGCCTTCCGTATCACAGTCGAGCTTCATTCAGAAGCCGAACTACCAACGCCCGAATCAACAGAGGCCAAATTTTCAGAGACCTGCGTTCCAGAACAGGGTTCCTACTGGGAACAACGAGAGAGCCATGGTTGCAGGAAGGGCTCCTCAACCAAGAGCCTTGCCGGGGAATTGTCCTATATGCAACAAGGCGCGTCATGAAGGGAAACAATGTAATGGACAACCAATTACCTGTTACCGGTGTAAGCAAATAGGGCACAAAGCAAATGTATGCCCCAACAACCGAAATGCGGCACCTATTACGGGAGTACCACAATCTGTGGTGGTACAGGGTCGAGTATATGTCCTCACTGAAGCTGAGGCAGAGGAGTCACCTGAGGCTGACGTCATCACTGGTATTTTTCTTATAAACTCTGTAAATGCAGTTGTATTGTTTGACACTGGGGCATCATTGTCCTTTATATCTTCTAAATTTATTCATAAAGCTAATCTCACAAATTCCGAACCAATCCACGCAAATATTTCTTTACCAAACGGAAAAATTTTCAAATGCTCCAAAATTTTCAAAGAAACTCCAATCACAATTCATAAAACAATTTTTCCTTCCGACCTTATCCTTTTCGACATGCCGGAGTTTGACGTCATACT
The DNA here is from genome assembly GCA_023091065.1 of Dianthus caryophyllus. Taxonomy (NCBI): domain Eukaryota; kingdom Viridiplantae; phylum Streptophyta; class Magnoliopsida; order Caryophyllales; family Caryophyllaceae; genus Dianthus; species Dianthus caryophyllus. The sequence goes on from CM041530.1 coordinate 4,157,077, forward strand.
GGGTATCGATTGGTTGACTAAGTACCATGCGTTATTCGAGTGCCGAGATCGGAAAATTCGTTTGAAGCATCCTACGGGGACTAGAGTCACGTATCAGAAGACTTCGCCAATTAAGGGGGCGAAAATCATCTCTGTGCTACAACTTCAACGGTTAGAGAGAAAAGGACATCAAGTGTACCTATGCAGCGTCAACGAAGTAAAGGAAAGCGTGAACATTGAAGATATTCACGTAGTACGGGAATTCCCTGATGTCTTCCCAGATGAGTTGCCAGGCTTGCCCCCTGCACGTGATGTTGAATTCTCTATCGACCTTGCGCCAGGCACGGCACCTATTTCAAAGGCACCTTACAGGATGGCACCAGTAGAACTGCAAGAATTGAAGAAACAACTAGAGGAAATGATCGAAAAGGGTTTCATAAGACCAAGTGTCTCACCTTGGGGAGCACCGGTCCTCTTTGTGAAAAAGAAGGACGGCAGTATGAGACTCTGCATCGACTACAGGGAATTGAACAAGGTAACCATTAAGAACCGCTACCCTTTGCCAAGAATCGACGACCTTTTTGATCAACTGAAAGGAGCAGGGGTGTTTTCTAAGATCGACCTGAGGTCAGGTTACCATCAGATTGCAGTGAGAGAATCAGACATCCAAAAGACTGCGTTCAGAAGCAGATACGGTCATTATGAATTCAAGGTTATGCCTTTCGGCTTGACAAATGCACCAGCAGTGTTCATGGATCAAATGAACAGAACCTTCCACGAGTACTTGGACATATGTGTGGTTGTATTCATTGATGATATCCTGATTTATTCCAAGACCGGGGCAGAACACGATGATATCTCATATATTTACTCATAATTAGCCCCTGCTTCACGAGCCTTTATCTGCGTTTCCTGTGCTATTATACGCGTTTTAGCTCCTATTTCTCCCCGTTTTGGCACTGCTGCGTTTTTGTGTCCATTCTGCAGGTACACACGCATATTTGGAGTATAGGATGCTTGTTGAGAGGTTTCGTGAAGTTTCATAAAGTTTCGTGAAGATCCGAGTTGGTTTCATGCCGATTAAACGCGTCTGGCCGCGTTTGGCGTTTGAAGGCGTCCGGGACCATGGGACGGAGCACGGAGCTCAATTATTCACTTTAGACCCCGTCCCTACCCTTTGGGATGATCCACGCCTTGTCCCTAGGCCTTGGGTCAACATACGACAAGTTAGGACCAAGATCAAGGTCAAAGTCAAGTCAAGGTGAACTAAAGCCGACGCAAGGTCAACTTCAAATGGTTATATCTCAAGTTTTAGACCTCCAATGGATGCAAGACCAAGTGGAGATGATAGTTCGTCTCGATAGCTTTCCAACGGCAGGTCACACGCTTAATTCCGCCAAGAAACGAGTGAGTTACTGGTGAAAAAGACTGAACCCTCCGGGATGACCTGTCCCGGACGGGATGATTGTGTCCCGGACGGGACCACCCTTGTCCCGGTCGGGACGGCCTGTGACTCTCGTTGGCTCAAAATACTTCGTCTATTTGAAGGCCTAAACATTATAATTTAGTCCCACACTTTCTACAAAGACTTTTAGAACACTTTGAAGGTTATTCTCAAGAAAACTTAGGGTTTATGCTTTTGATCATTTGTAATTTCAATTCAGGCTTCGGTAATCGCTAGTTTGTTCATCTATTTCGGTTTTGTTGCTTGAATTCATCTTTCTACTCTTGGATTTTCTGTTTGGTATTATAATTCTCTTCTCCCTTTTCATTGTTATTTCAATATAAATTGTTTTGATCATGTCTTTCTCTATTGCTCTTGTTTTTGTTGTTGATTTTGTCATGTGCGAGTAGTCTCTTATCTAGGGAAGAAGGGTGAATCATGGGTGCACGCTTGGGTTGTTTTTGATGATGTTATGAGTTAGGTTTTCGCGCTCGCTTTGATTGTCTCGTTTTGTATGCGTTTGTTGATCCTTTGGCCAAGGGTTTGTGAGCGTTTGTCACCCTTAAACTTAAGACCGAAAGCCTAGTTTAGGGTAGGACACGAGACCAATCATGAGGACCCTAACTTGCACATCCAAAACTTTTGTGATTATTGCTCCACTATTAAGCAAACGGGGGTCACTCAAGACCAAATTAGGGAGATGCTCTTCCCTTTTTCACTCCGAGACAAAGCCAAGCTGTGGCTTAATTCATTGAACCGGGTTGCACTAGCCATCACCGATTGGAACTCCTTAGTCTTGGCATTCTATCAAAAATATTTTCCGCCTGAAAAGACCGCCATGCTAAGAAGCCAAATCACGAGCTTCCGCCAACGAGGGGATGAGACGTTGTATGATGCGTGGGAGCGATACAAAGACCTTCAACGTCAATGCCCTCACCACGGTATGGATAAATGGTTTATTGTCATGCGGTTTATAACGGTCTTTACAACGAGTCACGCCAAGTGCTTGACTCATGGCGAATGGACGGCTTTGACAATATTGATGTGGAGGAGGCCATCGATACGATCGAGGCAATGGCGATTCACAACGCCGCAATATGGGAGCTCTAGGAATGTGCCTAGGATTGGAGGTAAGACCGATGGTGATATGGTAGCCATGCTTTCCGCAAAAATGGATGCTATGACCGCGATGATTATGAGTCAAATGCAAGCGGGTAGTAGTTCCTCGAGTGCTAGTGGACAAGCGGTAGCGGCTTTGCACACTTCTTATGATGTACCTTGCAATACATGTGGCGTTTAGGTCACACTTCAATGGAGTGCCGAGGTATGAACACACAATCTCATCATGTGCATGCTTTACATTCTCACACCAGCCCCTACTCGAACTATTACAACGAGGGCTACAAGAACCATCCGAATTTGTCTTACAAGAGCCAAAATGTCTTGAATCCACCTCCCCAACAACAAAACTTCAGCCCACAACAACCACAATACCAAAACAGTCCACAAAATTTCAGCTACAACAATGCTCCTCGACCTTATAACCCTCCGGGCTTCAATCGCCCCAATTTTCAACAACAAAATGCCCCACCACCCGTTGTTCCCGCTCCGGTTCCCGATCGAATGGATGCCATGCACGCCATGATGATGCAAATGGCTAAAAATCAAGAAACAATGATGGCTCAAATGCAGAAGAGCGATCAAGCTAAAGACGCCGCCATCAAGATGCTTGAAACACAAATGGCTCAACTTGCTTCTTCAAGTTCTCAACGGAAACCGGGTAACCTTCCATCGCAAGGCACTCAACCTCAACAACATGAGTCGATCAACGCCATTTCTTTAAGGAGTGGCACGAGCTATGATGGTCCACCCATGCCTACGGTGGTAAGTGAGGTAAACCCTCCTCTTTCTCCTAACGATATGCATGTTTCTAGTGATAGTTTTGCGGGAGGCAGTGCGAAGAGCAATGGAGCAAGCACGAGTGGAGCGGGCAAGGGAAATGGGGCAGCCGTGCCCCAAGGAGAACAGGCCGTGGATGGTGGTGGTGTGCAGGTGGCCGAGAACGTGGAGCCCAAGGAAGCGGAGAAAGCTAAGCCTGTCGAGCCGCCAATTCAGATTAAATTACCATTCCCGAGCCGAGTGGTAAAATCTAAGCTCGATAGTCAATTTGGTAAGTTCATGGAGGTCGTCAAGGACTTGAAGGTAACCGTCCCCTTTACTGAACTAGTCACTCAAGTTCCCGCATATGCTAAATTTTTGAAAGACATCCTCACCCGTAAACGATCTTTCAATGAGGTCGAGACTGTTGCTTTTACTGCTGAATGCAGCGCACTTTTACAAAACCAGTCTCCTCCTAAATTGAAAGATCCGGGTAGCTTCTCGATCCCTTGCACTATTGGTACTACTTTTATTGACAAAGCTTTATGTGATTTAGGTGCAAGCGTGAGTGTCATGCCTTATTCGGTATGTGAGAAGCTCAACATGGGCGAGTTGAAAGTAACTAATATCACGCTCCAGATGGCGGACCGTTCTGTCAAACGCCCACTCGGTGTTTTGGAGGACGTTCCCGTCAAAGTGGGTAAGTTTTTCATTCCCGTCGATTTTATCGTCCTTGACATGGCCGAGGACTCCCAAATTCCTATTATTTTGGGCCGGCCTTTCTTGCACACTGCTGGTGCAATCATTGACGTCAAGAACGGTAAATTGACGTTGGATATCGGAGGTGATGAAGTTACTTTTAATCTTTCAAATGCTTTAAAACGCCCAATGTTGGAGGAGCATGTCTTTGCGGTTGATGTTCTTGATGATTGTGTCGATGAGTACTTACCTCAAGTCCTCGAGAGGGATCCTCTTGAGGCCGTGCTTTGTTGTGACATGCTTGCAGGTGAGCTAGGGAGGAAGGACGCGGGTAAGGATGTGATCAAAGACGCTGCTGCTGCGCATGTTGATGGAGTTTATTATGCTGATTTTGGCCGAGCTGATTCGGGACGAGTAGGCCATGATGACGATGGTTATGCTGATGATTACGAAGACGATGGTAGTGGGGTCGTTTATGACGAGGCCCATGGTTGGTGGTACTTCCGTACCTGCTTTGCGCCCAGTTTGAAGTTTGGTTTGGGGGACGATTTCATTTGTATATAAATTGTATGTACTTTGCTTTCTTTTAAGACTTTCTTTGCTCGTTTTTCTCCCTTATTTTACGGGTCCCCGTGTTGATGTGCTTTAGGACACATTGGGGACAATGTGTCGTTCGGTTTGGGGGGAGAAACGCTTTGCTTTCCGCTTTGCTTTATTTTTGCGTTTTCTTTTTCGTTTTTCATTTTTCAAAAAATCACAAAAATCAAAAAAAATCTGAAAAATCCCAAAAATTACAAAAAAATCAGAAAATTTCACAAAAATACCAAAAATCATTATCCAGTTCCGTTGTTTTGAGCATGTTTTTACCTTTATTCTTTCAGACATCCCTTCCCTTGTGTGCTTTGAGCTTTGGCATGATTTTCATTGTTGGATTAAGCGCTTTCGGGATGTTGAGGCGTGTTGAGATGATGGCGTGCTTTTCTTGTTGGCTTTATTATTTCATGGACTTGAGCTACTATTTTGTGAGGTTTTTAGCCTCCTGCGGCAGTACATCTATCCGGTCCCAGTGCTTTATTGAGAGTAGTTCTCCTCGTGGGGTGCGTAATATCAACGCGCATAAGTGTGGCCCTATCCAGTGCTTCCCATGATTACATCACTTGTTTTTGGTATATGAGGCTTTAGTTGATTGCTTATGATTCACCATGTTCATGCATTGCTTTTATCCTCTCTTATACGATCCCTTTACCCTTTACCCACATGAGTTTGCTAGCTACTTGCCTAAATAGCCTACCCTAGCCTTGCTAGTTACCGCTTTGCTTACTCTTGTGCTTGTCCGATGGGTTGTGATCTTTGTTTTGCTACGACTTGCTGACGTCGTTGGCTTTGAGAGTGATGGTGAATATGAGTCGGGATTGCCGCTTCCCCGACCTTTTAATGAGGTATTTCCGCAACTTGTGAGTGTGCTCTTTTGCTCAAGAAAGAAAAATTCAAACAAAAATCTGAAAAAATCAAACACAACACAAAAATTCAAAAAGAAGAAGAAAGTGTGTGCACAAAATGAAGAAGTTGTTGTTGTTTTACATGGGGGAGCACTTGAAATTTGTTGCTATTGTTGCGTTGACGTGTAAAGGAGACCGATATGCTGTTTTCGGTCCGTTTTCATGGGAGTTGGGTCCTTTGTTGGTTGGACGAGCACTTGAGTAGTACGAGTGGTTTCTAGTGGCTTAGCTCCACGATTCCATAATCATTTGTTCCACCTTATCACCCTTAACCTCTCTTTGGCCTTTACACCCTCATTTCCTATGTAAGCCCTCATGTTTGGTTCGTTTTGTGACATTATTGTGTGCGGGAAAGCGAGAGTTGGTCCACATTAGATTGCGGGCGTGCTTCCACTAGTCGAGTAGGTGAGTGTCATCACATATATCGCCCTGTTCATCATGTGTGCTAGAGTGGAAACCGCGAGAGGTCCATGATTTGATTGCTAGAGAGCCTATGTTTAAGCCATGCTATTCATCCTGCGCGTAGTCTTGTAATTCTCACCGTTAGCTTGCTATTTCCTTGCGTCCCATGCCGCCGGATTGATTGCCTTTCGCTGAGCTACTTTGCGGTTTGGCGTTTGTTTGGGAAGTTTTCTTTTGCTCGCCTTGTCCTCTGTTTTCTTTCACGCTTGTTGCTTGAGGACAAGCAACGGTTCGGTTTGGGGGGATTTGATATCTCATATATTTACTCATAATTAGCCCCTGCTTCACGAGCCTTTATCTGCGTTTCCTGTGCTATTATACGCGTTTTAGCTCCTATTTCTCCCCGTTTTGGCACTGCTGCGTTTTTGTGTCCATTCTGCAGGTACACACGCATATTTGGAGTATAGGATGCTTGTTGAGAGGTTTCGTGAAGTTTCATAAAGTTTCGTGAAGATCCGAGTTGGTTTCATGCCGATTCGCTTGCGTACGAGCCGCGTTTTGACGTTTGAAGGCGTCCCGGGACCATGGGACGGAGCACGGAGCTCAATTATTCACTTTAGACCCCGTCCCTACCCTTTGGGATGATCCACGCCTTGTCCCTAGGCCTTGGGTCAACATCACGACAAGTTAGGACAAGGATCAAGATCAAAGTCAAGTCAAGGTGACCTAAAGCCGACGCAAGGTCAACTTCAAATGGTTATATCTCAAGTTTTAGACCTCCAATGGATGCAAGACCAAGTGGAGATGATAGTTCGTCTCGATAGCTTTCCAACGGCAGGTCACACGCTTAATTCCGCCAAGAAACGAGGGAGTTACGGTGAAAAGACTGAACCCTCAGGGATGACCCCGTCCCGGACGGGATGATTGTGTCTGGACGGGACCACCCTTGTCCCGGTCGGGACGGCCTGTGACTCCTCGTTGGCTCAAAATACTTCGTCTATTTGAAGGCCTAAACATTATAATTTCGTCCCACACTTTCTACAAAGACTTTTAGAACACTTTGAAGGTTATTCTCAAGAAAACTTAGGGTTTATGCTTTTGATCATTTGTAATTTCAATTCCCGACTTCAGAATCGCTAGTTTGTTCATCTATTTCGGTTTGTTGCTTGAATTCATCTTTCTACTCTTGGATTTTCTGTTTGGTATTATAATTCTCTTCTCCCTTTTCATTGTTATTTCAATATATATTGTTTTGATCATGTCTTTCTCTATTGCTCTTGTTTTTGTTGTTGATTTTGTCATGTGCGAGTAGTCTCTTATCTAGGGAAGAAGGGTGAATCATGGGTGCACGCTTGGGTTGTTTTTGATGATGTTTTGAGTTAGGTTTTCGCTCGCTTTGATTGTCTCGCTTTGTATGCGTTTGTTGATCCTTTGGCCAAGGGTTTGTGGCGTTTGTCACCCTTAAACTTAAGACCGAAAGCCTAGTTTAGGGTAGGACACGAGACCAATCATTAGGACCCTCACTTGTAAGTTGCGAGAGCCCGCATTTGAGACCTAAAGGAGCTTAAGACCGAGAGGCCTAGCTTACCCTTAGCGAGAGCGTTTTCCTACTCATTTCTGTCACCATCCTTTGACCTAGCATTCCCCGTGCCTAACCCGATTCCCTAGACCTTTTTCCTCTAAGTTTTAAACCCTTATTCTCCGCTATAGCTTTAGTAACCTCGACCCTTCGAACCAAGACTAGAATCACTAAAAATAACCAACTTAAGCGACCATCTCCCTGTGGATATCGACCCGACTTACCCTTGCTACCTATTAGAGTGAGTTTGGACTTATTTTTGATTAGGAGACGCGACTAAATCCTATCACACGAGGAACATCTACGTGTCATTCTGGGGATACTACAGAAATATAAGTGGTATGCAAAACTATCCAAGTGCGAGTTTTGGCTTGAAAAGGTAGCATTCCTGGGTCACGTCATCTCGAAGGAGGGAGTAATGGTAGATCCTGCAAAGATAGACGCAGTAAAGGAATGGAAGGCTCCCACAAATATAACTGAAATACGCAGCTTCCTAGGATTGGCAGGATACTACAGGAGGTTTGTTCCAGATTTTTCTAAGGTTGCACGACCAATGACGAAGTTGCTACAGAAGGAATCTAAGTTCATATGGAGCGAGGAATGCGAGAATGCATTCCAAGAACTCAAGACAAGGCTTACCACAGCGCCAGTCTTAGCTCTTCCTACAGATGGAGACGAGTATGAAGTCTACAGTGACGCCTCACTGAATGGCCTGGGTTGCGTGCTGATGCAACAAGGGAAGGTCATTGCTTATGCATCAAGGCAGTTAAAGGTTCATGAACGAAACTACCCAACTCATGACCTAGAATTAGCGGCCGTGGTGTTTGCTTTGAAAATCTGGCGTCATTACCTCTACGGAGTGAGTATCAAGTTCTATACAGACCACAAGAGCCTGAAATATATTTTCACACAAAAGGAACTCAACATGAGACAACGCCGGTGGTTAGAACTGATCAAGGACTACAAGATTGAACTACTGTATCACGAGGGTAAGGCAAACGTCGTTGCTGACGCTCTGAGTAGAAAGACAACGCATACCCTCAACAACATTTGGGAAATTCCGGCTGGTATCGTCATGGACTTCAAAAGAATGAATTTAGAGTTAGTTCAGTCTGATGATGCCGACCTAAATGCAATGATCGCAGAGCCGGAGTTATATCACGAGATTAGAGCTCTACAATGGGAGGATGAAGAACTCGTGAAAATCAGAAGGGAAATTCTTTCAGGAAACCGAGAAGGGTTTGAGATTAAACCTGACGGGAGTTTGAGATTCAAAGAAAGGTGGTGCGTGCCCGACGTACCGGTGTTGAAAAGAAAGATCCTCGACGAGGCACACAGTACACGATACTCAATACATCCAGGATCCGATAAAATGTACCAGGACTTGAAAATGAAGTTTTGGTGGGTTCGAATAAAAGCAGAGATTGCTGAATACATTGCGAAATGCTTAATCTGCCAAAAGGTGAAGTTTGAACATCAACGACCCGGGGGACTACTACAACCTTTGGACATTCCTTTGGGGAAATGGGACTCCATCTCCATGGACTTCATCACGGGGTTGCCAAGGACTCACAGGGGAAGTAATGCAATTTGGGTAATAGTGGACCGCTTGACAAAATCGGCCCATTTTCTGCCAATCAAGGACACCTGGAGCCTTGAGGAGTTAGCTAAGGCATATGAGAAGGAGGTGATCCGATTACACGGCGTACCGCTGGACATTATTTCGGATAGGGATCCGAGGTTCACCTCTCATTTCTGGGAGGAACTACAAGCAGCATTGGGAAGCCAACTGAAAATGAGCACCGCTTTTCATCCTGCGACCGATGGTCAAACCGAGCGAACCATCCAAACGCTTGAAGACATGCTCAAGGCATGTGCTTTAGAATTCAACGAGAATTGGCAGAAAAATCTACCTCTGATTGAATTCTCCTACAACAATAGCTTCCATGCAAGTTTGGGTTGTGCTCCATTCGAGGCACTATACGGGAGAAAGTGTCGTAGCCCGGTCTGTTGGGACGATGCTAGTGATAATGTGGGAACTGGACCACAGGTCATTCAAGACCAAATTGAACACATAAAAATCATTCGTGAACGCCTGCAAGCGGCACAAGACCGCCAGAAGATGTATGCTAACAAGCATCGTCGACCTATTGAGTTCGAAGTCGGTGATCATGTCTTCTTGAAAGTATCACCCATGAAGGGGGTTCGACGTTTCGGATTGAAAGGAAAACTGAGTCCTAAGTACGTTGGACCATACGAGGTACTTGAAAGAATTGGCGAGGTAGCATATCGCTTAGCGCTACCCCCCAACCTCTCCAAGGTCCACAACGTGTTCCACATTTCTCAACTAAGGCGATACAGGAGTGACCCAAGACATATCATTACTCCTGACGTGATCGCAGTCGAGCCTAACCTACTCTACTCCGAGAGACCAGTCAAGATTCTAGCGCGAGAAACCAAAAGGTTGAGGCGGAAGACGGTTCCCTTAGTAAAGGTGCTATGGAAAGGTCAATTGACTGAACAAGCAACTTGGGAGACCGAAGCCTCCATGAAGGAGAAATACCCCGAGCTGTTTATTTCAGGTGAAAATCCTATTCTTCATTCAAGTTTCGGGACGAAACTTTTCTAAGGGGGGAGGTTTGTAACACCCCGTGTTAATTTAATTCATTAATTAGCCATCAATTTCTAATTTCAAAGCCTAAATCAAATCCTAAGCCTTTTAGCCTTCAAAATCACAATTTTTGCTAAACTTTTGTTTTGTAAAATTTATCGACTTTCTTAAAACTTTTGAAAAACTTTTGAATAATAAAATAAATATTTTAGTCTTAGAATTCAAAAGTAGAAATATTTCGAAAAATCGTCAAACGCGCAAGCTTAAACTTTTATCGCTTTTGACACCCGACTATTTTTTTTTAAACTGATAAATTTCGTAAAAACTTTTTAACATCAAAATATCATTAGGAAGCTTCCTAAATTAGTCAAATAAGGCAACTAAGACTTTGATGTCATAAATCTATTTTAATTAAACATTATTTACTAAATAACCTAAACTAACCTAATTCATTTAACCTAAATTATACTACAACATGATTCATTATTTTCACAAGTGTAAAAATCAATATTACTCCCTCCAAAACAGCCGAGATATTACATCCCTTTGCTCCCTTTATTTTTCTTCCATTTTATTACAAAAACCTCTTAAATAAAAACACTAATATTATCCTAATAATCTCTAGTATATTTTAGCTAATTAGTGGGTATTTGGAGCTCATTATTTACGGGTTTTTCTTGAAGGTGAAGACGGGTTTGAGGGTGAAGCTTTAGACCTAGATAATATTGTCGATCCAGACAACCAATAAACTTGCCGATTAAGGTGACTAACTATGTCTTATATTATCCTTTTAGTAAATTAGTTTGTTTTGTTATTATAATTTTATGAGTATGATTTTTATGTCAAATATGTTAAACATCATGATTGTGTGCTTGTATGTTTAGGTGAAGTGTAACACCCCGTGTTTTTATTAATACTAATTAATTATTTTAACAAAATTCTTAAATTAAAATTCATATAATTTAACTTTTATTCAATTACTTTAAAAACGCGGCTGAAAAATTTCGATTAAATAAACTTTCTCAAGATATTTCTGATTAAACTTTCTCGACTTTTATATTAATCTGTATTATATTTTTATTCTTAAAATACTTGTCAAACTAAAATCTTGATTCAATTGGTTTTATTAAACTTAAAAAAATTTGCGTTTTACTTTAAAAATTATTATTACTTGAATAAATATAGTTTTATTAAAACGTATCTTGCAAATAAACAAGCCGTTTGAAAATATGTGAGACCGTAATACAATTTGTAACTGACAACTTTTATACATTTATATTTTTGAACTATAAATTTTATAATACTAATCATAGAATTAAAATTTAAAACGAATGATTTAAAGTATAGTATATTTTATAAAATATAAAAATTTATAAATAAGAGCGAATGAAACAGAGCAAATCGGAAAAACTGACCCAAATGTTACAATGTATGTCGGCCTCCTTTCTCCTCCACACATTTTATTTCAGATATTTCATCACCTCCTTATATCCCCTTTTTCCTTTTTATTTTTCTGATCTCTTATCCCCTTCTTCTTCCTCCATACTCCCTTTCTTTAATAATAATAATAATAATAATAATAATAATAATAATAATAATAATAATAATAATAATAATAATAATAATAATAATAATAATAATAATAATAATAATAATAATAATAATAATAATAATAATAATAATAATAATAATAATAATAAAACTATAACCAACAACAATAACAAACAACGACAACAGCAAACAACAACAACAACACAACAATGGCGACACACAGCAGCAGCCACCACGGCCACCGTCACCAGCCGCCATGACCACCACCGTGGTCCCTCTCTCCTATGCCGTGCTCTCCTGCTTCCCTTTCTCTCCTGCTCTTTTCCTCTTTTCGGTTTCGTTTACGACGTCGGAGTTAAGTGACACAGCTGAGTCGTATCGCTGAAATCAAAGATAAACCCTACGGACTACTAACAATAGCTAGCGGTAAGAAGGGGTCGAACCACAGAGAAACAATTACTCGCAAGACACTTAGTCGATAGGCTATTCCTAGGTATGACAATTTTTGATTTGGAAAACTGTAAACTACTAGCAAATATGATAAAGAGAGGTTTAAACTAGGGAGAGAAGACTAGGGTCTCGGGTTCCTTATGTCAATAATTCGGATAATATAAGTTTCACCGAAATAGCAATCAATCGGACTGTGCAAGGCGATTAGGACAGAACACGTTCTCTCGAATCAATGTTTCCTTAAGTTCAATTTAGCGGGCTCTCGCGACTTACTAATTCAACTTATCAATTACGCGAAGCGGTCTAATACTGATTAGGCTTTCGATCTTAAATCAATATAACCCTAAGTTCAATTAAATTAAGGCGTCCCTAAATTCAATTGATAATTAATCACGCAGGAAGAAATCGCACAAGCACAAACCAATCAATTGCAACAATTTAATCAAAGCACCGGATTAAAGGCATAATTTCCCCTCAACCCTAGTTGGGGAATTAGCTACTCATAACTAAGGCAAAAGACATATTAATAATTAAAGAGAAGAAATTAAGAACAATAAACATGAAATTACCAATTGGAAATAACTTGAGATTGATCCACGATGCAAGCGGTTACAAAGCTTGAAAGATGAACTTAAAAGAGAACTTGAAGTTTTTCTAAGAGAGTAATTCTAAAAAGCAGTAGAAAGCAGTAATGAAAAGATAACCTAAACCTAACTCACGAGTTTCTTATTTATAGTAACTCCTAAAATATTAAAATAATTAAATTACAAAATAACTCCGTCGAATAAAAATCCAAGGCAGTAGCTGCGGTCAGCGCCAATCGTACCCCAAATTGCAGGGCTCAAAATCTCGCGAAAAGTCAACAAAAACCCCTTAGTCGGCCAGAAGCGCGGTCGAGTTTGGCCGTGGCAAGACTAATAAATGGACCGGACCTTCTTTCTCTGGGCTTGACTTCTAATCCTTGGGCCTTGACTCTAATCCTTTGCCCAAATCACTCGTATTACTTCACTCCCGAGCTCGTCTTCGCCTCGGCTTTCGGGTTTCCATCATAACTTCCATTTTTTCAGCTCAAATGCACGGAAATGCTACAATTCACGCAAACCACAGAAAAACACCAAAAGCGCTACTCGAGCGAAATGTGAGAACAAAATGGCCCTAAAGGGCGCATTTTGACAATAAAACGCAGCTCGGGACGGGGGTAAAAACATATAAAAATAACGTATATCAAACTCCCCCAAGCCAGACTCTTGCTCGTCCTCGAGCAAGTGACTCAACTAAAACTAAACACACAATACAAGCAATACAAAAGATGAGAAACAACGACTCAGAGCCGAGCATGAACTGTCGCTAATCATGTACAACTCAAACAATCATGAGCAGTCGAAAGTGTTAGGAATAAATTCCCAACTGCAGAAACAAAGTCAATACACACTTATCAAGCCGCATAGAAATGATTTGTGAACCGGCGACCCTAGGAGACCAATAATGTAGTGTCCTCACGGGTTTCACTCTGCACTCATTTAAGAACAAGGGTGAGTATATGTGAATTATATGTAACAATGCAAAGGTAACTAACTCACCATCTCGACTCGTGAAACACGCCTGCAATCGAATGTGAAAACAATCTCTACAACATAAGTACGTGTCCAACCAAACGAATGACCAGAATACATGCCAAGGACTTACGCGGGAAGGCCAAGGTGAAGGGTGAAAGGTGGTTGCGCCAAGCGCGTTTAGGATAAGTGGAGCTAAATTCGGTAGTTGCATAAGCTACAAAAATCAACTCGCCACAACATTCAACCCAACTCCGTCGACTTGGAGGCAAAATAAACTCAAGCTCAAGATACAACCTCCGTAAGAAAAGTCGAATAAATCTCGTCAATCAACCGTATTATGTACAACCCCAAACGAAATAACATATTTTTGTTTTTTTGATTTTTTTTTTCTTTTTCTCTTTTTTTTCGATTTTTCTGTTTTTTTTTTTTTTTTTTTTTTTTTTTTTTTTTTTTTTTTTTTTTTTTTACAAAATAAAATGCAAACAAAAATAAAGAGGGGGTAACGGTAGGTGACGGAAAACTAAGCTTCCAACTCGTGACTCTTTTCTGCAACCTCAAATCAACGCCTCAAGCATAACCCAACATACCAAAAATCAAATGCAACTGTCCCGAATAGGGTAGGTAGAATGAAAAGGTAAGTGGTTAGATAAAATGTAGTATAAAAACAAGCTTTAAGGCTAAGACGGGGTGCAAAAAGTGGTAAACCTATAATCTAAAGGGTAAGAAAAATAGGCCATTTGGCTAATGTGGAGCTCATAAAACAAGTATAAGTGCTGCCTTTCCTCATGTAATGCCGCTAGCCACCAACCCGACACGACTCAGTATTAAGCAGATTGAGTTCACATTTATGCATGTTAATATTACGCCCTGCACGAGGAGAAACTACACACAACCTAACAACAAGGAGACCAGTCGTAGATGTCACTGGCCTTGGAGGCTCTAATCATCTCCATATATGTAGCTCACTAATTACCGGTCGAGTCTATGGTTCAACAAAACAAACTAGCAACTGACTCGTAAGATCAACTCTGTAACGCATGAAGCACATGCTCAATCATGTTAAGTGTAAGAAAAGGACAACATAGGCAATTAAATCATCGTCGTTTTGCATGTTTCAACATCTAACTGACTCTATTTTTTTTCAATTTTTTTGGATTTTTGAATAAGAAAAACTGCCTAACACACAAAAGCAATACACACAAATATAGAAAATGAAAAATAAAGCAACCTAATTCCTCCCCCAAGCCTATATATCACAATGTCCTCAGTGTGATCAGCAGCAAGCAATAATCAACAACCAAAACCATAAAACACCACTGGAGGACCTAAAATAATTGGGGAAGGAACGAAAATGAGACAGAGAGTAGAGAACGTACTGTACATAGGAGTTCCCCCAAGCCAGCAGATGCTCAGGGGTTAGTGGCCAGCGTGCCACTAAGAATCGTCGGGCTCGTACTCATCGATAGCCGCCTCGAAGTCCTCATCATCCTCCTCATCGTCGACGTCTATCGGCATCCTAGAAGCCGCAGCACCCGAACCAGACGCGCCTGCGTCACCAAAACCAGTAAAGGGCTGCTGCGGAATCCCATATCCACGCCCACCATCTGGCCAAGTATACGGAGTAGAGTAATAATCAGGTTGAAGGGTAAACCCTCCATGGACGCTCGGGCCGGTATACCCGCCGTCGGGCCAAGTGTAGAAGGACGGGTGAGGTCCCTCTGGTGGAACAGTGCCCTGCCTCGCATAGGCATCATATGAGGGGAACTGACTCAACGCCAAGTCAGTATAAACCCGATCAATTCGCGCGTGCGTCGCGCGCAAATCATCCCCGTACTGATGACGGAAGCCATCAAAATCAGAACGGAGCCCAGTCAGCCCCAAATCCATACGCCCCATCATAGAGACAATATCAGGGTGTAGGTCGTAGTATTGCGGGGTACCCGACGCTGTGGAGACCTGCGGAGGTACCTGTGAAGGTTCCTCAATACCAGCAGAAGAGGTCTCGGCGGGGTGTGTCTCTCGTCGGCTGAAAGTGCGGACGAGCACGATGAGGCGGGGAGCTCCTGCAAGCGGTAGAGTGTAGGTGGGTTGATCGGCCACCAGCTGCACCTGAGAGAGGCGTGCAGGTAGCTCAATACTCGGAAGCCGGTTGATCATCCAAACGCGTTTGCCCACCGAATTGTGGGTGATCCAGTTCAAAGGACTATGAAAATAATTGGTATCAAGAAGGTAGTTGCCCGCGATAGCGTGTCGCGGGTTCTCAACAAAATAGACCGTCCGCATCGCAATTTGGGTGATAAGGCCACCCACAAACACCGGCACAGTAGCCGCATAAGCAGTAGACAGTCGCTTCAAGTGATAAGCGAGATGGTATGCGATGTTTATATGAAATTTCTCGGGTTTACGCACAAGTCTTTGTCCCAAAATCTGCATCTCCTCAGTTCGGACATTATGCGGCTCGCTCCTGCTAAAGATTGTCAAACCCATGAACCTCTGCCAAATGCGAATGGCAGGCTGATGAATCTGAACTGAACTCATATGTCGACCCGGCGTGTGACGCTGCTCAGAAATAGCGCGCCACAACTCTGTGTAATCGAAAGTGTCAGGGGCCTCAACCGCCCGCCTGTGAGCTAACCCGAATATTTCACCGAGTTGTTTCGTCGTCAATGTAATGTCGGTATTCATAAGGCGAAACTGCAAGATGGGGAACCCAGAACTAGTGTCTTTCGTAACATCCAACGAACTCAGAAATTCCCAGGTAAGTCGAGGGTAAGTCATTCGCATCAACCCAAACATAAATTCCATCCCGACACCCTTAAAGAGTTTCTCCGTAACACCGTCTAATCCTAAGGCTCGCAAAGAGTTCCGACAAATAAACCTAGTAGGAACGAGGGTCCGTTTCTTCAAGGCGATAAATTTATCTTTTTGAGTAGTAGAAGCAAAAATTACCTCTTCGAAATCGGGATCCGGTGCGATGTCGGGTTGTGCCGCTTGGTACCGAGTTTGAGGGCGACCACGTTTCCGAGCTCCTTGAGTTGAATCCGCCATGGAAAGAAGTAGAGTGAAGTGAAATGGAGTGTTAGGGTTTGGGTGAAAAGGAGAAAGGGATTTCGTGGGTTTAGAGAGGGAGTAGTGAGAGAGAGTGAAAATGATAAAGTGAGGAGAGAATAGGCGGATCCCGTGTATAAATTCAGCTCAATACGCTTTAGCCGGTCCGGACCGGCTGCCGGTCGGCCGGCCTGACCCAAAACGTCAGCATGACGTCATCTTTTTCGTCGCAAATCTCATGCTCCTCAGCCGGTCCCCAACCGGCCGCCGGTCGACCGGCTTAAGGGACCTGTAGCTTTTTTTCTCTTCTTTTTCTCAAAAATTAAAAACCCTGAAATTTTACAGCCCTCTGACTCAGGGCAGGGCCGGCGTCCGGTCAGTAAGCTCTTGAGCCCCGTTTTCTTTGCTCGAAAATTTCCTAAGTGTAGAATTATAAACTCAACCTGCACTACTCAAGAAAATTATTAAGACCCTCACTCTCGTCTCACCTAAAAATAATGAAAATGCGAAAAAAACAAAAATCAAAAGTACAATAAATACAAGGACACACGGGTTGCCTCCCGGAAGCGCTGGTTTTAAGTCCCGCTCGACTATGTTACCTCATCAGCAAGAGGAATCAAGTGGTGCGAGGTAGAGTACCTCGACCAAACCAACAGCAGCGCCATCGTAATATAGCTTCAAACGATGACCATTAGCTTGAAAACGCTCTCCCGCGCTAGTTTCAAGCTCGAAGTAACCGTACTTACTCGTCGCGGTAATAGTGAACGGTCCTGACCACCGGGACTTAAGCTTGCCCGGAAATAAGCGAAGGCGAGAATTATAAAGGAGCACCTTATCACCAACCTTGAATTCACGAGGTAGAATCCGCTGATCATGCCTCTTCTTCGTGCGCTCCTTATAAACCCGCGAGCTTTCATAAGCGCTCATACGAAACTCATCGAGCTCATTCAGCTGTAACAATCGCTTCTCCCCACATAGAGTCGAGTCGAAATTGAGCTCCTTAACTGCCCACAAAGCTTTGTATTCCAACTCAACGGGGAGATGACATGCCTTCCCGTACACTAACCTGTAAGGTGAAGTTCCAATCGGCGTTTTAAACGCCGTCCTATAAGCCCATAGAGTATCATCAAGTTTCGAGCTCCAGTCTTTGCGTGATTTAGTGACCACCTTCTCAAGAATAGACTTGAGCTCTCTATTTGAAACTTCAACCTGCCCGCTCGTCTGCGGGTGATAAGCAAGAGCAGTACGGTGTTGAACACCATACTTCCGTAAAAGAGTGTCGAGATGCTTCTCGTGAAAATGGCTTCCCCCATCACTTATGATTGCACGAGGGACTCCAAATCGGGGAAAGATCGTCTTGCGAAATAAGTTGATTACCACCTTAGCATCATTAGTAGGAGATGCGACAGCTTCGACCCACTTAGAGACGTAGTCGACAGCAACAAGTATAAAACGGTTCCCATTAGAAGGCGAGGAGCGGGCCTTGTGTCGATTCCCCAAACATCAAACAACTCGACCTCTAATATACCGTTTGAGGCATTTCATGCCTCCTTGAGATATTCCCGGTCCTTTGGCATGCGTCACAAGATAGAACAAAAGCTGCTGCATCTTTAAACAAAGTAGGCCAATAAAACCCGGACTGCAATATCTTCGCCGCGGTCTTGGTGGGACCATGATGCCCACCGTAAGGAGAGGAATGGCATCCCTCTAACACTCCGCGAATCTCCCAATCAGGTACACATTTACGGAATAATCCGTCGCTACACTCACGAAACAAATGCGGATCGTCCCAAAAGAACTTCTTCGCATCATGCCGAAACTTCTTCTTTTGTTGAGAAGTAGCATCCTCGGGAAATGTACCTGCAACCACAAAGTTAGCATAATCGGCGAACCATGGCTCACCATGTAGAACGGCCATCAATGAGTCATCCGGAAAAGAGTCGTCAATAGGAACAACAACTCCACCCTCATCGAAACGTAGCCGAGATAAATGATCAGCTACCACATTCTCAGCACCCTTCTTATCGCGGATTTCAAGGTCGAATTCCTGGAGTAGCAGAATCCAGCGAATCAACCTAGGCTTGGCTTCCTTCTTAGCTAGGAGATACTTTAACGCCGCATGGTCCGTATAAACAATCACTTTGGACCCAATCAAGTATGATCGAAACTTGTCCTACTTGGCGTGAGACAATGGCTAAAAGTTCCTTCTCCGTCGTCGCGTAGTTCACTGCGCTTCATCCAAGGTTTTACTAGCATAGTAGATAGCATGTAATACCTTGTCACGCCGCCCCAACACCGCGCTTATCGTGATAATCACTAGCATCGCACATAATCTCGAATGGCAAGTTCCAATCTGGAGACTGGATAATCGGTGCTGAAATCAAAGCCTGTTGAATCCTGCGAAAAGACTCAACGCACTCATCAGTAAACAAAAAGGGGGCATCCTTCAGGAGGAGCTGGGTAAGTGGTTTAGCAATCTTTGAGAAGTCCTTGATAAAGCGGCGATAAAACCCCGCATGACCAAGGAAGCTTCGGACCCCTTTCACGTTAACGGGAAGAGGTAGTTGCTCAATCACTTGGATTTTAGCTCTGTCAACCTGGATGCCCCTATCAGAAACAACATGACCAAGGACGACACCCTCCTTCACCATAAAATGACATTTTTCCCAATTTAAAACCAAGTCGACTTCTTCACAACGCTTTAGGACTTTAGACAAATTAAGCAAACAAGACTCAAAATCGGTCCGTACACACTAAAATCATCCATAAAGACTTCCATGATAGACTCGATAAACTCGGAAAAATGCTAATCATACAACGTTTGAAAAGTAGCGGTGCGTTACATAAACCAAACGGCATTCGACGATAAGCGAAAGTCCGTAGGACACGTAAAAAGTGGTCTTTTCACGATCCTCGGGATGAATGGGGATCTGAAAGAAACACGAATAGCCGTCTAAATAGCAAAAATACCGTGGCACGCTAACCTTTCCAACATTTGATCAATAAGCGGAAGTGGGTAATGATCCTTCTTTGTGGCGGTATTCAACCGCCGATAGTCGATGCACATCCGCCAACCGATCCACGACTCTAGTGGGAATCGGCTCATTTTCTCATTCTTGACCACCGTAGTCCCGCTTCTTCAGAACAACCTGGACAGGACTAACCCACCTAGAATCAGAAATCGCATAGATATCTGGCGTCAAGGAGTTTCATCACCTCCTTCTTAACAACCTCTTGCATGTTCGGGTTCAACCGCCGTTGACCACTGAATCACCGGTTTGTGATCATCCTCGAGGTGAATCCTGTGCATGCGTAAATCGGGACTAATACCTCTCGAATCACTAAGACTATAGCCCGAGCCTTCTTGTGGGCTCTCAAACCTTCAAAAAGCGATTAGCGGGACTCCGTAAGATCCTTACTGACGATCACCGGATTCATCTCTTCTTCATCCAAGAACGCATACTTCAAATGCGTAGGCAACGGCTTCAACTCGGGTTTACGGACCTCAAGAAGATAAGAGGTCTCAACTGTCTCAGTGGTGTCGAAGTCTCTCCGTTCATCAGCATATAGGAGAGCTTCAAGCTCAGCAACTTCCGCATTCCACGGACCTGTCGCATCATCTGCACATTCACCACACATTAAAACTTCCAAAGGATCCTTGGACAAGGATCCCTCGGAGACAAAAGACACCGACTCATCAACAATATCAATAATATCAAGATAGTAGCAGGACTCCTCCAACATCGGGCTCTTAAGGGCTTGGTTAAGGTTAAAAGTGACCTTATCCCCTCCTACCTCTAGAGTCAACCTACCGTTCTTAACATCTATGACCGCCCCGGCTGTGTGTAGGAATGGTCGTCCTAGGATAATAGGTATCTGGGTATCCTCAGCCATATCCAAAACAATAAAGTCAACAGGGAAAAAGAACTTCCCTACCTTCACGGGGACATCCTCAAGCACTCCTAAAGGTCGCTTGACCGAACGATCGGCCATCTGTAAGGTAACACTCGTACACTTCAACCCTCCCATGTTTAGCTTCTCACAAACTGAATAAGGCATAACGCTCACGCTCGCCCCCAAATCACACAAGGCTTTGTCAATAACATGGGTGCCTATGGTGCAAGGAATGGAGAAACTACCTGGGTCCTTCAACTTAGGGGGTGCACTACTCTGTAAAAGGGCACTACACTCACCTGTAAACGCTATGGTCTCAACCTCGTTAAAAGAACGTTTCTTAGTAAGAATGTCCTTCATAAATTTAGCGTAAGAGGGTACCTGGGTGATAAGCTCAGTAAATGGAACGGTTACCTGCAGATTCTTCACGACCTCCATAAACTTACCGAACTGCGTCTCGGCCTTAGCATTTCGTTGACGTCCCGGAAACGGGAGTTGAATTTTTATCGGAGGTGTAACTGGAGTAGTAACATCCTTTGAAGCATCTTGGACCTTAGCTTGAGCGTCCTTAGCTTCCTCATCAATTTTCTTCTCCAAATCCGCGTCACCCGTAAGATCAGACGTGCCAGCCGGTTGGACGACCGGCTGCCGGTCGACCGGCTGGTGCGTCTTTTCAGCTCGTTTCGTTAAATTTTCAGCCTCAATCTCATCCGGATGCTTCGGACCTGCATAATATGTGCCGCTACGCAATGTGATCGCATTTGCGGTGTCATGAGGCGGGTTTCCTTGCGGTGGAAGTGTCCCGTGTTGCCTCGTAGCCTGCGAACTCGCTAACTGCGCAACCTGTGTTTCCAACATCTTAATAGCTGCGTCCTTAGCCTGATCGCTTCGCATCTGCGTCATCATCGTTTCTGTGTCTTGGCCATACGCATCATCATGGCCTTTAATTCACCCACACCATGATCGATGCTTGAGTAGGAGCGGATTGAACCGGTGGTTGTTGTTGATAATGTTGTTGTTGGTGGAATTGGGGCCTTTGACTTTGGAAACCCGGCGGTTGGTAGTTAGTTGTGGCGGAGCGTCGTTGGCTATTCTTTCATTGCGGCGGCTGCGGAGTAGGATTGAACGCGTCGGTTCAGATAAAGCGAGAGACCGATCGTGCCTGGCCGATTCCGATCGGCAAGTTAGTACGATAAGAAGATAAAGCATGTACCTGCTCCTGCGAACTCATGCACTCATGTGCGTGATGACCAACAATCCCGCAATTATTGCATCACGCATCGTGCCCCATAACCGCGTTAACTCGCTGCAAGATTTGGCGAACCTCGCACCACTCAACTTGTCGACCTTCATTGTTAGAACCGAAATTTGGCTCGTTAAAGCATTCAAAGAGTCTTTCTCGCGATCACTATGAGCCGCGCGAGAATTTCCTCTAGGTCGATCAGATTGCGGTATGGATCGCCATTTTCTCGATCGATGCCCAAGCCTCGTTGTCATCGGCGTTGTCGACAAACCGCCCATTCTGCGGTGAATCCAAGATAGCCCGAGCTTTCGAATACAACCCGTTGTAAACGTCATGATCACGAGCCAATCACTCAACCGTGGTGAGGACAATCACGGATGAGTTTCTTATAACGCGTTCCCAAGCTTCGTAAAGTGAGTCGTCGTAAGTTTGCTTAAAGCTTTGGATTTGGCTTAGCATTTGATTCGTCGGATTACGGAGGGTAATACTTTTTGTAAAATGCAAGAGCCAACCCATCCCAATCTGTAATACCGCGGCTTCCTTATTTAAATCGGTGATCCACTCACGAGCGATCACGTGGTGAAAGGGAACGACATTTCCTAATCTGGTTTTGAGTGATACCGCTCGCTTTTATCGTGAGAACGATGTCCGTGAAAACCTGCATATGACGACCAGGATCCTCCGTAGGATTGCCGCCAAACTGATTACGCTCCACCAAGGTAAGGAAAGCGGGTTTAATCTCGAAGTTGCCCTGCAAAGTGTCGGGCATCTGGAATCCATTAGGAATGGACTCCGTCTTGGGCAAGGAGTGACTTGAAAGTCTCGGCATAGTCACAAACGCCTCAGAAACAACACTGGAAGTAGAAGGTGGAGTAGTGTCCTCTTCGTAGGACGATGCTTCTGAACTAGATTCCGCCGTAAACTTCCACAACCCCTTTTGGGTAGGTTTCGGCAATCTCGTTAAAGAAGTTCTGGCGTTAGTGAAAAAGTCCGCTCCGGTTCAGGATCGAATGGAACTAAACCTGAAGGTGACCTGCGCATAAACAAAAACTACAAGGAGAGGTGAGAAACGGTCTCAAGGAACTGGAGTTCCCTGAGACAAGAGAAATAACCTACTAAGTAAAAGCGAAATAAAACCGTCTCCCCGGCAACGGCGCCAAAATTTGACACAGCTGAGTCGTATCGCTGAAATCAAAGATAAACCCTACGGACTACTAACAATAGCTAGCGGTAAGAAGGGGTCGAACCACAGAGAAACAATTACTCGCAAGACACTTAGTCGATAGGCTATTCCTAGGTATGACAATTTTTGATTTGGAAAACTGTAAACTACTAGCAAATATGATAAAGAGAGGTTTAAACTAGGGAGAGAAGACTAGGGTCTCGGGTTCCTTATGTCAATAATTCGGATAATATAAGTTTCACCGAAATAGCAATCAATCGGACTGTGCAAGGCGATTAGGACAGAACACGTTCTCTCGAATCAATGTTTCCTTAAGTTCAATTTAGCGGGCTCTCGCGACTTACTAATTCAACTTATCAATTACGCGAAGCGGTCTAATACTGATTAGGCTTTCGATCTTAAATCAATATAACCCTAAGTTCAATTAAATTAAGGCGTCCCTAAATTCAATTGATAATTAATCACGCAGGAAGAAATCGCACAAGCACAAACCAATCAATTGCAACAATTTAATCAAAGCACCGGATTAAAGGCATAATTTCCCCTCAACCCTAGTTGGGGAATTAGCTACTCATAACTAAGGCAAAAGACATATTAATAATTAAAGAGAAGAAATTAAGAACAATAAACATGAAATTACCAATTGGAAATAACTTGAGATTGATCCTGAGTACCGACGGTTACAAAGCTTGAAAGATGAACTTAAAAGAGAACTTGAAGTTTTTCTAAGAGAGTAATTCTAAAAAGCAGTAGAAAGCAGTAATGAAAAGATAACCTAAACCTAACTCACGAGTTTCTTATTTATAGTAACTCCTAAAATATTAAAATAATTAAATTACAAAATAACTCCGTCGAATAAAAATCCAAGGCCGGCCGGCTGCCGGTCGGCGCCCGAATACGTACCCCAAATTCTGGGGCTCAAAATCTCGCGAAAAGTCAACAAAAACCCCTTAGCCGGCCGACCGCCACGGTCAGTTTGACCGCAAGACTAATAAATGGACCGGACCTTCTTTCTCTGGGCTTGACTTCTAATCCTTGGGCCTTGACTCTAATCCTTTGCCCAAATCACTCGTATTACTTCACTCCCGAGCTCGTCTTCGCCTCGGCTTTCGGGTTTCCATCATAACTTCCATTTTTTCAGCTCAAATGCACGGAAATGCTACGAATTCCTGCAAACCACAGAAAAACACCAAAAGCGCTACTCGAGCGAAATGTGAGAACAAAATGGCCCTAAAGGGCGCATTTTGACAATAAAACGCAGCTCGGGACGGGGGTAAAAACATATAAAAATAACGTATATCATTAAGCCCAACAATACCACCACTGATGTTCCAAGCCACCGTCGCCGGAGCCGAAACCGACAACACCAACGGCCACCATGGCCGTGCTCCTCCTCGAGCTCCCTCCTTCCTCTCCCCTGTTTTTCTTGTCGGCACTCACCTCACTTCTCGACCTCCATTAATGGAGGATGTTACCTCCGTTTTCTTAGGGCCAGTACTCGACCAGGAAAGCATGCGCCATCACCACCGTCGTTGTTCTCTGCCTCGCCTCTGCTCTCACTCTCTTCTCGGCCCTGCTCTTTCCCCTGCTCACCTTCTCGTTCTCAGTCCTAGCCGGAGCTCCGACCATCTCCGGTAAGTCACCCATCTTATACCTCCTTCTATCCTTCTATTTCCGATGATAACTCGACTATTTATTATAGTCGTTTTTAATTTATCCATCCTTTACATTATGATTTTATTTTGTCAAATTAATCGATTTCGATCTTGTTATCGTTCTATTCTGCCCCGTTCATTCTAATTTTAGTACAACTAAAATCGTTGTTATTTTCTTTCAATTACGACAACATCAACAAATTTCGTTCCGTACCGTGTCCTCTGCCACGCTAATGACGCCCTGAGTTGCTGCCAAAGCCGACCCCTGCTCGCTGCCATCCTCCACGTGACCAGCCAGCACCACCGTAGCCCCATCGTGTCTGTCACCATGTGTTCTAATTTTGCTTCATAGGTGCTGATTTTGGATACACGAGTATTTGGGTTGGATTTTTGGAGGCCTCTGTTCGTGAGCCTAATTTAGGTGACTCGATTTCTTCCTCAAAATCTCTAACATTAACGTTTTGGTTTTATTCTAATTAATTTGTTATTAAAAGTGAGCTAGTATGCATTAGGCACTTATACCTCCCGTACCAGTTTATTTAATAAGTTTGTATGATTAGCTATAGTATGAAATTGAGTGTTAATTTTAGTTATAATATAATGT
Organism: Dianthus caryophyllus; assembly: GCA_023091065.1. NCBI lineage: Eukaryota > Viridiplantae > Streptophyta > Magnoliopsida > Caryophyllales > Caryophyllaceae > Dianthus > Dianthus caryophyllus. The sequence continues at coordinate 4,182,352 of CM041530.1, forward strand.
TGAATTGAATTGTGAAATATGATATTTATATGATTTTGTGATAATATGTTTTGGGTAAAAAAATGTGTTGTTGAATTATTGTTGAATTTATTTTTAATATTGTCATGTTAAAATTATATGTTTTGTGTAAATTAAAATATATAAAATTTATGTATCATAAGTATAATATGTGACCAAAATATTATTAAATAACTTAAGTAAATAAATTAAAGTAATATAGCTTGTCTATCGTCACTAAAAAGTTAAATCGAAATATAACTAAAAATGAAGAATTAAGTTAAAAGAGTATTAAGTTTAAATTAATATTAAATCAAACTAAAAGTAAAAATATAAATTAAGTTACTCATATTAAAGTTTCTAAAATAAATAATTATATAAAAGTCATATATCACATTTAATATAAAGATTACTTTATTAAAACTTTAAAGTTTACAATGAACTCAAAATATACTAAATAAGTATTTAGTTAAAATAATAATAAGAAATTGGGTACTTTAAGATTTAAAATGAATCTAAGTAAAACTATTACTAAATAAAGCTAAAAATTAGAATCACAAATAAAAATTAACTAAAAGGTAAATTTTTGATATCATAATAATATATAAAGGTTGACTAAAAATTTACTAAGTATAGTTATATAAAAATTATGAATAATATATTTATATATATAAATACAAAACCTAACTAAGATTTTGAATTATAAAGTTTTTGACATTTTTAAAAGTTATAAATAATTAAGTGAATTAAACTTAAGTGAAAATTTCTAAAATTTAAATATTAATAATCTCACGATCGAACTATTAAATCACCTAATACGACTACGTAAAAGTTACATAAATAAAATCAATTCAGAAATTAGGCCACCTAAATGAATAGTTCCTAAATGTCATTATATTAGATTTTATTAAAAATACTAAATTTTGCTAAGTATCATCAAGATACTTTTACAAGTTAAAATAAATGTTAAAACTACTAAATCGCTAAACACTTTACAATTTAAATAAAAAGAAAGAAATAAATGTGACTTATAATGAAATTCAATTATTTATATCACTAATCGTAAACATACTTAAATTAAATTTAAACGAAACTAAATCTTTTAACTTAATCAAATAAAATACTTACACTTGAATCAAATAAATTAATTACTTGAACCTATTTGAGATACCCGAAATAAAGAACTTTAAAGTAAACTAAGTAACGAGAATGAATATTTAAAAGAAAATAATGAATAGTAAAATGATGAATAGTAACCGTGATGAATAGTAAAATAATGAATAGTGAAAATATTTAAAATTTACGAACGGACCCAAAATAATTAATTAAGTTTTTCGATGTGTTACATTTACTCAAGAATCGCTAGAACTAAAATTTCATTATACAAAGTTCGACGATATAATTAAGTTACAGATTTGTCAGTTTGATACATGTGAACGAGAAAATAAGAATTTGAAGGAATGAGCTACTTGAATAAAATACTTGGATTGTTCGCCATGTTGCGACTCTTGAAATTCGATGTTAATGAGGTAGCTGTCTATGGGGACTTGGGCTCCCTCCCAGAGTTGCCCAAGGCTTATAACGATCTTAAGATTGCTATTCGGCACGGTATATACAACCTCAGGGATGGGGCAACATTGATATTTCCGTGGGCCCATAGATGGTAATTGGAAACTCGGCCCACCCGAAGTACCCGTCTAAGGTGATAGTCGTATTTTTCGTCGGTGATACCTTTTGAATAGCGAATACGTATGATCCTCGATTAGATGGTGTATGCATACATTAGACAAGGGATTTAGCTGTCCTTATTACCTTAGGTATCCTTAGCCTGTCAGCCATGTCCAAGTTATGTTGGCCCTGTCGGCTATTGCGCGGACGTCTAGTATGTCAGCCATGTCCAAGTTATGTTGGCCCTGTCTACTATAGCGCGATTTTACGTCTGCATGCTTCCGCCTTACTAACGAAGATTCACTAGTTAACGTATGATGGATGTATTTCCTTATTCTGATTGGTTATTGTCTGAATGACGTTGTCCTTGTGTTGAGATTGCCTTGTTTAGTATGATTATCGAGAAATGTTTTATGATTATATGATTTGACGTATGCTCATATTTGAATTATCATGATTCCTTATATGTTTTTGCTTGTCTACTTGCAATGTGTTTTATTTATTTATTTTCTATATTGCATATGTTTAGAATTGCATGATTGTTCACAACTATGTGTTTATTGAATTGATTACGGCTTATGCATATATCTTGATTGCCATAATTTTGGTTTTATATATATATTATATTAATTGAGATGATAGTCATGTTTATTTTATTGTGATTCTATAAATTGAAATGTTTTAAGTTTTGTTTATCATGTTGTATGAGATTTAAATATCTATATGTGAGAACTGATATTATATGCTATTTGTCCAATTTTATTAACATAAGGTGGCTACGGTAGTTATACGGCGTTTAGTCTTTGTAAGTTACTTTTAATCATAGGTTAAATAAACCAAAACTTTGGTTTAGAAGTTGTTAGTTAGAAACAGTCACTTCCCGCCTCCGGCGGGAGAGATCCTCCTCTTTTGTGTTTTTGTCTCTGTTGCAGGCAATTCTCGAGACTCAGGATTATCGGGACGATTAGGATGTTTCGTTGTTTTCTTTGAGAGATTGTAATATATATTTGTATCCTATGCCATTTGAATGTAATTTAATTAACATCCGGCATGTATTAGACTTAATTAATTTTCCGCCTTAGTTTAATTAAGTCACGAAAAACCGGGTTGTTACAGTTGGTATCAAAGCTGTCTTGCGACCGTGAATAACTTGAAGTTATCTCATCTAGCGAGAAGACACCTGGGCTAGACATACATATTAATATATATGTCCGGCATAGACTTATAGGATCAAATAATGAATTAGAAATCCTAGATCGCTAAAATAATAATCTTAGAACGCTTTAACATGTGAGAATGGGTAGAAATATTAAGGATTGACCGACTGACCTAGACTTTTGGTTCTTGACCGTCATTCAACCTCGATAGATTTTTATTTCTCTTTTCTTACTTGCTAAGTGCTCTATGACTAATCTTTTTGACTAACAAGTATTTTATACTAACATTACCAAAAATTGAGACGTATAAATCAAAGTCAAGACTACAAGAACTCAAACGCAACAAATGGACGCATCCAGAAATCTATAATTCGAGAAGACATTCAAGATTTGAAGAATTCTATTGAATTTAAAATATTCATACAGCTATATCAAAATCGCTCTCAAAAATCACCATCGTTTTAACTCTTTTCGTTTTTCCTATCTCCTAATAGTAAAATCCCTAATATTTTCTTCCTTAAAATTAAAATAAAATGATACTACTATTTTTAAACTACTTAAAATTGTGATTCCTTCTAAACACCTAATCCTCTATTCACAATATACTTTCGAGCTTGATTTCTTCATACTTTTTATCCCTTACACATTTTATCATCATCAAAAATCTTTTTAATTTTCTAAATATATAATTTTACCAATTGACTTCCTAAAGTTAATTTTCATCAATTTTATTTAATCTAAAAAAAAAAAAAAAAAAAAAAAAGGCGTTATCTGTTCTTTTATATTTTATGAACTTTTTATTTCTTACTTTTTGAAAATTAGTCGTTTCTTGCGTAAAATTTTTATTATGAAATTAGAAATACCTTTGAAAATTCTTGGTTTCAAACTTCTTATTTCTTTATTTAAAAATGTTTGAAATTGTTTCCTTCCTCTACTAATTCTTTCCTTCTAAATATACATATATATAACAATATTATTTATGTAATTATCATAAATTTTCAATCTTACCCGAAATATGATTCATAACATTTCCATTTCACCTAATAACATTATAATAATAATTTTAAGAAAAAGAGCTATATTAACAAGGTTATCCGTAATTCTCTAAAATTTTATTTAATCATTCAACGATAACCTATATTCTCTTAATTTCATTAAAGCTCATGTTTTCATTATGATCACTACGACTTTTACATATTTTCCCTAAATGCCGTTTTTCCTAAGGCTATTTATCTTATGTATGTGATCCTTAAAAATAACAATAATAATATTATATAGATACGCTTAAAACTTCTTAAGGGGGTAGGACAATAATTTGATTATATCAAAATCCTAACTAAAATCATAAAACTTCTTATTTCAACCTATTTTATTTTAAGGTTAATACTAGTTGGCGTGCCCGTCCCCGTCCGGGCCATCTATCATTATTATTAAGATTTAAAAATAAGTATAAAATGTAATTTTTATATATTTTTTCTAGTTTATATATTTACCAATTATGATATAATTTTCTCTGATATTTAATATGATAAAATTTCTAAAATATAAATACTAAGGTCATGTTCTTTTCGGCTTTTATCGTATTTAATATGATAATTTTCTAAAATCTATGATTTATCATATTTGTTTTTGTTTATTTGCTAATTAATACTTACCTAATACTATTTTTTATTCCCTTAACTTATTTATTAAATCAACAATTATTTAACTTTTCAAAATTCTATGAATTACCATATTTCTTTTGCACTTTTTTTTTTTTTTTTTTTTTTTTAAAAATATTTTAAAATATAACTTACTTATATTTTTTTCCCTTAACTTGAATATTTAATCCAAAATATGTATTCTTCAATTTTGGTATCCTATAATTTCAAGGATTTCAATTGTAGATTTAGTATTATATTTTAGATTACATATGTTAATTACACTACACCATCTTCTTCTTTTTTTCTTTTTTGTTTTTTTTTTTTTTTTTTTTTTTTTTGTTAATTACATATAGTCTCTTTTTTGTTACGTTAAAATAGGGTAATAAAGAAATTGGAATTTTGTCATTAAATCAAACTTTACCCTATCATTATACTAAACATGTTTTTTTTCTTAATTAGCAGATGTTCTCATACAAAATTGAGATGAACAATCAAATCAAAACTTAATACTATTAAACTAACTAAAATATTACGCATTAAGCATTACAAATATTATTATACAACCATATCTAATTACTTGATTTAAAAATAAGATAATCGATAAATATTGTACATCACTTTTACCTTTCATGTTACATATTCTTACCTTTCATGTTACATATTCATTAATTTTTCTATTGGGTTATAATCAAGTTTGTTCAATAAAAAACTTCAAATCTTGAACGTAAAATATAAATTCTACAACATACAAAGAAAAAAATCAGCAGTAATTTAATCAAGCTATGTTTAAGTATCAAACATAGTAATTAAGAAATAAAAATATTCAAATTTTAAACACTCTTATCAAATACACCGCAAAAAATAAATTTAACACAAATTGTAATCATAATTAAAATATAATAAAGTAAAACTATTTAACAAAGTACGTACTTAAAGAGATCTAGCTAAAGTTTTTGATGTATATATATACAAAAAGGGATAGAGACTTACCTAAAAATTAAATAAAGTAATTATGTGTCATATAATTGTTTATTTTGAAATTATTATTTTTCTTCTCAATTAAAAACATCTTCAATTTTTTTTTTTTTGGAAAGTTCTAATATAGTAAAGATTTCAATTGTAGATTTAGTTTTATATTTTAAGTTACATATGATAATATTTTTTCATCTAAAATCCTAGCAATAGTAGAATTATAAATAATACTAATATTAATTTTTTAGACCAATTATATTGTGACAAATGTCGACCATAGAGACCATGGTTTCTGCTTTATATATATATATTAGATTTATTTCTAGATTTAAATAAATTGATTTAATTCTTAAAATGCTTATTATTTTTATTTAATTTAATTCCGTACAAAACTTCTAGGCCCTACTCTTGTGAAAACCTCTTTCTCGCTGATTTTGAAAATGACAATGCAGCAACATTTAGATATTAATTCGAAAAAGAATTATTTATATTTTAAAATTATTAAATTCATTAATCTTTCCTTTTTAGAAAATTCTTACCCAATCAAGAACAATATTACTATTTCAATTCCAAAAACCTTGATGTTTTCTCCAACTGCTTTTTAATCTCGAACAGTTATCCATCTTATTCAAGTTTCGGGGACGAAACTTTTCTTAAGGGGGTATGATTGTAACACCCCGTGTTTTTATTAATACTAATTAATTATTTTAACAAAATTCTTAAATTAAAATTCATATAATTTAACTTTTATTCAATTACTTTAAAAACGCGGCTGAAAAATTTCGATTAAATAAACTTTCTCAAGATATTTCTGATTAAACTTTCTCGACTTTTATATTAATCTGTATTATATTTTTATTCTTAAAATACTTGTCAAACTAAAATCTTGATTCAATTGGTTTTATTAAACTTAAAAAAATTTGCGTTTTACTTTAAAAATTATTATTACTTGAATAAATATAGTTTTATTAAAACGTATCTTGCAAATAAACAATAGTTTGAAAATATGTGAGGCAGTAATACAATTTATGTGACAGCTTTTATACATTTATATTTTTGAACTATAAATTTTATAATACTAATCATAGAATTAAAATTTAAAACGAATGATTTAAAGTATAGTATATTTTATAAAATATAAAAATTTATAAATAAGAGCGAATGAAACAGAGCAAATCGGAAAAACTGACCCAAATGTTACAATGTATGTCGGCCTCCTTTCTCCTCCACACATTTTATTTCAGATATTTCATCACCTCCTTATATCCCCTTTTTCCTTTTTATTTTTCTGTTCTCTTATCCCCTTCTTCTTCCTCCATACTCCCTTTCTTTAATAATAATAATAATAATAATAATAATAATAATAATAATAATAATAATAATAATAATAATAATAATAATAATAGTAATAATAATAATAATAATAATAATAATAATAATAATAATAATAATAATAATAATAATAATAATAATAATAATAATAATAATAATAATAATAATAATAATAATAATAATAATAATAATAATAATAATAATAATAATAATAATAATAATAATAATAATAATAATAATAATAATAATAATAATAATAATAATAATAATAATAATAATAATAATAATAAAACTATAACCAACAACAATAACAAACAACGACAACAGCAAACAACAACAACAACAACAACAACACAATGATAGCGACATGACCACGACCACCACGCCAAATCACGTAGCCATGACTCAGAACACCTCGACTTTTCCTAGTATTTATTATTTGTCTCATTTATATTCGAAAATTATTTCTCTTGTTTCTCTCATTTCTTTTAGCTCCAGAAAATCAGTTCTCTTGTCGCGTGGATAAGCTACTTCGTAGTCGAACTTAAATACGAGTAATTTAGCTAAAAGCGGTGTAATTTCCTCATCACGAACTCCGATTCGGGTGATTCAAAAGGCTAAATGCGTATTTTTCGACGCCGTCAGAATCGCCAAATTTTGAAGCTAGTTTGGACCGGCCCACCTTGGACCGAACCGAAACCTCCTTTGCACGGGTTGGGTTTAGGGTTTTGAGTAGCTTTTGATCAAGCATTCTATATCCTATTATCTCCTAATCTTAGCAACCTAATATTCTGATTTCACACCCTACTCTCTCATTCCTCACATCTCATCCACATTCATCCTTCATTCATCTCTCAAACTCTCTCCAAATTCTCATTCAAACTCCATTGTTTCTCAACTAAGCTTTCATCTCTTTTGTCCTAACACTTTCCTAGCCTTTTCCTTAGTGTATGATCTTCTTTTTCTCTCTTTTATTTTCTGGTTTTATATTATTTTATGTGTTATATTGTTGTGTATTCATTTTGTGTATGTTTTGGCTTGGATCATCAAAGGAGAAGGAGACTTTGAAGAGGGAGACACCATATTGGTTGAAGAGGAAGAAGAATAGCAAGGAGTTGATCTTGATAAAGGTAACTAGGTGTAGCCTTAGTGATATTTTGACTCGTGTGAGACCATATGATTGATTGAGGATGATTTGATTGTTGTTATGTATGTAAAGCTATGAACTTTGGGTTGATTGTGCTATGAAATCATGTTCTTTGGTCTTATTTGTGTTGGTCTCACACTAATATGTCTTATGGAATGAATTGGGGTGATTGTTATATTGAATTTGGGTTATGTTGTTATTAAGTTGATTTAAAGATGATAATTTTGGGAATTATAATGGTTTATTATGGCTACTCTTGAGTTCTTATGGTTACTACTCCGTATTTAACATGTTGATTATGGTTAGTGTTGAGAATGGTTACAAAAAGGAATAACTATGTTGTGATTGAGTTTAAGATGGATGTTGTGGTGATTTTGAGTAAAGGGATAATTAATTGATGTTGATTTTGAGTTGATTCAGGTTATTGGATTGACTTGTGTTGGTTATGAGTTAATTCGGGTTATTGAATTGACTTGTTTGATTGCTTGAGTTAAGTGTGCGTGCACGGTGCGGTTATGGCTCGTGCGTGAGGAGATCCGACGTCTTTTGTAGGGCGGATGCCGCCCTTTGGGTTCTCAACCGGTTATAGTTAGAGACTATGGTAAGTTGTATGTCGTCACCGGTTATGGTGAGGTTTGGCCAAATTAAGACAATGGAGGTATCACCGGTTAGGGTGAGGTCCATTTTTAAAGGGAATTCACGGTTATGAGGTTCCGCCATAGGGGTTGGAGGTATCAGGTTAGGGTGAGGTCAGGGGTGATTCACGGTTATGTGGTTACCCAGTTCTCCGTGCTTTCTCTTGCGTTGTTGAATGTTTATTGTTACTTTGTTGATGACAGGTTGAGCTTAATTAACTATAATAAATCAGTTATAATTGGGTTGTATGATATGTAAGATGGTTGTTGTCTTATACTTTGATTATAGGCCATAGGCGATTGAGTTAGTTAATTGACGAGTTAGCTTGAGGTTGACTGTGTTGATCATGCACTTGGGTTGTATTATTGTTTACTTTGATTATGTTGAAATATGGTAGGGGAGCACCTAGTTACTCCCCATTTGATTGTCATGCATTACTTTCTTGTGGCGAGTTAAGCGGGTTCGGGTTTTGAAGTGTGAAGCGTGAGGATTGACCCCGTAGCTAGCTTTTGTTGAGGAACTTTGATTAGACTTGGTTTAGATCATGCATTAGACTTGTCGTTGGTTTTTCGTACTTATGTACTTTGGAGGTTTTGGATTGTAAGGGGTATTTACTCCCCACTTCTAGGCCTCAAGGCCTACCTTTTTATCGTTCGTTTAGTTGTATAGTGAGTAATGATCCGGATTCCACGGTGTTTCCGCCACCGTGGCTCGTTTTCATTTCCTTTTCTTTTATAAATCCCTTTTATTTCTTTATTTTATTTTGTTGGAAAATCCGGGTTGTTACAATGACCACCACCGTGGTCCCTCTCTCCTATGCCGTGCTCTCCTGCTTCCCTTTCTCTCCTGCTCTTTTCCTCTTTTCGGTTTCGTTTACGACGTCGGAGTTAAGCCCAACAATACCACCACTGATGTTCCAAGCCACCGTCGCCGGAGCCGAAACCGACAACACCAACGGCCACCATGGCCGTGCTCCTCCTCGAGCTCCCTCCTTCCTCTCCCCTGTTTTTCTTGTCGGCACTCACCTCACTTCTCGACCTCCATTAATGGAGGATGTTACCTCCGTTTTCTTCGCCGGAGCCGTACTCTGACCACCGGGAAACGCACGCCATCACCACCGTCGTTGTTCTCTGCCTCGCCTCTGCTCTCACTCTCTTCTCTACCGCTTCTTTCCCTGCTCACCTTAGTTCTCGAGTCTGGCGGAGACTCAGGCCATCTCCATAAGTCACCCATCTTATACCTCCTTCTATCCTTCTATTTCCGATGATAACTCGACTATTTATTATAGTCGTTTTTAATTTATCCATCCTTTACATTATGATTTTATTTTGTCAAATTAATCGATTTCGATCTTGTTATCGTTCTATTCTGCCCCGTTCATTCTAATTTTAGTACAACTAAAATCGTTGTTATTTTCTTTCAATTACGACAACATCAACAAATTTCGTTAAAATCGCGTGTCCTCGCCACGCTAATGACGCATACTGAAGTTCTTTGCCAAAGGCAGACCCCCTGTTCACGCCATCCTCCACGTGACCAGCCAGCCCCACCGTAGCCCCATCGTGTCTGTCACCATGTGTTCTAATTTTGCTTCATAGGTGCTGATTTTGGATACACGAGTATTTGGGTTGGATTTTTGGAGGCCTCTGTTCGTGAGCCTAATTTAGGTGACTCGATTTCTTCCTCAAAATCTCTAACATTAACGTTTTGGTTTTATTCTAATTAATTTGTTATTAAAAGTGAGCTAGTATGCATTAGGCACTTATACCTCCCGCATGCAGTGTATTTAATAAGTTTGTATGATTAGCTATAGTATGAAATTGAGTGTTAATTTTAGTTATAATATAATGTTGAATTGAATTGTGAAATATGATATTTATATGATTTTGTGATAATATGTTTTGGGTAAAAAAATGTGTTGTTGAATTATTGTTGAATTTATTTTTAATATTGTCATGTTAAAATTATATGTTTTGTGTAAATTAAAATATATAAAATTTATGTATCATAAGTATAATATGTGACCAAAATATTATTAAATAACTTAAGTAAATAAATTAAAGTAATATAGCTTGTCTATCGTCACTAAAAAGTTAAATCGAAATATAACTAAAAATGAAGAATTAAGTTAAAAGAGTATTAAGTTTAAATTAATATTAAATCAAACTAAAAGTAAAAATATAAATTAAGTTACTCATATTAAAGTTTCTAAAATAAATAATTATATAAAAAGTCATATATCACATTTAATATAAAGATTACTTTATTAAAACTTTAAAGTTTACAATGAACTCAAAATATACTAAATAAGTATTTAGTTAAAATAATAATAAGAAATTGGGTACTTTAAGATTTAAAATGAATCTAAGTAAAACTATTACTAAATAAAGCTAAAAATTAGAATCACAAATAAAAATTAACTAAAAGGTAAATTTTTGATATCATAATAATATATAAAGGTTGACTAAAAATTTACTAAGTATAGTTATATAAAAATTATGAATAATATATTTATATATATAAATACAAAACCTAACTAAGATTTTGAATTATAAAGTTTTTGACATTTTTAAAAGTTATAAATAATTAAGTGAATTAAACTTAAGTGAAAATTTCTAAAATTTAAATATTAATAATCTCACGATCGAACTATTAAATCACCTAATACGACTACGTAAAGTTACATAAATAAAATCAATTCAGAAATTAGGCCACCTAAATGAATAGTTCCTAAATGTCATTATATTAGATTTTATTAAAAATACTAAATTTTGCTAAGTATCATCAAGATACTTTTACAAGTTAAAATAAATGTTAAAACTACTAAATCGCTAAACACTTTACAATTTAAATAAAAAGAAAGAAATAAATGTGACTTATAATGAAATTCAATTATTTATATCACTAATCGTAAACATACTTAAATTAAATTTAAACGAAACTAAATCTTTTAACTTAATCAAATAAAATACTTACACTTGAATCAAATAAATTAATTACTTGAACCTATTTGAGATACCCGAAATAAAGAACTTTAAAGTAAACTAAGTAACGAGAATGAATATTTAAAAGAAAATAATGAATAGTAAAATGATGAATAGTAACCGTGATGAATAGTAAAATAATGAATAGTGAAAATATTTAAAATTTACGAACGGACCCAAAATAATTAATTAAGTTTTTCTATGTGTTCTGTTTACCTGAAGAACTGCTAGAACTAAAATTTCATTATACAAAGTTCGACGATATAATTAAGTTACAGATTTGTCAGTTTGATACATGTGAACGAGAAAATAAGAATTTGAAGGAATGAGCTACTTGAATAAAATACTTGGATTGTTCGCCATGTTGCGACTCTTGAAATTCGATGTTAATGAGGTAGCTGTCTATGGGGACTTGGGCTCCCTCCCAGAGTTGCCCAAGGCTTATAACGATCTTGAGATTGCTATTCGGCACGGTATATACAACCTCAGGGATGGGGCAACATTGATATTTCCGTGGGCCCATAGATGGTAATTGGAAACTCCAGCACCCTTTGAGAGTACCGTCTAAGGTGATAGTCGTATTTTTCGTCGGTGATACCTTTTGAATAGCGAATACGTATGACCCTCGATTAGATGGTGTATGCATACATTAGACAAGGGATTTAGCTGTCCTTATTACCTTAGGTATCCTTAGCTTTATCACCATGTCCAAGTTATGTTGGCCTCCTCGGCTATTGCGCGGACGTCTAGTATGTCGACCATGTCCAAGTTATGTTGGCCTCGCTCACTATAGCGCGATTTTACGTCTGCAAGCTTCCGCCTTACTAACGAAGATTCACTAGTTAACGTATGATGGATGTATTTCCTTATTTTGATTGGTTATTGTCTGAATGACGTTGTCCTTGTGTTGAGATTGCCTTGTTTAGTATGATTATCGAGAAATGTTTTATGATTATATGATTTGACGTATGCTCATATTTGAATTATCATGATTCCTTATATGTTTTTGCTTGTCTACTTGCAATGTGTTTTATTTATTTATTTTCTATATTGCATATATTTAGAATTGCATGATTGTTCACAACTATGTGTTTATTGAATTGATTACGGCTTATGCATATATCTTGATTGCCATAATTTAGGTTTTATATATATATATTATATTAATTGAGATGATAGTCATGTTTATTTTATTGTGATTCTATAAATTGAAATGTTTTAAGTTTTGTTTATCATGTTGTATGAGATTTAAATATCTATATGTGAGAACTGATATTATATGCTATTTGTCCAATTTTATTAACATAAGGTGGCTACGGTAGTTATACGCGTTTAGTGCTGCCAAGTTACTTTTAATCATAGGTTAAATAAACCAAAACTTTGGTTTAGAAGTTGTTGGTTAGAACAGTCACTTCCCGCCTCTGAGCGGGAGATCCTCCTCTTTTGTGTTTTTGTCTCTGTTGCAGGCAATTCTCGAGACTCAGGATTATCGGGACGATTAGGATGTTTCGTTGTTTTCTTTGAGAGATTGTAATATATATTTGTATCCTATGCCATTTGAATGTAATTTAATTAACATCCGGCATGTATTAGACTTAATTAATTTTCCGCCTTAGTTTAATTAAGTCACGAAAAACCGGGTTGTTACATGAAGTATAATAAAATGATAATAAATAAGTTATGTTGATAATACATTAGTTGTAGTAAAATGATACCATGTGTAGTTAATTTATTTTTGAGCATTTTTAAATTTATGTTCATATGATTTTTATGTTTAGTTATGTTTTAATTGAGTAGTAGTTATATATAAAAATTATGTGAAATATTAAAAATGAGTTTAAAGTGATTAAAAATGAAAAATAAAAATTGTATGTCCATATATACATATCACGGCTTTTCCCTTTATTTTTACTAAATATTCACTTTTAATTTTTGTAAATAATATGTAGTGTTAAGTTAGTTAAAATAGATGTACTCATGTTAAAAAAATTAAATTCGAAAAATAAATTATAAGTTGTTAAAATCAAAATATGTGTTCTTGAACTTTATTAAGATCTTCATGAGTGTTCTTATATTCTTCATGTTGATGTTCATCATGTTTACTCATTTTGATCTTATTATATTTCATGTTTGTTTATAATTTGTGTTTATGTTTAGTTATTGTTTTACATATTACTTAGTAGTATACTATAAATCAACTTAAACATTATAAATCATTTAGATTAAAAAGTTAGAGATTTAAAGTGTTGAAAAACACTATTCATAATTATAAATGAAATTTTTAGTAAATTTCATTTTAGTTTAAATCGTTTTAGTATAATTAGAATAATTAAAATATAAAGACTTTAAGTTAAAAACTGATAAAATCAAAAAAATGAAAATTTAGAAAACCCTAGGCTTGCTCACGGCATCTCCTTTATTTTTAGGGTTAAAATTTGTTTTATCACTTTTTAGTTTATTGTTAATATAATTTAATTATTAGTTAATAAGTTAGATTAAGAAATTAAAAGAAATAAATCAATTTTGACACATATATCATATCACACGACATTTCCATTTTTAATGGACTAAATTTGACTAAAATGAAATTATCACTAAGTCACTAAAGTTAAATAGTAATTAGAATTGAAATTTTGTATAAATCGTTTTAATTATAAATGAATTATTATAAACCAATGAAAATATGTTAACCGTTATAAAAATGAATTAAATCGTGTGATACTACCTTTGCTATTGGATTATTGAATTTGGACATACGGACTATAAATGAATCGTCCACGATACTATCGCTGACTTAAATAAATAGACGACTAAATTTAACCGAGTCTCGTTTTAAAATAAATATCACTGATCACCTTTTATAAACCGAACTTAACGTTTTTAAAACTAGAATTCTAGAATGTTTTCATAAATGACTAAATACAAACCGAACTTAACATTTTTAAAACTAGACTTTAAAATATTTTCAAAAATCGCCTAAGTACAAAACGAACTTAACGTTTTTGAAACTAGAAATCTATACTTAGGAAATAAAAAGGATTTATTATAAATACACAAAATATCTTAAGTTTAAATACTTAAAATATCTTAAAGTATAAATACCTAAAATATCTTAAGTATGAAAATACGTATATAATACGAAGTATAAAAATACGAATACGTATAAAAATACGTATAAAATACGAAGTATAAAAAAATACGAATACGTATAAAAATACGTATAAAATACGATGAATAGTAAATACAATGAATAGTAAATACGATGAATAGTAAATACAGTGAATAGTAAATTACGATGAATAGTAAAATACGATGAATAGTAAAATACGATGAATAGTGAAAAGTGAATAATAAAATATTGAAAATAATTAAAATTTTACTAAGTATAGAAAATTGAAAATGAATAAGTGAATGACTTAAAATGTTTGAAAAATACCTAAATAAAATTGGACATACTAATAAACATATCATTTTAGAAACTTAAAAATGTTAATAATTAACAACCCTTCAAATAATAAACGAATGTGTTATGTGATCATATGAAACCCACAAATACTTAAACGTTTGACGCTGAGACTAGGAGAGTCTAGTAACATGTGATACGTAATATCAAATAAATAATGAATCTTGAGTATGTTTAAATAAAAGGTCAAGCTTGGGCCTCAGATATGAAAACGTCAATCGTGAGTGAAGTGGGGTTAAGATAGTCTTGTGGCGGTCGCCATTGCCGGACAAGATAATTGAATATGCCAAGGCTTTTGTCTCAGGCTTTAGGAAATAGTCGTTTTATCCAGAGTTAAGGTGCTCTATGATTAGCATAGCCCATTCTTAAAGTGGATATTAGTGTATGCATACTAGACTAGGGTTTTATTCCCCTATTTCGCTAGAGTTACCAGGGCATCCGTGCCGATTTGGGCGATTATAGCGGTGGTCTCCTTGCCGTGTTTCGTTCTTAGTGGGCGCGACACTAGCATTCGTTCTTGCCACATGTACAGATCACTTGACGAGATTGTATCTGAAGTTCGAATCATTTCGAACACTAGACGATGAGATGCAAGTAATATAGTATTCGGCGTGGTTTACGAGTCGAGTAAGCCTCTGCACTATGGAAGTGAGATGCAATCGATCAGAGTACAAAGGCCTACTCGATTAGTGGGCTCGTAAGCAGTATGTGTTGTCTGTTGTTTGATTAAATGAGAATGAGTGTGTACCATCTTCGAAAACTAAAGACCACAACTTTCTGAATTGAATCGAGTCTGCATGATGTGAATGTTATGATATGATTGTTTGACTGCGATCCGATATCGCCTTGTAATGCTATTGAATTATTGTGATACTATTGCCATGCTATTATATGTTATTTGCCTTCATAATTGATTATCATGCTTATATGATTTATCGCTTTAAACCGCATGCTTATTATGACTTATATGTTTTTATATGCTATATGTATTAAGCATGTTTATGTTTTTATCATAATGTTATGTTTATAAAGCGATAATATTAAACCAAAGTAATTGAAATCGAGGGTAAGTATGAGCATAGCTAGTCACTGTCCGCTCAGTGGGCATCTCCCCAATAGTTTATTGTGCAGGACGTTCGTGGACCAGGAGCTGGATTTTGGATGGGGCCACGAGACGCTTTTATTGTTTTACCTTAGCTTGTTCTCGAGAAAGATGTAATATATAACGCTACTCTTTTAAATTACCGTATTTAGAGTTGTTTTATTCAACTCTTGAACGACGATGTTACATTTTGGGTTTTATGTATAATTAATGACTCTGGTTTAAGACTTAATTAATTTCCGCCTTAGTAATTAAAGTCAACTAAAACCAGGTTGTTACATCATAAATTTTCCGCAAAGGTGCAACTACGCCTTTGATGCTAAGATGAGCGCAAATCATAACACCAAGAGTTAGAGCTCAAAATTAATGGACTTTTACTCCTAAGGCCAATTATGAAATTGTTTATGTATTGAAGACATGTTTTATTAAATGAGAAGAAACTAATATTGTGTCCTAAAAATGTGGAGGAATGTTACTACTGTGTCCTTTTTATTGTGAGTTGTTCCCAGTTACACATCGTTCCATTTGTAGTTTTTCTTTATTGTTTTCATAATTTGTGAGTTTCCTTCACTTAGTTGTTGTTGTGTCTCCTTTGTGGCGCTTTGTTTGTCGTTTCTTCTATGTCTTTCTTTCATTGCTTGTGTCGTCATTTCTTGTCTGGATTTATATTTGTTGTTAATTTGTTTATTTAATTGATCATTATTAATGCATTATATATCGATCGTAATGTATCAAGTTTTATATATCATGTTATTACGTTATATGAAACTGCAATGAGGTATGCTTAAAATATAATCACTACTACAAATTTGATCTTAGAGAACAGGGAAAAGAGAACACTCCAAAACGGAACCGTCCTAAATAATGGTAAAAGAATTGGCGCCTCAATTTCGTGACTAAAGAGAACGGGTTTTAGTAAAACCGTACTCAATAGATAACAAAAGAGAACGGTTTTGTTGACTAACCGTTCTCTTTTGCATTGCCAAATAGCAGAGATAGCAAAGAGGACGGTTCAATTGTAAAACCGTCCTTATAGGCCCAACAAAAGAAGACGGTTAGGGCTTGGAACCGTCCTCTTTGGCCCATAAAAAACCCTATACATTCCCGCCCCACACATTAAGTGTTTTTCCAAGCACCAAAATACCTACTCCATAGTATACAAACAACAGTCACTATATCCCGCGGCCACCATTATTGTGTCCAACCACCACCACCACCGCCTCCACCGTGCCGAACACCACATCCACCGTGTTCTCCGGCGCTCGCCATTCACGTCATCGTACTTTCCAGTCGTTGTCTTCCCGTGATACTCGCATGGTTACACCTTTCTCTTTATCATCTATACTTGTATGTTCTCTCATTTCACCTCACTTACATTTAGAATAACCCTAACTATTGCCTTTTTGTCTTTATTTCTTCAATTTCTTATACTTATTAGATCGATTCTACCCTTTTGCCCTCTCGTAAACCCTAATTGGAGAATTTTCTAATGGTATGATTTTTAATTTCATTCAATTTAAGATGAGTGTATCACAATTTTAATGAATTCTTTCATAGTTATTTAATGTGGTTTAACTGTTGTTTTGTATAAGAATTCGTCTACTTGCGAAATATAATCTTTTCTTTGTAATATATGTAGTTCTAGTTTGGATCTATTTGGGTTTGTGTCTCCCTCGATAATGTGAGTTTTTTTTGTTTAGATTTTGGAATGTTTACTTCATTTGTTGTAACGATTAAATCTTTATAATCAATTCTTTAAGTTTATTGTTCCTTTTATCTTAAAGATGAATAAAGGAAGCTGTAGCCTTGCTGCTGAAAAATAAAGGCTTATCTGAAGAACTATTAGATCAGCTACCAACAAGGTTTTCCTCTGGCCTTGCTTCTGTTTGTACTGTTTTGGTTTTGCTAGATGTGTAGTTTGTTTAATAAGGTTTGTTAGGAATACTTCGTGATATTGGGTTGCTACCTACGATCTCTACGGCAACAGGTTAACATTGATGTTAGATGTTGATGCGTCTTTGCTGTTGGCAGTTTTGCTAATAAATGGATCACTTTTGCTTTAGATGGGAACGACTTGGTGACATTGTTGTCCTTCCGACCACCTCATTCAATGATCCTGTGTGGGATACATTAAGTGCAGACCTCTGGACTGTTGTTGCTAAAGGTCTTGCTGCCCGTTGTCTTTCACGGCAGGTAAAGACATATCCATTTGATTTTAAGTCTTTAAACCTGCTTACACCATTTGATTTTAAGTCTTTAAACCTGGTTACGCCTTATGATTTAAGTCTTTAGACCTGGTTACAATTTCAAACTGTAGCTTGACAGACGATAGGATAATCGTCCTAACATGAAACAATATTTTTACGCACTTCAACTAGATTCCATGCTGTATGTAGATTCTTGTCATTTCACAACTACTATAAGAGGCTTCCACTCATTCTTTTGACTTCCATAATCTTCTTGTGGTAATTACTAGAGTTTGTCTCGAAAAGACCCATGGACAAAAATAGAACGACCATCTACCACCAAATTTATAAGGACACTTGTATTTTATTTGCAGGGCCGTGTTGCATCTACTTGAACACTATATAGTTTCGATGCCAGAAAGTGCATGTTCTCCTAGGGAAATCTCTATAATCAATTCTTTAAGTTTAGTGTTCCTTTAACTTTTTAATGTGAGGTGGAGAGGTCATATGGTCATTTGAGAATCCCCAATTAGTCTAATCTCAAAATAATTCATTTATGTGCAGGAAAATCAAAGTCATATCTCAAGTATCCAATTGAGTTGTTCAGGAGTCGTTCGAATGGCGCGGCAAATTTCGTATCTATTTGCTGGAAACTGGTTCGTTATTTAGGTCTTTTCATCCTCTTAGATTTAAATGCCTTTAATTCACACACTATTTTAATGTGTTTGCAGTTCATTCTTAATGCACAAGATCATATTCAGCTTTGCAAATTCAAACGTGAAAGACATTTGGGCTACGTTTGCATTGGAGTTTAAGTCGTGTATAAGTTGGCAATTAGAAGTTTATCAGATTATATCTTTAGTATATACGTAGTTCTAATAAATTTTTGTATATCAAACTACATTAGAATTTTTAGTTGACTTACAAGTTCGATATTACGTGATGGACCTAGCGTGTCGAATGAAGATATTGTACATTGATATGTTGACGGTACATAGGTAATATATGTATATTGACGATATTTTATGAAGACATGCATTATATGTTGGTATGTACTATTTACTTTAATATAAGTGTAGAATTTTGAGTTTATGTATGTGATTTAATGTGTAAAGGTAGAGAACGAAGAGAAACAATATTAATATATAGAACAAAAATACAAGCAAGGAGGACAATTCTATGCATCCTAAAGACTTCAACAAAGAGGACGGTTTTGTAAATAAACCGTTCTCTAAAAGCAAGGTAAGTGCAAGCTAAGACATTAAAGAGGACGGTTCAATATAGTAACCGTTCTTATATATAAACCTAAGAGGACGGTTCTTTTGTACAACCGTTCTCAAAGAGTATACAAAGAGGATGAAAAATGCGCGCTAGAGATACCTTAGAGGACGGTTTGTTTTTAAACCGTTCTCTTAGTTGAAATTAAGAGGACGGTTTGACCAAATCTTGAACCGTTCTCAAAGATGTAAGATAACGCTTAGCTAAAGGACGGGTGTTTTGTCCTTTAAGGACGGTTTTCACCCGTTCTCTTAAGTCTAATTTGTAGTAGTAAATTTGAATTGAAATGCTTTAAGTCTTAATAATTATGTGTTATGTAAATGCTTTATGTGTGTTATGCTGTAATTACACATGTATATAATAATGTTACTCCGTATATTTTACTTGCTATGGGTTTATATGGCTTAGCGTGTGCGGGATGGAATCAAGTCTTACGGGATATACGTAGGTAGCCCGAGGTTAATTGACGATGAACATCAGGGGATTGATGGTCTTCTTTTGCATGCATTTTGAGAGATGCTAAATTAATAACCATGGATATTTATAACTCTGATTATGTATTTTGAGTTGTAAGACGATTGCAGCTGCTTTTGTAATACAAAGTACGTAATTAATATTTCCGCCTAAATTTAATTAAGTCACGAAAATCGGGTTGTTACAATAATAATTAAGAATAAAGATCAAACATATTGCGT
The DNA here is from genome assembly GCA_023091065.1 of Dianthus caryophyllus. Taxonomy (NCBI): domain Eukaryota; kingdom Viridiplantae; phylum Streptophyta; class Magnoliopsida; order Caryophyllales; family Caryophyllaceae; genus Dianthus; species Dianthus caryophyllus. The sequence continues at coordinate 4,202,612 of CM041530.1, forward strand.
GCATTCGAATAGGAGATACAATTTTTTATAGTCACGTATAATGGTGGATACATTTCTTATTTATATAATTTATATAATACTAAAATGATTCCAAAGAAGTTTTCAATAGTTTTTGAGAAATTCATCGAGCACTTTTCACATTTAAAAAAGTATATGTTCATTTTTATACATCAAGCTTAATATGATATTTATATTAAGTAGGTATGTTAGAATACTTATTGTATGTTTTTTTTTCATATATTTCGAATATGTTTAGATTAATTTATAAAATATAATTTAGAACTTATTTCATAATAATCATCATCAAATTTTGTAATTTTAAGAATAGTCGTGAACACATATAAAATAAATTGTTACTATCAGAATAAATATAAATTCTCGAAATAAAATAAAAACATGAAATTAAGAACGCAAAAGCATTTAAAGATAAATGGATGAGAAATAATAATTTTATTATTTCATGACCTTTGAAATTTTTTAATTCTCACACCAACTAAATTAATGCATCAATTTTATGAATGAATGATTCTTGTAATTTTCTCAATGAATGATTCTTGTATTTTTTTCGATGAATGATTCTTGTATTTTGGTTCTTTTATTTTAATTAATTTGTTAAAATAAATTTTAAAAAATGAAAAATTAAGGGAAAAAATGAATTATTATTAGATGATGACTTTAAAATCATTCTAGTTATAAGAAAGTTAAGTAAATAAAAAATAATGACAATATATTTTTTTGTTTCCAGTGTAAGGTTATGATATTGTAAAATATATAATTTTAAAACAATTACTATAAAAATCACATTAAAAAATTATAATTTCTCATAGTTTTTGACTGTGTAGAAATAACAATTTAAATGAATATATTTATCTTATTCATCTCCTTTCATACTATTAAGCCTTGATAAAAAAAAAAAATAAAAAAAAAATAACATCTCAATTATTTTTTTATACTCTTCTTAAACATCTTCTTGATAAATTTAAAGTTAATAAATAAAGTCAAAGATTACTGAAACAAATATCAAATAATCCGCATTGGCTTTATCCCTTCATTCAAAAATAATTAACCAAAAATTAGCAACACATCAATTATACCTTGTTAATTGTGGATTTTTTTATTCGATTTGCTCCTGAAAAGGATAAAAATTAGTTAACATTGTACTATAAAATAACATTAGAGGAAAAAAAGAATCAACGTCACAAAATCAAAAGCAAAATATATCTAAATTTACAAATTTTAAACATTATTAAAATATTTGATGCATGCATGACTTTTAATATTCTGAAAACTATAAAATAATAAATTTGATCTACCTTGTATTTATCCCCTCATTACAAATAATTATCAAAATTTTCCTCAAAAATAAAATAAGGTTAATTAATAGAATAATCAACACATAGATTATACCTTGTAATCATTATGAGCTTTGTTATTCTCCGACTCATTCCTGCAAATATAAAAAATAGTCAACATTGTACTATAAAATATAAATAAATATGTAAATATTTACATATCTATATTTTATATCTTATATCTATATTACATATTAAAATCAAAGCTACAAAGTCAAAAGTAAAATGTGTCTAAATTTAAATTTATAAAAATTATTGAAATAATTTTACCATGACTTTGAAAGTTTTGGAATTTTTAAAATAATAGAATTGATGCATGATTTTATAATGTAATAACTTATGTCTTTTGGTTTTCTTTATATTAATTAGTTGACACAAAATAATTAATTCCAAAAAAATAATAATAATGTAATGAGAAATAAAAGATGATGTAGTTGAAAAGTTTGATTCTTTGTTTACAATTATTAAATTTTTGTGTTATTACATCTGCTTGATGAATATTTTTTAGTTTCAATTGTATTGTTTCAACTTTGTATTTTATTTTAGTAAGTACATACCAATTGAGTAGTCTATTTTTTGGTTTAATTTGTTTGTTGGGTACTCTAATGTTGTACGACGTGAACGGTGAAATTGAAAGCCGGAGAAGAAAAACAGTCATGTTGAGATGAATGTTGTTTAACACGGACAATTGAATGCGAGCAAATGAGTGATGGACTTCATCAATTATGATATTCAATTATGGTCTTTTCGTATGCTCAAAATTTGAAAGGAAAAGGAAGCTGAAAAAACAATGGGAAGACGATTAGGTAGAGAATTTGACCCGGAAAGTCAATGCTGACGTGGGCCCGAATAGATGACGTGACGGAATAAGGGGAAAAAAGTGTATGTTTTTTAGGGTTTTCCATGAAAACACTTATGACGATTCTCTTTTAATATATAATAATATAGATATAGATATAGATATAGATATAGATATAGATATAGATGATGCATGATTTTATAAGGTAATAGTTTATATCTTTTGGTTTTATTTATATTAATTGGTGAGCACAAAATAATTAATTCAAAAAAATAATAATGTAATGAGAAATAAAAGACGACAACTGTAGTTGAAAACTTTGACTCTTTGTTTATAACTATTAAAATATTTGTTTTATTACATCTGTTTGATGAATATTTTTTAGTTTCATTTGTATTGTTTCAACTTTGCATTTTATATTAGTAAATACATACCAATTAAGTGGTCTATTTTTTAAATTCATCTGTTTGCCGGGCACTCTAAATGTTGTACGTCGTGAACGGTGAAAATGAAAGCCGGAGAAGAAAAACGACCATGTTGAGATAAGAGTTGTTTAACACGAACAATTGATTGCGAGATTGAATGTTGGTCTTCAATGAGACTCTTTCAAATCTTCAGAATAATTATAGGTGAAATATGAAAAGACGAGGAAGTTGAAAAAACAAAGGTAAGACGATTTGGAGCGAAATTTGACCTGAGAAGTCTAGTTTGACGTGGAACACAATGGATGACGTGACGGAATAAGGACGCAATTAGTGTGCTGGGTCGGTTACATTTTAATACGCATTCCTTGTGGGTTGTCAATTTTGTTTGTGCGTGTAAATTTTATAATCACTAATAATTATTTATTTCTATCTAAAATTTTAAAATAATCTGTTAAATGGATAGACATAATATGAGTTCTACGCGAAAAAATCAAAATGTTACATATGCCGGGTCTCGTATGGCTTAGCGAAAATTAATTGCGAGCGATTGAATGGTGGTGATCAATGCTGGTCTTCAATGATGGCCTTTTCAAGTTCTCAAAACAATAAAAATAAGGATTTGGTGACGAAAATTAATTGCGAGCAATTGAATATTGGTGATCAATGCTCGTTTTCAATGATGACCTTTTCAAATTCGCAAAACAATAAAGATGAAGGATTTGGAGGGGTATTTGACCCTAGAGGTCAATGATGACGTGGTGTGCAGGAGATGGCGTGACGGAATATGGAGGAAAAAAGTGCTTGTTTATTAGGGTTTTCCATGAAAATACTTATGGGGGATTATATAGTAATTTGATCGATGAAGATGGTGATGGTGTAAATTATGTGATATTTGAATTGATTGAAGCAATTAATTGGTGAATTGAATATTGAGATTTTCGTCTTCCGTGACTTTTGAGTTGAGCAATTAAGTTGGGAATTAAACGGTGTAAACGTGACTTCTTAGATTTAATGTTGTTGACGTGGCGAGTGTTGTTGACGTGGCGCAAGGAGGATGCAAGTTTTGGTTGATTTTGAAAGTTGTGAATTGGGATTCTCTTTTAATATATTATACTAGTGTTATGCCCGTGCAAATTGCACGGGTATGTTTGTTTTTATGAAATTTAAGTAAAAACTTTCGAATAATGAAATGGTTGTATAATGGATTTAGTAAATTACTCTTTTAAAATAATCAAATATGTATATATGTATTATTTAAAATCAATTAAAACAATGAAATTATATGATAAATAATCATAAGTAAAATAAAAATTAAAAAAATTATAGAAAAAGTTAATTAAAGGAAAATATTCAACAATAAGATGGTACTGCCTCTCATTTGGTAAAGTCGTATGCCCGTGCAAATTGTATTTGCACGGGTAAGTTCTTTCTAAAATTTAGTAGGAAAATACAAATAATGAAGTCCTTGTATAATAAGTTTAATAAAAGTGTCTTTTAAAAAAAAAAAAAAATCAAATGTGTATACGTATAACGAAAAAACACTTAAAACAACAAAATTATATGACAAACAACCATAAATAATAAATAATTGAAAAATACAAACCATTGCAGGAAATGTTAAGATATAAGGAAATAATACAACAATAAGATGTTAAACATAGTATAATTTCTTAGACTTTTTTATAAACTACATTATTTGTTCTATATAAGACCTATTTTTCACTACCGCAAATCATAATTTTCAGATTCTTTTTAGGTGTTACTCGTGAAGTAAGGACAAATGATAATAAATGAGCTTTAAAATGAGTTTATAAAGGGCGTCATCTGAAGCGACCAGTATGAATAATTGCTATCAAAAACACCTAAAAAAGGAAATTATATGACAATAAATAATTTTATACCAGTGCAAATAACAATTTAATGCCCGTATAAATTATCAATATTATATGACAAATAACGATTTTATGCCCGTACAAATAACAATTTTATGCCTTTGCAAATTAACATTATTATATGACAAATAACAATTTTATGCCCGTGCAAATTGCGAAAACCAAAAAAATTATTTTTTGAATGTATAATTTTATGCTCGTGCAAATTTTCATTTATTATATGAAAGATAACAATTTTATGTCCGTGCAATTTATCATTATTATATGACAACTAACAATTCTATGCCCTTACAAATAACAATTTTCTACCCGTGCAAATTATCATTATATGACAAATAACAATTGCCCGAGCAAATTGCAAAACAAAAAATATTGTTTGAATGTATAATTTTATGTCTGTTCAAATTGCAAAAAAAAAAAACTTACTCCTTAAAACTTACTTGGAATTAATAGTTTCAAACTTATTATTTTCATGTTAAATTTGACAAAAAAAGATTATTTTGCATAACATTAATGTTGTTTAAAAATAAAATAAGTTATTTTGTAACGTTTATATTATTTACCCGTTAGTAATCTCTCTTACTACTAAGAGAATAAAAACGCTCTTAGTAATTTTTTAATTAATTCAAGAATTATAATTAAGAAACTAAAATCATTAAACATTATATGTACAAATATTTTGAAAATACAACATTCTTTATAGGAGGAAGTTAATTTTGTTAAACCTATTAATATAGAATTAAGTTGTTTAGAAAACTCATTTAAAAAAATAAAAATAAATAAATACGTAGATTATACTTAAGGAGACAATAATATTAAATATGATTAATGTGACGATATAAAATGACTTGACACTAAAAAGGCCCGAAATTTAAAACTATGGCCATATTTTTCATCATCTCTAACCCGTGCAATTCAACTTATATAGCCTGAAATTTCATCATCTCTTTAAAATATTATTGGAATTATGTTGGAAATTTTCATCCGATCTAACCCCTCTCGGGCTCTTGGCTGCTCCTACCTCGTCTCGACCGCTCATTCGCCCCTCTCGTTGGATGACGAAGGTTGTATCATCTTTGGTACATTAAGTTTTAGTTTAATTTATAAAATGCTATGTTTTTTTTAATGTGGTATTATTAGTTAAATTTATAAAATTCTTCTTGTATATTGAATCTTCAAATTCATCAAAACATGTGTGAGATAATAATCAAATCAGTTACTCATATTTTTGTTATATATTGGATCTTCAAATTCATAATAATCAAATCAATTTATATATGGGTTTATAATAATCGAGTCAATTACTCAATTTCATTATACATAATGGACAATATTATCTAACAAATACAGTAAGTCGAGTTTATATTTCGTAGTCTGTAAACGTTATGTAAATATGTAATTTATAGGCTTAAGTCTCCAATTATTTTGTCAATTATTATATTTTTGGCAGAAATAATGCAGCATTGTTTTGGAAGATTAAATCAATTTAATCATGTAAACTATTAGTGAGCCATAGTTGAAAGTCAACAATAAACCACAGGCTGACACATCAGCAGTGTGGTAATTGCTTTGTAGATTAGATTATATAGATATCACATGTTTCTGATTTTTAACTGTTTCACCTTGTTTTGCTAGGACCTTTTGGTTTAGCCTTAACCTCTGTGAAAGAAAGCACTTTTTATTTCAAGATAAGTCGATATTATTTGTGAGATTTTCTTGGATGAAAGGATTAGGTTGTGACGAGAACTGTAGAACATAATTCGCATTAGTTATTTAATTGATTAGTTTAGATAGTCTTCTGGTATATCAATAAACTTTGTTTCAGTTGAGATTTGTGACACAAACTAAGTACCCATCAAAATTTCTCATTTGTATTATGTTTTACACATTTGAATAAAATATATATCTTTATTACACAGTCGAATAGACACAACACCATACGTTATGGGAAATAATATCACATGACTTGCTTAACAATATCACTCAGTGAGATTAACAACATCACGCTCAGTTAATGAAGTATCACAACCATTACCACATCATAGTTATACATATTGTTTTCACCTATCCACTTTTGTGAGATTAAGAAACAATAACACACCTATTACTAAACAATATGAAACAAATAATTAACAATGCTACATTGTGTCACTAACAATATCACAGTTACAAAGATTTGTCTATTTAAGATGTTCGAGAAATAATATCCCAACAAACAAAAGACAATATCATTATTGCCCTAAAACAATATCATAAAATATCAGTAGCAATACTAGTTTACGCCCATTTATAATAGGCTCTTATCCTACCAACAATACATCAGTTCATTTTCGATTAAAGTATCTAGTCAATATATTCTTTATAGTTCTTTTTAGTTCCTTCCTCTGCCTATACCTTTACGGCTACCACTAGTACTTGCGACACTCTTGTATCGTTTTTTTTTTTTTTTTTTTTTTTTTTTTTTTTTTTTTTTTTTTGAGCTCTTGTCCTCCATCATCATCATCATCATTTCGTGGTATAAGGTTTTAATGAGACAACATTTCGTTTGTATTGACTGTAATTGTATTATTGTATTGTTTTAGATAATGGACATTCAAGGGGGAGTGTTGTGAAATGTGGATGACCATTATCGATTAATGTATCTCTTCACGAAAGGTTACGATTACCTCGTATTTGTATTATAAATATATGTCAGATGTAATGTAATACACAGACTTGAATATCAATATATTTGTCCCTATTATTCTCTTCATACTTGTTCTCGATGTTCTCTACGCATACATTCATAACAGTATAAAAATTCGTAATTGATCAACTGTACCCGGGTTTTACTCACTTGTACCCTTTTTTACCATTTTATTTCCATTCACTGCCCTTATCAAATTTAAATTTTCTCTTTTCAAATTTAACACATTGAAACCCTAAAATTACCTAACTTCATCTAAAATCAACCAATTAATTCTACAATTTGTTGAATCTTCAAATTATGGATGTAAATAACAATATATTTCAAATAATTGACTCGTGTTTTTGAATTTGGTTGAATAATTTATGATTTATGTTGTGTATTTGATTTAATTGATAAAATATGGGTGGTTTTAAGGGTATGCGGTCCGGGTCATTCACGGAGGTCGGCGGTGGTGGTCATTCACGGAGGTCGGCGGTGGTGGTCATTCATGGGGGGCGCCCTGTGCACTTTGTTTTATAGTTTTTTTTTTATCTTTTTTTTTTTCTTGTGTGTGTGTGGGGTGGCTGGGTCATTCACGAAGGTCGGCGGCGGTGGTTCAAGGAGGGTGAGGTGGTCGGTGGTGATGGGTGCACGGTGGTTTAGGAGCGGCGATAAAATTAGGGTTAATTTATTTAGGAGATAGAAGAGAGAAAACTAAACAAATTGAAATTGGGAAAGTTAAATGAAAAGGACATTTTGGTATTTTTCGGATACAAGTGAGTAAAAGTTGAGTACCGTTGAACAATACCCTAAAAATTTTGTAACAATTTTTCGTTGTAATTACCGACCGTACGACGGGGGATCCCATACGCCCCAAACGAATACGACGGAGTAAAAATTGAATACGTATTTTCAACCCTTCCACTCAACAGTTAACACTTCACTGCTCACAGTTCTAGGGTTTAAGTTCTTAAGGTTTATATCACGATTTCAATTTCGAATTTCAATTTTGATATCATCTTTTCCACCCATATTCTGATTGTATTACATGATTTAAAATGAGATTACTACGCCTAATTTCTCACACTTCCAAATTCACACGCCCAAATCATAATCCCCAATTTCTAGGGTTCTTCCCCAATTCAAACGCCTACAGCACTTCCGCCGATCAACAATCGACGCCGCCGCCACCGCCGCCACCGCCGCTGACTCCACCGTCCGACAAAATCAATTCAATCGCCGATGACATCTCAAACCTAACCCTAATTGAGGTAGCAGACTTAACGACATTGTTAAGCAAGAAATTACAAATCAATGATTTGCCGATGGTGTCGCTGATGATGCCGGGGATGGAGTTCAGTCTCCGGGGAATCGGCAGCGGTGGTGGCGCGGCGGCGGCGGCGGGGGAGAAGGTTGAAGAGAAGGTTGCGAAGACGACATTTGATTTGAAGCTGGAAGCGGGGTTTGAACCCGGAGCAAAGATTAAGATAATAAAGGAATTGAGGACGTTTACGGATTTGGGGCTGAAGGAGGCGAAAGAGCTGGTGGAGAAAGCGCCGGCTGTGTTGAAGACGGGGTTGTCGAAAGAGGATGCTGAGAAGATTGTTGAGAAGATGAAGGCTATTGGTGCTAAAGTTGTCATGGAGTAAAAGGTATGCTATGAATTTCTGGGGTTCTATGTTACATTATCATTTTTGCACCATTATCATTTACAGCACTTGTTTTTAGTGTGATTGTTTTTTGTACACTTTCTAGATGTTTTGTTTGCTCTGTTTGATTGAATTCTGTTTGTTTTGTTTGGAGATGATTGTTTAGTTGGCGGAATTGTGCTTTAGTTTGGTTTAGTACGTTTGATATATAAATGGAGGGTCGGGTTGGGTTGTGAAGCTTTCGTGTATGAATTTTGGGTATCATTCGAACAATTTTGGTTTAGTGCTTTAGATATAGAAATGGAGGATCTTTTGGGTACATTTTGGGTATGAAATTTCATAAATTGTTCTATCTTCTATGATACGAAGTTCTTTTTCGATTGACGGTGGCTTCAAAGTGTTATTGGAAGTATGATCAGTATAGTTGTTGAGCATTTTCGCACGGTCTCAAAGGCTATTTTAGCCTATGATTGGGGAGTTCATTGTATGCATCCTTGTACTGGTGTCTTTAGGCGATTCATAATGAAAGATGTGTCATTATTTATTTACTTATGACATCATATAAGTAAACTATGCGCTACTTTAACATTATGCATTACTTAGAACCGTGTCGTTACCATATTCAGATATCTTCATATGCAGCACCTCGGTAACGATTTTTGGTGTATTCGCTCCTTACTCCAATCCAATCCAATCGGTCTGGTTTAGTTGTTTTATTGTGGGTGACTGTTTTTGCAGTCGTTGAGTGAAATTACATTGTGTTTGATGAAGGACCTATTCTCCACATCTTATTTTTTCTTAACTTGTCAAACATTCAGCCCTAAAATCAACATCAACATCAACATCAAACAACTTAAGAAAAATTTAAACTTCAAAAAGACTTACATAAGATACACTTAACTTCAGATAACTTAAGAAAATCTCATAAGACAACTTTAGACAATTTTAAGAAAAGTTCAGACAATTTAAGACAAAGAGAGTAGGTCGTAAGTAATCTCTATAAAATCTTTAAGTCATAGGTTGAGCATTTGACATGAGTGTGGAGCATGGTTTCCCCAATTTTAAGGAGTTTGATGAGCCCACTTAGAGGTGTGTCAAGTTTCCACATGGTATTATTGTACTCCATATTAGTTTTGAATATCCTTGAGCTTTTGACGCAGAAAAGTTGGATTTTTAAATTAAGGGTGCAACGTCATTTTGTACATGCTTAAACATTTACATTCTTTTCGCCATTGATACGTTTTATATATACATGTATTCATGTTATTGGTGCTCATTGTTTCGCTATATTGCTATTGTTGGTTGAAACAATAAATATCACAATATTGCCTTTGATAAAACATCATCACGACTCTCCCACTGCAGCAATGACTATAGCTATGATGTATGATGTTAATGGAAATCTATGCAACATTTTTTAAAGTTGTGTTTGCATTCACCTGTTATGAACATTGTGATTTGTGTCTATTGTTCCTTACTTCATAATATAAGGCGCGCATACAATTGAGTGATCGAATTTGCTCATTCTATCGTTCTCAAACCAAATTTTGACATCATTAGAATCCAAAGCAGGAAAACCAAGTTCCTTCCATTTTATTCAAACAGTGTAAGTTATGGTCTCCTGGATCTTTTCCCTCAATTAAGAATTTTGAGGCTGTAGTCATCCGTCTGTTCTTCGAGAGATGAATTCAAGAATCAAGTAGCTAGGTGAGGAGGAACAAAATTTCCGGTCTTTATTTTGGTCATAATGGAGACAGATACAGAATTGGTGGTGGCTTGCATCCCATCAGGCTACCATTATTGTATGTAACTGCCTTAGGTAACAAAATGCTAAGTCGTCTTGACGGTATGTTTGTATACTCACTTATATAACCCTCCATATAAATTATTTAGATGCCTTCACTAATACTCCCTCCATCCCAAAATAAGTGTCCCCTTTTCTATGTAATTCCCCTTTTCTATGTAAATTACATAGAAAAGGGGACAGTTATTTTGGGATGGAGGGAGTATTTAAAATATGGTAAATTGTAAATAACTTCTTATAAAATAAGTTTCTTTAAAAATTACTACCTTTTAGAAGCATTTTGTTTAAAATTTGCTACCAAAATCCAATTTTTTGAAGATAAAGCCGATGTTTCTGATGTTTTGCGACCAAATTCGTTTAGTTTTGAAACGTTTTTGGTGATAAACATGTTTTCCACAAGTTTTCTATAGTAAAAAAAAATAAACTTTTTACTCATCAAAAACATGTTTTGTTAGCAAAATTTAATAAAAATGCTTTTAAAAGGTACTGTAGTAATTTTAGAATTTTTTTTTTTTTTTTTTCAAAGGTAGTAATTTCAGAAAAACGTATTTTATAAGGTTGGTATTTACAATTACCCTTTAAAATATGAGCATTACTTTTAAAGTGATATCAATACTATCCATGTGTTTCAAATTTAACGCCTTCTGTTGACTAATCTCTCATCATCAAAGAGTAGGTTTTTTTTTTTTTTTTTTTTTTTTAAATTTTTTTTTTTTCGGTATTAGTGTCGTTTTTATTTCCTTAACAAAACTGTGTTGCCTTCCAGCCTCAACAAAGATTAGGTAGGACCTATTGTCAGAACTCAACCAGTTGAGCCTCGCCTTAGGTGCCTTTGGAACGAACTTTGTCACCAAATTTGTAATAACTAATAATCATTTGTGCTTGGAATTGTATATTATAATAATCTGTTTTATATGGGTGTTGCTATTCATGAAGAGGCCACGAGGAGATAACATCTAGGTATAAACTTTGCTATCCTGATTTCTTGTTTATAGAGTTTTGGGAGTGTTAGACACTAGATTCATGGTTGTGAATGTAAAATTTGCATGCTACTATTCCAAAACGTGGTTGAAACTTGAAAATATTCAACTTTCCCATTTTGCCTCAAGAAGAGAACAAAGTGAAATCTGTATCGACACAGTGGAAATGATTTGGCAACATGTAGTATGATACTCCGTATTTAGGCCTTGTTTAGATTGGGGGTTTTGGAGGCAAAGGAAGGGGAAAGGGATCCAAAATATCTTATTTGGATCAGAAATAAGAGTGAAGGTAAACTATAGTGGATGATTTTGGGGGTATCTATTTTCACTCCTCTATAGAGAAATCAAATTCATCCACCATTGGAAGGTTTGAAGAAAAGTTGTATCCAAACAACTCCATCTCGTTCCACCTTCCCTTTCCTTCCATTTCTTTCCCTCCTCCTTTTCCCTCCGACTTTGCTGTCCAAATATACCCTTAAATGATTTATTGCTTAAGCATTGATTCTCAGTTTTTAGCCTATCGATCATCTTAATTGAATAGTTGAATCATTTCCTCTAACCAATAATACTCAATTTAAGACTAGATCCTATGTCTTACTAAGACAAGTAAGACATAGATACATTTACATATGTACTTTTGAAAGGTAAATTGTAAATAACTATATTATAAAATAAGTTTCCTTTAAAATTACTACCTTTTAAAAGCATTTTGTTTAAAATTTGCTACCAAAATCCATTTTTTTAAAGATAAAGCTGATGTTTCGGATGTTTTGCGATCAAATTCGTTTAGTTTTGAAACGTTTTTGGTGATAAACATGTTTTCCACAAGTTTTCTATAGCCAAAAATAAATAAATACACTTTTTAATCATCAAAAACATGTTCTGTTAGCAATATTTAATAAAATAAATGCTTTTAAAAGGTAATCCCTCCATACTATCCATTTAGCCCCATAGAAATTTTCACCATTTTTAATAAAAAGTGAAAAAAGTGGGGTAGGGTAGAGAAAAAGTATAGTTTAATAATAAAAAAAATTGATTGTGAGTGAGAAAAAATATGTATGTGTGAGAAAAAGTGGGGTATGTGAGAGAAATTGTTACTAAAAAGGGAAATGGGGCTAATTAGAAAAAATTTCCGAAAAAGGGCTATGGGGCTAATTGGAAAAGATGGAGGGAGTAGTAATTTTAGATTTTTTTTTTTTCAAAGGCAGTAATTTCAGAAAAACGTATTTTCTAAGGTTGGTATTTACTATTTACCCTTTAAAATATGAGCATTATTTCCTTAACAAAACTGCAAAACTGTGTTGCCTTTCAGCGTCGACAAAGATTAGGTAGGATCTATTGTCAGAACTCAACCAGTTGAGCCCCGCCTTAGGTGCCTTTGGAACGAACTTTGTCACCAAATTTGTAATAACTAATAATCATTTGTACTTGGAATTTTATATTATAGTAATCTGTTTTATATGGGTGTTGCTATTCATGAAGAGGCCACGAGGAGATATTATCTAGGTATAAACTTTGCTATCCTGATTTCTTGTTTATAGAGTTTTGGGAGTGTTAGACACTAGATTCATGGTTGTGAATGTAAACTTTGCTACTATTCCAAAACGTGGTTGAAATTTGAAAATATTCAACTTTCCCAGTTTCCCTCAAGAAGAGAACAAAGTGAGATCTGTATCGACAAAGTGGAAAATAATTTGGCAACATGTAGTATGATACTCCATATTTAGGCCTTGTTTAGAATGGGGGTTTTGGAGGCAAAGGAAGGGGAGAGAGAGAGAGAGATGGATTCAAAATAATCTTATTTGGATCAGAAATAAGAGTGAGGGTAACTATAGTGGATGATTTTGGGGGTATCTATTTTCACTCCTCTATAGAGAAATCAAAGTCATCCACCATAGGAAAGATTTGAAGAAAAGTTGTATCCAAACAACTCCATCTCGTTCCACCTCCCCTTTCCTTCCATTTCTTTCCCTCCTCCTTCTCCTCCTTTTCCCTCCGACTTTGCTATCCAAATATACTCTTAAATGATTTTATTGCTTAAGCATTGATTCTCAGTTTTTAGCCTATTGATCATCTTAATTGAATAGTTGCATCATTTCCTCTAACCAATACGGAGTAATACTCACTTTAAGACTAGATCCTACTCCGTATGTCTTACAAGTAAGAGCATGTTTTGGATGTGATCAAGAAGCCAAAATGTTGGAACCCGTCAGAGAATGCTCGGAATCTCTCGCATTCAGAATGAATATTTAGAGAGAAAAGTGATGGGGAGAAGATGAATGTACCTTTAATAAAGGTGCAAACGACAACAACATTACCTTAGTGCCCTAGTACCTCACGCAAATTGTGATGTAAGGGGAGTTGGATGTACACCGTCTTAGTGTCTTACCATGTACTAACAACACAAATAGATGGTTTTCAAATGACTCAAGGTGAAGATTGCATTCATAATTATATTGAATGAATGATGCTACTCAATAAAAATAAGTGCAACTAGTTTTGTGAGCTATTTTGCTACTCCCGATTACTTTAATTAGTTTTATTAGCCATTGTTATTACAACTTTTATTTACTACTTTATATATTATGTGTTTTGAGTTTTCATGTAGTAAAGCTCACTTTAACAGCTAGTTTTATTAGCCATCATTGTTATTACTTTTATTTATTTGTCAAGTCTTTAGAGTTTTCATGTGTAGTAAAGAAAAATGCTACGCACTAAAATTGTTTCTTTTCAAGATAATGACATTGGTGTCTTCTTGTTTTTCAGACTACTTTGTTTGATGTCTTTCATCTTTGACATTGTTCATTGAGTTTACAACGCGTTGTTTTGAGGCTGTGCTAGTAAATTGACCTTCGTGGAGTATTTTATGACTTATAGAAATGCACTTTGTTTAGACATGTTATATTTGATTCTGAACCTGAAGTATAGGTTGTTTGTATCGCATGTATGTTACTTATGACAAATCGAAACTAGAATGTTTTCAAGAGTTTTTATGAAAAATTAAAAAAACTTAATGGTCGCAAAAAATGTTCTGGACAGCTGCAAAGATAGCAAAATACTCTTATTTCCTAGTGAAGTTATAAAAAAGGTGGTGTTTGTAAAGTGCCATAGTAACTGATATCAGTCAGGTAAAAGGTGAAACTGTTAGCTTGAACGAGTTCTCTTATGAGATCTGGTCATTGTTGTGCTAGAAAGAAATGCTACCTATATGATGCTTCTTGTTCTCATCCCGTAATTTTTTCTGTCTATAATGCATAGGTAGTGCTTACACTGCACGGATCAAGAACAGAGAAGAGCAATCTATTTAGAAGCTTAGCAGATGTCGAAGACCTGGTAGGCAAGCTGCTTTGTTACGCTTGGTGTACTCATGTCTTTTGGACTTACAAAGTCGACTCTTTCCTCATTTGGGCGCGGCCTTACTTGACCTGTTTTCATGGATTTCCGTCATTTCACAACGTCATAGTTTATGCAGGTTTCTCTGTATCTTGTTCTTTGTTCCCTACTTTGTGCATTTGCTTACGCTAACGTTCATACGATATTTTATCATTCATACGAAAGTTTATCAATCCTTAGTTCCCAATTATTCATGTGTTCGTTCATTCTCCTGGGCATGGCATTTCCAGATAAAAGAAAATACGTTTTGCTTCTGCCAAAGACTCAATATTTAGAACTCATGTACTGGGTTTCTGACTGCTATGGTGGCAGTTTCATGAGATTCTATTTTTGGTGCTACATGTAATGATGGTGTTACAGGAAACCGAGGAAAAAACGTAATGAAGTTAGAATGTACTTGTATATAGATCTTGGGTCTTCCATTAGTTCACAACTTGCTCGACTCGGTACACATCAAACTGACAGTGTCGAAAGCACTGAAAACACTGCTTGCGACATTGCAAGTAAGTTCCATATGCCGGAAAAGATATAAAGATCAACCAGTTTATGTAGCACTTAAAATCTGAGACCATATATCAGCAACAGAAGTCCTTGAAGTCAAAAATTTTGTCGACCATCAAATCATCTGCATATACGAGCTTGTTATTGTACGTCATTGCATATAATACGGAGTAGTTAACAAGTAGGGAAGATATTATTTAGAAATTCATAAAGTGAGATAATGCAATTTAGTGGTTATTCTCCATAGTGATTTATTAGTACGGAGTACTTATTTACGAGTAAAACCATGGTACAACATCATGTGTTTCCTTCAACGAGGAAGTTATTTAATCTCATAAATAAAAGGAGTGAAGGAGGTGATGATTTTGAGATACGATACGATATGATTTTGAAATATGGAGGGTATCCAAACGAGTTGGTATAAACATTAACGTTTAGGTAAATAAAGTCAAATACCAAACAACCTTTGTATTTCAGCTAATCCATTTCGGATACTGAATTTGGTACATATTTCTTTCATGCTAGTTTATTTTTTAGTAGTACTAATATTCAATTCAATATATATATATATATATCTATATATATATTTTTTTTTTTTTTTTTTGCCAGCTGGTAAGAAATTTAGTATCACCGATGCATCACCGACCTTACAAGGTTGTGTGCATCAGTCATCTCAGATCTAGGAATAAAATACAGAGAAAAACAATGAAACAACTTAGCTAATTCTAAAAGGTCGAAAAGGATGGCGGAAACAGCGTGATCTGCAACCCCAGGCTGCTTAATTTGCTTGACGATCTTTAGACAGTCTGTGTAGATCACCAAATGTAGAGACTTTGCCTTTGCCGCCCACATCATGGCCTCTCTAATCCCCAATGCTTCCGCCTGTAGAGCCGATTCTGCACGAAAAGAACATGTCCCCTTCGAAATCAAAAGCCGTTGTTGCAGTAACCATCCCGCCATTGATTTTCCATTCTTCAACCATGTGGCATCCACCTTCAGCTTCCCATGTTCTGTGCAAATAGAATGTCCTGCCAGAAAACATCCGTGATCATCAGAATCCTTATCACCATATGGGTTCTCCTTATGCGAAGCGGCTGCCATTTGATCCATTCTTTTTTCTTTTTTTTTTAGCCTCAAACATATCGTGTACAAGACTCTTGTAAACGAAGATATGGTCCTCCCAAAGGGGCTTCCTTTCTTTGAATTTCGCCTCGTTTCTTGCTAGCCAAATGGACCATAAGACTCCCAAGAACTGTATCTGTATCCATGTGGAGCCCTTCACATCTTTTGTACCCATTTTCCCCATGAATGTTAACCAATTACAAATCCAAACTTGTACTTCGCAATATATAAACACTTGCACAAATCGATTTAATAAATCATCCCCGATCCAAGTGCACATTATTAGTTACTCCCTCCATCCCAAATTAATTGTCCCCTTTCTATTTTGGAATGATTTAAGGGATGATAATGAAAATGAGAAAATTTTGAAAATCATTTGTTAAAACATACTAAAAATAGAAAGGGGACAAGTAATTTGGGAAAAATTTTAGTGAAAAGGGGACAAGTAATTTGAGATGGAGGGAGTACAATGGAAGTCCATACGTCCACCGGTTGAAAATGGTTACATATTTTGCCTCGACCATAGATGATTTGAATAGTAAGCATAATCATAAACAGTTTGCTCTAACTGATAATTCATCAATTAAGAATTGAGCATGCACTCTCATGACCAAATGATCGATCACATACATAATCCTCTCTAATTTCAAGCCTAAACAAAGCTAGTATGGAGTATATAATACAATCAACCCGTAAAAACACTACTTCAGAATGATAGAATCTTGAACTCCTTGAATCTAAATTCTAGTGTCAAGCGACTAACGTGCAATACCTTTCGATTTAACGTTAAGGGGCGGTGATCAATCAAGGCATATAGCCTCAAACAAAGACCTTTCTATGTTGTTATTTTCCTTACTTCTAACCCTTTTTTCGGCATCATTACTCATCGGAACATTACCATATACATTGCTCCTACTCTAAATCAAGTGAGCCCGGCATTTCCCCTTGAACTAGTCTTCATTCTTGTGTACCCTTCTCCTAACATTTGTGGTGTAAACCCGATGATAGGATCCAAAATTGTGTTCGCTAACAATAATAATCAGGACCTCAGAATGGCACGAAAAGACGAGGTCCTATTTACATTTACAGTCGGCTTTGCTGTACTTTGTAGTCAAGAACTTGGTCAGCCCTGATATCTTCGTCAATATCTTGACTCTTGCTTGGGTTGCAGTCCCTTGCGCGTATCAAGCGTCGTATCTACTGGAATGACAGCGATAATCAAGTATTTCAGTATGGAGAAACACAAACAGACAAAATTGAGTACTCGGGTTATCACGAGTTCCAAGGAAGAAAGCAAAAATCCCTTCTCCCTTCCAACAACCTAGACGTTGGTCCGAGTGACCGAGAAGGAGACCACCTTCTACCACTTCATAAACATATACGTAGCTAAAGAAAAGGGAAAAAGAGGTATATTGGGTTTTTTGAGGAGCAATTTTGAATCACTCCATTGGATCCAAACGACGTGAGAACTACAAAACATCAACCTTTAATATTGACTTAAACTTTAACCGCTGACATTTTTCTGTTATAAATATAATCAGGTCCCTAAAGAGTGTGAGTGAAAATGAGCATTGCAAATATAAAATTGCATGGAGTAAGACGCCTACACTCTTCAGCAAACGATAATTAGTCAAACTTAGAGAATTTACCAGTGTCGTACGTGGCAAAATGCTGTTAGCTAGATTCTGATCAATAGATACCGGAAGATCTTGCATCTGTCCCATTTTAAAAGAGAAATCTTTCATGCTGCAATCATTTCAGATATCATTAATCAGAAGGTCCAGTAATACATGCAAGCCTACTGACTCAACTGTAGATAGTTAAAAATTGTAGATATTGTATCCATACTTGTTTAGGATGTGATTAATGTTGTTGATATTGTCTCGTGCATGACAGAAGAGATTTATATTATCCTGCAACTGACAGCACACGGATTTGTTAAAACAAGCACCCGTAACAATATGCAACAAGTCAGCTAGATTTTTATCAGCAAACCCTCGTGAGACGGTTTACATACTACACATTGACCCCAAGTTGCTTGGATCCTTGTCGACAGCTAGACGAGGGCGAACACCCATGATCTGTTAGAGAAGTCCCAGGTTTGTGACCAATATTACTTTCACACTTCAGGTTTGACCGGGGCCAATCCCTTGTCCGACACGACACGACAAGGATATGGGTATGGATCCCGTACCAGACATTTATCAGCCCAAGAATTCACTAGCGAAGACAAAATATGACTATAAAGTAATGAAAGAGAAATTTCTATTTAGCATGAATGATTCAATAAGCATGTTTTCTACCACGTGGCGTACTTGTATTTAATTTAGTAAAGAAGAGACAATTGATGATAACTAGGCAAGTTTATTCAACTAGTACCTCGCACCATGATAGGAGATAAAAGGAGAGAATAAATATGAAGTACGTTTTAGAAAGAATATAGCCACCTTCAGACAAGATATATTATTGTCGATTTGATTCAATGCTTGAAGATTATGCTCCAGAAGCTGCTTTGCCTTGCTACTCAGCACTGTTACAGAAGAAAACACAAACACAATGCTCAGTGAATAGAAATGGATGATCAGATTTCAGAGTGTGTTGTGCTGATTGTATCAGCGGCCACTAATATTGCATAGGCAGTCAATGGCAAGGCAGACAATTTTATTTATTTTTGTCAAATTCAAAAACGAACACGAAAGAGTTTGGTGCTTGACTTGAGACTTCGAAACTCGGATTAAAAAAAACATGAACAAAATACAAAGTCCAAGTTACAGTGATAAAACCAAGCAGCAATGATGAAGCGAGTCTCTCGCAGATCAATTGCCTGACCAACCAGCAGCAGAAGAGGTAATTGGGCACTTCAACCCAAGCAGATGTATTGAGTGACAGAATATAGCGTTGCATATTCTCCAAAATAATCTAGCGCATAAACATGGATATCTTGACTCTTGAAGGTTTTCAAAGGTTTTCAATCGCTGAAACTAAATGCTGCAACAATCCCTTGTGTTCATACGGTGTCAACAGGCACAGATTTCAACAGATAGTCAAGTGGAGTTAACTCTTTTCCTCCAACTTTAAAACAGAAGAGGTGGATAAAACCCTTCAATGAACCAGCTAAATGTTTTAACTGTTTGCTTATTCTTGGAAAGATCTAATCAAGAGCAAGAACATGAACGCTGAGAGAAAGTCTCTTATGTCACAGCAGGAACAACAAAACCTTCACAAATATCCTCATGAAAGTTATGGTATGTCTTTCCTAAACTCACAAATCAATTCTACACGTCTAAGTATTGACATACCAACATGTTATGTCTTCCACTCACTCAAAAAGGAGTGATAGAAGCACGTAATCAATCTGCTTGGGACCCACAACTATATGCGTCGTCTGATGCCAAAACAAAAAAAAAAATTCGATACTTCTGGAATACACAACAAGGTTTTAACAAGAAATAAGGACTGAAAATTTGGAAAAGAAATGATGAACACACATTGACAATTCAGACGTTGATTCGGGTCCATTTGATTACACTGGAAGGAATATGGAACCACATTGGGTCTTGAAGATGAAGGCAAATTTGTCTTTGTAGATGATTCCACAAATTTATCCTGCAAAAGGCAAAAAATCAGACTGGTCTTAGAGAATTCAGGGGCCATGCGCAAAGATGGCTAAGGGTGGGTCATGATGTGCCGACTTTTAGGCCTGCACAACAGAAAATTTTCAATCCTTATATATATGCCACAATCTTAAGACATTTTTACTGTTAATTTTGTCACTAATTTATTTATACAATTTCCAATTTTTTTCAACAAGATAAAGTTTTTAGGTTTCAAAAATTAACAATTAATTCTATCTATAGAAAAAGAATCCAATTCCTTGGAAAGATTAACCGGAACTTCCCTTGTAAAGTTAATCATATAAACATTTTCACTTAAATGACATTTGATTTCAGCAGCTTACTGATTAGTGATGATCTTTTAAAAAGTCTAAGGTCACGGTTTCCATTCCTTTAATGACAACTGATTTCAACAGCTTAGTGGTTGTGATGACCAACATGCCCCATACACTTTACGCATATGAGTTATAACTAAATTGAAAACATGGGACCCACAAAAATCTTCAGCTAGTGCGAGCTGCACCCAGGCTAGCTAGCATGAGGCTCGAATTATATATAGCCTTGGAACTACAAAGGAGAAATTTAAATCACGAAACAGCATATATTCATTTTTTTATAAGCAACGTTTATGATACTACTCCAGCTATCTTGTTACTTATCCATATCCTCTTCCAGTACACAAAGAACCTAAAGCAAGGAAGTGACATGATTGAGGTGAAGGTAATCAGCTATCAAATAAAATTACCGTGCGAGCTACACTATAAGTCATTATGTTAACATTATAATACCTGCAGGCTGCAGGCATCTTATCAAACGTCCCTTTGTGTTTACAAGTTCTAAGTCATCAGCAAAAGAAGGATGATACAAAAGTCAGGATCTGGGAAGAAATGGAACACAGTGAAAGTGACCAAAGGTACTGTTACACCTCTAAACCACTAAATGGTAAAAAAGATTCGAACATCAAGAAACTCCTTAACAAAGAAGGGAAACTAGAAAAAAGTTCAATTTCGTGTGTGCCATCCAAACTTTCATAGTTGACGGACGTTATGGCATAAATTGGACACAATATTAGGAGGAAAATGGCGCGGAAGGGATGAAGAGAGGGTATTGAGAGGGAAGGGGGAACAGAGCAAGGGTGTTTTCTTTTAAAATAGAACGTTGAAAGAATTTATATCTGTCTTGTAGGGGGGAAAACTGTTCCCTCAATTTACCGCTCCTCCAAATCCTCACAGCCTAACTTGCTAACTAAACAAGGGATGTTCTCCTCATCCCTTCCCCTCAGAAACATTCCATCCAAACAAATGTGAAAAGGTACGACTAATTGGTTTATCTACGTTAGGAATTTATTGCCTTTACGTGAAATGAGCACACCTTCATTTGAAATTACCAAATTTAGATAAATTTCACTCAAATAAATTTGCCACATTAAGGATGTCGGTAAAATAAAAAGGGTAGAACTGTATGCTTCAATTGTCAATGGAATTTAATAGACAAGGTTTCAGGATAGTGGAAATACGAAAACCAATGTTGGCATTAATGGAATTTAATGGGATGAACCTAAATAGAAAGAATGCCATATTGGTTGACATAGAGGGAAGTATACGTGTGCATGATGGTCGACATACGATGTGAAATTAAAACATTACACTAATTAGATTAATGGGATTCTAACAGGTTAAATATAGCTTAGCGCAAATGTACATCACTTGAACATGAACATGCAATACCTTTCTGTAATTGATCTTCCTTCCCAAGTTTAATTCCTCTTGTTTTCTTCGCTTTCTCTGCAAATCAATCAACAAAATCACATCTACATCAACTGAAGATGGAGCACAATGCAAGTGATAGATTGTCCATAGGTAACTACCAAAATTATTTTCTCAACGCCTTGTTATTTTCATCAGCAAAAAAAACACACGTTTAGGCTTTACAGTTCAATTAGACGTCAGCACTACGCCACCATAAGTGTAAAGTCACATCAGAAACTACTGAGTCAAGAGCATCCACTTTAAGCCCACAAGACAGTAAAAACCAACAGCCAAAGAATGAATAGTTAGGTGTTAAAAACGAAAGACGTGAGACATTGTTTAGAAACGTTTCTGCGAGTTTAAAGTGGTTGCATGACCAAGTTCTACAGAAACGTTCAGCATAAGCTGATTTCAAATATCCAAACTTTTCTGTCAAAAATAAAATGGGAAACCTCAAATGCTTTTCTGTCTTTAGTGGCACCAAGGTATTACAATTTTTTGCCTTTGGATTATGACTAAATAAAGAAACCTAAATCCAGAAGCAGCAGTCCACACGCAATTTTCATTACTTCATTATGGGTCACCAAAAGCAGTGTTGCTCCATAGAACCGAACTACTTACCCAATTATACGCAAAAAATTTAAAAAAAAAATAAAAATTGTTACCAAGGAGTAATGGACAAGAAAATTAGTGTTAGAAGGATCTTAGGTTGTTTGATGGCTTGCTTTGTCAATCTCCACTAAATAGTGACCCCAAGCACTCACAGATCTACAGGCAATTGCTTACATTGAATGAATGATGGATGTCATTTCCACATTTCCTTTTGCAGATGGACCTTTTTTTCGATAACTATATGACAGCTTCTCTTTGCCAAATCCTAGTGTGCTTAATAAGGCTATATCGGTCAATTCACATGATATAGTTGGAGCGTTTAAGGAAGAAAAGTCAAGCTCTAGAATCCCCACCAATCACCATATTTCCAATTCAACAAAGCACATACAGACATTTCCTACCAGGCAACACTCTAAAAAGAACATTAATATTAATTTTTCTTGATATTACTGTGCATAACTCTTCTCGTAGATTTGGTTTTCCTCAAGTTGGAAAGAATAAGAACCGGGATTTGGACAAATCATTATGTTTAAGAGTTGAATAGCTCACCGTCATCCATCCACATCTGAGAGCAACATCGCGTACAGTTTTGTCCCGTAATATAGCAGCAATTTTAATGTACTTCATGATACCAGGCTCGTTCTTAAACCTGACATATGAAGTAAAAAACTCAGATCTTACCAACGCAAATAAATTGTTCAATTCAAGTCTCAAGACTAACAA
Source organism: Dianthus caryophyllus (assembly GCA_023091065.1). NCBI lineage: Eukaryota > Viridiplantae > Streptophyta > Magnoliopsida > Caryophyllales > Caryophyllaceae > Dianthus > Dianthus caryophyllus. The sequence goes on from CM041530.1 coordinate 4,225,894, forward strand.
TTACCAAACCAAAGGAAAGCAAGTCAATTAGCAACACATTCAAGTGCATTGACGGCAGGACTCTTTGATCTTGCAATTGTTTTACAAATGAACCATAATTTATTTCCTACCCGCCCCTACCCTTTTTGCGTGCGTTTAGCGTAAAAGCAAAATTGAAAACAATTTACAACATCCGTATGTACTACTCTTTCATTTATTACTACTAAGTATGTACTAAAGGCTTTTACTATAAGATCAAGTCACATATTAGCAGAGCAAACAAGGAAGTAATGAGGAACTATAAAACATTACTCTTCGCCTTATCATCAGTTTGGCTAAACAAAAGAATCGCAGCCTGATTGTTGTTGAGTACACGCCACAAAACGCTTACAGCAAAAATATGAAATGACCGCAAGAAAAGAGAAGGGTACAAACTTAACAAGGCCTTCCTCGAGCTTGAACTGTTCTTCCTCATTCCACTCAACAGCTAATCCAGCATCATGCTTAAGCACAGGCACCGAATCCACTAGGAGTGTACCAGACGAGTTGCCAGCTGCGGTAGTCGTGGGACTGCTGCTACTAACGACACTAGAGTTGTCACAATATATTACGTTTGCAGTACTACTATTTACCCCATAATAGCTACTATTCATCGGGTTCACATCAGAAGCGCTGTTCATTGCCCTCGACTGAAATGATATAGCGTGCCTTAGAGTATCCTCCTGATGAAAGCTAGTATTAGACTCGGACGCCATTTCACCAGACACAAAATTCACAAGCTCTCCACTATGAAAAGAAACATGCTTTACAGTGTGACATTGCATAAACTACATACCTAGACAAATCAAACAGCACAACAGAACATTTCAAGGTCAAAAATATAATAATACATAAATGCTTATTTGAGACCATCTCACGTGTACGGTGTACCATAACCTATTTGTAACGAAAATCTAACCACTTTAACTTTTAAAGTGACTATTTTAACTTTTAAGGTGACCATTTATCGGGTTTTTAAAATGGTCATCTTAAGCGTAGTGCTAACATAGTCACTTTTAACGTTAAAGTTATCACATTTTTGCTACAAGGGGTTTTCACACACGTTAGACGGTCTCACACAAAACTTACTCTTTACCGAACGAAATGTTTAAGACTAGCAGTTTCCAACTCTCCAACCGCTTATTTAATATATTCCTCAAACAAACAAAAAAAACTGCTAAACTTAAACATGTAATTGAAAAAAAAAAAAAAAAAAAAAAAAAAAAAAACAGATAAACATGATTAAATCATACAAATACACTAAGCTAAAATTAAACCTATTAGTGTTGTACAATGAATACATTTCCTAGATACACTTGATTGGCATTTATAATACATCTAATTAATATTTACATTATTAATACACTAATATATTATTCCTACAAATAAAAGGCGAAGAAATAAGTAGGCAAGTAAGGCAACTAGCTCAAGAATATAAAATAAAATTTTGTTTGGTGCTTTGTTTGTGGGTATTTTTTTTTTGTAAGAATAAAACAAAGAAAACACCACTAAATTCCTCTCAATTTTGGGCTTGAAAATTATCTCAAAGGTATCTTCTTTCATTTCACTCAGTTCTTCAGCATTCATAAGTAGGGTTTTGTGTGTGATTTATATGCATATTTGTTGGATTTACATGATGAACTTCAACTCTTAGCTTAATCTGGGATTTTCTGGGAATTTGAATTTGTTATCTGGGTTTCATTCATTTGCTTTGCCTATATTCTCATTTTTAATGGGTTTTGTAAGTTAATGTAATCCCCTGAGTCTCGGTTCTCATATTATTTACTTATATAGGATTACAATAGTTGTGGTACATTGTACAAGGAAGGTAAATACAATGAATACATTTCCTAGATACGGCATTTATAATACATCTAATTAATATTTACATTATTAATACACTAATACACCCCCGTAGTTGGAGCGGGAGGAGACCGGACGCTCAAGCTGGATCGAAAACGGTGGAACAAATATCGAGGAAGTCCTTTCGTAAAGATGTCAGCGTATTGATATTCAGCAGGGACATGAAGGACACGGACGGAGCCAACTTGAACTTTTTCACGGACAAAATGAATGTCGAGCTCGATGTGTTTGGTGCGCTGATGTTGAACAGGGTTGCTGGCAAGATATACGGCAGAGATATTATCACAGTAGACAAGCGTAGCACGGCGCAGGGGGACGTGAAGTTCGAGAAGAAGGTTCCTGAGCCCGCTAGTTTCAACAACAACATTAGCAACACTCCTATATTCGGCCTCAGCAGTGGAGCGGGAAATGGTAGCTTGGCGCTTGGAAGACCAGGACACAAGATTGTCGCCCAAAAAGACGCAGTAACCAGATGTGGAGCGACGAGAGTCCGGACAGCCCGCCCAGTCAGCGTCAGAATAAGCAGTTAAAGATAAAGAGCGAGACGGGGTGAGTGTAAGGCCAAGATCAAGAGTACCTTTAAGATAACGGAGGATGCGTTTCAAGAACTATAAATGGGGCTCCCGTGGTGCGTGCATGAAGAGGCACACTTGTTGAACGGCATAGGCAATGTCTGGGCGAGTAATAGTGAGATACTGAAGTGCACCGGCGAGACTGCGGTAAAGAGATGGGTCACTAATGAGGGGGCCAGCAGTAGCACTGAGTTTGGCACCGACGTCGACAGGTGTGGAGGTAGCATTGCACAAGGACATCGAGGCACGGCCAAGAATGTCTTCTGCATATTTCCGTTGGGACAAAAATAGCCCGGAGGCAGAACGAGTGACAGTGATGCCCAAGAAATGATGCAGAGACCCCAAATCGGTCATAGCAAATTCCTGCGAAAGAGAAGCAATAATACGACGCAGCAGGGGCTTACTAGAAGCATTAAGTACAATATCATCGACATATAGTAAAAGATAAGCCATATCAGAGCTAGAGTGGTAGATAAATAAAGAACTATCGCAGGCACTGCTCCGAAAACCCTGTGAAATAATAAAAGTGGCAAATCGTTGAAACCACGCACGAGGGGCTTGTTTCAGCCCGTAAAGGGATTTGCGCAGACGACAAACATGAGTAGGGGCAGCGGGATCAACAAAACCAGGTGGCTGATGCATAAAGACCGTCTCGACAAGATCACCGTGGAGAAAGGCATTTTTGACATCGAGCTGGTGGATCGGCCAACCACGAGAGACGGCCAGATTGAGAACCGTGCGAATAGTAGTCGGTTTGACAACAGGGTTAAAGGTTTCGTTACAGTCAACACCAACCTGTTGTGTTTTACCATTAACAACCAATCGAGCCTTATAGCGCTGTAAAGACCCGTCGCTATGAAATTTATGACGAAATAGCCACAAGCAACGAATGACAGGAGCATCATGAGGACGGGGTACTAAGTCCCAGGTATGGTTCTTCTGCAATGCGTGAAATTCGTCCTGCATGGCAGTCTTCCAGTTCGGGTCCTACAGGGCTAACCGGGGGGATTTGGGGAGAGGAGAGAGGGCAGGAGAGGTGGCGGTAAGAAGGGACTTGGGTTTAAAGATACCATTCATAGCGCGGGTGGTTATGGTGCGTTGAGGAGGAGGAGAGGGGGGAGGTGGCTGGGGAACGGTGATGGGGCAAGAAGGGTTTGAGGGGGCAGAGGGTGTGGGGGGGCTAGTGGGTGGGGGGGTAGGTAATGGTGGAGTAAGTTCAGGCGGTGTGGGATGAGTGGGTTGGTCACGGGTAGGCGAGGAGATGGGTGATGTATGGTGCTCAGCCGGTGGGTGGGTTGGTTGTGTGGGTGTGGGGTCGTAAAGGAGAGGGGTGATGGGAGTAAAATCGGGGTCAAGGAAGGAGTATGTGTCTGGGTTAGTCTGTGAAGTTTCTGCAAACGGGAAAACGGACTCGTCGAAAGTGACATGATGGGAAATGAGAATTTTACCACTAGCGAGATCAAGACACCTATACCCACGCTGCTGAGAAGGATAACCAAGAAAGACACAGCGAAGCAACCGCGGGGCTAATTTATGTGGACGGGTGGAAGAAGTATTAGGATAACAGAGGCAACCAAAAACACGTAAGTGGTCATAAGAGGGATTTTTAGAGAAGAGAGCGGAAGTGGGGGACCGAAAATGGAGGAGTTCGGTAGGAAGAATGTTGTGGAGATACACAGCAGCGTGAAGCGCTTCAACCCAGAATTGTGGAGGGATGGAGGCATGTGTGGGAAGAGTGAGGGTAATTTCATTGAGACGACGAATCATACGCTCCGCGGTTCCGTTTTGAGGGGAAGTTTGTGGGCATGAGAAACGAAAAAGAAGACCATGTTTGGTCGCGAAGTTATGAAAAGCCGTGTTGTCGAATTCACGACCTAAATCGCACTGGAAAGATTTAATGGAGGAGTGGAATTGCGTGCGAACATAGGAATGAAAAGAAATAAAACGATCATACACATCAGATTTTAGTTTAAGGGGGTAAATCCATACAAAATGAGTGAAATCATCAATAAGAACAAGATAATATTTATAACCGGATTTACTCAAAATAGGACTCGTCCATAGGTCACTGTGTACAATATCAAAAGGAGCAACATAAACGGAAGATGAAGCGGAAAAAGGTAAACGTTTGTGTTTGCTAAGTTGACAAGAATGACATAAACGAGAGCTCGACGCTTTATTACAAGAAATATAAGACTGACTTCAAAGGTGCTGAAGAATGTTGGACCCTGGATGACCAAGACGACTATGCCAAATATCAGAAGAAAGAGTAACAAGACTGTGACTGTGACCAGGAGGTAAGGAGGGAGATGCAGAAGAGACAGGATAAAGGTCACCGTTACTGTCACTCCTCAGAATCGTAGTCCCAGTCTGAAGGTCCTTCACAGAAAAACCAAACGGGTCAAAGTCAACAGACACATTATTTTCTTTGGTAAATTGGCGTACGGAAATAAGGTTTTTAATAATACGGGGGGTATGTAGGACATTGGTGAGGTGTAAAGTTCGGGAAGGGGTATGGATTTGGGCATCGCCATGACCCTGAACTGGAATGCTGTGACCATTACCAACAAGAATAGAACGAACATTACACGCATTAGATGAAGAGACCAACGTACCAGCGTCGGAGGTAAGGTGAGATGAATCACCCGTATCCATGAACCACTGACCATCCGGAGGAGCTTGTAAACTCATGGCGTGAAAGGCCTGACCAAGATCAGTCGGTTGTGGGGGTATGGAGTCAACAAAATGGGCTTGACCAGAAGGACGATAAGATGTACCTGTCCGTGATTGAGACCGAGAAGGCGCAGGTGCAGGCCACGGCTGCCACGGGTGAGCCCAACCTGGATATGTCGGGTAAGGGCAGGGAGGAGGGGCCCATGAGTAGGGCCAGGGGGACGGAGCAGGCCACTGAGCCACGGTTTGGGCAGGGGCAGTGCTGGACCGTGGTTGAGGCTGCCCGAACCGCTTGTTAGAGTTACGATTATCACGACGACGATTATTATTGTTGCGATTAGAGGGACGGCTGGACTGAGGAGGAGCCGAGGGAGGGGCAGGAGCACCCTAGGCCGTGGGGTCAGCAGCAACAGCAGGTCCGGCCGTGAGGGCCGAGGACCGCCCTTCACGAGCGGTCTTCCGATTGACCTCCAATTCTAGCATACTCCGAGCTGATTCGAAATCGGGCATAACTTGATTTATATATGCTGCAACAACATCAAAATCAGCCGGTAAGCCACGTACCATTTGACGGACGAGGCGTTCATCATCGACGGCGGCACCCACGTCTTTTAATTGACCCGCAAGGTCACACAAGAGCTGACAATAAGCATCGAGGGACGCCATATTGTCGAGTTTTAAATTGTTAAACTCGTGCTCGAGTGTTGTGGCTCGCGCGCCTTTGTTGTTGAGGTAGATGGCCTCAACACGCTACCATGCTTGAAACGCGGTCGAGGTAGTGCAAAGGACACGTGGCAAAAGGTCGTCGCTTAACGTGCCGTAAATCCATTGGAGCACGAGCGCATCGATCTCACACCACTCGTCATAAGTGGGGTCGGTCGGGAGAGGAGCAGCAGTCCCATCGATGTGGGATAGGACTTTGTATCCTCGCGCGTGCAATTGGAAAAGATCGACCCACGTAGCGTACGAGACTTTGGTCTCGTCAAGCACACGGACTTTATGTTGGATGTTGGAGACCGTATACGCGGGATGAATGGTGTTTTTGGGCGTTGTTTTGGGGCTGTCGTGCTCTGCCATTTTCGTGGAGATGAAAAAAGCAGAGGAAAAATCGCAGCCGAAAACAGAGTAAAAAAAGCCGCAAAAACAGAGGAGGGAGAAAGGTTGAAGACGAACCTAGTCGGATACCATGTAAGTTAATGTAATCCCCTGAGTCTCGGGTTCTCATAATATTTACTTATTTAGGATTACAATAGATGTGGTACATTGTACAAGGAAGGTAAATACAATGAATACATTTCCTAGATACACTTGATTGGCATTTATAATACATCTAATTAATATTTACATTATTAATACACTAATATAATAGCCAAAAATAATTTGGAGTGACACTTATTTTAAGGATTAATGGTCAAACACCACCTTTACAAAATGATTTTTGTCAAACAACAACTTTTAAAAACAAAACTTGTCATTTACCACCTTTAAAAAAATATATTTTGTTAACTATGACCTTTTGGCTCGAGTTTGACTAACACCAACCAAATTCCGACATTTGACTCACCGAAAATCATGATTTCTTGTTTTTCTACTTCTTTCCTTCCTCTAATCCAAAATTATCCCTCAAACACAATTTTTCATTCCAAATTTTTCTCTAAATTTTCCAAATACTTTCTACATTTCTCTTTTCTGTCATTTACCGAATAATAGAAGGTTTTAGGACAAAACTTATCCCTCTGCCTCGTTTTTTTAGTCAAAAACTACAATGTCAAGTGTTGACTCGACCACGTCGTGTAGTTTTGATGATGTCTTTGTTTTTTGTATACTATGCTATAATCCGTTGTTAGTGTTTATGATACTTAGTAGGTGGTGAAGCATTCAAAGTAAAAATCAAGCTTTGTATTGAGAAACGCGAATCAAATCAAGGCTATATAGCATCTCATGAAGTACTAGTTCTTAATGTATACGTATAGTCCTTGTAATGACAAAGGTAATGGTAAAACAACAAGAGAATTCTACGTTTCACTCTAAGGTTGTAGTGTCGTTGCTGGAAACGCACGTTTCCACAACAAGACACTGGAACCGTGGAGTATATGCTGCGTTTCCTGTGACTTTGCTAGAAACGCACAAAAGGCCATTTTCGAAAAACTGATTTGGAAAAGATATTTTCACGAAATCTACTTTTTATAATTGTTATCTTTTGAAATATCTTTTACAATCTTTGAGAATGATTTTAAAGCTTGGTTAAGAAGTAAAAATATTTTAGGAATATTGCATTTATCTTGTTAGGAAACAAAACCTTTTTTATAATACTTTACATTTTGCCTAATCTCGGTTTTGGTAAAACATCTTGTGCAATATATTTTACCTCTATTTAAGATCAACTTTTTGGAAATCATTCTTCACCTTTTTCGAGCATCAAAGTTTTAATCTAAACATTTTGCAAATCTGTTTTAAGCATTTATTGTCTTCATTTGCGAAATCTTTTGAAAAGGCCTTTGAAACGAAATCTCGTGTTGTTTAATTGTTACTCAAGTCAATCGTGCTAGCACCGTCTCGTATCCGTTCTCTTGTGAACAATTGTTGAGACACAACTAGCTTTCTTTTGCTTGAGAGAAAGAGTGCAACTTGAAAGAGTTGTAGAGTGATTAATATATTGTAATCCGGAGTAGGTACTAATATATTAATAAGAGAATAGTGGACGTAGGTCTCGGAGTGTGAGACTGAACCACTTCAAAAACTCGCTGCGTACTTACTTTCGTTTTACATTTTCAAGTATTTTTCATTTACGTTTCATGTTTGATTTACTGCGTTTCCAAACAACTGTTTTACGTTTCCAACAGTTTTCTAAGCAATCATTTTGCGTTTCCAGCAGACTTGAATTAAACGTAATTAATTCTAAGTCTTAGAAACGTGATAAATCATTCAGTCTTGAAAACTACAAAAAGTTTTCAAGCACCCAATTCACCCCCCTCTTGAGTACTTTTCCCTTAAACTCGGATCCATAGACTCTTCATCAAGAATAGGTAATGGTTAATATATATAGCTTGAAGTTGCAGAAGTAAAAAATTATATCGCCAACCATATGCGTGTGTGTATCACTCTTTTGCTGGATGAAAACTGTCAGCACTTAGGTGCAAGTCAGGCTTCCAAAAGTTGAAATAGTTAATACACGCGACACAATTGCATAGTGGGTTCCCGTTTCAAACTCGTCATACAAAAGAGAAATAAAGCATGTAGGAATATGACCGATTGCAAGTAATCCTTTGTGTATATAAAGAGACAAATCTCTGAGTAATAAGCCTGAATTGGTAAACAGTCTTTACTGGGAAACAAAGGCTTTAGCGTCATCATTTCACTGAAAATACAATCGACAGACCACACATCAGTAGCTGCCATGTACCCAGAGCAGTTGAGGGGCAATTCAGGGGATGGGTCGTAAGATTGGTCTCAGGCGTGGTCCTCACGAACCCGAAGTCTCCTATCGTAAGATCACATTTCGAATTTAGGAGAAGATTGCTAACTGCTAAGCTTTAAAACAATGGTAATTATATTTTCACCAAGAGACACATCTATTCACAAAGGGGCACTAATATCATCTATCACATTTCGTGTATGCCTTGACCGTCGGTACACACTAGTAACGTCAATATAGTCCAATAGCTATGTACAGCCATTTTTTATCATGATAATCAGAAATATGTGTATGTGTCTATAAATGCTCTATATTGAAACAAGTACTCGGTTTTGATTCATAGGGTAAATCAAGCTACTGGAATTAGAGATGACTCAAGTCAATAAACCCCGAATCATACAAAAATAGTATCGGATTCTAGCTGTGACAGATAACTCGGCCATTTTCACCACAAAATTACAAGAAATAGGAAACCAATCCGATATTTTACCTGGGCCATATGAAGTACCTTAGACGTGTGCCCAAATAACTCGGCCATTTTCACCATAGAACGTTAGCTGGTTCTGCGTGCACCTGTGAGAGCTCGAAAGAGAAAGAGGTTATGCTTTTTTACAGTGGCGACGATGTGTCATCGTCAAATGAGAAGAAAGGGATTTGGAAATGGATACCAATTAGGGCACTTTCACATATTGGGATCAGAAACTAAGCTGCTTGTTCTCCGTGGAAGTGGTTGCAGCTCAGGGACTTCCAACATTTATGAACGGGTTTGAGTGAAAAAGAAGGAAACTAAAGTCGAGGCGATCAACACTATGCCGTCTAGGGAGTCTCAGGGAGGAGCTGATCTTGAAGAATCGTTGTTTGTAAAATGCCATGTTTACCGCACACAGGCTGGTGGCAGTGCATCACAGCAGATGAAGTTCGAGCCACGACCGTTCATTGTATATGTCTTTGCAGTGGATGCTCCAAAGCTTGATTTCGGAAGAAGTTCAGACGATTTAGGCTTATTCAGGAATAGATGGAGAAAAGTGCACAAGGTGCTCGGGTTCGACAGTGGGACACGAGTTTCGAACTTTGAAATAAGCAAGAGAAGAAACAGAAGATATAGATATGATCCTGGACTTTGAAATAGTCGATAAAGGGGTGGAGATTTTCCAGCCCACTGAAGAGACAAGCAAAAATGAAGTCGCATTCTAAGAAACGTCAGAAAACGGAAGATGGGTCTGCAACAAGTGAGGTTGTAAAAGAAGTGGTAGTCCACAATGACGTTCATTTGACGAGATTAACTGAGCTTGATTTGTTGCTCAGCAGATTAAAGCCAATCCATGGTGGATTGGTGGGTGATGTAAAAGTTGAGGACATAAATGAGGATTCTAAATCATAGAGGCTCGACGCTGAATAAGAAAATCTTACCTTGGAGTTTCTGCAGATGTTAGAAAAAGAGGATGGTACTGAGCTTAATTTGTAGCAGACGCTGATAAAGCCGGGAAAGGAAGAAAATTATGAATCTGGAGATCCTGAATCGAAAGTTTTTGTACCAGGCCTGGGAAATGGACTGGGCTGTGTAGTACAAACAATAAATGGAGGGTTCTTAGCAGCCACAAACCCGTCTAATGTTGAAGTCCCTAGGAAGGAGACCCCGAAACTGGCAAAATGGCAATTCAGATATCGAAACCGGTTGTTATATCGTCTGATAAGTCAATAAGTAGGTTTGAATTGTTTCAGAGAATGGCTGGTGTCGGGCATGAAGAACTAAGCACTCAAGTAATGACCCTTTTGGCCACCGAAGAGTTGATGGGTAAAACTGCGGAACAGGTGGCCTTCGACGGCACAGCGTCGGCAATTATTAACGGTAGAAGAAAAGAAGGCGCGAGCTCAACTGCTGTGTGGAGCCTCACTACTGTTAAAAAAGATTGCTGGCGCAATGAGCACAGGCAGGAAAAAAACGTGTAGCTACTGGGATTTGGAACGTTCCAGAAGATCCGATATTAGCTGATGAGAGTTTGCCATTCTCCACGCAGAAGATTGAGGCTATGGCAATTGATGCGCTTAAAGTTCAAGCGGATATCGCTGAAGATGATGCACCGTTTGATGTTTCTCAACTTATCGCAAAGGACGACCAAAACCCGCATCTATCTTCTGCAATTCCACTTGATGACGGGATTAAAAACAGCGACACAGAAGAATCGACAAATATTATAGTGGCAATGGTAAATCGGCTGCGTGATCCACTACGACGATTTGAGGCTGTAGGAGGACCTCTGTGGCACTGATCAACGCCAATCCTGCCGAAAGTCAGCAGAACGAAGACACCAGGTTCAAAGCCATGAGTCTTCCCGTTGCTGGGATATGCAATGGTTGTTGGCCTACTGTATGGGAAAAGCGGGAAAGTAGAGCAAAAGTCCTAAGCTTAAGGGCATATCATCGAGGGTTGTTGCTTATACAAGTAATTATATCATCTGGTTCATGTACGATTCATGTCGTCTAGGTTCATATTGATTTTTTTACGCGTGTACCATTGTACTATATAAGGTCAGCTACATCCAGAAAATTAACCTCAAATTCATAGTCCTAAGCGTCATCTAGTTGCCGCAAAATATTATTGAAACACGTATTTCTATGCCTTCAGTAGTTTTAATGTATGCGAACAAATGTCTTACGCAAGACTTAATAGTTGCCGAAAACAAAAGACAAACAACAAAATATGAGCGAAACTTGATTTAGACTATATAAAAACTCACCGTAGAAAATCACTTTCAAACAATGAACATTCAATTTTAACATTTTTTGCAATGCAATTCTGCAAGTACAATGAAGACACAACTACACAGGTTTGAATGAAGGATGCAACCTAAAATTGTGATTGTATTATACGACTTGCACAACATTTTGAGGCAATATGCCCAGAGATCGACTGGCCAAAGATACTACAGCCTTGACAGTACAGGGATTTAGTATCATGTTCTGTAATAGCATGAAAATGTTAAAATTGAATGTTCATTCAAAAATAATAAACGCCGACACTGAACGAGCCAACCAGTGAAGAGAACAAACAAAGTGAAAACAAAGAGAAAAATAATTTAACACAAATCAAATCAAAAACAAATGGAGTCAAGTTTATTTGGGTTTAAGTCTGTTTTCCATGAAAGCACCATCAACATACTGACTTCCAATCAAATGCAAAGCTTAACTGCTCCAGCAACAAACATCCAAAAATTATACTTATATTATACGGAGTAGTGATAGCGCCAAGCATAGGAAGTTTCAGTGGCATTGTACGCCCCTTAATAATTACACGGAGAATAAGGCTAACATAATAACAATAACTTGTGGAGCTAAAGAGCCAGAATTAATTCATAAGTTTAGGGCAAAAAATAACATACATAGATTCCTGAATTCCTACTGCCAGCATATTTGTGTCCCTTCTCCTTTCCAAAAGCTAATCATCTGATCGTGGTAGACATTTAAGAAGGCACTAATTGCAATCGGAGCAGTCATTAGAAAAGCACGACTCAGGGTTGCTCGTCGGAGGGTAGGCGTCTCAAAAGCACCACAAGTCATCTTGTTCATCTAGATACCGTCAGACCTGAGCAACACAAATAAGTTGTTAGTGATTTGATAACAAGGTCATTTAAGGTATTTGAGTTTTCAAACCGAAATCGGTAAGAGCTCGAAATCGATATACATACATATACATACATACATAATATGGGCTAGGTGGTTCGGATTAACGAGTTCTTGGACTATTATATACAGATATACGAGTGGTAAGGTATAACGTTTATATGCTCAAATGAGGTAAGAACCACTTACATGAGGAAGGAATCGGTAATGCTGATATGCTCCACGAAAGGATATGCAAAGCAGGCAAGCACATACGCTTTTAAGGGGTTATGATGAGGAAATTTTGTTGAAGTCTTAATGTCAAAAGGAGCCAGGAGAGAAATCTGAATAAGAGTGACATGTAAAACAGATGTGACACGGTCGTTGTCAAGCGGGTTATCACACCTTATCAGGAAAAAAAAGTTGCGGTGCAGATGATGAAGACTCATAGGGTTCTGCGACTGTGATTCCCTTGATACGCTCCCCGTGAAAAGTTGGTTAGTTGACAAATTGTAAGCGTATATAACATGGGTGGGGTCAATCCAATAGACAATCATATGATTGTCACGACTGAGGGCGGACGTCACTTGAGAGTGTTGAATGAAATGAGGAAGGACACTGAGGGTGTTTCTACGTTCCTCCCATAACCCAGTAATGACATCGTAGGTACAGTCAACTGGTTGGCAGCGGTTGCTGCTGCTTAAAACCCAAAGTTTATTTGAGTGCTTAAGAGGTATGACAATGAATTGAGTATCATGTAGCCAACCAAAGGGAGGGGATGGGAGTTCGGTCCAGGTATGGGAGACAGGATCGTAGACCTCGGCAAAACAAACAGAAGGCATATTACCGCTGAATGCATATAGTTTTCCTTGGTAAGAAAACAAGAGAGGAGTAAGCCTAGGAGATATAAGAGGCTTATCAAAGCATTTAGTCCATCCCGAGAAAGGGTCAAGCAGGTTGAGTGTGTATATGTTGTGACAAATTCCGTCACCAGCCTCAGGAGGTTTTAGATTAGAGGAAAGGATTTTTTCGACTCTGTTGGCATAACTTTGTGTCAAGTCTTGAGCGGTGGGACGATGATGATTATCAGGAGGGAAGGTGCCGCGTATAGCAAAAATCTCTTCACAGTAGTCAGGGATGTCATTAGGATCACCACCGAGACAATAAAGGGTGGAATCAAGAACAGCCCAAGAGACAGCAGGTGTAAAATAGCGAAAAGGGGATGGAAACGGACCTTTTAATTGGTCACAAGCTGAGACAAGTCGGAACCTGTTTTGGAGAATATTGTAGTTATTGGGTAAAGCGGGAGCGGCGACGTCGATATCATGTTCGTGATTGTAGTAGTTGCTGGGTCCTACACGGGATAAACGTTGCAAGGTGGTTGCCATACCCGGTATTGTTATGACCATCCAATAGTTCCTCTCCCCGTCACCATTTACCCTCACTCTGAAACAAATCTCGACATTCTTATCTTTTCCCTCACATGGTGACGCCTCAATGGCTGCCATAGTCGACCTAAGCATCCTTCTATTTGATACTATCCAATCATCATCATCATCGGCGTTATTGTTGTCTCTGTTCATCGCCACATCCCTCATCTCTCTCTCTCTATTTTCCCTGACTTTAGGGTTTCTTCTTTGTGTTACGGTGGAGTCGCCCCTAATTGCGTGTAATTATACCAATTTAGTAATTGTCGTGTAATTATAGCAAAAATTTAATTTTTTAAAACGCTTTTTTTTTTAAAAGAAAAGCCGTTATTAAAAATGGAGTTCTTCAAATGGTTTTTTTTTTTATTTAAAAAAATCGTTATTAATAATGGACTTTTTAAAACGGTTTTTTAAAAACCGTTAATAATAATAATAAAGTTGTTAGTATTACTATTGGTGTCACAATTACAAAATCAGACCCCAATTCTAAAAATATTTTTTTTGGCAATCATAGTAAGGAACCAAATTAATCAAAAGGTTAAACTTGCGATTGGATTCTCAAAATTGGTTTTAAACTCTAGCAAGGCCCCTAACGGGGGATGGTTATGCCTTTATTCCTTTTTGAAAGGGTAAGTTAGTGTGTGGTAAGATTTGAACCTGTGATCTCTTGTTATAAGGCTCTGATACCATATTAGAATTAGTGGGAAGTGAATTCTTATAATAAAATGTTAGTATTACTATTTCTGTCACAATTACAATGTGAGACCTCGATTTTAAAAATGTTTTAATTTTGTACTCATTGTGAGGAACCAACTTAAACAAAAAGTTAAATTAACGGCTGGATTCTAAAAAATGATTTTATACTCAAGCAAGGCTCCTTACATGAGTGCTCCTATTTGGGTTTGAAGTGCAGACGTAATAGCGGGATCCTTATGCCTTGTTTTATTTCTTCTAGAAAGGGTGTGGTAGTGTGTGGTGAGATTCGAACTCATGACTGTAACAACTTGGTTTTTAGTCGACTTTAATTACTAAGGCGGAAATTAATTAAGTCTTAAACCAGCGTCACTAATTACACATAAAACCCAAAATGGTACATCATCGTTCAAGAGTTGAATAAAACAACTCTAAATACGGAAATTAAAAGAGTAAAGTGTAATATATTACAAATCTCTCGAAAAACAACTAAAGGTAAGGCATAATAGCGTCGAATGGCCCCGTCCAAAATCCAGCTCTCGGTCCACGAACTTCTTGCACAATAAACTATTGGGGGGATGCCCGCTGAACGGACAGTGACTAGCTATGCTCATACTTACCCTCGATTTCAATTACTTTGGTTTAATATTATCGCTTTATAATTATATCGTTATGATAAAAAACGTAAACATGCTTATTACATATAGCATATAAAGACATATAAGTCATAATAAGCATGCGGTTTAAAGCGATAAATCATATAAGCATGATATTCAGTTCTGAAAGCAAATAACAGATAAAATCATATAAATAGTGTATCATCAATTCAATAGCATTACGAGGCGATATCGGATCGCAAACAAACATAAAGATTATATCATTCACATCATGCAGACTCGATTCAATTCAGAAAGTTGTGGTCTTTAGTTTTCGAAGATGGTACACACTCATTCTCATTTAATCATACAACAAACAACACATACTGCTTACGAGCCTGACCACTGAGTAGGCTATTGTACTCTAGTCGCTTGCATCTCACTACCATAGTGCAGCAACTTACTCGACTCGTAAACCACGCCGAATACTATAGTACTTGCATCTCATCTTCTAGTGTTCGAAATGATTCGAACTTCAGATACAATCTCGTCAAGTGATCTTTACATGTGGTAAGAACGAATGCTAGTGTCGCGCCCACTAAGAACGAAACACGGCAAGGAGACTGAACCGCAAAGCGCATAAGCACATAATGTCACGGTGGCCCTGATAACTTTAGCGAAATAGGGGAATAAAACCCTAGTCTAGTACATGTACACTAATATCCACTTTAAGAATGGGCTATGCTATTCATAGAGCACCTTAACTCTGGATAAAACGACTATTTCCTAAAGCCTGATACAAAAGCATTGGCATATTCATTATCTTGTACGGCAATGGCGACCGCTACAAGACTATCTTAACCCCACTTCACTCACGATTGACGTTTTCATATCCGAGGCTCAAGCGTTTGACCTTTTATTTAACTTACTCATGATTCATTATTTATTTTGATATTACATATCACATGTTACTAGACTCTCCTAGTCTCAGCGTCAAACGTTTAAGTATTTGATTCGGTTGGATATGATCACATAACACGTTCGTTTATTATTTGAAGTGTTGTTAATTATTAACGTTTTTAAGTTTCTATAATAATACGTTTATTAGTATGTCCAGTTTTATTTAAGTATTTTTCAAACACTTTAAGTCATTTACTTATTCATTTTTAATTTTCTATACTTAGTAAAATTTTCAATTATTTTCAGTATTTCACTATTCACTTTTCACTATTCACTATTCACTATTCACTATTCACAGTATTTTATACGTATTTTTATACGTATTCGTATTTTTATACTTCGTATTTTATACGTATTTTTATACGTATTCATATTTTCATACTTCGTATTCTAAATGTATTTTTATACTTATACGTATTCTTATACTTGTACATATTTTTATATTTATACGTATTTTTATACTTAAGATATTTTAGGTATATAACTAAACCCTTTTTATTTCCTAAGTACAAATTTCTAGTTTCAAAGTCGTTAGGTTCGTTTTGTACTTAGTGATTTTTGGAAATATTTTAAAAGTCTAGTTTTAAAAATGTTAAGTTCGGTTTGTAAAAGTGATCAAAGATATTTATTTTAAAACGAGACTCAGTTAAATTTAGTCGTCTATTTACTAAAGTTAGTGATTTTCATTTTAAAATAATAGTATCGTGGATGATTCATTTTTGTCCGTATGTCCAAGTTCAACAGTCCAAATGCAAAGGCAGTAGCACACGATTTAGTTCATTTTTATAACGGTTACACATTTTTATCGGTTTATAATATTTCATTTCTAACTAAATCGATTTATACAAGATTTCATTTCTAACTACTATTTAACTTTAGTGACTTAGTGATAATTTCATTTTGATCAAATTTAATCCATTTTATATAGCAATGTCGTGTGGTTTATGTATAACATCAAAATTCATTTATTTCTTTTAAATTTCTTAATTCTAACTTATTAACTAATAATTAAATTATTTTAACAATAAACTAAAAAGTGATAAAAACAAAAATTAACCTTAAAATGGCAAGGATGCCGTGAGCAAGCTTAGTAGTGTTCTAAAATTTCATTTTTCGATTTTATCGATTTTTTAGCTTAAAGTTTTTATATTCTAATTATTCTAATTATACTAAAATGATTTAAACTAAAATGAAATTTTACTAAAAATTTCATTTACATTTATGAATAGTGTTTTTCAACACTTTAAATTTCTAACTTCTTATTTTTAAAGATTTAGTTAGTTTAATTTATATAGTGGTTAATATAATAACTTATTAGTTAATAAAAACAATAAATAACAACAAACATAAAATAATCAAAAATCAAAATAAGCTAAAATGAAGAACACACATGAAGATACTCATGAACATCAAGAACACCAAACAAAAACTCAAGAACACCATTTTCAATTTTAACAACTTATAATTTATTTTCCTAATTTAATTTTTTTCACATGATAACATCCATTTTAACTAACTTAACACAACATATTATTTACAAAAATTAAAAGTGAAAGTTTATTTAAAAATGGAGGGAAAACCGTGAGCTAGTAATAATAACACATAAATTTCATTTTCGATTTTTAATCACTTTAAACTCGTTTTTAATATTTAACATAATTTTCATAAATGATTACTACATAACTAAAACATAAATAAACATAAAAATCATATGAACAATAATTAAAAATGCTCAAAACTAATTTAACTAAACCTAGTATCATATTACTACAACTAATCTATTATCAATATTACTTATTTATTATCATTTTATTATACTTCACATAACATATAAACTCACATAAATGATGTTTAACATATTTTAACATAAAAAATCATACTTATAAAATTATAATAAAAATCAAATTAATTTACAAAAGAGGTTAAAATGAGATATAACTAGTCACCTTAATTAGAATGTTAATCGTCGGGGATCTAAAATAAATTTTAGATCGGATTTTCTTCACCCATATTACCCAAGTTATTCACCCAAATAATCCAAGTAGTTAGCTCCTAAAAGACCCCCTAATATAACTAGAATTACTAAGGATTTATTAGAAATAATATTAAGGTTTTTATTTAATGTTTTAGGAAGAAAAAGAAAGGAAATAAATGGGAGAATATGGAGGCATACTACACGACATTATGGAGGTAGTGTAGGTTGATTTTGCTCTTAAGAATTAATGAGGAAAGTTGTAATAAATTTGGTCAAGTAACTTTGATGATAAGGTTTGATTTTTCTTTATAAATAAAGTTTAATTAAAATGTATTAATGACATAATAATCAATTTGGCAACCTAGAGTCAAAATTACTATTTGGCATTAAAAATGTCTCTTTGATGTTTTAAAATGTTTTTCACGAAATTAATCAGTTTTAAAAAGTCGGGCGTCAAAAGCGATAAAAGTTAATGTGTGCGCGTTTGACGATTTTTCGAAATATTCCTACTTTTGAATTCTAAGACTAAAATATTTTATTTACTATTGAAGAAAATATTTAAAAGTTGAGGAAGTCGATAAATTTTCAAAATAAAAGTTTTCGCTAAAAGTGATTTTAAACGATCGCAAAATATGTAATTACTATAGAAAATTTAATCATACTATTAAATTTTATTTTATTTTAGATATACATTTTAAAATGATTTTATGAAATATTGTAAGTGTTTGTGTGAAAAAGAAGTAAAGTAGTACCTTGTATTTAGTATGTATTTTTATTATTATTAAGTATAAACTTTAAATTTTAATTACAAAAATAAAAGTGATGATGATAATTTAGGTGTGTAAGGATTAGACTTGTGTAAGTAAAGTAAGAATGGAAGATGATAACTTTGACTTTGGTGATCAATATCTCATGGGTCAAATAAATTTTCCGGGCCCGATTTTCGTTTTTGAAATTTTCGATTTGCGCGATCGCAGAAAGTTTCAAAATAAAAGATATGATCTTAAAATAGTGTTTTAAAATAAAATCGGAAATAAAAATAAAAATATCTTTTGAAAGGTACTAAAAACAAAAATTGAGTTTTAACCCTCGAATTTTGAATAAAAATTTCCTAGGTCGAAATATTTATTTTTTTCGTTGAATGTTATAGATTTAAAGATTTATATTTAGCCGTCAAAAATTTAATCAATTTAAATTAGGTGTGACTTCAAATTCCGACAATTTAGAAAAAAGCTAGTTTAATAGAAATGAAATAGTAATTAGATATTAATATATAATTATTTATTAAAAATAATCAAAATGATTAATAAACTTGATGTTAAGTTTACTTTTTAAAATAAAAGAAAGTGGAAGAGGATAAGATGCTTGACCTTGATTTGCGTGTTTGAAATCGTTGACTTGAATTTCAAAGCCGAGAAAAATATAAGGGTCCGTTTTTATTTTGAAAACGAAAAATGTTCGAAATAGAATTTTACGAATAAAAGGTTTTACTTTTATTTTTATGAATAGTAAACATAACTTAACATTTTTGAAATTTGAAAGGCGATATAAATTTTGTGTTGATTTTTATAAAATTTTGAAATGTGTTTCTTTTTCAATTCTAAAGATAATACAACAAACTTTATTTTTCAAAATTTTAAATTTGTACTTAAGAAATTTTAGTATTATTTGGCGAAAAAAATTCAGACGCATTTTTATTATAAGGAAAAAGGATGAATTTAATTTAAGGAATTAAATTCTTTTATCAAATTGTGTTAAAATAACACGGGGTGTTACAATGACCTCCGCTCACAAGCTTATGATATATACCATACATATTACGATGTAGAACATAAGAATTCGAATAAAAAAGTTGTAGGTATTATTGTTTGTGTCGGAGTTACAATATGAGAAATTGATTTTAAATGTAGTTTATTTATTTATTTATTTTTTTTCTCATTTTGTGGAACCAATTTAACGAAAATGTTAAACAAGAGGCTGGTGTATCAAAAATGGTTTTATACTCTATTACGCCTCCTTATATGAATGCTCATATTTGGGTTTAAAGTATGGACGTAACGGCGGAATCCTTTTGTCTTATTTTATTTCATTTTGAAAGGGTGGGATAGTGTTCGGTGAAATTAGAATTCGTGCGCTCTGGTGACAAGGTTACCATATTAAATCTAGAGAGAAGTGAATTTATATAAAAAGTTGTTAGTATTATTATTTGTCACAATTATAATATGGGACCTCGATTATTAAAATAGTTTGTGTTTTACTCATTGTAAGAAGCCAACTAAACTAAAAGGTTAAACTGGCGGTTCGATTCCCAAATTGGTTTTATACTCTAACACTCCCCCCAATTACATGAATGTTCCTATTTGACTTTGAAGCGTAGACTTAACCGCGGGATCCTTATGCCTTATTTTATTTGTTTTTGAAAGGGTAGGGTATTGTGTGGTGAAATTCGAACTTCTGTCTTCAGTCACAAGTCTTTAATACCATTATTAAAATTATAAGGAAGATAGTTCCCATAAAAGAGCTGTTAGTGTTATTGTTTATTGATGTAAGGCGAATTTGTGAGCTTAGCAAGCGGTTTTTAGTGGAGGCTAAGCAAGTTTTGAGGCAATCTTGGCGGTAATTATGGATAATTCGACTTATCGGTCATTTGTTGCAAAATATGGCATTTAGTGTGGGAAACCGAAGACTTGAAGAATCGGCGCAAAACTTATCTCATGCAAGCTTAGGAACGGGTTCGAAAGCACGAATCAAAAGACGAGTTGAAATGTCATCCTAGCCACCACGCCTATACTTGAAGACCCACGACGGACCATGGAGACGGAGCGGAGTGCAAGCGACGAAAATCGGAGCAAAAACAAGTAAAAGAGTGCAAATCAGCCCAGAAAACTGACCCGCTCCGTCAGAGGAGCTACCAGCTCCATCAGAGAAGCCACCCGCTCCCTGAGAGGAGCTACCCGCTCCCTGGAGCGACCCGCTCCCTGAGGGGAGCGGTCCGCTCCTCTGCCTTCGTACTTTATTTTTCGCATTTTGTATTTCGACCCTTTGTTTTATGGGAGTATATATACTTCCTTTCTTGAAAAACCCTACTTATGATCTTATTAGGCAGCTTTAGAGAGAGTAAAAAATTAGGAGAGAGATTAGGTTAAGTTTTCAAACAATTACTCTTTAATTAGTCTTTAATTTCATGTTTATGGATTTTCTCAACAATTTGGTTTATGTTTGGATGATTATGGGTAATTAAACCCTCTAGCTTTTGGTGTAATTCATGGGTGTTCTTCCCAACTCTTTTGATCAAAGTGAGGATCTTTAACTTAATCTATTTTATTTGAGTATTTACTCCTTATTGTGTTTGTTATTATTTAATCTTTGGTTTTGTATAAAGTGTTGATCTTTTGTGCAATTCCTTTGATTTCATGCTTGAGGATTTGTGGGTTTATGTTTGAATTTCTCAAATTCTTCATGTTTGGCACTAATGGCATGTGATATTGTTTTGAATGTTGATTCTTCATACTTTAATCATGTTTTAAGGAGTAAAGTATGAATCTTTGTTGCGAAACCCTACATGCCGATTCTTGTTTGTGTTTTCATCATAGTTTTCTTACCTTCATCTTATGTTCATTCTTGCATGTGATGCATGAAACATGTTAGTTGCCGATTCATCTTGTGTGGAATGTGTTGTATGCTTTAGTTTGCCGATTCAAGCTTAAGTATCGTATATGCATAGAATGTGTTCGATGAATTGCTCATTTGAAATAGTTTATATCCTTACACTCACTTGATCAAATTGAGAAGGGTTGACCCCTTGTTTTTACACCAAAAGCGCCTTCCTCATCTTAATCTCTTTCGTTTTTATTTCTTGCATTTTAGTTTTCGACTAAATCAACCTTATAAAACCCCCCTTTTATTTACTTTCGTTGTGACATTAAGATTACGCTTAGCCTTATAAATAAGTCCTTCCTTTGGGTTCGACCCTATTCTTGCCACTATATTACGTGTTTGTGTGAATCGAATAGGCTTTATAAATTGTTAATTTGGCCCCTTTTATTAGCGACGTAAAAGTTTTCGTCAAATTTTGGCGCCGTTGCCGGGGAAGGCAATTGGCTAGGCATAGAGTAGAGTAGAGTAGAGTAGAGTAGTGTAGTTTAGTTTAGTTTAGTTTAGTTTGGTTTGGTTTAGTTTAGTTTGTATATATTTTTGCTTTTAGCTTAGAGTTGATTTTCATTGAATTTTTTCTTGCTCAATGATACATGTTATTTATATACGTTTTATGCCCCCGGTTCAGTCGCATTTAGCTGCATTTACTCGTGATCTTTACTAGTTTTATGAGCTATATGTTATATTTCTCGATACTGCTGCCTTTCATTTACATTTTGCAGGTTTTGGTGGTTTTGAGCCAAAACCCGGGACAATTGGAGCAAGTACGAGAATCGAGCCAATAAGACCAAGCTCGAGCGCGCACAAGGGCTCGAGACACGAGCCAAAGACCAAAAGGAAGAAAGGCCTACGAGTTATAAAGGCCCAAGAAGCAAGGATGGGCCTAAGATCAAAGGAAAGCGAGCCACGGCCAGTGAGTCGGGCCGTCTGGGACCATTGCCGGCCGGCTCTGGCGTTTATTATGACGGTTTTGACTTATTTCGGGATTTAATTCTTGGAGACTATAAATAAGACCCTTAGGTCGAAAACATAAATCATGCTTTTCTTTATGCTTTATTTTTCCTAGTTAGTTTACTGCCTTCTTTTATTTTCTCTCAAAACATTCAAGTTTTAGTTTAGTCTTCAAGATTCAATTACTTTGTAACCGTCGGTACTCCGTAATTCCAGGTTTTATTTCAATTGCTATTATTTCCATTAACATGTCTTCTTATTATTGCTTTGATTTAATCTCCATCATGCATAGCTAATTTATAATTAGGGTTTAAAGGTGATTTGTGATAGTTGATTCAGGCATGTTTTAATTGTTATTTTGATTGAAATTGTGCAAGTTGGTTTCTTCCTACGCGTTTTATTATCAATTGAATTTAGGGACGCCTTAATTGAATTGAATTTAGGTTGTTTCAGTTTAAGATCGAAAGCCTAATTGAAACTAGACTCACGCGTAATTGATAAGTTGAATTTAGTAAGTTGCGAGAGCCCGCTAAATTTGCTTAAGGTTAATATTGACTCGAGAGAGCGTATTCCTAAACCTAGCCACTTGCATAGCTTCAATTGAATGTTATTTACTTCTGAGTTGAGTTCCTGAATCACTGTCATAATGATCCTGATGCCCTAATCTTCCTCTTTATTTGATATTTGTTGATCTGCTCTATTTCTGCTCTAGTTTATAGCTTTTTACAAAACCCCTTTTTCACACCCGAGTTGAACCTGTTATTGCCGACTTTAACTTATAACTGAGCTGTTTCCCTGTGGATACGATCCTTCTTGCTGCTAGCTACTGTTAGTTGTCTTTTAGGTTTATTTTGATATTGGCGATACGACTTAGCCGTGTCACTCAATGACTCCGTTTCACTTACCCCAATATGAGAATGAGTTGTTTTATCGTTATTTCAATCGAATTCATGCTTATGTAACTCATTCTCGATATTCATATGATCTTCCGGATATTTGTCATGTGATTTATGATGGAATGAACAATGAAACTTGGGGATTTGTACATTCTTTGATCGAAGGCAAATTCTATGAGACCAATTACGAGTACAATTGGGGGTTGTTTGAGTACTTGGCTAATGACACTAAAGAATGGGAAATTCACCATTCAATCTCTCGAGAAACTCAACCACATTCCCAATGCTTTGAAACTTCCACTTACCATGATGACTCTTATGTGTCCACGGAGGACATAGTCCGAGCTCTTGCCACCGATGTCATTACCTTACAAGAGAGCATAAAAATCACCACCCAACAATTTGAGACAATGTCTAATGTAAGGTTGGAAAGTCAAGGTAGTGATTTGGTTAAGATGTTTGATGAGCAAATGGCCAATGATGAGTTTGGTATTGACCTTCAAGAGTGTCAAGTTGATGATATGGAAATATGTGATAATCTCACTTCTTCACCATTTCGCATTAATGTCGAGTGCATTATATTTGATGAAGACGAAGATGAGGAAGATGAAATGCAACAAAAGATAATACTTGACGAGGTCGGCGAAAAAGATAGACTTGATGAGATTGAAAATTTGGAGTTGATTTATCCTTATCCGATCTTGCCTAGACAAAAGGTGTGTTCCAAAGAATCATACATTGATATTAGTTACATCTTTGAAAAAGATGAACATGGTGATGGTTTCAAGTATGCTTGTTCTTACTTTGGTAACTTGTGGTTCAACTTTATCTTTGTTACAATTTGCTATGTTCATTCATCGCGATTCTTTGCAAGTGAACATGACAAATTACTTAGAGCGTTGAATTATTTTGTAAGTTTAGACTTGAGTTAAGTATTTTTTTTTTCCCTTTCCCGCTAGCTTGTTTTCGATTATAATTAATTATGTGCTTTGAGGACAAAGCAAAGGCTAAGCATGGGGGAGGGGTTATGAGTGATGTAGTGAGCTTGTCTTGTATGTACGTATTTTTATGTTTTGTTTGGATGTTTTACTTAAAAAAAAAAAAAAAAAAAAAAAAAAAAAAAAAAAATATTGAAAAAGAGAAAAAATACAAAAATATGAAACCCCGATAGGTTGAAAACCCGAAAGGGCGGCCTATGCAAAATTTGGGGGCCTCGCCTTAAGGATGCCATAATATGCGTCTTTTTAGCAAAGAAAATCGAGGTCAAAAGAGCCGCAAAATGAAAAAAATGGGCCATAATTACCTCCTAAGTATGAGGCTAGTAGTAATATCCCGTACTATGGGCTTTGATCGTATAAATTGCTTGTTTTATGACATGTGCGGAGGTATAAGTTGCGGAGTTTGGAGGGTGGTAGGGTAGGAGCATTTGGTGAGGCCATTTGGATGCTAAGAAGGGTTGTGTTGTTGTTTCATGGCACTCACCAAATGGGGAGACATAAGGAGGGGACTTGAGGAATGCTTTGGTTAAGGTGAGGCATTTCTCCTACGACTTGGAGTTGAGTTGGCTTGTGTTTGGAGGATTCTTTGTCGAGGGAGACCGGAGTGAGGGGATTGGAGTTGGTGGACATCGAGTGAGGATCTTGAGGGAGACCTAAGGAGGGAGAAGTGAGGATAGGAACATGATAGTGAGGGGGAGATAAGAAGGTAGGGGTGTGAGAGAAGAGAGTGGAAATGAGCCTTGAGTTAAGGCATGTTACTTGTTTTGCTCGGGACGAGCAAAAGGCTAAGCATGGGGGAGTTGATGTAAGGCGAATTTGTGAGCTTAGCAAGCGGTTTTTAGTGGAGGCTAAGCAAGTTTTGAGGCAATCTTGGCGGTAATTATGGATAATTCGACTTATCGGTCATTTGTTGCAAAATATGGCATTTAGTGTGGGAAACCGAAGACTTGAAGAATCGGCGCAAAACTTATCTCATGCAAGCTTAGGAACGGGTTCGAAAGCACGAATCAAAAGACGAGTTGAAATGTCATCCTAGCCACCACGCCTATACTTGAAGACCCACGACGGACCATGGAGACGGAGCGGAGTGCAAGCGACGAAAATCGGAGCAAAAACAAGTAAAAGAGTGCAAATCAGCCCAGAAAACTGACCCGCTCCGTCAGAGGAGCTACCAGCTCCATCAGAGAAGCCACCCGCTCCCTGAGAGGAGCTACCCGCTCCCTGGAGCGACCCGCTCCCTGAGGGGAGCGATCCGCTCCTCTGCCTTCGTACTTTATTTTTCGCATTTTGTATTTCGACCCTTTGTTTTATGGGAGTATATATACTTCCTTTCTTGAAAAACCCTACTTATGATCTTATTAGGCAGCTTTAGAGAGAGTAAAAAATTAGGAGAGAGATTAGGTTAAGTTTTCAAACAATTACTCTTTAATTAGTCTTTAATTTCATGTTTATGGATTTTCTCAACAATTTGGTTTATGTTTGGATGATTATGGGTAATTAAACCCTCTAGCTTTTGGTGTAATTCATGGGTGTTCTTCCCAACTCTTTTGATCAAAGTGAGGATCTTTAACTTAATCTATTTTATTTGAGTATTTACTCCTTATTGTGTTTGTTATTATTTAATCTTTGGTTTTGTATAAAGTGTTGATCTTTTGTGCAATTCCTTTGATTTCATGCTTGAGGATTTGTGGGTTTATGTTTGAATTTCTCAAATTCTTCATGTTTGGCACTAATGGCATGTGTTATTGTTTTGAATGTGATTCTTCATACTTTAACCATGTTTTAAGGAGTAAAGTATGAATCTTTGTTGCGAAACCCTACATGCCGATTCTTGTTTGTGTTTTCATCATAGTTTTCTTACCTTCATCTTATGTTCATTTTTGCATGTGATGCATGAAACATGTTAGTTGCCGATTCATCTTGTGTGGAATGTGTTGTATGCTTTAGTTTGCCGATTCAAGCTTAAGTATCGTACATGCATAGAATGTGTTCGATGAATTGCTCATTTGAAATAGTTTATATCCTTACACTCACTTGATCAAATTGAGAAGGGTTGACCCCTTGTTTTTACACCAAAAGCGCCTTCCTCATCTTAATCTCTTTCGTTTTTATTTCTTGCATTTTAGTTTTCGACTAAATCAACCTTATAAAACCCCCCTTTTATTTACTTTCGTTGTGACATTAAGATTACGCTTAGCCTTATAAATAAGTCCTTCCTTTGGGTTCGACCCTATTCTTGCCACTATATTACGTGTTTGTGTGATTCGAATAGGCTTTATAAATTGTTAATTTGGCCCCTTTTATTAGCGACGTAAAAGGCGCGTCATTTATGTTGGAATTACAATATGAGATTTTGATTTTAAAATTAGCTTGTTTTTATACGCACATTTGAAGGTACCGGCACTACTACAAAATTAGGCTATTGCAACACCACAAATATGTTGCAAAATGTCTTATAAATGTTGCCTTATACATTACGCAACACTTTTAAATGTGCTGCTTAAAACTCCGTTACAATAGGTTAATGCAACATTTAATGCAACAATTCTGGACTAAAAGCAACACTTTGTAAAAGTGTTGCATGTGTTTTTAGTATGCAACACTTTTTTCTTGCAACACTTAGATAAGGAGTTGCAACACTTTCAAAAAATAAAAGCAATGTGTCCTATGGGATTCAAACCCTGCACCTCTATGTTATCAATTGACTACCCTCACCAACTACACCACCCAAATTTCATTATTTAAATATAGCGTTGTTTTAATTTATTTAAATTTTACTATAAAAGTAAGGCGACATTTTAGTATAATTGTAATTTAGTTTTTTAATATAAGAGATCGGTTGGGATTTGAGACGTTTTCTTTAATTTTGGAAAACGCTTATGCAATTTAACCGTTCTTTATTTGTTTAACTAATTCCCTTTTTTTCTAATAGTGCATTTTGGGGGATTGACTTCTTTGATTAAGAGACTATCTATAATATATAATACTTAATTGGTCTCTTTGTTATTATATAAGACACCATTTATTTGGGATAATGGATTTCTTTGATAAAGAGACCATCTGTAATACTTAATCGGTTATTTATCAATTTAACCGTTCTTTATTTGTTTAACTAATTCCCTTTTTTTCTAATAGTGCATTTTGGGGGATTGACTTCTTTGATTAAGAGACTATCAATAATATACCGGGTTTCTTTTTATCGACGACGTTTTACTACGAATCGACGACGCTTTTTCATAAAAATTACCAACTTACCCTTGGGCTCTCTCTCTCTTCTCTTTTCCTTCTCCCAATTTCCTCTCTTCTCTCTCCAAACTCATCTAATTCATCCTAAAAACTTCAAAAAATATTACCAAAACTTATCAAATTCAACCTATTCATCCTAAACTTTGACATGTAAAATGTAACTAAGAATTCATCAATAGTAAAAGACTAGAACTTTTAAGATTAAAATCAATGTCGGTTGCCGAATCGGTGGTAAGTTAACTAAAACTTATCACATTTTGTACATTTTAAGATTAGATTTTCATGCTTGAACAATGTTGAAGACCTAATTTTGTTGAACAATAGTTGAGTTTCAATGAGTTTAAGCTAAAGAAGTAATGCTAAAGTCATAATAATGTTGAAAAATAAGATTTCGTTTTGTATTTGGAGCTCCCGAAGAACTCGTATTCGTGAACATGGACTTAAAATTTTTTTGTCTTAGACGGTAAATAGTATGAATATGAACGTCCTAGATGGTAAATAGTATGAATATGAACGTCCTAGATGGTAAATAGTATGAATATGAACGTCCCTCGTATGGACGAACGTCCAGGTTTATGTCCTTCGTATGGACAAACGTCCAGGTTAATGTCTCACGTATGGACGAACGTCCAGGTTTACGTCTCTCCTATGGACAAACGTCCAGGTTAAGGTCCCTCCTATGGACGAACGTCCAGGTTAAGGTCCTTCCATGGATAGACCATTGTGACATATTCTGTACGTATTGTGTAAATTAAAGAGTTTAAACGATTTGTTTAATGATTTCTACAGGATTCGTTTGAGAACTTAGGTGGCGACAACGTTGATTATAACCATTTATTCGTAACAGAAGTATGTTTTGAGGATCGGGATAAAGCTTTTGATTGGGCTAATGAAATCGCTCAGGAGAATGGCTTCGTTTTGGTGAAAGCGAATAATGGGTCTAAAAATCGCCGACAACCCGAATTATTGGCTTCCTACTTTCGATGTAGTAGGTACGGACGAAGTAAGGCTGTGTATGATCCCGAAAAGCCAAAGAAGAAGCCAAGAACGCAAAAGTGTGATTGCCGGTTTCGTATTAGAGCCGTGCAAAATTACCGTTTTGTTCATAATAAGCGAGTGGTGGTTTGGAATATTGACACGTCGGACACTTTTGGATGTCACAACCATGTGTTGACAAAGTACAAAGACGGACAACGTGGGTATGCGGGTTTCGATGAAGATGAGAAAGCGTTTATTAGACAACAATATAGCAACGCGGTTTTACCTAGAGACATCAAAACCGGTCTTCACCTCAAAAGTCCCGATAAACCTCAACCGTCAAGTAAACAAATTTACAACGTGACATCTAAGATTCGGAGGGAACTAATAGGCGATCGAAATCCCGCACAACAAATGTTAGCTCTAGCCGTAGAAGCTAACTATGTTCATTGGCACGAGACAAACCCTTTGACGCTCGAACTCACTCACGTGTTCATGTCTCATCCGGAAGCCGTAAAACTTTTTCGAGCATACCCGCACGTAGTTCTCATTGATTCGACATACAAGACGAACATCTACAAGATGACTCTCGTTGAGGTTGTCGGTGTCACACCGGGTGGGTCGTCTTTTCTGATTGCGTGTGTGCTAATTCCGATGGAATCTGAGGAAGGGTACATGTGGTTGTTGCGGAAGTTGATGGAGATTCTTGAGTGTACCGGTGTTTATCCGTCGGCATTCGTTACGGATCGCGAGTTGGGTTTGGTTTGTGCACTTCGGAACCTTTTTCCCGACACTCCTCACCTCTTTTGTCGATGGCACGTGAATCGTGCGGTAGAGAACCGTGCTTTGTTGATATTTAAAAAAGAGTGGTACAAAAATCATGTCCTCCACAATCCCGAGACCGGTTGGTATAATGTTATTAACGCAACGACCGAAGAAGAATTCAAGGTGGCGTGGAACGCTTCGATGCGAAGTGGATTCAATTAGCGTCTTACGCCTCAAAGACTTGGGGTGAGCATGCCTCTAAATTCGTATTATGTTATACGAATGAGTTTTTCCATCTCTAAACACGGCTACATCTCGTGTAGAGTCAGCTCATTCCCTTTTGAAAGCGTGGTTAAAAAGTGCACATCTTACACTTGATACGATGTGGTCTCGGATCCATTCCATGCTTGAAGGTCAACATTCCAAGATTCGGAAGGAGCTTGAGCAGTCAATCAGTAAGCCTCGAATAACTCATCGGATGTTTTCTTTGTTGCATGGAAGTGTGTCCATCAAAGCTATTGAGATTATGGAGGAGGAAATTAAGAGAGGCGATGCTTTGGGAGTCGGATTAGAACAGCGTTGTGGTTGTGCATTGCGAAGTACGTGCGGTCTACCTTGTTCGTGTGAATTGATTCGCTTAAGAGACAACAGTCGGAGAGTTCATTTAGGTGATATTCACGTTTTTTGGAAAACGTTGGTGTATGATAGCAACGATGCTATGCCCAAGAACGATAACGACATGCTAGACGAGCTTGTCGAGAAAGCGAGGAAAAGTGACCCGGCATATCGGAAGATATTTATCGAGAAGTTGCGAGACATTCTACATCCGGAGGACGAAGATGTGAAGCCTCCCGCGGTTAGAGATAATCCTAAGGGTAGACCGAGAGGTTCTACAACTAGGAGTAAATCAAGTTTTGAGCATTCTCGAAACAAGTACGGGACACCGAGCACGGATGCTTCAACGAACGTACAACATCGACTTTGTGATTTCCACGCGGGAGAAGTTGGTGCGCCATTGGAGAAGAACTACACTATCGGTGTTTTCTCAACTTGGAAGAAAAGATTTGGTGTCCCGGAATGTCTTTGGTCTTTTTTCGACGGATGGGTGGATGTCGGAGACGACAGTCATTGTGGGTTCAGAGTTATTTCGCATGCTCAACGTGGTCAAGAGGAGGACTACGTCGTTATGAGGGAGTGGTGTGTGAACGAGATTACGACGCACGACATCTACAAGTCCTTGTTTAACGCGACCTATAAGTTGGTCGACGGGTTCACACATTACGAACAAACATTGAGGCGCATTGGTTTCTACAAAAAATCAAGTTGCGGAGATGATCATTGGATGTGTTCGGATCATTTGAAAGTTTTTGCGTCAATGTTTAATTGGACCATATGTGTGATTGCTCGTCAACGCATGACGAAGGGTGACTACGTATGGCAGTGTTCTACAATATTACCGTTAAGGCGTTCTTCTGCCCGCGCACACCCATATGGTGTATTGTGGATTCTAAACCACAACTTGCATTGGATGAGGTTGCATTGTAATGGTCCACCCCGTGAAGTTCCGATGCCTCCCATTGATCCCGGGTGGGAAACTTTTAGAGATCCTAGCGTAGCACATCTTAAGTCGTTGTACCAAACAAATTTCGATAATTGGCATACAATTATGGGAACGACACCTAGAGTGCCTCGATGTAGATCTACCACCGCACATGAATCACAAGCGTCCCGAAAACTAGAATTTGAAAGTGTGTCGGACGATGAGTAGAGTGACGGAATTTATGTACTACCAATTTATGTACTACGAGTTTAGGAAGACGATTACGTGTTTGTTATGTACTACGAATTTATATCTTGCTATGTGACGTATCGTTTTTAATGTTTCAAGTTTATATCTTATGGCATGTATCGTTTATAATTAATTTGTAAGTAAGTTACCGTATATGTAGACTAAATACTGGACGTCAGTCCACAGGTGAGACGTAATTCTGGAAATCAGTCCATTAAAGGACTAAATACTGGACGTCAGTCCACACGTAAGACGTAATTCTGGAAACCAGTCTATTGCAAAACCAAATACTGGACGTCAGTCCACACGTAAGACGTAATTCTGGAAACCATTCCATAGAAGGACATATCTTTGGGCGTGCGTGACATGGCTAGGCGCCCAAGATATGTCTTTCAATGGACTGGTTTCCAGAATTACGTCTTATGTGTGGACTGACGTCCAGTATTTTGTCCTTTTACGGACTGATTTCCAGAATTACGTCTCACCTGTGGACTGACGTCAGTATTTAGTCTACATATACGGTAAACGAGCAATACATTGAAATACAATACGACGACATTAACACAGAAAAATGTTACACATAGGAATTTCACAGTAGATAGTGGTTACACATAAGAAAGTACTACTTAGAGCTTACAACTAACAATACGACACTAACACATATTAGTAGTTCCTAACGAACTCCTCCTTAGACCTTACTAGTGCCACACTAACGCATAGAACCGACAGAAATACATGACTAATCTGTATCGTACCCTTCCGATGACGAATGTCTAGGCATATCTAGCTCTTCCTCTTCATGACTGATGAACATCTCGAAGATGTGAAGTTTTCCAAGAGGACCGACGAACATTTCACCATTTCCCATGCACAAACTGAATAAAGTCCTAGGAGGGACTATTGTTTCACATCTTCTAAACATTTGAACGACCTCATTCTTTAAGGTTTCAAATTCATTTCTCTTCGAAATCACAGTTTCTAGGAATGATTTAAATGATAAACTCGTAAATAAGTGTAGGTAACTCGTAAATAAATGAAACTTGAACAATAATTTAAATGATAAACTCGTAAATACCTGTTGTTATGTTTTGAATAGGAATGTGTGGATGATTAAGAGTGTAGACTCTTTCCATTATATTTGCAAATTCTTGTAGATAGTCATCTTGACTGATGAAATCCCAAATAATATTGTTATTGAACAAGATTTGGAGTCGTTCAAACAACAACGGGAATTCGGTGACAATTAAATCAATTTTGGTTTGATAGTGGTTAACCAATTCAACATTGGACATAGGAGGCATTTTTGAATGGGAAGGATGAAAATGAATGAGAAGGAGAAGGATGAAATAGAGGTAGTAGATGAATGAGAAGGATGAAAATGAATGAGAAGGAGAAGGATGAAAATGAATGAGAAGGAGAAGGATGAAAATGAATGAGAAGGATGAAAATGACCTCTTTAAATAGAGGTAGTAGATGAGTAACATGTTGGAGTCCTACTAAATACGTAGCCGAAATAAATTTTCAAAAAACGTAGGCGAAATACATGTCCAAAATATAAGACGAACTCATAAAAACGTAGGCGAAATACATGTCCAAAATATAAGACGAACTCCTAAAAACGTAGGCGAAATACATGTTCAAAATACGTTGAAGGAAATACATATCCGGATTACAAGTCCAAAATAAACGTCAACACCGACCAACTACCGACCTAATCAATCTGTATATCATCGTTCTCGGATTCGTCCTCGACCTTGTACAATGGCTCCAACTTCTTAATTAATCTCCGAACATATTTCTTCTTCGCCTCCGCCGTTGGTTGGTTGTACAGAAGCGCAAACTTGCGAGATACGGCTCGACTTACCTGTGGGTCCTCCCAAATGGGGCCCCTACGAGCTAATTTGAGACGATGAGACGGGGGATATAAGAAGCGATGCGAAATAGTCTCATACCACGCCATGTACTTTGCATCCACCTTGCGTAAATACGAAGTACAGTCAGAATAGTAGTTATCAAACACGGGCACAAGTACAAAGCACTGCAAATGAGTGCACCACGAAATAAAAAAAAAAAAAAAAAAAAAAGGGCTAATTGAAGCCATAATTCAGTCAAAATCAATTTAATTCAATTCAACCTACTCAATTCAGTCAAAATGCAAAGAAAAGGTTCTGAAAAACTGAGGAAATCTTCAATAAAGTAGCAGGAATCTTCAATAAAGTAGCAGAGACATCTTCAATAATGCAAATAGGCCAAAGTAACATACAGAGTACACACACATACGGAGTACAGTAACATACGGAGTACAGACAATACGGAGAAAAATGAATACGGATTAAAAGCATTACTAATACGGAGTAATCAGCAGATTTATACGGAGTATTACGCAACGAAAAAATCAAACACAATCAGAAATCAACAGAAATACGGAGTAATCAGCTAAATACGGAGTAATCAAGGTACTGTAACCACTAATCAGCCAAATACGGACTTGTAAACAGAAAAATATACAACGGAGTAATGTTAGTTTACCTCATAGGGAAGGAGTACATGGGTCGTTCGGTCAACCAACCTGATCACACTGAACTCATCGTCCATCCATTGAGAATCCGCATCATCACCGTATTGAACTCGATAACCATGTTTAGCTAGGTCAGACGGTCTGTAGTCACTGGCAGGCGTAATCATCGCCGATGGTTGAGTCTGCACTAGGCCAAACTGACGCATACATCTATCGGGTTGATACGGCTCCAAAATATTAAGAAACCGAATCAATCCGAAGTATTGAGTCTTGCGACAATGCCTTTCAGGACGACTACCAAAAGGAGTCCAATCCACCCTCTCAGCTGTCAGCCCGTCCAACATTTGTCGACATTGCTCCAACAGCTTGCGGCTTCCTTTACACCTAGGACGCAGCGACCAAGCCTCGGCACGAGGCCTACCCTCAACATAACACCCCCCGTGAGGTCGGAAATCAGGAAAGTACTCGTATATCCAGGCCTGCAACTACGTCAAGCACCCAGCAACACCCTTAGCACCGCCTCGCGAGGCCATACCCAACTGCCTATACAAATAGGCCAAAGTCGCCGCACCCCAAGCGTACTCACCGACAACCTCTAAATCATCAAACAAGCCCAACATCCGGGCAATCACCTTATCGCCAGACTTATCCACAAATAAAGTCTGGCCCAACATACAACATCAACATGTACGCTCTGAACGCGTCATTCGGATTACCCTTCTCGACAACATCTTTCAAACTGTCAACCGACACACCACCACCCTTGTAAACGGGTGGCCGAATGGTGCTCATGTCTACACCAAAAAAGGCAGCCAACTTCGCCTTAACGGTCACATCGTCAACACTAGAAGTGTCGACCTCGTCATCCACCACAACATCGCCCGTCAAACGAACCAACGCGACCGGCCATTTGGAATATCAAGAATACTCCAAACATCATGCAACAAGATAGTAATCTCTCCAAAGGGCATATGGAAAGTATTAGTATCCGGTTGCCACCTTTCTATAAAAGCACTAACCAAGTTCTCATCGATGTTCGTGCTATTACAAAGTCTCAAATGACCAAGACCAGAATCTCGAACTCGATCGGCAACCTCGTCACTTAACTTCAGCTTACTAAACTCCTCGGCTAAACCTGACCTGTCATAAATTTTAACACACGATCGCAAACTCTCCGGTGCCCTCCAACTATTATATGCAACGTGCCCACCAAAACTACGCAACACGTAACACTGAGAAGGACCACCCTGAACAGGAACTGTCAGACGCCAAGAAAAATCCTTCTTCGTCTTCGTCTTCGACCGACCAGCAACAGACGACAACGAGCTAGACCTAAGAAAGCGGCCTCTAGAATCCCGAGTCGCCATTTGAGTCATACGGGACCCAGACATCTGGTTCAGCACAAACAAACTGCCTCCCTCCTCCTCCGCCCTCGGATTCTCCTCCTCCTCCTCCTCATCCTCCTCCTCCCTCGCCATCTCGTCCTCCTCCCTAGCATCATGCACCTCCTCCTCCTCCGGTCGATATTCATCATCAAAGTTCTCTTGAAACCCGGCTTCAATTTCTCTCTCCAACTCTTTCTCCGGGTTCTCGCTCACAACAACACTGCAAGGCGAAGGGGGAGCTTTCGCCACCCTTTTAGAGCGACGAACTGGAGGAGAAGGCTGAACTTTCGCAGCCTTTTCTTTCCGTTTCGAGGCCGTGACAGCACGACTACTCGTACGAGTCTTGGGGGGAACCATAATGTTCTTTCCTCTATCTGTCATCTGCAAAAATAAATTTAAATAACATTAGTTAAATAAAAACAACATAAACAACAATAGCAAGTCAGAATATAAGCGTTCACTGTCAACACCATGGTATGACAAAAAAACTGGAAAAACAACCATGGATAGACAATGAAATTCGTTGTCATATCCGTGGTAAGACAAAAATCTGGAAATACATCGATGGTATGACAAAAAACTGGAAACACATCCATGGAGGGACGAAATTCTGGAAACAAGTCCACAGATGGACGAAATTCTGGAAACACGTCCACAGATGGACGAAATTCTGGAAACACATCAATGGAAGGACAAAATACTGGACGTTCTACCCATAAATTCAACACTTTTCACCAACTACGACAACAAATTCATCCCAAATTCAACTAAAACACATGAACAACATAGAATATACAACTTTTACAAGCAATTTTTACCAAAAAATACAAAAAAATCAACCCTAATTTACAACTTTTACAATGATATTTTACAAAAACGACAACAAATTCATCCCTAAAATACCAACACACAAATGAACAACATACAACAAAGTATCTAACAAACAACCAACACATGAACAACAAACAAAAAAAAAAAAAAAAAATCAAAACACGAACAGATCTGAAGGGTTTTTTTTAAAAATAACAGATCTGAAGGTTTTTTAAAAATAACAAACAAAAAATAAATTAAAACAACAAATAGAGGGGTTTCTATAAAAAAAAAACACGATTAGATCTAAAAAAAAGTCCCAAAAATTAAACTTGAACATACTTGGATAGTGTTGGGCGAAACGACGAAGGCGGCTCTGACGACACTTGCTGATGGAGCGCGAATCGATGGTGGTGGTGGAGCGCGAATCGATGGTGGTGGTGGAGCACGACTCGAAGCGACTCGACGGTGGTGGTGGTGGAGCACGTACAGTTGTGGTGGCGGTTGGTGTTTGTCGAGTTTGATGAAGTTTGAATGTTAGGGTTTCTGAAATGTTTTGGGTTTACTGATTTTAGTAGTTAATGTTTGTGTCAAAATTTGGTGTGTTTGATTCATTTAATGAATGCTTCATTAGATTTCTAGTTTCAAAACATACAATTCAATTCATACAATTCATTCACTTCAATTATTTTTTTTTTTTTTATTGTTGATTTTGGTTTTCAGAAAAGAGAGAAAAAAAAGAAAGGTTAGAGAGAGAGTAGGGGTAGTGAAGGTCATTTTTATGAAAAAAGGCGTCGATTCGAAGTAAAACGTCGTCGATAAAAAGAAGCCCCCATAATATATAATACTTAATTGGTCTCTTTGTTATTATATAAGACACCATTCATTTGGGATAATTGATTTCTTTGATAAAGAGACCATCTGTAATACTTAATCGGTTATTTATCAATTGTCTCGTTTCATCTTATCATTCAACGATTGCAACATTTAACTAAAGTAACACATTTTGTTTCTAAAATCGGCAACATTTAACAAAAGTGTTGCAAAATGCACTCATACTTCGCAACATTTAACAAAAGTGTTGCAAAATGCACTTATATTTTTATAAAGTGTTGCATATTGTACCAAATTGAGGATACCGGATCGGGATCCCTTCTCGACGCCCCGCTCGCGCCCGCCCTCGTGTCATGGGGCGGAATGCACGGCGCGGGAAAGATGATAAATTTTGCAAGAAGCTCGCGGGCGTGGAGCTTCGCTTTTTAGGTGCTTGGCTCAGCTCGAGCGTTCTTCTGCTTATGGGGGGGGGGGGGGGGGGAGTGTCATTGCATGTGATTATAACAAAAAGAAATACAAAAATCCTTTTGAAATGTATTTTTGGAGTCGCCACCAAATATTAAAGGAATTTGGAACCTATTCAACGCATCTTAAAATCATAAGACACGAAGGTCTCAGATTTCAAG
Source organism: Dianthus caryophyllus (assembly GCA_023091065.1). Classification (NCBI taxonomy): domain Eukaryota; kingdom Viridiplantae; phylum Streptophyta; class Magnoliopsida; order Caryophyllales; family Caryophyllaceae; genus Dianthus; species Dianthus caryophyllus. Next base: position 4,263,136 of record CM041530.1, read on the forward strand.
GTGCGTCGATACCTATCCTTCTGAGGCTATTGTGAAACCAGAGAGGATTCGGAGTGAGGTTACTTTTCGAAAGTTTTGACAAAATGTTTTATGAAAACTGTGATCAAAAAGCCTACGTAAAAGTAGTCTTTACTAATTTGAAAACATATGCTTTAATTTCGATATTTGGGCTAATAGGACGCTACGTACAAATGCAAATATATGACCAGACAAATATGTAAAATAAATGTAAGCCGTCATAGCTATGATGATTTGCTATAGGAAATATACGTAAAATTGTTAATTCATTGTATTTGAATTAGTAACTAAACGTTATTCTCCGACTTGTGTTCAATTCTAAGATTTTGTAAAAACCCTCGGTTTTGCATGTTTAAAAGACTATATGAAACGGTACAGTTAAATGTCGAATCCGTGTTTTAGTCGTAATTTAATGCATGAATCGAGAATTTGCATAATGTAAAAGTGGTGTTTAATTTAGTGATTTTGAGTCGTCTGTTTATGCGCTATTGGCGGGGTGTCGACGAATCTTTGCTTCGAATCACTACAACAGTGCGAATAAGGGTTCGTTAATGCCAATATCGGGGTGGGTTAAAGTAACCCTATAAGTCTCGAGCGTCTAACCTGAAGGTAAAATTTCTTTACCTTGAAATGCAAAGACGGTTTTAGAGTGGAGATTTATAAGTGCGAGAGGCTTTGTGAGTATAAGTAGCGGTTTTGAAAATGATGTGTATTGATAAGGTTTTGTGTTCATGTCTTGTGAGTCGCTTGGTGTTGTTGCAAGATGTCATGAAAATGGTCGAACAAGGGCTGCTATTTATAGCAAAGGCTTGGTGTTTATGCCTAATTGATCGAGAAAATCGCTTGATGAACGGCGATTAAAGATAAAATCGCCAGAAATGTCAGGGGAGGACCACAAAATCGCCAGAAGTCTGGCGATTTTATGGTAAATCGCCAGTATTCTGGCGATTTTCCTGTTTTCTCGGCAGCATTTGTTCTTGCGTAATACGTTATCGTAGGTGTGAGGCTATAGTGACTTTGTCGAGCATGTTGGTGTAATTTCTTGACTTTGGTGTTGCAATTTGATCAAATTGATCAAGTTGTTGAATCAACTTGGTTTTGTTCCGATTTTAGTGTTTCGTGTTTAGTGTTTGGTTTTTAAATCGTGTTTTTCGATCTTAGCTCGAAGTAAAATAATATTGTAACGTATTATTTTACGACTTTGTGGGATTTTGTTTTGTAAGAATGTGACCCGGGACGCATTTCGGCCCGCTCGGGTGCTTGGGCCTTTTTATGTGTTTTGGGCCGTTTTTGTGTGTGTGTGGGTCGTTTTTGTGTTCTTGGGCCATTTTTGTGAGGCGTCTTTGTGTCGTGCTTGTGCGTATTGTGTCGACTTACGATTAAGATGACTAAATTAATATTCATTTTTACGAAATATGCAAATTCAAATTAATATGTTAAAAATGACTAAAATGTTTTAGAGACTAATGTACCGTTTCGTCTTATTTAAAACATGCATAAAAAGTCCTTTTCGTCATCGGGTTTGCTTTTGGGGGGGTACGGATACGGGAATCTACAGAGCCCCCAGTTTGACTGAGCTTGGACTAAAGCGCTAGTCAAACTTAGAAGATAGTATCCGGACCATTACAGTCTCGATACTACCTGGCGACGCTAAGTATGTGTCTCGGGGAGAGACGAGGACTTAGTGTCGGGAATGCGGGGAGGGACGGCATGTTTAGGGACATGACGGTCCTGCATGTTTTAGGGCTTGCCGGCCTGCTGTTGTTTGGATGTGATTCGATGGCGTTTTGTAGCTTGGCTATCTCCTGCGTCTTGCGTGTATGCTGCGTGCTTGCTTGTGTATCTGCGTTTTGATTTGAATGAAAGTTTGTATTTTGCTTTATGTGTATTTGAAAAATATACGTATTCAACTCGTGAGGAGTATACGTATTTTGATTTGTAACTTGTAAAGAGTGTTTTTGTTTTTGAAAAATATACGTATTTAACTCGTGAGGAGTATACGTATTTTGATTTGTAACTCGTGAAGAGTGTATTTGTTTTGAAAAACATACGTATTTAACTCGTGAGGAGTATACGTATTTTTTGATTTTTTGGCTCGTAAAGGGTGTGTTTGTTTTGAAAAATATACGTATTGAACTCGTGAGGAGTATACGTATTTTTTGATTTTGCGACTCCTAAAGAGTGTGTTTGTTTTGAAAAATATACGTATTGAACTCGTGAGGAGTATACGTATTTTTGATTTTGCGACTCGTAAAGAGTGTATTTGTTTTGAAAAATATACGTATTGAACTCGTGAGGAGTATACGTATTTTTGATTTTGTGACTCGTAAAGAGTGTATTTGTTTTGAAAAATATACGTATTTAACTCGTGAGGAGTATACGTATTTTTGATTTTGTGACTCGTAAAGAGTGTATTTGTTTTGAAAAATATACGTATTTAACTTGTGGGAAATATACGTATTTTTGATTTTGTGACTCGTAAAGAGTGTATTTGTTTTGAAAATATACGTATTTAACTCGTGAGGAGTATACGTATTTTTTGATTTTTTGGCTCGTAAAGGGTGTGTTTGTTTTGAAAAATATACGTATTGAACTCGTGAGGAGTATACGTATTTTTGATTTTGCGACTCCTAAAGAGTGTGTTTGTTTTGAAAAATATACGTATTGAACTCGTGAGGAGTATACGTATTTTTGATTTTGCGACTCGTAAAGAGTGTATTTGTTTTGAAAAATATACGTATTGAACTCGTGAGGAGTATACGTATTTTTGATTTTGTGACTCGTAAAGAGTGTATTTGTTTTGAAAAATATACGTATTTGACTCGTGAGGAGTATACGTATTTTTGATTTTGTGACTCGTAAAGAGTGTATTTGTTTTGAAAAATATACGTATTTAACTTGTGGGAAATATACGTATTTTTGATTTTGTGACTCGTAAAGAGTGTATTTGTTTTGAAAAATATACGTATTTAACTTGTGGGAAATATACGTATTTTTGATTTTGTGACTCGTAAAGAGTGTATTTGTTTTGAAAGATATACGTATTTAACTTGTGGGAAAAATACGTATTTTTGATTTTGTGACTCGTAAAGAGTGTATTTGTTTTGAAAATATACGTATTTAACTCGTGAGGAGTATACGTATTTTTGTTTTTGTGACTCGTAAAGAGTGTATTTGTCTTAGAAAGATATACGTATTTAACTTGTGGAAAATATACGTATTTTTGATTTTGTGACTCGTAAAGAGTGTATTTGTTTTGAAAATATACGTATTTAACTCGTGAGGAGTATACGTATTTTTGTTTTTGTGACTCGTAAAGAGTGTATTTGTTTTGAAAAATATACGTATTTAACTCGTGAGGAGTATACGTATTTTTGATTTTGTGACTCGTAAAGAGTGTATTTGTTTTGAAAAATATACGTATTTAACTTGTGGGAAATATACGTATTTTTGATTTTGTGACTCGTAAAGAGTGTATTTGTTTTGAAAATATACGTATTTAACTCGTGAGGAGTATACGTATTTTTTGATTTTTTGGCTCGTAAAGGGTGTGTTTGTTTTGAAAAATATACGTATTGAACTCGTGAGGAGTATACGTATTTTTGATTTTGCGACTCTAAAGAGTGTGTTTGTTTTGAAAAATATACGTATTGAACTCGTGAGGAGTATCGTATTTTTGATTTTGCGACTCGTAAAGAGTGTATTTGTTTTGAAAAATATCGTATTGAACTCGTGAGGAGTATCGTATTTTTGATTTTGTGACGCGTAAAGAGTGTATTTGTTTTGAAAAATATATGTATTTAACTCGTGAGGAGTATACGTATTTTTTGATTTTGTGACTCGTAAAGAGTGTATTTGTTTTGAAAAATATACGTATTTAACTTGTGGGTAATATACGTATTTTTGATTTTGTGACTCGTAAACAGTGTATTTGTTTTGAAAAATATCATTATTTAACTTGTGGGAAATATACGTATTTTTGATTTTGTGACTCGTAAAGAGTGTATTTGTTTTGAAAGATATACGTATTTAACTTGTGGGAAAAATACGTATTTTTGATTTTGTGACTCGTAAAGAGTGTATTTGTTTTGAAAATATACGTATTTAACTCGTGAGGAGTATACGTATTTTTGTTTTTGTGACTCGTAAAGAGTGTATTTGTCTTAGAAAGATATACGTATTTAACTTGTGGGAAATATACGTATTTTTGATTTTGTGACTCGTAAAGAGTGTATTTGTTTTGAAAATATACGTATTTAACTCGTGAGGAGTATACGTATTTTTGTTTTTGTGACTCGTAAAGAGTGTATTTGTTTTGAAAAATATACGTATTTAACTCGTGAGGAGTATACGTATTTTTGACTTTGTGACTAGTAAAGAGTGTATTTGTTTTGAAAAGTATACGTATTTAACTCGTGAGGAGTATACGTATTTTTTTGATTTTGTGACTCGTAAAGAGTGTATATGTGTTGTTATTTTGTAAAAATTTAGGCTCTCGGCTTGTAATGAGCATGTGTATTGTCGTGTTTTATCATAGTAGTGCATAAAAGAGTGAATTAATAGCGTAATGGATCGTAATAACCAGTCCAAACTAAAAATTGACCCGCGCCTGACCACTTAATCGCCAGAGGTCTGGCGATTTAGTGTGTGTGTGTGACCCTTGGTTCAAAAACACGGGTAGAGGGGAGAAAGAGGAGGGCAGCCGAAACAAAACACAAAACATACCCAAATCGAAAAACTTGTTCTCGGCGATTTTTCAGCAAAATTCGTGATTCCGCCTCCTACGATTCGCAATGGACCAAGGTATGCACTCCATCAAGTTGCTAATTCGTGTTTTGAAGTCGGTTTGAGTCGGTTTTAAGCGAAAGTCGTTTTTAGGGTTTATGTTAAACCGTCTTGCATGATTCAATTTTGTTATCATTGTTGCTTGAAATTGATACTTGGGAGCATTAAGAGGCTTGTCTTCTTTGTTGTTGGCGATTGTATCATAAAACCCGTGTATTAGGGCCGTTTTTAGTGTAGAAGGCCAAGGGCATTTTGGTCATTTTTCGTTTTGTCTCGGAATACGCTCAAAATTTCAATGTAGGTTACCCATTAGTAGTATAATGCTTGGGTAAATTTGTTTACGTCGAAATTGGCGAAAGTCGGGTTTTTGGGCTAAAAAGCGTGTGACAGGGGTTTAAATCGGGGTTTTGCTCTGTTTTTGTCGTGTAAAGCGACAACGATTAACAGTTGTCTTTGAAATGTCATTGTGTGCCCATGGCGAGGCCATGGGTGTTTGTGTGCGAAAAAGGTTTGGAAATCCGTAATTTTAGGTGTGTTTTTGTATGGAGAGCGGTTTTTGGTCGAAATTTTCGATTCGAAACTTGTCGAAAATTTTTGTCTTGGGTCATGATGACTTGTATGGTGCATGGTTTGTTCATTTTTGCTGAGCATGCGTGATTCGGAGGTGTTTTGGAGCGTTTTGGAGCGTTTTTGTGTAGTCGAGCTAGGCTTCTTGAACTCGTCTTTCTTGCTTCTCGTGCTTGAGTCTTGGATGTATTGTCATGCAGGCCGTCTGGGTTGGCTAGGATGTTGTTTCGTGGGAAGTTAGGGCCTCTTTGGTCAAGGAAAGGCCATGAAAAGGCCGTTCTTGTAGCTTGCGTGCGTTTTGCAAAAGCTATTCAGTCGAGCTGTTTGGGACATGGTTTTTGTACGAAACTTTTTGTGGGTGTTCATTATGACTTGTATGTCATATACATGTCACGAGCTGGGTGATTCTGTGTCTCTGCGCCGTTTTTGCCTTATCTGTCAAAAATAAGCCTAAAGCGTATTTTCTGTTGTTTTGCTTGGTTTTTTGTCATTTTTTGTACTTTCTAGCTCTTTGTATTGGTTGTGTATGACGTATGTGTCATAATATACGCGTTTTTGTACTTCTGCGTTGTTTTGGCCTTATCTGTCAAAAACAGGCCTAAGGCTTGTTCTTTGTTGTTTTGTCTGCTCTTTTCTTTGCTTTTGCACATCGTTGCTCTTCGGATTTGCTGTGTATGCTGCCTGCGTTGGATATGTGTCACAAAGTGTGCATTTTCTGGTCTCTGCTTCGTTTTAGCTTTTTCTGTCAAAGATAGGCCCGAAGCTTGCTTTTTGCTGTTTTGCTTTGATTTTTTTTTTTTTTGTCTTTATGCATCCTTGTTTCGTAGATATTGCATCCGTGTCATGAAACATGCATTTTTGTATTTCTGTTCCCTTTTGGCCTTTTTCTGTCAAAGATAGGCTCGAAGCTTGTTTTTCTGTTGCCTTTGTGCATGTACATTCTTCTGTTGGTTGTGAACTTGCTTTGACTGAATTGCATTTTTGTATTATCCCCTCGCTGCGTTGCTTAAAAGTGTTTCTTGGATTTGTGCAGGTGACTCTGAGATCGAGATACCTACGACTAGTGCTATGAAGGATGTCATCGATAATATTGATTTTGCTCCTACAGGGGAAGAGCGTACGCCAATATCCGAGCTGCGTCATCACTTAGCGACTTCTGAAGGTCCGTCCCAGTCTGACTTATTCAAAACTCCTCGGCTTTGGCCTTGAGGAATGAGGTGCAGGGACTGTTAGGAGTCTCCTATGCCTCCTATTAGCGAGCACGGCACTACTGAGTGGGCCAAGCGGGGCCTTACACGTGATGCGAGGCGTCTTTATAGAGGCAGGAGTTACTGGTGGGGCTCTTTGTGGAGTTACCTATGCCTTCCGTTGGTGGGCGCAAGGCTACTGTTGAGTTGCCTAGGCCTCCTGCTAGTGGGCTTGGAGCTATTGTTGAGTTGCCTAGGCCTCCTGCTAGTGGGCTTGGAGCTACTGTTGAGTTGCCTAGGCCTCCTGCTAGTGGGCTTGGAGCCGGGTCTGTGCCTTTGCAAGGCGTTGGGCGTGGACGTGGGGTTCCTGAGCCACTGGTGTCTGCCGGGAGAGGCCAAGGTAAAGGTCGCGGGGGTGGTCGCAAGAATGATAGGCCTAGTAGGAAGCGCAAAGTGGGTGCTGTTGCTGATAATGCTGAGGGTGGCGTTCGGACGCGTAGTTGTCGTGCTGCTGAGGCTAGTGGTAGTTGTGAGCAAGGTGAGGGTAGTAGTGCTGGCGTTTCGGGTGAGGTGAGTTCTGACGAGGATGAAGATGATCCTACTGTTGATAAGCCGAGGCGGGGTCCACCTCGTCGACTTGAGAATGCTTTTGAGGATGTTCCTGAGCCCGAGGAGGAGCAGGAGGATGATGAGCAGGTTGCGGACGATGCGGCTGAGGCTGCAGGTGGTGAGGTTGCGGGTGCTGTAGGTGGTGCTGATGAGGAGGTTGCAGAGGGCGTCGTTTCCCCATAGGCCGAGACTGTGCGCGAAGGTTGCCAGGGATTGGGATGGCGCAAGCTTAGTTTGGAGTCAATTGGAGCATTTGTCTACCCGGGTGAAGGTTGGCTTCGAGTTGGGTAATATGAGGACCTCCTCTGGTTTTCGTACTGTCATAGATGCTTTTAACAAGAAGTTGTCTCCTGAGTCACAGAAAATAATTCTCGGCACAGCCTTTGGTCCGTTGGTGACGAAGTGGAAGGAGGCGCGTAAGAAGAACGTGAATTTGCACCTTTCTGTGCTTCGAGCGTTGCTAGACAGATTCTGGGACACCACTAACACGTTCCATATGCCAGGGTACGAGGTTGGCATTACTTTCTCGTCTCTTGCGATTGTTTCGGGGCTCCCCCACGGAGAGGAGGTGATTAAGTGGGACAGAGTACGCCCTGCTATCTCGAGCCCTACGGTTGTTCGTTTGATCGGAGGCGGTATTAGGTGTGCGAGGGATGAAAGGCACACTTTTCAGCCTCGGACATCATGGTTTGATGATTATTTTAAGGGCAAGGGAAAGAAGCAGGTGAGCGAAGTTAGTCATGAGCAGAATGCTCGGTTGTGGCTATGGTGGTTTCTGACGTCCACTCACTTTGGAGATAAAGGAGAGCGGGCGTCAACTGCTGTTTTAATGGCCCTGAGGGACTTGTCTAGATTGGGTGATTTTGACTGGATTACTCCTGCTATGGGTCTCCTGATCCGATTTTGTAGGGACGCAGTTCGTCCTGATCAGATCGATGATGGGTCCCAACCGTCTTTGGTCGGCCCTGGCCTGCTGATGGAGGTGTGATTGCTTTTTGTGATGCTCTGTTGTTTTATTTTGTTTTGCTTTCTCTTTTGTGACATGTTTTTGGCTTCATTGTAGTCCTGGTGCTATGCACGCTTCCCGTCGTTGCTCCCTGCTAACTTTGCCGTGAAGGCGGAGTACCACCTTTTCTTGCTTATGGAACGGCAAGCAGGAAGGGTATTCGCTTGACTTATGACGATGCTCGAGTGAAGTTTAACGAGATGACCGTTGATAAGGTAAGAAAAGTTCGTATTTCTTATATGCCTTGCGTTTGTGCTTTTGCAGATGTTTATTCCTCTTTTTTTTTGTAGTTTGTTCCCAACCCTTGGGCGAATGCAGCGGATGTCCTGCGTCAATTACGACTCGTTTGCTATTCGCGATCTGCAGAGGTTGTACATTGCGACTCGGTATGATTCATCCGGTTCTTAAGCGGCGTCTGTCGGCTCAGGCGATTAGGGGTAAGTTTGTTGTGCACGAGGCCCCTCTAAGGTTCTCTTCGCATGCACACCAGGATCTTTCGATGTTCGCCGCGATGTATATCACGAGGGTGAGTCGGAGTCCCTGTTGAGGCTAGATGAGAATTATACGTCGTGGGCGCGCCTTGCTTTGGCGCCTGCTGTCATTGAGGTTTGCTGTTGTTTTCGCGCTTTGCTTGTGCATGTCATTTGCTTAAAAAGCAAAAATTGATCGTGATTTTTGTATCTTGTAGCCACGTAATGCTTGTGCATGTTATTTGCTTTAAAAGACAAAATCGAAGCAAAAATTGATCGTGATTTTTGTATCTTGTAGTCACGTGACCCTGACCTTGAGGTCCAGCCTCCTCCTTTCTACGAGAGCTTGGATTTTGAGCATGACGATGGCTGTCGGCATTCGATGCCATCGCCGCAAAGATTTATCTGCGGTGATCGACGCCGCCTGGATAGTTGGAACCCTCGGGTGAAGCAGGTATGACCTGTTTTCTATGCTTGCGTGTTGTGTAGTATATAGCCCCCAGTTTGAGTAAGATTTTGAGGTAAAATCGTTAGTCAAACTTTGTTAAAGCTGCTTTTGATTATAGCCCCCAGTTTGAGTAAGATTTTGAGGTAAAATCGTTAGTCAAACTTTGTTGAAGCTGCTTTTGATTATAGCCCCCAGTTTGAGTTAGATTTTGTCCTAAAATCGTTAGTCAAACTTGAAATGAAGCTGCTTTTGATTATAGCCCCCAGTTTGAGTTAGATTTTGTCCTAAAATCGTTAGTCAAACTTGAAATGAAGCTGCTTTTGATTATAGCCCCCAGTTCGAGTTAGATTCTGTCCTAAAATCGTTAGTCAAACTTGAAATGAAGCTACTTTTGATTATAGCCCCCAGTTTGAGTAAGATTTTGAGGTAAAATCGTTAGTCAAACTTTGTTGAAGCTGCTTTTGATTATAGCCCCCAGTTCGAGTTAGATTTTGTCCTAAAATCGTTAGTCAAACGTGAAATGAAGCTGCTTTTGATTATAGCCCCCAGTTCGAGTTAGATTTTGTCCTAAAATCGTTAGTCAAACTTGAAATGAAGCTGCTTTTGATTATAGCCCCCAGTTTGAGTAAGATTTTGAGGTAAAATCGTTAGTCAAACTTGAAATGAAGCTGCTTTTGATTATAGCCCCCAGTTTGAGTACATGAAGGCGGTTACGTGCTTGCAGGTTACGGTGGACGTACACAAGAAATTGTGGAGGATGGCAAACCGGTGGCGAGTGGCGGTGAATGAGAAAGCGGTCGCGCTTTGCAAGGTGCACTTGCGCAGAGCCAGATAGATCTAGTGCGGGCCCGGGCTGCGGAGACTCAACGTGAGCAGGAGTTAGCTGCTCATCGTGCCGAGATTGACTCATTGCGTGCGGAGCCTAGTCGTCGAGATCATGCGAGTTGAATTGGGATGTATGCTAGGATCGTCGGCTTATATTTATGGACTTGTTTTTATTTTGTGGTCGTATTTGTATGTATTTGGACATGAAGGAGTTTATGTGAGGTCCATTTTTTTTGTGACCGCGGCTTGACGCGATAAGGCCCTGTGGCCTCGTGTGCGTGTTTTGGTATTTTTGTATGGTCATACTTGTAGGAGTCGTATGACGTTGATTCGTGTCCATGGCTTGACATGAGTAGGTCACATGACTTCGAACGCGTGCGTTGATTATGTAGCAGGTGTATTCGTTGACTATGGTAAGCTTCCCTTGTTGGCGTAGCTTTCGTGGCTAATGATCATGCGTGCAGCGCCGTAAGCCTTGTTGGTTATTTTGCCTCGTTTTGTAGTACGACCGCTTGTGTCGTCGTTTTCATTTGAAACCTTCGCGACTTGCTCATCTAGTGTTCCTGCGATTAGACTGTTAGTCGTAAAAAGAACACAAATCTCGATTGAGATTTTTCTGACCCGTAATAAGAGTATGCATGCTTAAAATATTTGTACAAAATATGTCATTTTGAGAAAAATATTTTGAGTCCGTGAAAGACGCTTTTGACGTTCGTAAAAATACGGATTAAGAACGTCGTGCTTTAACGTAAACTTGCGAAATGCGACGATTGAATTTTGTGAGACCGTAAAAGTGTTTTTGAGGTTTGTAAAAATGTGAATTAAGGACGTCGTGCTTTAACGTAAGTTTACGAAGTGCGACGGTTGAATTTTGCGAAATGTATGTGTAAAATAATAGTCGAAAGTCGATGACGAAATGACACAAAATGTTTCAAAGACAATGATGAAACGTGTTAAGAAAATGAGTGTTTTTGAAGTGTTTCAAAGACAAAGGTGAATCGTATGCGTGACATCGAGAATCGACAATGATAGGGATGTAAGTGACTGTGACACGTGCATTGGTAAAGCCTCCGGCTTGGTGGCGTATGGTTGCTTCAGTGGCTTGTCGTCGTTCCTGCAAAATGAACAAGGTTAGATGAAAAAGCAGAGTACTACTCCTTGGTCTAACACAACTATGTCTCGATGTAGCCGTTTTAACGTCTCGATAAAGAAACAGTCTGCCTCTCGTTTTTGTGGATTTTTGTGGATTCTTGTGAGGATGTCCTTGGCTTTGGAAGCTTTTAGACATTGGGATGTTTTGTGTAAAAAGGGTTGGTTGAGTTCGGGTGAGCGGCCTACGTATCCGTGGGTACGGAATCAAACCTAGCGTAGTTCCAAAAGGGAATGTTTTTTGTGAAACGTGTTTATTTTGGTAAGGATGTGTTTGTGAAATGTGTTTGTTTATGTGAAAAGGTGCTTATGTGGAAAGGTGCGTGTTTAAGGACCCGCCGGTCCAAAGGGGTGCTTATGTGTTTAACCTTGATAATTGTATCCTAAGGTTGGGTTCTCCTTAGTCGATCTAGGCTGCTTGTTTGTTTCTGCTGAGTCTTCGACTTGGAAATTCAGAGACTATGCCACTTGTTTGTGGGCTTCAATGCTTCTTGCCTTTTGCTTGCTTCACCACTGGCTAGAGGGCTTTTTAGGCTTTTTTGCTTTGTCCCTTGCTTTAGAGCTTTGAGACTTTTTTGCTTTTTGTATCTTTGTCTCTTGCTTCAGAGCTTCGAGACGTTTTTGCTTTTTGTATCTTTGTCTTTTGCTTCAGAGCTTCGAGACATCTTTGCTTTTTGTGTTTTTGCTTTGTCTCTTACTTCATAGCTTCGAGACATTCTTGCCTTTTGTGGCCTGGGCTTGTGGTTCGACTTTGCTAGACCCTGCGATTCGGTGGTCGCTTGTGATCGTATGTCTATCACGCCAGACTCCTCTGACAAGTTCGTTTGCTTATTAGGCACGCGATCGAGTACGCGGAGGGCGATCCAGGAATACTCATTCTTCAGGTCGCGATCAAATTCATGATCACTGTGGAGCTCCAAATTAATGGATCCTCCTCCAAAAGCAGCGGAGTAGTAGACCATAAGCAGACTAGTGAACCTTAGGTGTTTAGTCGTCGAGAGCCTTCTTTGTCTTTGTGTCTTTGATTTAGTTGTTGACTTGGACCTTCGTGATCGGCCTAGACCTCCTTAGGATAGCTTTGTTCTGGGATGCAATGTATGTCGGTGTAAAATTGTGTCTTTTATGGGAAAAGTGTGTAAAAAGGGAAGCTGGGTTGTGGCGAACTTATTCCTTTATCGATTTGTTAAAGCGTAAATGCAGCGAGACTCGATTGCCCTAGATCGACAGAGATTGACTCGATGCTTAAAAACTTCGACCCGTATTTAAAAGACTCGAATTGCTTGAGGATCCGCCAGATCGTCAATGGTGCTTCGAGTGGGCGCTTTGTCGGTTAGCCGTGATGCACGTGTCGATTGCAGCGGTGAGGCTAAGGATTTTCTTTGTTGAGTTGTTGGACATGTTCTGCGGTAACCACCGACGGGAGGAGTTGGGATTCCTCCGACATTTTCTTCACTGTTAAGTGCCATGACTGTTCTAGGCTTTGATCTGTTGTAGGTACGTCTCTTTGGAGGTGGCGGAGGGTTCAAATGACGGTCTTTGGTACGTCGCGCACCCAGGACTTTTTAAGGAATGGACCTTGAGAGTTTTTAAACCTTAGTGACCTCCGAAAGAAAATAAAAGACTCAAAGAAAAGCCGCATTTGTAGTAAAGAAAATGTAAAAGTGTGAAAAGCGTGTGCAGGACTCGACTCGTGTTTTTAGCTTAAAAAGACACGGGAAGCTTTTGAGGTAAGGATGCGTTGGCGCGTCCTTAGTCTCGATGTAAATAAAAGTTGTATGATCACAACCTGATTAACCCAAGTTAGCGGCATGTCGCCAGGGGTTTATCGTTAGGTTGTGATGTAAAAAGGAATCAAACCGAAGTAGCGATAGGCTAGTCGGCCTGAGGATGTTAAATTGGGTAAGAAGCGGTCGTTGTTTGCTTTTTACGTGTGACACAGGGTGTCAAGCCGTGATGACGATAGGTCGCCCGACCTGACATGTAAATCAACGGATTCGTATTTGAACGAGCCCGTGTTTTGTTTATTTTTGAGAGAGATAGTTCGTTTAAGTCGGGGTGACTAGCAAGTCACTCGACTTAGAGCTATCTCAAAAATGTAAAAGTGTACGCTTCATTGAAATATCCGAAATGTATTGACATATTCGGGTTTTGCTTTGTGAAATGTTTTTGCGATAAATGTATTATGACGATCGTCACCGTATAATGCATTTACGTTTTGTAAAGGATAGGAAATGTAGTGATTATTTCCGATCGGTTTTGAATATCGTGGTGTAATGTTAGTCAGGTTCAGTTGACTATAGGTCAATGACCCTGACCGTATGCTTAAAAGTATGCCTTTTTGAAAAATGTTTGAAAATGTACTTTCAAAATTGACGTCTTTTGAAAGTGTAATGCTTTGTGAAAATGTTTTTGCATGCATTTGTTTAGAAGACGACCATAGCGAGGGTGCTATAGCTTTGGATTTGTACGTATAGACGCGGGTTTTTGGCTTTAGGGTAAGGTTCCTTCCAGTCATTCCCGCAACGTTTGTGTAGAGTTATCCGCAAGATCACACACATCAGTGTGGATTCAATACGGGGTCTAGAGCGTTCGAGTTTGACCTGCTACGATTCACTTGTACGGATACCATACTTGTGATCGTGGAAGGGTGAGATATCGACGTGTCCAGAGTATACACGCTTAGGAAGCGTGTTCTTACTTGGGGCCGTCCCTCGAAGGGTGTGGTTGTGAATCAGGAGGATTCGACTCAAACGTACTATTGCCCAAATATCGAAAGCAGAAATGTTTTCAAAGTTTCAAGTTTCACTTCTTTATGTTTTTAAAATAAAATGAAAAACTAATTTTCAAAATAAAAAAAACATGCTCGTCCCAGTAGTCGCCAATCGAGGATCTGGGATCGGGATCCCTTCTCGACGCCCCGCTCGCGCCCGCCCTCGTGTCATGGGGCGGAATGCACGGCGCGGGAAAGATGATAAATTTTGCAAGAAGCTCGCGGGCGTGGAGCTTCGCTTTTTAGGTGCTTGGCTCAGCTCGAGCGTTCTTCTGCTTATGGGGGGGGGGGGGGGGGGGGGGGGGGTATAACAGCCCGACCCACCACCGTCATAATACACCCCACCTAATGGTAGGTTGCACACTTTTGGGCCCGTTGTCCTCACTTAAGCCCAAAAGCACAAGGCCTTGTTATTAAGGTGGTGGGTAGAATCCCTTATAAACACATCAAGCTTTCTTTTCTTCCCCGATGTGGGACTTTCCCTTCCTTAAACCTCATGGGGTGTTACAGGGAGTGTCATTGCATGTGATTATAACAAAAAGAAATACAAAAATCCTTTTGAAATGTATTTTTGGAGTCGCCACCAAATATTAAAGGAATTTGGAACCTATTCAACGCATCTTAAAATCATAAGACACGAAGGTCTCAGATTTCAAGGTGCGTCGATACCTATCCTTCTGAGGCTATTGTGAAACCAGAGAGGATTCGGAGTGAGGTTACTTTTCGAAAGTTTTGACAAAATGTTTTATGAAAACTGTGATCAAAAAGCCTACGTAAAAGTAGTCTTTACTAATTTGAAAACATATGCTTTAATTTCGATATTTGGGCTAATAGGACGCTACGTACAAATGCAAATATATGACTCGACAAATATGTAAAATAAATGTAAGCCGTCATAGCTATGATGATTTGCTATAGGAAATATACGTAAAATTGTTAATTCATTGTATTTGAATTAGTAACTAAACGTTATTCTCCGACTTGTGTTCAATTCTAAGATTTTGTAAAAACCCTCGGTTTTGCATGTTTAAAAGACTATATGAAACGGTACAGTTAAATGTCGAATCCGTGTTTTAGTCGTAATTTAATGCATGAATCGAGAATTTGCATAATGTAAAAGTGGTGTTTAATTTAGTGATTTTGAGTCGTTTGTTTATGCGATATTGGCGGGGTTTAGACGAATCTTTGATTCGAATTACTACAACCGAATTGCGAATAAGGGTTCGTTAATGCCAATATCGGGGTGGGTTAAAGTAACCCTATAAGTCTCGAACGTCTAACCTGAAGGTAAAATTTCTTTACCTTGAAATGCAAAGACGGTTTTTAGAGTGGAGATTTATAAGTGCGAGAGGCTTTTTGTGAGTATAAGTATCGGTTTTGAAAATGATGTGTATTGATAATGTGTTGTGTTCATGTCTTGTGAGTTGCTTGGTGTTGTTGCAAGATGTCATGAAAATGGTCGAACAAAATTTCTATTTATAGCAAATGCTTCGTGTTTTATGCCTAATTGATCGTAAAATCGCGATGAACCAGCGATTAAAGATAAAATCGCCAGAAATGTTAGGGGAGGACCACAAAATCGCCAGAAGTCTGGCGATTTTATGGTAAATCGCCAGTATTCTGGCGATTTTCCCCTTGTTTTCTGACAGATTTGTTGCGCCGTAATACGTTATCGTAGGTGTGAGGCTATGACTGACTTTGTCGAGCATGTTGGCTGTAATTTGCTGACTTTGGTGTTGCAATTTGATCAAATTGATCAAGTTGTTGAATCAACTTGGTTTTGTTCCGATTTTCGTGTTTCGTGTTTCGTGTTTCGGTTTTTCGTCGTGTTTTTCGATCTTAGCTCGAAGTAAAATAATATTGTAACGTATTATTTTACGACTTTGTGGGATTTTGTTTTGTAAGAATGTGACCCGGGACGCATTTCGGCCCGCTCGGGTGCTTGGGCCTTTTTATGTGTTTTGGGCCGTTTTTGTGTGTGTGTGTGGGTCGTTTTTGTGTTCTTGGGCCATTTTTGTGAGGCGTCTTTGTGTCGTGCTTGTGCGTATTGTGTCGACTTACGATTAAGATGACTAAATTAATATTCATTTTTACGAAATATGCAAATTCAAATTAATACGTTAAAAATGACTAAAATGTTTTAGACACTAATGTACCGTTTCGTCTTATTTAAAACATGCATAAAAAGTCCTTTTCGTCATCGGGTTTGCTTTTGGGGGGGTACGGATACGGGTATCTACACAAATTAGCAACACCTTTCCAAAAATGTTGCAATAGATTGGATAATGCATCATTTCTCCAAAAAGTGTTGCCAAGATATTAATTTTTGCCAAATTGCAACATTTATAAAGAGTGTTGCTCACAATGTATTGCAATAGGTTCATTTTCTAGTAGTGCGGGAAGGATGCGAACCTATCGACGCCCTGCGCGCGCCCGCCTTCGCCCCCGCGTGTGGGCGCCGGGAAGCGGAATGCGCCTCGCAGGAAAAAAGTTGCGATTGTGATAGTGCAAAAAATGGGGAAGATCATTGCATGAATTTGTGATCAAAAAGAAATGTAGAAAAGCCTTTTTAAAATGTATTTTCGGAGTCGCCACCAAATATTAGAGGAATTTGGAACCTATTCAACGCGTCTTAAAATATAAGACACGAGTGTCTCAGATTTCAAGATGCGTCGATACCTATCCGTCTGAGGTTTGAAACCAGAGAAGGGATTCGGAGTGAGGTTACTTTTCGAAAGTCTTGACAAAATGTATTTTGAAAACAATAATAAAAAAGCCTACGTAAAAGTAGTCTTTACTAATTTGAAAACATTTGCTTAATTTCGATATTTGGGCTAAAAGTCACGCTACGTACAAGTGCGAATAAGTATGACTCGATAAAAATGCATAAATAATGTAAATCGTCAAAATAACGACATTTTGCTATAGGAAATATATGTTAAATAATAATTCATTGACTAAATTATTACCATAAGCGTTATTTTCCGACCTCGTATTTGACTCTAAGATTTTGTGAAAAACCCTCGGTTTGGCATGCTAAAAGACTAAATGAAACGGTACAATTTATTGTCGAATCCGTGATTTTAGTCGTAATTTAATGCATGAATGAGGACTTGCATAATTATAAAAGTGACGTCGGTTTGCTTTAGTGATATTGAGTCGTTATTTATGCGATATTGGCGAGGTTTAGACGGATTCTGAATCCGAATTGCCACAACCGTATTACGAATACGGCTTCGCTAGTGCCAATATCGGGTTGGGGTTAATGTAACCCCTTTGTCCGAGTCTCAAAAACGTCCAAAACGTAGGTAAAATGTTTACCTTTCGAAAATGCAAAGACGGTATTTTTAAGTGGATTTTGTAAGTGTTTTGAGGTGTGTTTTTAAAAACCGATGCTTTTGAATGAATATAAGGGTTGATATTTATAGAAAATGGCTGGTTTATGTGTGCACAAAATATAAATCGCCTGTGTACAGACGATTTTTATTTTGTTTAGGCTGGATTTTGTAAGAAAAAGAAAAGGCTGCGGGGTAAAACAAAAAGAAAATCGCCTGTTGACAGGCGATTTAAATTTTAATCGCCTGTTAACGGGCGATTTTTTATTTGTTTTGGTGGGCTACAAACCGCCTTTGGTCATGGTGATGTATTTAGTAGGGTGATGATTATGTTTGTGATGTATATGTCGTGTGGGTTAAGTATAATTTGGGCCTAATTGGTTTTTGGTCCAATTTCGATTTTCGTGTTTCGGTTTTTGTCGTGTTTTTCGCTTTTGGCTCGAAATAAAATTATATTGAACTATATTATTTTGCGGTATTATAGAGCCTAATTTTGTGAAAATGTGACACGGAACGCACTTTGGCCCGTTTTGCGTGTTGCGTTAGTGTGCGTTTTGGGTCGTTTTTGTGAGTTTGGACCGTTTTGTAGCTTGTTGGCCTGTTTTTGTGGGTCGTTTTGGTAAGACGTTGTAGATACCCGTATCCGTACCCCCTAAAAGCAAACCCGATGACGAAAAGGACTTTTCATGCATGTTTTAAATAAGACGAAACGGTACATAAGTGTCTAAAACATTTTAGTCATTTTTAACGTATTAATTTGAATTTGCATATTTCGTAAAAATGAATATTAATTTAGTCATTTTAAATCGTAAGTCAACACAACACACACAAGCACGAGACATATACGCCTCACAAAAATGGCCCAAGAACACGAAAATAACCCAAACACACAAGAACGGCCCAAAACACACAAAAAGGCCAAGCACCCGAAGCGGACCAAAATGCGTCCCGGGTCACATTCTCACGAAACAAAATCCCACAAGGTCGTAAAATAATGCATTACGATATTATTTAATTTCGAGCCAAGATCGAAAAACACGACGAAAAACCGAAACACGAAACACGAAAACCGAGCCAAAGAAATCAAGTTGATGGATCAACTTGATACAAGTTGACATTATCAAACCCCAAAAGTCAGCAGCATGCTCGACATTAGCTTAAACACCTACGCCAACATGCTACGCAAAATACGGCGCTACAATGTGTCACAAACAGGCCAAAAAATCGCCTGTATACTGGCGATTTTTTGGAAAATCGCCAGTACATAGGCGATTTTCCTGGCCTGTTCTGACATTCTGGCGATTTTTCACTTAATCGTTGGTTCTCTGGCGATTTTCTGAGCAATTAGGCATAAAACACGAAGCATTTGCTATAAATAGCAGCCCTTGTACGATCACAAAAACATCAACTCTTACACATTATTCATCAAAAACATTAATTTTACAACAATATAATCATCTCAACATAACAACTACAATTCTAATCAATTTTATTCAATACTCATACTCACATAAAGCCTCTCGCACTTATAAATCTCCATTTTAAAAACCGTCTTTGCATTTCAAGGTAAAGAAATTTTACCTTCCGATTGGACGTTTGAGACTTATAGGGTTACTTTAACCCACCCCGATATTGGCATTAATGAACTCGTATTCGCAATACGATTGTAGTAATTCGAATCAAATGATTCGTCTAAACCTCGCCAATATCGCATAAATAAACGACTCAAAATCACTAAATTAAGCACCCACTTTTACATTATGCAAATTCTCGATTCATGCATTAAATTACGACTAAAACACGGATTCGACATTTAACTGTACCGTTTCAACTAGTCTCTTTAAACATGCAAAACCGAGGGTTTTATAAAATCTTAGAATTGAATACAAGTCGGAGAATAACGTTTATTTATTAATTCAAATACAATGAATTAATAATTTTACGTATATTTCCTATAGCAAATCGTCATAGCTTTGACGTTTTACATTTATTTTACATATTTGTCGAGTCATATATTTGCATTTGTACGTAGCGTCCTATTAGCCCAAATATCGAAATTAAAGCATTTGTTTTCAAATTAGTAAAGACTACTTTTACGTAGGCCTTTTTATTACAGTTTTCAATACGTATTTTGTCAAAATTTTAAAAGGGTAACCTCACTCCGAATCCTCTCTGGTTTCACAATAGCCTCAGAAGGATAGGTATCGACGCACCTTGAAATCTGAGACCCTCGCGTCTTATGATTTTAAGATGCGTTGAATAGGTTCCAAATTCCTTTAATATTTGGTGGCGACTCCAAAAACACATTTCAAAAGGATTTTTATATTTCTTTTTATTATATTCACATGCAATGACATTCCCCCTTTAAACAAAAGAATGCTCGAGTAAGCCAAGCAAAGCAACCAAAAGCGAAGCTTAGCACGCCCGAGCGAGCTTCTTGCAAAATTACATTCATTTTTTCCCGCGCCGTGCATTCCGCCCCATGACACGAGCGCGGGTGCGAGCGGGGCGTCGAGAAGGGATATTTCCCCGGTATCCTCAGTTGGCGACTCCGCTGGGGACGAGCATGTTTTTTATTTATTTTGAAAATTAACTTTTCATGTTATCTTAAAAACATAAAGAAGTGAAACTTGAAACTTTGAAAACATTTCTGCTTTCGATATTTGGGCAATAGTACGTTTGAGTCGAATCCTCCTGATTCATAACCACACCCCTCGAGGGACGGCCCCAAGTAAAAACTCGCTTCATAAGCGGGTATACTCTGGACACGTCGATCTCTCACCCTTCCACGATCACAAGTATGACATCCGTACAAGTGAATCGTAGCAGTCAAACTCGAACGCTCTAGACCCCGTATTGAATCCACACTGATGTGTGTGATCTTGCGGATAACTCTACACAAACGTTGCGGGAATGACCGGAAGGAACCTTACCCTGAAAGCCAAAAACCCGAGTCTATATGTACAAATGCAGAGCTATAGCACCCTCGCTATGGTCGTCTTCCAAACAAATGCATGCGAAAACCTTTCATAAGTCACTACGCATTACGTCCATGTTTGAAACTACATTTTTTGAAAATCTTTCAAAAGAGCATACTTTTTAAACATACAGTCAGGATCATTGACCTATAGTCAACTGAACCTGACACACAGTATATCACGATATTCAAAACCGATCGGGAATAATCACTACATTTCCGATCCTTTTACAAAACATAAATGCATTATACGACTGACGTATCGTCATAATACATTTATCGCAAAAACATTTCGCAAAGCAAAACCCGAAAGTGTCAATTCACTTCGGATATTTCAATTAAGCAAACACTTTTACATTTTTGAGATAGCCCTAAGTCGAGTGACTTTCTAGTTACCCCGACTTAAACGAACTATCTGTCTCAAAAATAAACAAAACGCGGACTCGTTCAAATACGAATCCGTTGATTTACATGTCAGGTTGGGTGACTTATCGTCATTACAACTCGACGCCCTGTGTCACACGTAAAAGGCGAACAACAGCCGCTTTTTACCCAATTTAACATCTTCAGACCGACTAGCCTATCGCTACTTCGGTTTGATTCCTTTTTTACATCACAACCTAACGATAAACCCCTGGCAACATACCGCTAATTTGGGTTAATCAGGTTGTGATCATACAAACTTTTATTCACATCGAGGCTAGGGACGCGCCAACGCATCCTTACCTCAAAAGCTTCTCGTGTCTTTTAAGCTAAAAACACGAGTCGAGTCCTGCACACGCTTTCCACACTTTTTCTTTATTACAAAATACAATTTTTCTTTGAGTCTTTTGTTTTCTTTTGGAGGACACTAAGGTTTGAGACTCTGCAGGTTCATCCCCTAAAAAGTCCTGGATACACGACGCACTAAAGACCGTCATCTGAACCCTCCGCCACCTCCAAAGAAACGTACATACAACAGATCAAAGCCTAGAACAACCATGGCACTTAACAATGAAGAAAATGTCGGAGGAATCCCAACTCCTCCCCCATCAGTAGTTACCGCAGAACATGTTCAACAGCTTAACAGCAAAATCCTTAGCCTCACTGCTACAATCGATCAAATGGCCACAATGCAGAAACTTGAGGCCGAGAAAAATGCCAAATACCTTGCTGAAGAAGCTGAACGAAATGCCAAGAGAATTCGTTCAATGGAAGAACGCCTCACCAAGTCAAAGGGATACTCCATTTATGAGGAAACTGAACACGTCCCAAAGAGTGTCAAGTCCCTACTACCGGCCAAGCTCTCACTCAGTGACCTCCCCATCTTCAAGGGTCATGAAAGTCCGCTGGTTCATATCAAGGATTTCAAGGCTAAAATGGCCGTCATGGGCGTCGACCCCTCAGCTTGGGCTACTCTATTCCCGCATTCTCTGGATGCACAACCTAGAGCCTGGTTCTATGCTTTGGACCCACACAAGGTTACTACCTTCAAGGAGATCACGGTCCAGTTCGACAATCAGTATCATGACAATAACGATACTCAGGTCTCGCTACGTACTCTGGAAGTCCTTGCGCAAAAGGACAATGAAGGCTTCACTGAATACCTCACACACTGGAAGAAACTCAGTGCCCAGATACCCAACCGTCCTAAAGACACAGAGCTAATCACCAAATTCATCAATAACCTAACCCCTGCATATCAGCAGCATTTGCGGTACGGCAACTTCGACAATTTCTCTTCACTCAGCGCTGTGGGTGAATTAATCGAAGACGATCTCCGCAAAGAAAAGATAACCAAGGCTACAGGCCGAGGTTACCAAGGCAGCTCATCACGAGCCGTCACTAAAGCTGAACCAGTACATTGCATCAACGCACTGGAAGCGCTAGCACCTTCCCCAACTTATACCACACCAGCAAAATACACTGCACCTCCTACTAAGGCACCATATTCATCCGCTGGTCAGACCTCGTCCAAACCTCGGCGGAACTTTGATCCAATTTACATGACTTACTCCAAGGCACTACAAAGACTTGTGAGCCAGAATGTGCTTCAACTCCTGGGACCTACTAGCGAACCCCCTCAAGATAAAAAGCCCAAATCATGGGATCAGAATGCATACTGTGAGTTCCATAGGGGAAAAGGACATGACACTGAACAATGCTTCCGCCTAAAAAACATAGTTCAAGACCTGATCGATGACAATACCATCGAGAAACCCACTCCTTGTCCTAAACCTTCAAACCAGCTCAACCCACTGCACACCCATGCCATCTTCGTGGGTACACACCCCTGCCATCTTCGTGGGTACACACCCCATCCTCGATTGTTCTCACCTGATTGTCTCAAAGGACCACAAAATCAATAGTATCTGGGATAGCTCTGATGAAGAGGACAATCACATAAACAAAAATGGCTACTTATCCCCTCCAGAGGAAGAAGAAGAACGAGAACCCACAGGGATATATGGGAAAGTGCCCCACAAGTACCCAATCAGGCTGTCTGACAGTGATGATGAGATAGCTTACTTAACCCGCTCCGGTCGTCCATACAGAGCCTCACTAAGTCTGCTTGAACCCCCAGGTTTTCCATCAAAAACTAGCCAAGACAAAAACGAGGGAATAGTCGTCAGCGAGGCTACACCTCCTATGACTGCGCCACCACCTCCAACGACTGCGCAATTATCTCCTGTGACTACACCACCACCTGTAACCGCTGCAGGTCAACCACAGGATGACGTAGCGTCATCAAACACTACCCCAGTACTTATACCTGAAATTGGGGACACACTCCAAAAACAACTCGACAAAACAAAAGCAGACATCTCAATCTGGCGGCTCCTAAGAGAATCACTAGAACACCGCGGATCCCTTTACCGAGCCCTGCAAATCACTCCTATGACAACAGAAATGTTACCTGAAAAGCTCATCAGTCACATTACTCGTGAATGGCAAGCTAGCGCCATCACCTTCTCTGACCAAGACCTCCCGCCATTCGGAGGCACCCATAACCTAGCACTCTACATTAATGTAGAATGCCATGGCATGACACTTCCTGTTGTCCTCATCGACAACGGATCTGCAGTCAACGTCCTGCCCCTAGAAACAGCTAAAAGGTTAGGGATCAAGGAAAATGACTTCATTCCCTGTGCAGACGGCGTCAGAGCCTACGATGGTACCCGCCGCAGCATAAAAGGGACCATCTCTTTTCCTATCATGACAAGACCCGTCATAAGGGAAACTGAATTCCAGATAATCGCATACCCCCTACATACAACATGTTATTGGGTAGGCCCTGGATCCATGCTACTAAAGCCGTCACTTCAAGCTTGCACCAAAAGTTCAAACTCCCCTTAGACGACGAGATCGTCACCATCCATGCGTCAAACTTTCGAGCTTCCCTGCAACAGCAAAAGATCGATAATGACTCTGCAAGAATAAGCACCGAAACCCCTGACATCACCTGTGGTTTTGATTTCGACTTTGACATTTGCACGTTGACTCGCGAGGAGGAGATTACTGCACTCTATGTGAAGGACAACGACAACAAATGGCCTACCATGGGTTTAGGTTATGTGCCGTGGTCCTACGAAGTTACCCGTGGGAAACAAGCATTCAAAGACCGTAAGAGATGTAGTGACTTTCACATGGAGCCATATCACATTTTCACTAGCAAATACTTCATCAAGGAGGGTATGAGCAAAATGCCCAAAGACTTCTTTTCATGCACTGTCGCGGGAATCGAACTAGTCTCCGACATCCTGCGCAACCACAACTTTAACCCCACTGACCTGATCGTTCCATATGAAGAGAAAACGCACGACGGATGGTCGAGAACTCTTCAATGGACTGATAATCAAGGTCGCACCTTCAAAATCACTACTGGGGAAGGCTACACTTTCGAAAACACTGATTCTGAAGAAGACGAGGACAAGAACCCTGACAACAAACCTGTGATAGAATTTAGGCTCCCACGCCGTCATTTCAAGTCTTTCACCCCAACTAAGCCCCCGGGCTACATTCCTGATGTGATAGACATAGATAAAGAGTTAGAGTCTCTAAGGTTGTCCAAAGCTCCTCTGTCCGAGCTGTCTTCAAATGTAACTGCTTTTAAAAACACTAATAATAACAACGTTTCTGGTTACTACTTGCCTTGTTTTCCTTTAAAAACTGCACTTTCTAATATCTGCGATAACGCTAAACAAAACAGCATTGCATTACATAAATACATTGCAAATATCGTTTCAAAACCCGAGCAGGACCCCATCATTGAGGACACAACAATCATCAACGTGGGAACACCTGAAGAGCCCCGAAAACTACAGCTGGGGGCTTCCCTAAGCATGGAAGAAAAAGCTGCATACGTCGAACTACTCACAGAGTTCGAAGACGTCTTTGCCTGGTCCTACAAGGACATGCCGGGCATTGACCGCGAAATAGCCGAACATCGCATCCCATTGAAACCAGGAGCCAAGCCTGTTAAACAAAAACTCCGACGCATTAAACCCGAATGGTCTCTCATGGTCAAAGAAGAGATCGAGAAACAACTACAAGCAGGTTTCATCCAAGTCATCGAGTACTCAGATTGGGTATCAAACATGGTCCCAGTAATGAAAAAGAATGGGAAAATACGAGTATGCGCTGACTTCCGCGACCTTAACAAAGCTTGCCCAAAAGATGATTTCCCATTGCCTCACATGGACATACTTGTGGACAACACTGCTGATCACGCGTTATTGTCATTCATGGATGGATACGCAGGATACAACCAAATCAAAATGGCAACAGACGACATGTCTAAAATAACCTTTGTAACACCCTGGGGCACATACTGCTACACTGTCATGCCTTTTGGACTCATTAACGCAGGCGCCACTTACCAACGTACCGCAACTACTCTACTGCACGACATGATGCATAAAGAAGTAGAGGTTTATGTTGACGACATGATCGTAAAATCAAAGGAAAGGCAAGATCACATCGCCTATCTTCGTAAATTCTTCACCAGAATCAGGCAATACAAAATGCGCCTCAACCCACAAAAATGCACTTTTGGGGTTACGTTAGGCAAGCTGTTGGGTCATATCGTAAGCCAACGTGGAATCGAAATCGACCCTGTCAAAATCAAAGCGATAATGGAAATGAAACCTCCAAGCAACATCGATGAGATCAGGAGTTTCTTAGGACAAGTCCAATACATCTCTCGATTCATTAACAAACTCACAATGGTCTGTGAACCAATTTTCAAGAAGCTAAAAAAGGAAGAACACACAAAATGGGACGACAACTGTCAACAAGCATTCGACAGAGTCAAAACCTTACTCACCAATCCACCTGTTCTAGTGCCACCCCAGAAAGATCTACCTCTTTCGCTCTACCTAACAACCACACCAAACGCCATGGGCGCCATGCTCGCCCAAGAGGTTAACAACGAAGAAAAAGCAATCTACTACGTTAGCAAGAGGTTCCAGGATTACGAGACTCGTTATGAACCTGTGGAGAAAAGCTGCCTCGCTTTAGTCTGGGCTACCAAAAAACTCAGACATTACCTCCTCGCCCACACAATAAGGGTATACTCCTTAATGGAGCCTCTCAAGTACTTATTTGAAAAACCAATACTAAACGGCCGCATGGCCCGATGGACGCTGCTGCTAGCAGAATATGAGCTCAAATACTTGCCTTTGAAAGTCATTAAGGGAAGAGCCGTTTCAGATTTTCTCGCAGAAAATGCCATCATCGAGCAACCCAAGATTGACACGACGTCATTTCCCGACGACGGAATCTTCGCAGTCGAAACCGAGTACTGGCAGCTCTACTTCGATGGAGCCTCAAACTACCGCGGCTACGGCGTAGGAATACTCTTAATATCTCCCAACGGTGATCACACACCTATCTCAATCAAGCTGGACTTTAACGTCACTAACAACGCAGCAGAATATGAGGCCTGCATTTACGGCTTACAAGCAGCCATGGCCCTCAACATAAAGCACCTACGGGTACATGGGGATTCCTTCCTAATCATAAATACCAGGAGCATGGAAAATCATGAACGAAACCCTCGCAAAATACCAAGCAAAAATACAAACACTCCTGACAGAATTCGACTGCATAGAATTCTATCACCTACCAAGGGAAGAAAACCAATTCGCCGACGCACTGTCAAAGCTTTCATCCCTTCTCAACATGCCACCAAATGTTGACACACTACCCATTGTCGTCGAGAGACGTGGTGAGCCCGCATACATCCACACCATTGACATCGACGAAGCAGAACAAACAGAACCATGGTACCACGCCATACTCAACTACAAGACACACAACTCCTATCCACCTGACACCGACAAGCGCGGTAAAAAAGCCATCAGACTCCTTGCGTCCTAATTCGTACTTGAAATGGGACAACTACTCAAAAAGACGCCACAAAGTACCTTGCTCATGTGTGTGGATTTCAAGAAAGGGCAGGAACTCATAGCCCAAGTGCACGATGGCGAATGCGGTCCACACATGAACGCAAAAGCATTATGCAAGCAAATATTACGACTAGGTTGGTATTGGACGACCGTGGAAGCAGACTGCATCCGTTACGTCAAAAACTGCCATAACTGTCAAATTTTCAGCAACATACAGCATGTACCCCCTTCACCCCTGTACAGCATCACATCTCCTTGGCCTTTCTCAAC
Source organism: Dianthus caryophyllus (assembly GCA_023091065.1). Taxonomy (NCBI): domain Eukaryota; kingdom Viridiplantae; phylum Streptophyta; class Magnoliopsida; order Caryophyllales; family Caryophyllaceae; genus Dianthus; species Dianthus caryophyllus. The sequence goes on from CM041530.1 coordinate 4,289,941, forward strand.
CTGGGGCATAGACGTGATAGGTAAAATCCACCCAATCGGAGCGGGAGGACACTGTTTCGTACTAGTAGCCATAGATTACTTCAGAAAATGGGTAGAGGCAGCATCCTTCCGTACCCTCGGCTCAAAAGAAGTTGCCAAGTTCATACAAACAAACATCATATCTTGATGCGGCATCTGCCTGGTTATAAGCGATCAAGGCTCACATTTTCAAGGCGAAACAGAAGCCATACTCGCCAAATACAGCATACAGCATCACAGATCCTCTCCTTACCGACCTCAAACTAACGGAGCCGTGGAGGCAGCAAACAAAACAGTAGTCACTATCCTGGAGAAAATGATCGACAGTTGTCGGGATTGGCCCAACAAAATTCCATACGCACTATGGGGATATCGCACAACCATACGTACACCCACAGGCATGACGCCTTATTTTCTCACCTACGGTATGGAAGCCGTACAACCAGTAGAAATCGAAATGAAATCTCTACGGATACTAATGGAAAGTAGCATCCCAGAAGCGGAATGGGCTCGTGAACGCTACGAGCAACTCATGCTTCTAGACGAACGCAGGCTAAATTCTTTAAGTATTGTGCGAATGTATCAAGCACGACTACAAAGAGCATTCAACAAACGAGTTCGGCCACGAAACATAAAAGTGGGAGATCTAGTATTGAAATCAAGACGCGCCACTCCTCAATTCGATGCGAGGAAAGTTCAAACCAAACTGGGCTGGACCTTATCTCGTCAAAGAAATCTACGCAGGAGGGGCGGTCAAACTAACTGACCTGGACGGTCAGGAGTTCAATCGAGCAACCAATCTCGATCAGCTAAAGAAATACTACCCATGAAACTTTGTGCAAAGTATTCATAGCATGTAATCGAACAATTCCACGGGCCGGCATGCCCTTAAACGTGCACATCCGTCACAAAAACCAAAAATGCAATTCTACGGGCAAGCATGCCCCTAAAACATGCATCCACAAAAATACAGATCAGAACTACGCCGGCTTGATTCCATTTATATGGATACGTAGGCAGCTTTTCAAAGCACAGCCGACATTCAACACAAGATCACATACCCCAAAACATCTCAGGTTAAGGGTATAACCAACAAAATTCAATAACACAAATCTTTAATTCTAAAAGGAAACAAGGCAAATTATATACAAAGAACCTTCGTTTTATTATTAAAGAAAAAGCAGTACCATTTGGATTTTCCTAGTTGGGAGCCTAACCAAACACTACATTACAAGGCCCGGCATGACCATCGAGTTTTAGGGAATTAAAAACAAAAGGGAAAGACAACAACAAACGTATAACCAGTAACTAGGCAGACTAAATCCTTCACGATTAAAAGGAGGACTCAACCCATATGCGGGGCGCAATCACCCCCGTCCTGGGCTGGAGCATTAACCATGATAAAGCCAAGCTGACTGAGTTCCATTTCCATGGACGGTGCGCTCCCAGAGCTCGAATTCCCACGGCTTCCACGACCAAAACGCACTGGATCAAAGGCAGACGTCGGCGGTGGCTCGTTTTGCTCTATAGCTCGAAGGCGGGCCCTCTGGCGAGTAGTTGGTGCCGTAGTCCACCGGATATACGACCTCGAAACTCTCACCGTGGTCGGTATCCCTGCCACCTGCCACCGGGGGTGCATAATCCATCCTCGTGACCATGCATCAGTAATTCGGTTATTAAGTACAACCAAATCCTGGATCGTGGTATCCTGCCCTGGGATAAACTGAGCATACCCCATCTGCCTCCTCACCCTCAGGGGGTGAATGAACACCCCAATGTCAAAACCACATAGCAGGACTCCAGAAGGACCATCGCCAACCGCACTGCCAGTCACAGTGGTAACCTCCCACCATGGCACGACCCAACGAATAGCTGACGCTCTCACAAACGTGGGGAAATAATCATTAGGCCGGCCATTAGGACCCATCCATCGCAGGCCACGACTGGTCACACCAGCCGCCGTATAGGATACGCCATAAGGGATAGCGCCAAGCACGTTCAAACGCTCCATAAGCCACACCTGCAAAATGAGAGGACAACCACGATAGGCATGCATTCTATTACACGCCCGATCATTTAGGCCAAGGATCGTCTCCGCCAGGATCAGCGCCGCAGGGTTATAGCCTATCTCCATTTGCTGCACAACACAGGCCAAGCGTGCCTCGCCGAACCCCATCCCGTCTACTGAATCGGGGAACATGAAGCAGTGCACAAGGCAAAGGGCCAGAGCTCTCCTCCGAGCAACCACGCCAATGCTCCCATCATCATAATTCATAAACTTTTGGCAGAGTCGGATCATATTCAAGCGCCCATCCAGGAACAGGTCCTCCGTCTCGAGCCTCGTCATCTTAAGGAAGTTTTGCATATTCCTTTGGTACCCGAGCTCCTGGCGAACACACACTGGAGTGACAGTGCGGGTCCAACCTCCGATAGCAGCAAACTCCTCGACCAGAGGGCAAACTTCCCCATCAGGGAAGCGAAATACGTGGTATGCCAAGTCGATGAGTGCAGACCAGGGCATCCGGGAACTCCTACTCCATCTGAACTCGCCTTAAACCTAGGAATATGCCCAAACCACAGCCCCTGAGGTTTCTCTTCTCGATACCCGATAGCATAGCACACCACATCCTCACAAGTCCCTCCAAATGCTCCATTACTCACAAAAAGGAAAACGCTCTCCGAGATATTATGAATACGATTATAATACGAGTAATAAAGTTCCAAGTTAAAACGTAATATGAAGTGTGATTGGGGAGATGGATGAATGAACTAAACACGAGCATCCTTCTTATAGGCAACGTCTTCAAGAGGCAACAATACAAAGTATAATCGCTAGTGAACCAGCGATTAGCCAAAAAATCAAAACAAAAAGCAGAAAACACCACAAAAATCGCCAGAAAACTGGCGATTATCACAAAAATCGCCAGTCCTCTGGCGTTTTTCACAATAATCGCTGTTTTAGCGATTTTGTGAGAATCGTTATATCTGACGATTTTCTATCTTTATTCGACCAGATTTGACGCGACGACTGCACACCGTCTTGCAGCGTAGGGTTGCAGCGGACTTTTACAGCCTACGCACCGCTGTTCCTTTTTATTTTTACAACGTATTATCGATTACGTAATCGGTACCCGGCTTTACGTCATATTGGGTCGTCTTGTGATCGACTCTCGACTAATGTTTTGCACACACGCTTCACAAAATTCAACCGTCTCATTTCGCAAGCTTACGTTAAAGCACGACGTACTTAATTCACATTTTTTACGAACGTCAAAAACACCTTTTACGGTCTCACAAAATTCAACCGTCTCATTTCGCAAGCTTACGTTAAAGCACGACGTTCTTAATTCACATTTTTACGAACGTCAAAAACACCTTTTACGATCTCACAAAATTCAACCGTCTCATTTCGCAAGCTTACGTTAAAGCGCGCCGTTCTTAATTCACATTTTTTTTACTGAGGATACCGGATCGGGATCCCTTCTCGACGCCCCGCTCGCGCCCGCCCTCGAAATGTGTCATGGGGCGGAATGCACGGCGCGGGAAAAATGCGTAAAAGAGCGGCGCGTAAAAGCGCGCTCTGTGGGTCTTGCTCGATTTGCTATGGGGGATGTCATTGCTTAATTTGTTTAAAGCATTTTAAAGAAATATTGAAAAATCATTTAAAAGCCGTTTTCGGAGTCGCCACCAAATTAGGAGGGAATTTGGACCCGTTCAGCGCGTCTTGGACTCGAAGACGCGAATCTTAGAGTTCAAGGTGCGTCGATACCTATCCGTCTAAGGCAATTGTGAAACCAGAGCGGGTTCGGGGTGAGGGTACTCTCCAAAAGTTTGTCAAAATGTTTTATGAAAAACTGTAATTGAAAAGCCTACGTAAAAGTAGCCATTACTAGCTTGAAAACAGTGTATAATTCGATGTTTGAGCAAATGCAGACCGCTACGTACAAGTGCGATATGTGACTCGATAAATATGCGTAAAAGCAAATGTATACGTCAAAGTTATGACGGGTTGCTATAGGAAATGTGCACAAAACGATAATTCATTGTTTGAATAATCATTTAAATACTATTTTCCGACTCATGTGTATGTAAAAGTTTGTTTAAAACCCTCAGTTTTGCATGCTTTAAGACTAATGAAGACAGTACAAGTTTTGTCGAAATCATGTTTAGTCGTTTAATGCGTAAATGAGAATTTGCATAATGTAAAGTGGTGTCCGTTTGTTCATTGTTAATTGTGTCGTTGCTTATGCGATATTGGCGAGGTTTAAGACGGATCAGAGGTCCGAATCGCTACAACCGTATTACGAATACGGGTTCGCAATGCCAATACCGGGTCGGGTCAGGAACCCGTTTTTGTGTCGAGTGTAAGTGAGGAGTAGATAGAGAAGAGAGTGATGATAATTCATGCTTTGAAATGAACGAATAAGGGGTGTATTTATAGGGATTTCGAGCCGCCAAAGTACCAGAACAACCAGAAAATCGCCTGATAACTGGCTATTTAATGGAAAATCGCCAGAATGTCAGAGGGGAAGGGGGAAGGTCTGGCGATTTACCTGAAAATCGCCAGAGGTCTGGCGATTTACCTGAAAATCGCCAGTATTCTGGCGATTTTATCAGAATCGCCAGATTCGCGATTTTCACTCTTTCTCGACGTGTTTTGGCTTGGCGTATGCGCCACGCACGTGTGTATTGGTGTGTGTGCCGTAGGTCGCGGCTTTGTCGAGGATAATGTTGGCGTAACTTCGCTTCGGTTTCGTGTTTCGTGTTTCGTGTTTCGTGTTTCGTGCTTTGTTCGATTTTGGCTCGAAATAAAATAATATTGTAATATATTATTTTACGACTTTGTGAGATTTTGTTTCGTAAGAATGTGACCCGGGACGCATTTTGGTCCGCTTCGGGTGCTTTTGTGGGCTTTTTCGGGTCTCGGGCCGAAAAGTGTTTTTGTCTTGTATTGAATTGTTTTTGTGAAATGTGTTTAGACGTGAGCTCGGCTTGAGCGTCTGACACCTCGGGAGGCGTGCTTGGGTGCTTTTGTGGGCTTTTCTTGTGTGGAAAAGGCTTCTTTTTGTGTTGGGTCGGCTAAAATAAAATGACTAAACGAATACTCATTTTACACGACATGCCAATAAATCATTTACGCGTTAAACGACTTAAAATGTTTTTGACAAAATGTACCGTTTTGACATTACGTTAAAAACATGCTTTTTGTAAAAAGTCCATTTCATCACAGGGTTTGTATTGGGGGGGTACGGATACGGGTATCTACAGAGCCCCCAGTTTGACTGAGCTTGGACTAAAGCGCTAGTCAAACTTAATGATAGTATCCGGACCATTACAGTCTCGATACCACCTGGCGGTGCTAAGCATGTGTCTCGAGGGAGAGACGAGGACTTAGTGCCGGGAAATGCGGGGAGGGACGACATGTTTAAGGACATGACGGTCCTGCATGTTTCAGGGCTTGCCGGCCTGTTGACGTCTGGTGTCTTTGAGCCGTCTGCTGATGTCGGATACTTCTTGTTGGCGTTTTGTAGTCTAGCCGAACTTTGTGTCGTGCGTGAGATGGTTGCTGATGTTGAATGTTTCGAGATGGCGTTTTGTAGTCTAGCCGAACTTTGTGTCGTGTGAACGCTCGCTCGCGTGCTTGTGCTTATGTATGAGTGCTTGTGTTTTGATATTCTCTCGTAAAGAGTGTAATGCTTGGATGTATTATTTGCAAAAGAGGGTGCGTGTTTACGTGTTTAACTCGTAAAAGCGGTATGTGTTTGACTCGTAAAAGAGGCTTGTGTATAGTGCTTGACTCGTGAGAGGGGCTCGTGTACAGTGTTTGACTCGTAAAAGAGGTACGTGTTTAAGGTGTTTGACTCGTGAAAGAGGCTCGTGTTTGGTGTTTGGCTCGTAAAAGAGGCACGTATTTGGTGTTTGACTCGTAAAAGAGGCATGTGTTTAGATTGTTCGACTCGTGAAAGAGGCATGTGCTTATTTTTGACTCGTAAAAGAGGTACGTGTTTGACTCGTAAAAGAGGCTTGTGTATAGTGCTTGACTCGTGAGAGAGGCTCGTGTTTGGTGTTTGGCTCGTAAAAGAGGCACGTATTTGGTGTTTGACTCGTAAAAGAGGCATGTGTTTAGATTGTTCGACTCGTGAAAGAGGCATGTGCTTATTTTTGACTCGTAAAAGAGGTACGTGTTTGACTCGTAAAAGAGGCTTGTGTATAGTGCTTGACTCGTGAGAGAGGCTCGTGTACGGTGTTTGACTCGTAAAAGAGGTACGTGTTTAAGGTGTTTGACTCGTAAAAGAGGCTCGTGTTTGGTGTTTGGCTCGTAAAAGAGCCATGTGCTTGTGTTTGAGAAATATACGTATTCGACTCGCGAGGAGTATACGTATTTGTGATTTGTGATTCGTAAAGAGCGTATTTGTTTGAAAAATATACGTATTGACTTCGTGAGGAGTATACGTATTTGTGATTCGTAACTCGTAAAGAGCGTATTTGTTTTGAAAAATATACGTATTCAACTCGTGAGGAGCATACATATTTCGATTTGTAACTCGTAAAGAGTGCATTTGTTTTGAAAAATATACGTATTGAACTCGTGAGGAGTATACATATTTTGATTTATAACTCGTAAAGAGTGCATTTGTTTTGAAAAATATACGTATTGAACTCGTGAGGAGTATACGTATTTTGATTTGTAACTCGCAAAGAGTGTATTTGTTTTGACTCGTGAAGAGTGTATATTTGTCTCGACTTTGTCAAAGAGTGTATTTGATTTCGGTTTGTACAGAAGGTATGTGTTTTGATTTGTGAAGAGTATTTTTGTTTTGACTCGTGAAGAGTGTATATTTTTCTTGACTCGTGAAGAGTGTTGTGATTTGACTTGCAAAGAGTATATTGTCTTGACTCGTGGAGAGTGTATTGTCTTGACTTGTAAAGGGTGTTTTCGTCTTGACTCGTAAAGAGTGTATTGTCTTGACTCGTGAAGAGTGTTTTTGTTTTGACTCGTAAAGAGTGTTTTTGTCTTGACTCGTAAAGAGTGTATGTATGTTGACTCGTGAAGAGTATACGTGCTTTGACTTGTGAAGAATGTATATGATTGGCTCATGTTTTTGAACGCTCTTGATTATGCTTTATGTTTGAATGTCTAGTGCTTGATCCTGTTGTCGAGTGTTTGTGTTTATGTCTTGAGATGCGTGCTTTTCTCGTGTCGGAGTGTTCAGTTGTTCCTGCAATTATGCTAGTGCTTATGTATGTGTTTGTGTCTGTGCTTTACGCTGGTTTTGAAGGTGATGCCTAACCCTTTTTTTTTTTTTTTTTTTTTTTTTTTTTTTTGCATGAGGTGGTTTTAAGGTATTGCTAAAACATTTTTACGTGAGGCAGTTTTAGGTGTTGCAAAACCGTATTTATGTGAGGCAGTTTGAGGTGTTGCTAAACCGTTTTTGCGTGAGGCAGTTTGAGGTGTTGCTAAACCGTTTTTGCGTGGGGCATTTTGAGGTGTTGCTAAACCGTTTTTGTGTGAGGCAATTTGAGGTGTTTCTAAACCGTTTTTGCGTGAGGCGACTTGTTCGTGTTGTAGCGTGATTATGTGGTGCATTTGCTTATGTTATGTTGGTTTGTGCTATCAGGTGTATAGTTTGTCTTGCCTTCGGGAGAAATTTGAGCTGAACTTAGTTTTGAATTAGCTCTGCTAGTGCTTTTTGTAAGGTGTCTTGTTGTGGAGAGAGCTTGTTTTCTCGTTTGAACCTCATGTTCGGGATTTGCCTTTTGATGCTCGCGTTCTGTTGCTTTTTAAAGTGCATGTGCGTATTTGTGTCTAATTGTGAAGTGTGCGTAACGAGCTTTGCTGAGGTTTGTTGTTATGTTTGTCATGGGTGCTGCAGCTCGTGTTGTTGCTTCGTGCACATCTGTTAGCGGTGTTATGTATGTGTGAGGTTGTGTATAATCGGACTTGGATGTATGTGTTGCTATATGTGATGTTTGGGACGTGTGATTTGTTGTGGTTGCTTATTGTTTTGTAGGCGTATGTCTGCTTGGGAGGTAGTTGTTTGTGTTTTTGTTCTGAGTTTTGTGTTGTAAATCCGCTTGGGATGTATGCTAGGACGCATCCTCATGAAAAGGGAATGTTTTTGCGTGTTGTATTTTGAAGGCTCGAATCTTGCTGGTGCTTGTGTGTGAACAAGGTTATCAGCGGTCTGTGGGATACGCTTGAACCGTGAATGTTCGTGCTGTGTGGAGGGAACTTTGTGGTTTTGCTTCAAAAGTTAGCCCCGGTTGAGTTAGTTTTTGATGTAAGCGTTAGTCAAACTTGTGATGTTTGCTTCAAAAGTTAGCCCCGCTTTGAGTTAGTTTTTGATGTTAAAACGTTAGTCAAACTTGTGATGTTTGCTTCAAAAGTTAGCCCCCAGTTTGAGTTAGTTTTTGATGTTAAAACGTTAGTCAAACTTGTAGTAGCTGCGTGTGTGTCTTTGCTTTTGAATGTAGCCCGTGGATTGAGCTGTATTCCAGCTTTTTGATTTTGCTTTTGTGTTTTGTTGTTGTTTGTGTATTGTTTTGTGTTGCAAGGTGTTTTTGATATCTTTTCGGAAAGTGTTGTGTTGACTGTGCCCTTGACTAAATTTAGCTTTGGGCGTGTCGTTTTGTGTTGACTATGCCTTTGACCTGTAAGTTTGGTAGCGTCGTTTTTGTGTTGAACATCGTAAAGACGTCAACGTGTATGAATGCCTATGGAATCAAACCGGTGTAGTTTTGGTTGTATTTTAGAGGCATGCTACCCCGTGCATGTTTAAGGACATGTCTGTCCGTTATGTATGTTTAAGGACATGTTGGTCTGTCGTACATGTTTAAGGACATGTCGGTCCGTCATACATGTTTAGGGACATGTCGTCCGTTATACATGTTTAGGGACATGTCGGTCCGTTGTGCAAGCTCCTGTTTGGATGATGGTTGCGAGATTTTTGTGTAGAGATGTCTGGTTGCGGGCCTATTAAGATAGGGCTTTGCTTGTGTGGAGTTTTTGGGATGTTCGTGAGAACATCTTTTTGTTGGCCTATTGAAGTAGGGCTTTTGTTGTTGGGTGTTTGTAATGAAAATTTGTTTGTGGGCCTATCGAGGTAGGGCTTTTGCTGATTGGTTTGTTTGTGGGCCTATCGAGGTAGGGCTTTTGCTTTTGTAGTTGTAGGGTGTTCGTGATGAACATCGGTTTGTTTGTGTGCCTATCGAGGTAGGGCTTTTTGTTTTTTGTTTGTTTAGGGTGTTCGTGAGGAACATTTATTTTGCAGCCCTATCGAGGTAGGGACAAGTTTTGGGATGTTTGCGAGGAACATCTATTTTGCAGGCCTATCGAGGTAGGCATCTTGTTTTTGTTTTGGGATGCTTGCGAGGAACATCTATTTTGTAGACCTATCGAGGTAGGGCTTTTGTTCGCAAGGGACATCTGTTTGTCGTGTTTGCATGTGATCTAAGGTGAGGTGCTAGCCCCCTGTTTTTGTGAGTTTGGAGGTGTATCTAGTTGTATTATGGTGTTCTGGTTGACTGTTGTTTTTGTAGTTAGTTATTGTGATGTATCTTTCCCGTTTAGGAAGGGGTTCCTAGCTTAGGGAAGTAGGGGCGTTAATTTAGATATTGTAGGTGTGCTTCCGTTTGACGGGGATTTGTGTTTTGCCTTCGTTTTGTAGGGGAGAGGAGAATGTGTTCCGTTGTGTTTGTGAAGCTTGAATGGCTGCGGTTGCGTTGGCGGTTGTGGTTGAAGAGGTGTATCTAGTTGTGTTTTGAGTAGGGTGTTTCCAGTAGCGCTAGGTAGAGTGTGTCTTGTGCTATTGTGTGTAGTCGTTGCACTTGACTGCGTTTTGAGCGTCGTGGATGCTTACTCATGTCATGCTCTTTGTCAATTTTGCCTTTTGCATTGTACCTGCAGGGTTAGTGCTCAAGAAAAGACTATATCTGAAATGTGTTTTTCAAAAAGAGTCGTTCGAAAATGCAAAGTGTTTTTGAAAATGCTTTTGTTCAAAATGTATTAACCCGAGTGTTGAGTTAATTTTTGAAAAATGCTTTTGAAAATGATGACGAGCTGTTTGAAAGACGTGTTGTCTCGTGCATGTTTAAGGGCATGCCGGCCCGTGATAGCGTTTTTGAAAACTGAAAAGTTTTGAAAAAGGGCGGTTTGAATGTCGCCAAATTGTTCTTGATGCCAAAATTGCTTGTTGATTGACAGAGAATCAACTCGATGTGTGAGGCGATGTTTATGGAATGCTTGGGATGTCGAAAACTTTGAAAGACAAAGACGAATCATATGCGTGACTCGAGACTCGACGGTTGCATGAATCTCACTTTTGGGAACACGTGCGTTGTTAGAGCCCCCAGTGGTGTTTGCTTGTCTTCGGTAGGATGTTGTTGTTCCTGCAAAACAGAGTTAAACTAAAAAGCAGAGCATTACTCCTAGGTCTAGGACAACTTTGCTTCGACGTATTCGTTTTAGATGCCTCGATAAAAGAACGACTTGCTTTTTGGGTTGTGAATTTGATGTGGACATGTCTTTAGCTTAGTGAGCTTTAGACGGAAGAATGTTTTGTGGATTTTTTTGTAAAGGGTTGGTTGAGCTCGGGTGAGCGGCCTACGTATCCACGATTGTGGAATCAAACCAGCGTAGTTCGGGTGGTGCACGTTTAAGGGCATGCCGGCCCAAGAGTTGTGTTTTGCTTTTTTTGTATAAAGTTTGAAAGTGCATGTTTAGGGGCATGCCGGCCCGTTGAATTGTGTTTGTTTTTGTAGAGAATTTGGAAGTGCATGTTTGGGGGCATGCCGGCCCGTAGAATGTATGTAACAACCTGGTTTTTAGTCGACTTTAATTACTAAGGCGGAAATTAATTAAGTCTTAAACCAGCGTTATTAATTATACAAATAACCCAAAATATTACATCATCGTTTAAGAGTTGAATAGAACAACTCTAAGTACGGAAAATTAAAAGGAGTAGCGTTATATATAGTACATATCTCTCAAAAGTAACAAAAGCAAAGCGTAAAAACGTCTCGTGGCCCCATCCAAAATCCAGCTCCTGGTCCACGATCGTCCTGCACAATAAACTATGGGGGGATGCCATTGAGCGGACAGTGACTAGCTATGCTCATACTTACCCTCGGTTTCAATTACTTTGGTTTAATATTATCGCTTTATAACTATAATAGTATGATAAAACGATAAACATGCTTAAAACATATAGCATGTAAAGACATATTAGTCATAATAAACATGCGATTTAAAACGATAAATCATATAGGCATGCTATTCAATTAGGAAAGCAGATAACAGATAATAACATATCATTTGTATCATAGATGCACAGCAGGATTACAAAGCGATATCGGATCGCAACAAACATACGTATTGTAACATTCTCGTCATGCAGACTCGATTCAATTCAGAAAGTTGTGGTCTTTAATTTTCGAAGATGGTACACACTCATTCTCATTTAATCATATAACGCATAACACATATCGCTACGAGCACGACCACTGAGTAGGCCTTTGTACTCTGATCGATTGCATCTCACTTCCATAGTGCAGAGACTTACTCGACTCGTAAACCACGCCGAATACTATAATACTTGCATCTCATCCTCTAGTGTTCGAAATGATTCGAACTTCAGATACAATCTCGTCAAGTAATCTTTACGCAGGGTAAGAACGAATGCTAGTGTCGCGCCCACTAAGAACGAAACACGGCAAGGAGACAGAACCGTGAGATGACAATCATGATAAGGTCACGGTGGCCACGATAACTTTAGCGAAATAGGGAATAAAACCTAGTCTAGTATGCATACACTAATATCCAATTTAAGAATAGGCTATGCTATTCATAGAGCACCTTAACTCGGGATAAAGCGACTATTTCCTAAAGCACGACCCACTAAGAGTTGAATTTTTCATTATCTTGTGCGGAATCTGCCATACGACTTAAGGCGTAGCGGCATGGGCAGGATGCACAAAGCATATAATGCAGCCGGCTATACCACACTATTCGAGATGACACACGCAATAAGGTCGAGATAGTGGCGTCCGCTACAAGACTATCTTAACCCCACTTCACTCACGATTGACGTTTTCATATCTGAGGCCCAAGCTTGACCTTTTATTTAAACATACTCATTATTTATTATTTATTTGATATTTACATATCACATGTTACTAGACTCTCCTAGTCTCAGCGTCAAACGTTTAAGTATTTGTAGGTTTCATATGATCACATAACACGTTCGTTTATTATTTGAAGTGTTGTTAATTATTAACGTTTTCAAGTTTCTAAATTGAAATGTTTATTAGTATGTTCAATTTTATTTATGTGTTTTTCAAACACTTTAGGTTATTTACTTCTTTGATTTAAATTTTCTATACTTAGTAAAATTTTCAATTATTTTCAGTATTTCACTATTCACTTTTCACTATTCTTTGTATTTTACTATTCATCGTATTTACTATTCATTGTATTTACTATTCATCGTATTTATACGCATCTTTATACTTAGATATTTTAGTATAATACTAAACTTGTTTTTATTTCCTAAGTATAGATTTCTAGTTTTAAAGTCGTTAGGTTCGTTTTGTACTTAGGCGATTTTTGAAAATATTCTAAAGTTTAGTTTTAAAAACGTTAGGTTCGGTTTGTATTTAGTGATTTTTGAAAATATCTAAAAATCATAGTTTTAAAAATGTTAAGTTCAATTTGTAAAAAGTGATAATGATATTCATTTTAAAATGAGACTCAGTTAAATTTAGTCGTCTATTTATTAAAGTTAGTGATAGTATAGTGGATGATTCATTTATAGTCCGTAAGTCCAAATTCAATAATCCAATAGCAAAGGTAGTATCACACGATTTAATTCATTTTTATAACGGTTACTCATTTTTATCGGTTTATCATAATTCATTTATAATTAAAACGATTTATACAAGAATTCAATTCTAATTACTATTTAACTTTAGTGACTTAGTGATAATTTCATTTTAGTCAAATTTAGTCAATTAAAAAGTGAAAAAGCCGTGTACAATATATATAACACAAAAATTGATTTATTTCTTTTAATTTCTTAAATCTAACTTATTAACTAATAATTAAATTATATTAACAATAAACAAAAAAAAATGATAAAAACAATTTTTAACCTAAAATGGCCAAGAATGCCGTGAGCATGCATAGGATGTTCTAAATTTTCATTTTTCGATTTTTATCGGTTTTTAACTTAAAGTCTTTATATTTTAATTATTCTAATTATACTAAAACGATTTAAACTATAATGAAATTTACTAACAATTTCATTTATATTTATGAATAGTGTTTTTCAACACTTTAAATTCCTAACTTGTTAATCTAAATGATTTATAATGTTTTGGTTGATTTAATACATAATACTAATAATATATAAAACAATAACTAAACATAAACACAAAATAATAACAAACATAAACTAAAACAAAATCAAAGAGAGTAAAAATGAAGAACACACATGAAGATAATAAGAACACACATGAACATTAAATAATACTCAAGAACATCAAGAACACATTTAAGCACACAAATGCATTTTTTTTAACTTATAATTTATTCTTCCAATTCAATTCTTTTTACATGATAACATCCATTTTAATACAACTTAATACTACATATTATTTACAAAAATTAAAAGTGAAAATTTATTAAAAAAAAATGGGAAATGCCGTGAGTATGTATTATGTACATATAATTTTCATTTTTCGATTTTAATCACTTTAAACTCATTTTTAATATTTCACATAATTTTTATATATTACTACTACTTAATTAAAACATAACTAAACATAAAAATCATATGAAACATAATTAAAAATGCTCAAAATTAATTTAGCTAAACATGATATCATTTTACTATAACATTACTAGTAAACTATATATTTAGTTATTATCATTATTTATTCAACACATAAACATACAAGCATATAAACATGATGTTTAACATATTTAACATAAAAATCATAATTATAAAATTAGAATAACAAAACAAATTAATTTACTAAAAAGATAATACAAGACATAGTTAGTCACCTTAGTCGGTATGATTATTGGTTATCCGGATCGACTAAGTTATCAAGGTCTAAGTCTTCACCCTCAAACCCGTCTTCACCTTCAAATATATACCCAAAGTAGTAAGCTTCAAATACCCAAATAATAACTAAGATATACTAGAGATTATTAGAATAATATTAGTGTTTTTATTTAAGAGGTTTTTGTAATAAAATGGAAGAAAATCAAAGGGAGAAAAGAGGGCAAAGTGGCCGGCTATTTTGGAGAGAAAATGGGTGTGTTTTGCTCTTGTGAATTAATGAAACAAAAGGTGATATAATTTGGGAGAGTATGGTGTAAGTTTTGTGTAATTAAGAAATAAAGATTAATGAAATTAGAGGTGATGATGGTTGTGTAAGAAGCATGCAAGCATGCTTGCTTGTGTAAGAGTAGAGGTGGCTAAAGTGGCCAAGCATGCTCATGAGAGGCCTAAAGTGGCCGGCCTACATGAGCCCATGTTGGCTCGATTTTTCGTTTTCGGAATTTTCGATTTACGTGTACGCGAAAAGTCTTGAAATAAAATATATGATTCTAAAATAATGTTTTGAAATAAGATCGAAAATAAAAAATGAAATCAAAACTCGAAGTGTGATTGAAATCAAAATTGGGTTTTGGCCCCTTGAATTTTGATTAAAAATTTACTAGTCCGAAATATATATTTTTTTGGATGAAAGTTAATGATTTAAATGATTAGAATCAAACGTCAAAACGTTTATTAGTTTGGGCTTAGGGTGACTCATTATTTCGAGTTTTAGTGAAAGTGCTAGCTAAACCAAAATGGAATAGTAATATGATATTATTATAATATGTTTTGTTAGTAATAATCCAAAATGATTAAGCCTTACTAATTTGTTAAATTTGGATTATGGGTAAGTATAATTGAAAAAGAATTAGGTGATTCTAATCACCTTGAGTGGCTCGGCCACTTTGGTCAAGATTGACCTCGATTTGCGTGCCGAAAATCGTTGTTGAGAAATTTGTCGTAGATTCATCATTTGATTTATCGAGTTTGAATAAGTAAAAATAAAGTTCAGATTCGAAGTATAGCAAAATGGTTTTAATTTAGGTGTGAGGAGAACTTGTAGTGTATTGTTTAAGGATTTAAATGAGCAAGATGGTCTAATCATTGATTTACTAATTATAATTAGCTTAATTTAACACGGGGTGTTACAAACCTCCCCCCTTAGAAAAAGTTTCGTCCCGAAACTTGAATGAAGAGTAGGATTTTCACCTGAGGTAAACAGCTCGGGATATTTCTCCTTCATGGAGGCTTCGGTCTCCCAAGTTGCTTGTTCAGTCAATTGACCTTTCCATAGCACCTTCACTAAGGGAACCGTCTTCCGTCTTAGCACTTTGGTTTCTCGTGCTAGAATCTTGACAGGCCTTTCTGAGTATAGCAGGTTAGGCTCAACTGCGATTACGTCAGGAGTAATGATATGACTTGGGTCACTCCTGTATCTCCTTAGTTGCGAAACATGAAACACGTTGTGCACTTTCGACAAATTGGGTGGTAATGCTAGGCGATAGGCTACCTCACCAATTCCGGTTTATCTCATATGGCCCCACGTATTTAGGACTCAATTTTCCCTTCAAACCGAATCGTCGGACTCCCTTCATGGGTGATACTTTCAAGAACACATGATCACCGACTTCGAATTCAATAGGTCGGCGATGCTTATTGGCATACATCTTCTCGGCGGTCTGGGCGCTTGTAGTCGTTCACGAATGATTTTGATGTGTTCAATCTGGTCTTGAATAACCTCTGGTCCAGTACCCACGTTATCACTAGCATCGTCCCAACAGACTGGGCTACGACACTTCCTCCCGTAGAGTGCCTCAAATGGGGCACAACCTAAGCTTGCATGGAAGCTATTGTTGTAGGAGAATTCAATCAAAGGTAGACTTTTCTCCCAATTCTCGTTGAATTCTAGGGCACATGCCCTGAGCATGTCCTCATTGTTTGGATAGTTCGTTCGGTTTGACCATCGATTGAGGGTGGAAAGCGGTGCTCATCTTCAGTTGGCTTCCCAATGCTGCCTGGAGTTTGTCCCAAAAGTGAGAGGTGAATCTCGGATCCCTGTCCGAGATAATGTCTAGCGGTACACCGTGTAATCGGATCACCTCCTTCTCATAAGCCTTAGCTAGCTCTTCAAGGCTCCAAGTGTCCTTGATTGGTAGAAAATGGGCCGACTTAGTTAAGCGGTCCACTATAACCCAGATCGCATTATTTCCCTTGTGAGTCCTTGGTAAACCCGTTATGAAATCCATGGAAATGGAGTCCCATTTCCCCAAAGGAATGTCCAAGGGTTGTAGTAGTCCCCCAGGGCGTTGATGCTCGAATTTCACCTTCTGGCAGATTAGGCACTTTGCAACGTACTCGGCAATCTCTGCTTTCATTCGAACCCACCAAAACTTCAGTTTTAAGTCTTGGTACATTTTATCAGACCCAGGATGTATGGAGTATCGTGTACTATGTGCCTCGTCGAGGATCTTTCTTTTCAACACAGGTACGTCGGGCACACACCACCTTTCTTTGAATCTCAAACTCCCGTCAGGTTTAATCTCAAACCCTTCTCGGTTTCCTGAAGGAATTTCTCTTCTGATTTCCACGAGATCTTCATCCTCCCATTGTAGAGCTCTAATCTCGTGATATAACTCCGGCTCTGCGATCATTGCATTCAAATCAGCATCGTCAGACTGAACTAACTCTAAGCTCATTCTCTTGAAGTCTCTGACAATACCAGCCGGAATTTCCCAAATGTTGCTAAGGGTATGCGTAGTCTTTCTACTCAGAGCGTCTGCAACGACGTTCGCCTTACCCTCATGGTACAGCAGTTCAATCTTGTAGTCTTTGATCAGTTCTAGCCATCGGCGTTGTCTCATGTTGAGCTCCTTCTGTGTGAAGATATATTTCAGGCTTTTGTGGTCAGTGTAGAACTTGATGCTCACTCCGTAGAGGTAATGACGCCAGATTTTCAAAGCAAACACAACTGCTGCTAATTCTAGGTCATGAGTTGGGTAGTTTCGTTCATGAACTTTTAACTGTCTTGACGCATAAGCTATGACTTTCCCTTTTTGCATCAGTACGCAACCCAGGCCATTCAGTGAGGCGTCACTGTAGACTTCATACTCGTCTCCATCAGTAGGGAGAGCTAAGACTGGCGCTGTGGTAAGCCTTGTCTTGAGTTCCTGGAATGCATTCTCGCACTCGTCGCTCCATATGAATTTGGATTCTTTTTGTAGCAGCTTTGTCATTGGTCGTGCTACCTTAGAGAAATCCGGAACGAACCTCCTGTAGTATCCTGCCAATCCTAGGAAGCTGCGTATTTCAGTTATATTTGTGGGAGCCTTCCATTCTTTCACTGCGTCGATCTTCGCAGGATCTACCATCACTCCGTCCTTCGAGATGACGTGACCCAGAAATGCTACCTTCTCAAGCCAAAACTCGCATTTGGACAGTTTAGCATACCATTTATAACGTTGTAGTATCCCAAGAATAATACGGAGGTGTTCCTCGTGTTCTGCCCCGGTCTTTGAATAAATGAGGATGTCGTCAATGAACACAACCACGCATATGTCCAGGTACTCATGGAAGGTTCTGTTCATTTGATCCATGAACACAGCTGGTGCGTTTGTCAACCCGAAAGGCATGACCTTAAACTCATAATGGCCGTATCTGCTTCTGAAAGCAGTCTTCTGAATGTCCTGTTCCCTTACCGCAATCTGATGATAACCTGACCTCAGGTCGATCTTAGAAAACACTCCCGCGCCTTTTAGCTGATCAAAAAGATCGTCGATCCTTGGCAGAGGGTAGCGGTTCTTAATAGTCACCTTGTTTAACTCCCTGTAGTCGATGCAAAGTCTCATACTGCCATCCTTCTTTTTCACGAAGAGAACCGGTGCTCCCCAAGGCGAGACACTTGGTCGTATGAAACCCTTTTCAATCATTTCTTCCAGTTGTTTCTTCAATTCTTGCAGTTCTACCGGTGCCATCCTGTAAGGCGCCTTTGAGATTGGTGCCGTGCCTGGCGCAAGGTCGATAGAGAATTCAACATCACGTGCAGGTGGCAAGCCTGGTAAGTCGTCGGGGAATACATCAGGGAACTCCCGTACTACGTGAATATCTTCAATGTTCACGCTTTCCTTTACTTCATTGACACTGCATAAGTATACCTGATGCCCTCTTCTTTCTAACCGTTGTAGTTGTAGTACTGATATGATTTTCGCCCCCTTAATTGGCGATGTCTTCTGATACGTGACCCTATTCCCAGTAGGGTGTTTCAAACGAATTTTTCGGTCTCGGCACTCGAATATCGCATGGTACTTAGTCAACCAATCGATCCCCAGAATGACGTCGAACTCCGGCATGTCAAAAAGGATAAGGTCGGAAGGAAAGATTGTTTTATGGATTGTGATTGGAGTTTCTTTGAAAATTTTTGAGCATTTGAAAATTTTTCCGTTTGGTAAGGAAATATTTGCGTGGATTGGTTCGTAATTTGTGAGATTAGCTTTATGAATAAATTTAGAAGATATAAAGGACAATGATGCCCCAGTGTCAAACAAAACGACTGCGTTCACTGAGTTTATAAGAAAAATACCAGTAATGACGTCAGCCTCAGGTGACTCCTCTGCCTCCGCTTCTGTGAGGACATATACTCGACCTTGTACCACTACAGATTGTGGTACTCCTGCAACAGGTGCCGTGTTCTGATTATTGGGACACACATTAGACTTATGCCCCACCATTTTACACTTGTAGCATGTAATCGGCAGACCGTTGCACTGTCTCCCTTCGTGTGATGCCTTGCGGCACATACGACAAGTCCCTGGTAAGACTCTTGGTTGAGGAGCCCTTCCTGCAACCATAGCTCTCTCATTATTCCCCGCAGGGAGCCTGTTCTGGAACGCAGACCTTTGAAAGTTGGGCCTCTGATGGACAGGGCGTTGGTAGTTTGGCTTCTGAATATAGCTCGACTGTGCCACAGATGGCACAAACACCTTCTTCTTCTTTTTCTCCTCAGCTTTTTCCAACTCTAAGGAAGCCCATACTGCCTGACGCGCTCGTGAGGCTGCGGCAAAGTAGCGTAGGTGTTCTTTGCTCATGTGGAGTGCAGGTCGTTAGACATATTGCGCAGTACCTCCGAGTCATGGCCCTATCGTTGGGAGCGATCGCGACCGAATTTTGCCGGTAGTTGGAATTTCTCGGTGTATTCTGGAGTGTCATGCCTTCCATTCGAGACTTATGAATTCCTCCTCTTTCCGACACCCGAGCTCATACCCAAAGTACTTCTCCTTGATTTTTCTTTGTGAACTCGTACCATGTGAGCGTGGCGTCAGGCTCATTGGTCGACCACGTTCCTGATCATTTGCCTCGGCCTTCAGGTAAAGGCGGCTATGTTGACCCTATCTTACGGAGGCGTCCTTGTCGGATCCATGAGTTTCTTCATTTCCTCCGGCCCGATTCGTGAGATCGATAGGGTCGTGAACCCGAGTACTCTTGTGGGCGATGGCGGAAACACGATCAAACGCGCTTGGATGATGTTGGCGGTTTGCGTTGTCAAAGTGGCTATTTACGCCAAACGGATCAAAGATTCTTACGCCAGAGGTGTCTTTCCTCGTCTGTCATTGGAGGTCGGCCATTACGAAAGAATTAAGGCGTGAAGGAATTTATTAGTATTGCGAGAGGTTAGAAGACATGCTTGTCATCGGCAGCTTTTACTTGAAAGTAAATGCAATAACTTGGCGATTATGCAAGTAACCTGAAGTTAGGTATTTTATTTCCTTGGGATGTAATTTTTGGGTACATCGGTATTAGGATTTTAAAATGTATCTAGTACATTTTCTCAGGTAGCATATGAAAGTAGGAGAGAGGGAGAATGTATTTTTGTGGAGCCCCATTTACGAATTTAACAGATGTCTTCACTCCGTGCCGTCTGGTACTCCTTTGACGCTTCAATCCTCGGGAGTTGAATTATTATTTAAATTTTATATCCGAGGATAGTTGTTAGTTTAGTCAGTCACTTCAGCAAGTAGCAAGCATACGCGAGTTAGTGTATTTTATTTTGAGGGAAGTAATTTGATATTTAAAAGTACTAAGCCTATGGTCGGTCCTTAAGGTTTCTACCCATCCTCACACTTTAAAGCGATTTGAAGTTTATTATTTAAGTGATCTAATAAAAGAAAAATCTAATTTATTATTTGATCCTATTAGTCTATGCCTGACATACAATATGAATGTCTGGCCCAGGTGTCTCTCGCTAGATGAGATAACTATTAAGTTATTCACGGTCATGCAAGGCGACTCACGATACCAGTAACAACCTGGTTTTTAGTCGACTTTAATTACTAAGGCGGAAATTAATTAAGTCTTAAACCAGCGTTATTAATTATACAAATAACCCAAAATATTACATCATCGTTTAAGAGTTGAATAGAACAACTCTAAGTACGGAAAATTAAAAGGAGTAGCGTTATATATAGTACATATCTCTCAAAAGTAACAAAAGCAAAGCGTAAAAACGTCTCGTGGCCCCATCCAAAATCCAGCTCCTGGTCCACGATCGTCCTGCACAATAAACTATGGGGATGCCATTGGCGGTTGATGACTAGCTATGCTCATACTTACCCTCGGTTTCAATTACTTTGGTTTAATATTATCGCTTTATAACTATAATAGTATGATAAAACGATAAACATGCTTAAAACATATAGCATGTAAAGACATATTAGTCATAATAAACATGCGATTTAAAGCGATAAATCATATAGGCATGCTATTCAATTAGGAAGCGGATAATGAGATAATAACATATCATTTGTATCATAGATACAGCCCGAGGATTACAAAGCGATATCGGATCGCAACAAACATACGTATTGTAACATTCTCGTCATGCGGACTCGATTCAATTGAAAGTTGTGGTCTTTAATTTTGAAGATGGTACACACTCATTCTCATTTAATCATATAATGACATAACACATACTGCTACAGGCACGACCCATCGAAGTAGGCCTTTGTACTCACGATCGATTGCATCTCACTTCCATAGTGCGAGACTTACTCGACTCGTAAACCACGCCGAATACTATAATACTTGCATCTCATCCTCTAGTGTTGAAATGATTCGAACTTCAGATACAATCTCGTCAAGTAATCTTTACGCAGGTAAGAACGAATGCTAGTGTCGCCCACTAAGAACGAAACACGGCAAGGAGACGTAACAGTGAGATGACAATCGCAATAAGGTCACGGTGGCCACGATAACTTTAGCGAAATAGGGAATAAAACCCTAGTCTAGTATGCATACACTAATATCCAATTTAAGAATAGGCTATGCTATTCATAGAGCACCTTAACTTTCGGGATAAAACGACTATTTCCTAAAGCCTGACCCACTAAGAGTTGAATTTTTCATTATCTTGTGCAGACGGGCTATACGACTTAAGGCGTAGCGGCATGGGCGGGATGCACAAAGCATAATCTTCTTGGCTATACCACACTATTCGAGATGACACACGCAATAAGGTCGA
Organism: Dianthus caryophyllus; assembly: GCA_023091065.1. NCBI lineage: Eukaryota > Viridiplantae > Streptophyta > Magnoliopsida > Caryophyllales > Caryophyllaceae > Dianthus > Dianthus caryophyllus. The sequence goes on from CM041530.1 coordinate 4,311,574, forward strand.
GATAGTGGCGTCCGCTACAAGACTATCTTAACCCCACTTCACTCACGATTGGCGTTTTCATATCTGAGGCCCAAGCTTGACCTTTTATTTAAACATACTCATTATTTATTATTTATTTGATATTTACATATCACATGTTACTAGACTCTCCTAGTCTCAGCGTCAAACGTTTAAGTATTTGTAGGTTTCATATGATCACATAACACGTTCGTTTATTATTTGAAGTGTTGTTAATTATTAACGTTTTCAAGTTTCTAAATTGAAATGTTTATTAGTATGTTCAATTTTATTTATGTGTTTTTCAAACACTTTAGGTTATTTACTTCTTTGATTTAAATTTTCTATACTTAGTAAAATTTTCAATTATTTTCAGTATTTCACTATTCACTTTTCACTATTCTTTGTATTTTACTATTCATCGTATTTACTATTCATTGTATTTACTATTCATCGTATTTATACGCATCTTTATACTTAGATATTTTAGTATAATACTAAACTTGTTTTTATTTCCTAAGTATAGATTTCTAGTTTTAAAGTCGTTAGGTTCGTTTTGTACTTAGGCGATTTTTGAAAATATTCTAAAGTTTAGTTTTAAAAACGTTAGGTTCGGTTTGTATTTAGTGATTTTTGAAAATATCTAAAAATCATAGTTTTAAAAATGTTAAGTTCAATTTGTAAAAAGTGATAATGATATTCATTTTAAAATGAGACTCGATTAAATTTAATTAAATATTTATTAAAGTTAGTGATAGTATAGTGGATGATTCATTTATAGTCCGTAAGTCCAAATTCAATAATCCAATAGCAAAGGTAGTATCACACGATTTAATTCATTTTTATAACGGTTACTCATTTTTATCGGTTTATCATAATTCATTTATAATTAAAACGATTTATACAAGAATTCAATTCTAATTACTATTTAACTTTAGTGACTTAGTGATAATTTCATTTTAGTCAAATTTAGTCAATTAAAAAGTGAAAAAGCCGTGTACAATATATATAACACAAAAATTGATTTATTTCTTTTAATTTCTTAAATCTAACTTATTAACTAATAATTAAATTATATTAACAATAAACAAAAAAAAATGATAAAAACAATTTTTAACCTAAAATGGCCAAGAATGCCGTGAGCATGCATAGGATGTTCTAAATTTTCATTTTTCGATTTTTATCGGTTTTTAACTTAAAGTCTTTATATTTTAATTATTCTAATTATACTAAAACGATTTAAACTATAATGAAATTTACTAACAATTTCATTTATATTTATGAATAGTGTTTTTCAACACTTTAAATTCCTAACTTGTTAATCTAAATGATTTATAATGTTTTGGTTGATTTAATACATAATACTAATAATATATAAAACAATAACTAAACATAAACACAAAATAATAACAAACATAAACTAAAACAAAATCAAAGAGAGTAAAAATGAAGAACACACATGAAGATAATAAGAACACACATGAACATTAAATAATACTCAAGAACATCAAGAACACATTTAAGCACACAAATGCATTTTTTTTAACTTATAATTTATTCTTCCAATTCAATTCTTTTTACATGATAACATCCATTTTAATACAACTTAATACTACATATTATTTACAAAAATTAAAAGTGAAAATTTATTAAAAAATGAAATCTTTGAGTATGTTTTATGTACATATAATTTTCATTTTTCGATTTTAATCACTTTAAACTCATTTTTAATATTTCACATAATTTTTATATATTACTACTACTTAATTAAAACATAACTAAACATAAAAATCATATGAAACATAATTAAAAATGCTCAAAATTAATTTAGCTAAACATGATATCATTTTACTATAACATTACTAGTAAACTATATATTTAGTTATTATCATTATTTATTCAACACATAAACATACAAGCATATAAACATGATGTTTAACATATTTAACATAAAAATCATAATTATAAAATTAGAATAACAAAACAAATTAATTTACTAAAAAGATAATACAAGACATAGTTAGTCACCTTAGTCGGTATGATTATTGGTTATCCGGATCGACTAAGTTATCAAGGTCTAAGTCTTCACCCTCAAACCCGTCTTCACCTTCAAATATATACCCAAAGTAGTAAGCTTCAAATACCCAAATAATAACTAAGATATACTAGAGATTATTAGAATAATATTAGTGTTTTTATTTAAGAGGTTTTTGTAATAAAATGGAAGAAAATCAAAGGGAGAAAAGAGGGCAAAGTGGCCGGCTATTTTGGAGAGAAAATGGGTGTGTTTTGCTCTTGTGAATTAATGAAACAAAAGGTGATATAATTTGGGAGAGTATGGTGTAAGTTTTGTGTAATTAAGAAATAAAGATTAATGAAATTAGAGGTGATGATGGTTGTGTAAGAAGCATGCAAGCATGCTTGCTTGTGTAAGAGTAGAGGTGGCTAAAGTGGCCAAGCATGCTCATGAGAGGCCTAAAGTGGCCGGCCTACATGAGCCCATGTTGGCTCGATTTTTCGTTTTCGGAATTTTCGATTTACGTGTACGCGAAAAGTCTTGAAATAAAATATATGATTCTAAAATAATGTTTTGAAATAAGATCGAAAATAAAAAATGAAATCAAAACTCGAAGTGTGATTGAAATCAAAATTGGGTTTTGGCCCCTTGAATTTTGATTAAAAATTTACTAGTCCGAAATATATATTTTTTTGGATGAAAGTTAATGATTTAAATGATTAGAATCAAACGTCAAAACGTTTATTAGTTTGGGCTTAGGGTGACTCATTATTTCGAGTTTTAGTGAAAGTGCTAGCTAAACCAAAATGGAATAGTAATATGATATTATTATAATATGTTTTGTTAGTAATAATCCAAAATGATTAAGCCTTACTAATTTGTTAAATTTGGATTATGGGTAAGTATAATTGAAAAAGAATTAGGTGATTCTAATCACCTTGAGTGGCTCGGCCACTTTGGTCAAGATTGACCTCGATTTGCGTGCCGAAAATCGTTGTTGAGAAATTTGTCGTAGATTCATCATTTGATTTATCGAGTTTGAATAAGTAAAAATAAAGTTCAGATTCGAAGTATAGCAAAATGGTTTTAATTTAGGTGTGAGGAGAACTTGTAGTGTATTGTTTAAGGATTTAAATGAGCAAGATGGTCTAATCATTGATTTACTAATTATAATTAGCTTAATTTAACACGGGGTGTTACAATGTATTTGTAAAAGGTGCACGTTTAAGGGCATGCCAGCCCAAGAGTTGTGTTTGTAAAGGGTGCATGTTTAAGGGCATGCTGGCCCGTAGAATTGTGTTTGTAAAAAAGGTGCATGTTTAAGGACATGCCGGTCCGTGAAATGTGTTTTCTTTTTTGTGGAGAATGTGCATGTTTAAGGACATGCCGGCCTGTAGAATGTATTTGTAAAAGGTGCACGTTTAAGGGCATGCCGGCCCAAGAGTTGTGTTTGTAAAGGGTGCATGTTTAAGGGCATGCTGGCCCGTAGAATTGTGTTTGTAAAAAAGGTGCATGTTTAAGGACATGCCGGTCCGTGAAATGTGTTTTCTTTTTTGTGGAGAATGTGCATGTTTAAGGACATGCCGGCCTGTAGAATGTATTTGTAAAAGGTGCACGTTTAAGGGCATGCCGGCCCATAGAATTGTGTTTGTAAAAGGTGTACGTTTAAGGACATGCCGGTCCGTGAAGTGTGTTTGTAAAAAAGGTGCATGTTTAAGGACATGCCGGTCCGTGAAATTGTGTTATGTGTTTAACCTCGATGCATTGCATCCTAAGGGTAGGTTCTCCTTAGTTGATCTAGACCGCTTGTTGTTTCTGCTGAGTCTCCGATTTGGAAATTCAAAGACTATGCCACTTGTTTGTGAGCTTCAATGCTTCTTGCCTTTTACTTGCTTCGCCACTTGCTAGAGGGCTTTTTAGGCTTTTTTGCTTCGTCCCTTACTTTAGAGCTTTGAGACTTTTTTTTGGCTTTTTGTATCTTTGTCTCTTGCTTCAGAGCTTCGAGACGTTTTTGCTTTTTGTATCTTTGTCTTTTGCTTCAGAGCTTCGAGACATCTTTGCTTTTTGTGTTTTTGCTTTCTCTCTTGCTTCATAGCTTCGAGACATTCTTGCCTTTTGTGGCCTGGGCTTGTGGTTCGACTTTGCTAGACCCTGCGATTCGGTGGTCGCTTGGGATCGTATGTCTATCACGCCAGACTCCTCTGACAAGTTCGTTTGCTTATTAGGCATGCGATCGAGTACGCGGGGGGCGATTCAGGAATACTCGTACCTCTGGTCATGATCAAATTCATGATCACTGTGGAGCTCCAAATTAATGGATCCTCCTCCAAAGGCAGCGGAGTAGTAGACCACAAGCTGACTACCAGACCTTAGGTGTTTAGTCATCGGAAGCCTTCTTGTTTTTGTGTCTTGTATTGTTGTTGTCTTTGACCTTTGTATCCGGTCCAGACCTCCTTCGGATGACTACTCCTAGGATGCAATGTATGTCGGTGTAGAATGAATTTTGTGTAAGAAAAAGAAGCTGAGTTATGGGCAAACTTGTTCCTTTATCGATTTGTTAAAATGTCGTACGTCAAAGACTCGATTGTCCTAGACTGACAGAGATTGACTCGATGCTTAAGACTCGACCTGTAACACCCCGTGTTTTATTAATACAAATTAATTATTTTAACAAATATTTTAAATAAAAATTTGTATAATTTAATTTTTATTCCTTTGTTTTGAAAACGCGGCTGAAAAATTTCGATTTAATAAACTTTTTCAAGACATTTCTAATTAAACTTTCTTGATTTTATATTAATCTTTATTAAATTTTTATTTCCAAAATACTTGCCAAACTAAAGCTTCACTTTCATTACCATTATTAAATTTTATAAAGTTGCGTTATATTTTAAAAATCATTACTTTCATAAAATTTAGTTTTGATAAAGTTATCTTTCAAATAAGCAGACCGTTTAAAAATTTGTGAGACCGTAATAAAATTTATAACTGACAACTTTTATACTTTTATATTTTCAAACTATAAATTTTATAACAAGAATAATGGAATTAAGATTTAAAACAAATAATTTAAAACATAATATATTTTATAATTTATTTTTATAAATAAGAGTAAATAAAACGGAGCAAAAGAAAATCAAACAGACCCAAGTTTAGCCCCGACTTTACAACCAACAACAACAATAGTACGGATTACTTTCGCCGAAAGCAGCCGAAAGTAGTAATATTCTAATAATATAATAATAACAATTAATATAATAATAATTATAATAATATCACAATAATACTACTACTATAAAAAAAAGCAACGTACAACAACTTCTTCATCATCAACAACCCAACCGACGGCAACAACCCAACCGACGGCAACAATGGTGAGCTCGAGCTCATCACCCATCACCCCCACCGTACTCTTCACCTCCTCCTTCCTCGGCGTGCCCTGTTTCCGTCACCACCGTCTTCCTCCTTCTTTTTCCCTCGTTCATCACCACCATCACCAACAACAGCTCGACAACAATGGCGACCATCGACTGTGACCACCGTACCCGACACCACCAGCCTCGCCTGTCACCTGACCACCTCGGCCTCTCTCTTTCTCAGCCCCTCATTTCCTTTCCCTCGTTTTCTCCCTGTTTTCGACTCCCCTGCCCTCGACGTCACAACCACCGTGAACCACCACCGTCGACGCTTCAGCCCGTCTCCTCGGCCCTCTGTCTCACCCCGGCTGGCCGTGCTCTTCTTCCCTATTTTTCTTTTGTTTCCGTCACTTCCACGTCAGCCATCACCACCGTCTTTCTTAGTTTTGGTGAGCTCCGTTCTATTTCTATTCCCGACTTCAATTCATTTCATATTTCTAGTTTGTCTCGATCAATTAATTAATTATCGACTTGGCTTAAGTCTCACTTTCCGTTTCTTTTTCCGTCTTGCTCCTTGCTTGTTACGTACAAATGCCGAGGACGACTTCGAACACGAACCTGTGAGCTGCTGTCCTTTTTCATTTCTCTGGTTTTGGGTTTATTAAGGATGGGTTAGGATCGTTCTTGGAGGCCTCTGTTCGTGAGCCAAATTTAGGTGACTAGTTATATCTCATATTATTCTCTTAGTAAATTAATTTCGTTTGTTATTATAATTTTATAATTATGATTTTATGTTAATTATGTTAAACATCTCTTGAGTGAACTTATATGTTTATGTGTAGTATAATAAAATGATAATAACTAAATAATATGTTAAATAGACTATTATAGTAATATTTTCATCTGTTTAGCTTAATTTATTTTGAGCATCTTTAATTATGATTTATATGATTTATATGTTTTTTTTATGTTTTAGTTATGTTATAATCTTATATAAAATTTATGTTAAATTTTAACAATGAGATTTTTAGTAAGTTTCCTTTTGGTCTAAATCATTTTAGTATAATTGGAATAATTAAATTATAAAGACTTTAAGCTAAAAACTGTTAAAATCGAAAAATGAAAATTTGGACACCACTTAGTATTACTCACGGCATTTCCACTATTTTAGATCAAAATTTACTTCTATCACTTTTTAGTTTAATTGTCAAAATAATTTAATTAGTAATTAATAAATTGAATTAAGAAATTAAAAGAAATAAATGAATTTAGTTATATATTTAATCACATGGCATTCCTATATTAAATTAACTAAATTTGATCAAAATGAATTTATCACTAAGTCACTAAAGTTAAATAGTAATTAGAATTGAACTTTTGTATAAATTGATTTAATTAGAAATGAAATATTATAAACCGATAAAAAAGTATAACAATTATAAAAATGAACTCCACGATCTTATTGTTTTAAAATGAAAATCACTAACTTTAGTAAATAGACGACTAAATTTAACTGAGTCTCATTTTAAAATAAATATCATTATCACTTTTTACAAATTGAATTTAACGTTTTTTTTTAAAAAACTAGAATTTTAAAATAAATACTTTTATCACTAAATACAAAACGAAGTTAACGACTTTAAAACTAGAAATTTATACTTAATAAATAAAAATGGTTTAGTTTTATACCTAAAATATCTTAAGTATAAAAATACGTATAAAATACGATAAAAAAATGAATAATGAAAATTTTACTAAGTATAGAAAAATTGAAAATGAATGAGTAAATGACTTAAAGTGTTTAAAAAACACTTAAATAAAATTTGGACATACTAATAAACGTTTCAATTTAAAATCTTGAAAACGTTAATAATTAACAACACTTCAAATAATAAACGAATGTGTTATGTGATCGTATGAAACCTACTTTTCAAATAAAACGTTTGACGATGAGACTAGGAGAGTCTAGTAACATGTGATATATAAATATCAAATAAATAATGAATTTTGAGTAAGTTAAATAAAAGGTCAAGCTTGGGCCTCAGATAAGGGAACGTCAATCGTGAGTGAAGTGGGGTTAAGATAGTCTTGTAGCGGACGCCACTATCTCGACCTTATTGCGTGTGTCATCTCGAATAGTGTGGTATAGCCGGCAGTATTATGCTTTGTGCATCCTGCCCATGCCGTTACGCCTTAAGTCGTATAGCCTGTTCCGTACAAGATAATGAAAAATTCAACTCTTAGTGGGTCAGGCTTTAGGAAATAGTCGTTTTATCCTGAGTTAAGGTGCTCTATGAATAGCATAGCCCACTCTTAAATTGGATATTAGTGTATGCATACTAGACTAGGGTTTTATTCCCCTATTTCGCTAAAGTTATCAGGGCCACCGTGACCTTATTGCGATTGTCATCTCACGGTTCTGTCTCCTTGCCGTGTTTCGTTCTTAGTGGGCGCGACACTAGCATTCGTTCTTGCCACATGTAAAGATCACTTGACGAGATTGTATCTGAAGTTCGAATCATTTCGAACACTAGAGGATGAGATGCAAGTATTATAGTATTCGGCGTGGTTTACGAGTCGAGTAAGTCTCTGCACTATGGAAGTGAGATGCAATCGATCAGAGTACAAAGACCTACTCAGTGGTCAGGCTCGTAAGCAGTATGTGTTGTTTGTTGTCTGATTAAATGAGAACGAGTGTGTACCATCTTCGAAAATTAAAGACCACAACTTTCTGAAATGAATCGAGTCTGTATGATGATTATGATACATTATATATGTTTGTATGCGATCTGATATCGCTTTGTAATCCTGTTGTATATTGTGACACTATTGCTATACCATTATCTGTTATTTGCCTTTCTAATTGAATACCATGCTTATATGATTTATCGCTTTAAACCGCATGTTTATTATGACTTACATGTCTTTAAATGCTATATGTAATAAGCATGTTTACATTTTTATCATAATGTTATAGTTATAAAGCGATAGTAATAAATCAAAGTAATTGAAACCGAGGGTAAGTATGAGCATAGCTAGTCACTGTCCGCTCAGCGGGCACCCCCCATCAGTTTATTGTGCAGGATAAGCGTGGGCCAGGAGCTAGGTTTTGGATGGGCCACGAGACGTTTCTATGCATTACTTTTGAGTTGTTTACGAGAGAATGTAATATATAACTTGTACTCTTTTAAATTCCGTACTTAGAGTCGTTTAATTCGACTCTTGAACGATGATGTAATATTTTGGGATTTTATTGTATAATTAATAACTCTGGTTTTAGACTTAATTAAATTCCGCCTTAGTAATTAAAGTCGACTAAAAACTAGGTTGTTACAGTTGGTATCAGAGCTGACTCGTGACCGTAACATGAATTGCCTAATGCGATTTATGCTTACCTAACGAGAGACACCTGGGCCAGACATTCATATTGTATGTCAGGCATAGACTACTAGGATCAAATAATAAATTAGATTTTTCTTTTATTAGATCACTTAAATAATAACTTAAAATCGCTTTAAAGTGTGAGGATGGGTAGAAACCATAAGGATCGACCATAGGCTAAGGACTTTTAAATAACGAACTACTTCCCTCAAAATAAAATACACTAACTATCGTATGCTTGCTACTTGCTGATGTGACTAATTAAAACTAACAACTATCCTCGGATATAAAATTCTAAGTAATAAGTTTAATTCTCGAAGATCGAAGCCTTTAATCAAATACATGACGACAAGAACTCAAACGCAGCAAATGGACGCATCAAGAACCTTACAGCTGATAAGAAATTCAAGATCTCGAAGATTTCTGTCGCAGAAAGGATTTCTACAACTCTATCTAATTATCCTCTTTAACACAAATTTTATTTCGTTCTCTTTTAAAATTTTTAACCTCTTTAACTTCTTCCTTCTAACTCTCTAATTTCCTAAATCTATAATTCTCTTACAATAGACTTTTTAAAATGAATTTCCATTCCTATTCCTGAATCTCGCAAAATGATTTCACTTTTCCGTTTCAATTTCGCAAACTTCTTGTAATTCATTCTCAAAAACCATGGACCTTTATTTCTTTTTAAATCTTTTAAACTTATTATCTCTTTCAAAGTTTAAAGATTTTTTTTGAAAATTTATAAGTTCTAATTATCTCCTAAAACTAACTTTCAGGTTTTCTCTTTAAAACATATTTGACATTTGTTCAATTATTCTTAAAAACTTTATTTTACAATTTCAAATATCTTCAAAAAAAAAAAAAAAAATTTTATTTTGTTTTAAATCGTATATTATTTACTTCATTTCCTATCAAATTTTATAATTTTTGAAAATGTTTACCTCTTAAACTTACTATATCTTTTAAAATATATAAATTTTCTTAAATTTAAAAGTTTCTAATTTTACTCTAAAATGAACTTTCATGTTTTCCCTTTTAAAACATATTTGAAACTTATTAAAATAAATTCTCTAAATTCTATTTCGTATTTTCATTTCCCTTCATAAATCCCTTATTTCTTAATTTTAGATACCTTCAAAACTTATTTGTTTCGACTTCCTTCTCTTTAAATTTTAAAAAAAAAAAAAAAAAAAGCTTTTGAACTTGTCCTACCGATTACATTTATCTCTCGTCAAAATATAAATACATGTATCATATTTGCTCTTTATATAACCCCTTATTATAAATTTTGAATCTTATCCTAAGTATGATTTATAACATTTCCGTTTCATCTAATAACATTGTAATAATATTTGTTGAGCTATATTAACTAGGTTATTCATAATTCTCTAAAATTTTATTTAATCATTCAACGATAACCTAATCCTCTTAATTTCATTAAAGCTCATATTTTCATTATGATCACTACGACTTTTACCTATTTTCCCTAAATGCCGTTTTTCTAAGGCTATATTTCATATACACGTGATCATTAAAAGTAACAAAAACAATATTATATATATACGTTTAAAAATTCTAAAGGGGGTAGGACAATAATTCAATTATATTAAATTCCTAATTAAATCTTAAAATTCTTTACTGCAAACTATTTTATGGTTAACATTTATTTTCAAATTTAGATAAATTGTTTTATTCTTAAAACGCTTATTATTTTTAATTAAATTTAATTCCGTACAAAACTTCTAGGCCCCACATTTTTGAAAATCCCTTTGAAGTCGATTTTGGAAAATAACAATCTAGCAACATTTCTATATTAATTCAAAATATTCTATTTATAAATAAAAACGATTCTATCTTTCAACTCTTGCTACTCTATCTAACACCTTTTTAATAAATCAAAAATTCAAACTTTTTGAAAAGTCATATTCCACCAAAGTCAATTGTCATTATCGAAATCTGTAAAATCTTGTGATACTCTCTAACTACCTTGCCTAACTGCGAGTAGTTATCCTCTCTATCCAAGTTTCGGGACGAAACTTTTCTTAAGGGGGTAGGTTTGTAACACTCCGTGTTTTATTAATACAAATTAATTATTTTAACAAATATTTTAAATAAAAATTTGTATAATTTAATTTTTATTCCTTTGTTTTGAAAACGCGGCTGAAAAATTTCGATTTAATAAATTTTTTTTAAGACTTTTCTAATTAAACTTTTTTGATTTTATATTAATCTTTATTATATTTTTATTTCCAAAATACCTGTCAAACTAAAACTTCACTTTCATTACCATTTTTTAAATTTTATAAAGTTGCGTTATATTTTAAAAATCATTACTTTCATAAAATTTAATTTTGATAAAGATATCTTTCAAATAAGCAGATCGTTTAAAAATTTGTGAAACCTTAATAAAATTTATAACTGACAACTTTTATACTTTTGTATTTTCAAACTATAAATTTTATAATAAGAATAATGGAATTAAGATTTAAAACAAATAATTTAAAACATAATATATTTTATAATTTATTTTTATAAATAAGAGTAAATAAAACGGAGCAAAAGAAAATCAAACAGACCCAAGTTTAGCCCCGACTTTACAACCAACAACAACAATAGTACGGATTACTTTCGCCGAAAGCAGCCGAAAGTAGTAATATTCTAATAATATAATAATAACAATTAATATAATAATAATTATAATAATATCACAATAATACTACTACTATAAAAAAAAGCAACGTACAACAACTTCTTCATCATCAACAACCCAACCGACGGCAACAACCCAACCGACGGCAACAATGGTGAGCTCGAGCTCATCACCCATCACCCCCACCGTACTCTTCACCTCCTCCTTCCTCGGCGTGCCCTGTTTCCGTCACCACCGTCTTCCTCCTTCTTTTTCCCTCGTTCATCACCACCATCACCAACAACAGCTCGACAACAATGGCGACCATCGACTGTGACCACCGTACCCGACACCACCAGCCTCGCCTGTCACCTGACCACCTCGGCCTCTCTCTTTCTCAGCCCCTCATTTCCTTTCCCTCGTTTTTCTCCCTGTTTTTCGACTCCCCTGCCCTCGACGTCACAACCACCGTGAACCACCACCGTCGACGCTTCAGCCCGTCTCCTCGGCCCTCTGTCTCACCCCGGCTGGCCGTGCTCTTCTTCCCTATTTTTCTTTTGTTTCCGTCACTTCCACGTCAGCCATCACCACCGTCTTTCTTAGTTTTGGTGAGCTCCGTTCTATTTCTATTCCCGACTTCAATTCATTTCATATTTCTAGTTTGTCTCGATCAATTAATTAATTATCGACTTGGCTTAAGTCTCACTTTCCGTTTCTTTTTCCGTCTTGCTCCTTGCTTGTTACGTACAAATGCCGAGGACGACTTCGAACACGAACCTGTGAGCTGCTGTCCTTTTTCATTTCTCTGGTTTTGGGTTTATTAAGGATGGGTTAGGATCGTTCTTGGAGGCCTCTGTTAAGTGGCCAAATTTGGGTATTAGTTATATCTCATATTATTCTCTTAGTAAATTAATTTCGTTTGTTATTATAATTTTATAATTATGATTTTATGTTAATTATGTTAAACATCTCTTGAGTGAACTTATATGTTTATGTGTAGTATAATAAAATGATAATAACTAAATAATATGTTAAATAGACTATTATAGTAATATTTTCATCTGTTTAGCTTAATTTATTTTGAGCATCTTTAATTATGATTTATATGATTTATATGTTTTTTTTATGTTTTAGTTATGTTATAATCTTATATAAAATTTATGTTAAATTTTAACAATGAGATTTTTAGTAAGTTTCCTTTTGGTCTAAATCATTTTAGTATAATTGGAATAATTAAATTATAAAGACTTTAAGCTAAAAACTGTTAAAATCGAAAAATGAAAATTTGGACACCACTTAGTATTACTCACGGCATTTCCACTATTTTAGATCAAAATTTACTTCTATCACTTTTTAGTTTAATTGTCAAAATAATTTAATTAGTAATTAATGAATTGAATTAAGAAATTAAAAGAAATAAATGAATTTAGTTATATATTTAATCACATGGCATTCCTATATTAAATTAACTAAATTTGATCAAAATGAATTTATCACTAAGTCACTAAAGTTAAATAGTAATTAGAATTGAACTTTTGTATAAATTGATTTAATTAGAAATGAAATATTATAAACCGATAAAAAAAGTATAACAATTATAAAAATGAACTCCACGATCTTATTGTTTTAAAATGAAAATCACTAACTTTAGTAAATAGACGACTAAATATAACTAAGTTTCATTTTAAAATGAATATCATTATCACTTTTACAAATTGAACTTAACAATTTTAAAACTAGAACATTAAAATAAATATCATTATCACTAAATACAAAACGAAGTTAACGACTTTAAAACTAGAAATTTATACTTAATAAATAAAAATGGTTTAGTTTTATACCTAAAATATCTTAAGTATAAAAATACGTATAAAATACGATAAAAAAATGAATAATGAAAATTTTACTAAGTATAGAAAAATTGAAAATGAATGAGTAAATGACTTAAAGTGTTTAAAAAACACTTAAATAAAATTTGGACATACTAATAAACGTTTCAATTTAAAATCTTGAAAACGTTAATAATTAACAACACTTCAAATAATAAACGAATGTGTTATGTGATCGTATGAAACCTACTTTTCAAATAAAACGTTTGACGATGAGACTAGGAGAGTCTAGTAACATGTGATATATAAATATCAAATAAATAATGAATTTTGAGTAAGTTAAATAAAAGGTCAAGCTTGGGCCTCAGATAAGGGAACGTCAATCGTGAGTGAAGTGGGGTTAAGATAGTCTTGTAGCGGACGCCACTATCTCGACCTTATTGCGGGTGTCATCTCGAATAGTGTGGTATAGCCGGCAGTATTATGCTTTGTGCATCCTGCCCATGCCATTACGCCTTAAGTCGTATAGCCTGTTCCGTACAAGATAATGAAAAATTCAACTCTTAGTGGGTCAGGCTTTAGGAAATAGTCGTTTTATCCTGAGTTAAGGTGCTCTATGAATAGCATAGCCCACTCTTAAATTGGATATTAGTGTATGCATACTAGACTAGGGTTTTATTCCCCTATTTCGCTAAAGTTATCAGGGCCACCGTGACCTTATTGCGATTGTCATCTCACGGTTCTGTCTCCTTGCCGTGTTTCGTTCTTAGTGGGCGCGACACTAGCATTCGCTCTTGCCACATGTAAAGATCACTTGACGAGATTGTATCTGAAGTTCGAATCATTTCGAACACTAGAGGATGAGATGCAAGTATTATAGTATTCGGCGTGGTTTACGAGTCGAGTAAGTCTCTGCACTATGGAAGTGAGATGCAATCGATCAGTACAAAGACCTACTCGATGGTCGGGCTCGTAGCGATATGTGTTGTTTGTTGTCGATTAAATGAGAGCAGTGTGTACCATCTTCGAAAAATTAAAGACCACAACTTTACGAAATGAATCGAGTCGTATGATGATTATGATACATTATATATGTTTGTATGCGATCCGATATCGCTTTGTAATCTGTTGTATATTGTGACACTATTGCTATACCATTATACATTATTTGCCTTTCTAATTGAATACCATGCTTATATGATTTATCGCTTTAAACCGCATGTTTATTATGACTTACATGTCTTTAAATGCTATATGTAATAAGCATGTTTACATTTTATCATAATGTTATAGTTATAAGCGATAGTAATAAATCAAAGTAATTGAAGCAGGGGTAAGTATGAGCATAGCTAGTCCTTTGTCGCTCAATGAGCACCCCATCGATTTATTGTGCAGGATAAGCGTGGGCCAGGAGCTAGGTTTTGGATGGGCCACGAGACGTTTCTATGCATTACTTTTGAGTTGTTTACGAGAGAATGTAATATATAACTTGTACTCTTTTAAATTCCGTACTTAGAGTCGTTTAATTCGACTCTTGAACGATGATGTAATATTTTGGGATTTTATTGTATAATTAATAACTCTGGTTTTAGACTTAATTAAATTCCGCCTTAGTAATTAAAGTCGACTAAAAACTAGGTTGTTACACGACCCGTATTGAAAACATTGCAAGCCGCTTAATGTGGTCCGCGAGACTGTCGTTGGTGCCTTGATGGATGCTTTGCTGGATGCTCGAGACGCGCATGTCTCAAATGTGGTTGATGCCTGCGTCAATACTCGGTTCACGCATATGTAGATTCGATTTTGATTTTGCAAAAGTTTTGTTTTTGACAAAAGTGGGATGCTTTGTTGAGCGGAAATGCGTGGTCACATTTTGGCTCGATGCAAAAGATGTTTTGAGATTGAATCCGATAAGCCCATGTTAACGGTGTGTCGTTATGGGCTTGTCGTTGGATTACGATGAAAGCGTGAGTCGACTCGGAGTAGCGATAGGCTATTGAATCGAGGATGTTTGAAAATGCGATGAAGACGGTTATGCTCGTTTTCATGCATTTTGTTTGAAGGAGGGTTAGATTGAAGCGACGATGAGCCACTTGGTCTAACTGTGGAGAAACCGTGGGATGATGCTAGTTCATTCCCGAGTTGTGTTATTTCGTGACAGAGAGATGCTTGGATTAAAATGGCGGTAGGCCATTTGAACCGTAGATTTCGAAAAGTGCTTATTTCGAAAGAGATGTTAAAAGGCCGTGAGCCGCTTGATTTGCTTTCGAGAAGAGGTCTACGAGAATGGGTTACCACTCTCAGGTTTGAAAATGCTTTGTAATAAATGGGTTACTATGACGGCGAGTCACGTAGCTCATTTATGTTTTGAAAATGTCACAAGCATAAAGTGATTATTCTTGGATGCTTTGAAGAGATCGCTTGTGTGGGTCAAACCATCATGACTGTGGGTCACTCGATTTGAAGGAAGGATTTTTGAAAAAGGTTATTTCAAAAATGTGATGAGGATTTTGTGAAAACAATTTGTCGTGTTTTGACAAAATGTTTGGAAGGTGTTTGAGCTAGAGACGCATTGACACGTTTCTGACTCGATGTTTAAAGAGCTTTCATTGAATCCGATTGGCCCAAGTTAACGGCATGTCGTCGTGGGCCTATCGTAGGATTGCGGTAGAATTGCTTGGAGTGAACCGGTGTTAGCGATAACCTAGTTCAGTAGGATGTGGGTAGGTTTGTATGTCCACATGCTTTTTGCTTAAGAGGAATTGGGTCGAGATGGTTATGGGCCATTCGAACCAATGAAAAGACTGCGAGATTGGGTTTGGCCATTCTCGGGCTTTGCTTGCTTGTAAAAAATGATGTTTATTGAATCAGGCCGACTTTGGGTCGTTTGGCCCAATGAGATTTGCAAAGTGCCTTATTTGAAAAGTTGAGAAGGCCCGGGGCCGCATAAAGTCCGACAAGAATTTTGTGTAATTCTTGGGTTTGGGCTTGTGAAAGTGTTTTGCTAGAAATTGGCAGACGATGACCGCGAGTCATGCAGTCTATTGATGTTTTTGTAAAGCCTCGGGAACGTAGTGATTATTCCCGGACGGTTGCAGAGATTTGTGATTGGGTCGAATCGAACTAGGTATAGACTAGTTGACTTGACATAGAAATGTTATTTCAAAATGTGAAGGGCCGTGGGCCGCTTAGGATGAAAAATCTCCAAGAATGTGACGAGATTCTTGGATTTCGCTTTATGAAAATGCTTTGAGATAAATAGGTTACGATGGCCAAGGGCCATGTAGTCCATTTGTACTTTGACAAGATTCGGGAATGTGATGATTATTCCCGAGTGACTTGTAAAGAGTGCTTAGTGGGTCAAATCGAAATAGTGAAAGACTATTTGGTTTGACCCGGAATTTCGAAAAGTGTTTATTTCGAAGTTGAGGGAATTTTGAAACGTGATTATTTCAAAATGCAAAAGTTTTGCTTATTTTGTAAAAACACGGATATTTTTGAAAAGAGCTTATTCCAAAAATGAGAGTGTGTTGCTTGTTTTGTAAAAGGGAAAAGATTTTTGAAAAGAGCTTATTTAAAAAATGAGAGTGTGTTGCTTTAGGAACGATGTTGTGCCTAGTAAGACTTTTTGAGGCGAGAATGCGTGCGCGCATCTCGTCTCGGTGTTAAAACGTGCTTGCTTTGTATCCGTCGAGCCCATGTTAACGGTTCATCGTTGAGGGCTCGAGCCTAGATGTATGAAAAAGGATTCGACTCGAGAGCGTTTAGTTAGTTGAGTCGGAGATGCTTAAAATGCGATGAGAACGGTCCTGCACGTTCTGCCGTTTTTCCTTTGAAGGTGCTTAGTCGGCGCGACTATAGGTCGTTCAGACTAGATGAAAAAGTCTGCAGGACTGCGCTTGGGCATTCCTGGGTTTGCTTGGTTGTAAAAGTGATCCTTGGCTGAAATAGCCGAAGAAAAAGCATGCGGGAGTGCGTTTGGGTGTTCCCGGGCTTTGCTTGGTTGTAAAAGTCCGAGGGAGTGCTCTTGGGCATTCCCAGGCTTTGCTTGATTGTTAAAATGATGCTTGGGCCTGAAATGGCCGTGGAAAAAGTCCGAGGGAGTGCTTTTGGGCATTCCCTGGCTTTGCTTAGGGATTGCTTTTGGGCATTCCCTGGCTTTGCTTAGGGATTGCTTTTGGGCATTCCCGTGTTTGCTCAGGGATTGCTTTTGGGCATTCCCGTGTTTGCTTAGGGACTGCTTTTGGGCATTCCCGTGTTTGCTTAGGGATTGCTTTTGGGCATTCCCGTGTTTGCTTAGTTGTAAAAGTGTGATTGGGTGAAATGGCCGTGAGCCGATTTGTTTGGAGAATTTTGAAAAATGTTATTTCAAAAATGCTTAAAACGGGCATATGTCGTTCAATGTGTCGTGAGAAATCATTGAGGACATGTTGTCATCCTAGAGTTGGCTTTGCAGAAAAAGGTTTGTATTAAAAGGACTACGACGACGAGGAGTCATGTAGTCTGCTCATGCTTTTGAAATGTCGACGAGAATTTTATGATTATTCCCGGGTTTTGTTTTGAAAACCAAAATGGCTATTGGTTAGTCAGTTTGCAAGATTTCTGAAAGACGTTTATTTCAAAAATGTGTTGTGAGTATTGTTAAGACGGCTCGTCGTGTTTTGACAAAATGTTTTGAAAGCTTTTGAGTTAGAAACGCGTTGACACGTTTCAATTCTCGATGCAAAAGATGTTTTGTGCTTGAATCCTATGGGCCCGTATTAACAGTATGTCGTCGTGGGCTCATCGTTGGATTGCAATGAAAAGTTTTTGGACCCGACCCGAGACAACTATAGGCTAGTCGAGTCGGGGATGTTAAAATGTGTAAAAAAACGGTTTTGATCGTTTTTACGTGTTTTGTGTAAAATGAATTGAGTCAAATGACTGTAGGTCAGTCGATTTGGCGTAAGCGACGGGATTGGGTATGACTATTCCCGAGTTTTGTTTGTTTGTAAGAGATGTTTGTCAAGTCGAAGTGACTAGAGGTCAATCGACTCGACGAGAGTTTTGCAAAAAAGTTTGTAAAAGGCCGAGGCCGTTAGTTTTGAGTAAGTTCCGCAGGAATATGTTGATATTCTCGGGTTTTGCAATGTGAAAATGTTTTGCTATAAATGAATTACGGTGACCGTGAGTCGCGTAATCCGTTTATGTTTTTGAAAGGCCCTGCGAATGTAGTGATTATTCGCGGGCGTTTTGAAAGACTGTGTTGTCGTGCTAAGCCGAAATGACTATAGGTCAGCCGGCTTATACGGAAGGTTTTGAAAAATGTTATTTCAAAAGTTGCAAAAAGAACTATTCGTTCGTTTTTTTTTTTTGAAAATGCAAATGCAATGTTGTAAAGTGCCTATGTATGATGTATTTTGAAAGACGACTATAGTGAGGGTACTATAGCCTCGCATTTGTACGTATAGACACGGGTTTTTGGCTTTCAGGGTAAGGTTCCTTCCGGTCATTCCCGCAACGTTTGTGTAGAGTTATCCGCAAGATCACACACATCAGTGTGGATTCAATACGGGGTCTAGAGCGTTCGAGTTTGACCTGCTACGATTCACTTGTACGGATACCATACTTGTGATCGTGGAAGGGTGAGAGATCGACGTGTCCAGAGTATACACGCTTAGGAAGCGTGTTCTTACTTGGGGCCGTCCCTCGAAGGGTGTGGTTATGAATCAGGAGGATTCGACTCAAACGGTTGCATGTGCTCAAACATCGAATTTAAAACTGTTTTCAAGTTTTCAAGTTTCACCTCTTTATGTTTTTTTTTTTAAAATAAAATGAAAAGCTAGTTTTCAAAATAATAAAAAAAAAACATGTTCGTCCCCAGCGGAGTCGCCAACTGAGGATACCGGATCGGGATCCCTTCTCGACGCCCCGCTCGCGCCCGCCCTCGAAATGTGTCATGGGGCGGAATGCACGGCGCGGGAAAAATGCGTAAAAGAGCGGCGCGTAAAAGCGCGCTCTGCGGGTCTTGCTCGATTTGCTATGGGGGATGTCATTGCTTAATTTGTTTAAAGCATTTTAAAGAAATATTGAAAAATCATTTAAAAATCATTTAGGAGGGAATTTGGACCCGTTCAGCGCGTCTTGGACTCGAAGACGCGAATCTTAGAGTTCAAGGTGCGTCGATACCTATCCGTCTAAGGCAATTGTGAAACCAGAGCGGGTTCGGGGTGAGGGTACTCTCCAAAAGTTTGTCAAAATGTTTTATGAAAAACTGTAATTGAAAAGCCTACGTAAAAGTAGCCATTACTAGCTTGAAAACAGTGTATAATTCGATGTTTGAGCAAATGCAGGACCACGCATTACAAGTGCGATATGTGACTCGATAAATATGCGTAAAAGCAAATGTATACGTCAAAGTTATGACGGGTTGCTATAGGAAATGTGCACAAAACGATAATTCATTGTTTGAATAATCATTTAAATACTATTTTCCGACTCATGTGTATGTAAAAGTTTGTTTAAAACCCTCAGTTTGGCATGCTTTAAGACTAATGAAGACAGTACAAGTTTTGTCGAAATCATGTTTAG
The DNA here is from genome assembly GCA_023091065.1 of Dianthus caryophyllus. Lineage (NCBI taxonomy): Eukaryota > Viridiplantae > Streptophyta > Magnoliopsida > Caryophyllales > Caryophyllaceae > Dianthus > Dianthus caryophyllus. Next base: position 4,331,356 of record CM041530.1, read on the forward strand.
TCGTTTAATGCGTAAATGAGAATTTGCATAATGTAAAGTGGTGTCCGTTTGTTCATTGTTAATTGTGTCGTTGCTTATGCGATATTGGCGAGGTTTAAGACGGATCAGAGGTCCGAATCGCTACAACCGTATTACGAATACGGGTTCGCAATGCCAATCTGGGTCGGGTCGGGAACCCGTTTTGTGTCGAGTGTAAGTGAGGAGTAGATAGAGAAGAGAGTGATGATAATTCATGCTTTGAAATGAACGAATAAGGGGTGTATTTATAGGGATTTCGAGCCGCCAAAGTACCAGAACAACCAGAAAATCGCCTGATAACTGGCTATTTAGTGGAAAATCGCTGAATGTCGGAGGGAAGGGGAAAATCGCGGAGGTCTGGCGATTTGCAAAATCGCCAAGACTGGCGATTTCTATCATCGCCCGATTCTGGCGATTTTCAGCCCCTTTTCTGACGTGTTTTGGCTTGCGTATGCGCTTACGTACGTGTGTATTGGTGTGTGTGCCGTAGGCTGCAGGCTTTTGTCGAGGATAATGTTGGCGTAACTCGGTTTCGGTTTCGTGTTTCGTGTTTCGTGTTTCGTGTTTCGTGCTTTGTTCGATTTTGGCTCGAAATAAAATAATATTGTAATATATTATTTTACGACTTTGTGAGATTTTGTTTCGTAAGAATGTGACCCGGGACGCATTTTGGTCCGCTTCGGGTGCTTTTGTGGGCTTTTTCGGGTCTCGGGCCGAAAAGTGTTTTTGTCTTGTATTGAATTGTTTTTGTGAAATGTGTTTAGACGTGAGCTCGGCTTGAGCGTCTGACACCTCGGGAGGCGTGCTTGGGTGCTTTTGTGGGCTTTTCTTGTGTGGAAAAGGCTTCTTTTTGTGTTGGGTCGGCTAAAATAAAATGACTAAACGAATACTCATTTTACACGACATGCCAATAAATCATTTACGCGTTAAACGACTTAAAATGTTTTCGACAAAATGTACCGTTTTGACATTACGTTAAAAACATGCTTTTTGTAAAAAGTCCATTTCATCACAGGGTTTGTATTTGGGGGGTACGGATACGGGTATCTACATTTACGAACGTCAAAAACACCTTTTACGGTCTCACAAAATTCAAGCGTCATTTTTCGCAGGCTTACGTTAAAGCACGACGTTCCTAACTCACATTTTTACGAACGTCAAAAGCGTCTTTTACGGACTCAAAATATTTTCTTCAATAGACATATCTTATAAAAATCCTTACGTATGCATGTGCTTACTACGAGTAAGCCTATCTCAATCGAGATTTGTGTTCTTTTCACGACTAACCGTTTAATGCAGGAACACTAAATAAGCAAGTCACGGGGACTTCAAACGCAAACGACAACGCAAGCAGTCATACTACAAAACAAGGCAAAACAACCAACGAGGCTCACGACACAACACGCAGGCTCCTCGATTATAAAACCTGCGTCAACAAGGACGATTACTATAATCGGCGAGTGAACCTGCTGCATAACCAAAACACGCATATAAGACCGCGGAACGTACTCGCGTCAAGCTACGGCCATAAGTCAACGTCATACGATTCCTGCAAATTATAACCATACAAAATAATCGACGCACGCAGTCGCAGGGCTCTCTCGCGTCAAGCCATGGTCACAAAGTTGACCTCGTACAAACTCCTACACATACAACCGAACACAAGTACAACCACAAAACAAGACAAATCCATAAAATAAGTCTACGACCCTAGCATACATCCCAAATCAATTAGCTCGATCTCGACGACTGAGTTCCGCGCGCAACGAATCAATCTGAGCACGGTAACCAGCTAGCTCCTGCTCACGCTGTAGCTCAAATTCCGCTCGCAGACGTGCCTCCTCAGCCCTGGCCCGCCCTAGCTCTATCTGACTCTGCGCGACCGCCGCCTGCAGATCTGTCACGTACTTCTCGGCCTTGCACAACGCAACCGCTTTCTCATTCAACGCCACTCTCCAACGGTTCGCTGTTCTCCATAAATTCTTGTGGACATCCAGAGTCACCTGCAAACAAACAGGGCCTTCATATACTCAAACTGGGGGCTATAATCAAAAGCAGCTTCATTCAAATTTGGTTAACGATTTTAGGACAAAATCTAACTCAAACTGGGGGCTATAACCAAAAGCAGCTTCATTCAAGTTTGATTAACGATTTTAGGACAAAATCTAACTCAAACTGGGGGCTATAATCAAAAGCAGCTTCATTCAAGTTTGATTAACGATTTTAGGACAAAATCTAACTCAAACTGGGGGCTATAACCAAAAGCTGCTTCATTCAAGTTTGATTAACGATTTTAGGACAAAATCTGACTCAAACTGGGGGCTATAATCAAAAGCAGCTTCATTCAAGTTTGATTAACGATTTTAAGACAAAATCTAACTCAAACTTGGGGCTATAATCAAAAGCAGCTTCATTCAAAGCTTGACTAACGATTTTAGGACAAATTCTTACTCAACCTGGGGGCTATACACTACATAACACGCAAGCATAAAAGACAGGTCATACCTGCTTCACCCGAGGGCTCCAACCATCCATACCAGCATCAGCCACCGCAGATAAGCACGGCTGCAATACGACCGAATGCCGACAACCATCATCATGCTCAAAATCTAAACTATCATAAAACGGAGGGGGCTGAACCTCAAGGTCAGGATCACGCGGCTACAAAACACAAAAAATCAGGGTCAATTTTTGCTTTTTAAACAAGCAATATGCACAAGCCAACGCAAAATCAACAACACACCTCAATCACGGCAGGTGCCAAAGCAAGACGCGCCCACGATGGATAATCCTCGTCTAGCCTCAACAGGGAGTCCGACTCTCCCCCATGATACACATCACGGCGAATATCAGCATCCGGCGTCTGCACGAAAAGGACCTTAGGAGGGGACACGGGCACAACAAACTCACCCCTAGTCGTCTGCGCTGACAGACGCTCGCCTAAGAACCAGTACGAATCGTACTGAGTAGCAATGTACAACCTCTGCCTGTCACGGGAAGCAAAGCGAGTCGCAATCGATGCAGGGACTTCTGTATAATCTGCCCAAGGATTACGAACAAACTACAACAACAAGAAGTGAATCAAGATCTGCAAACACAAGTAAAGCAACAACACAAAGTATAAAAAGAATACAGGCTCCTTTTACCTTATCAACGGTCATCCCATTGAACCGCACTCGAGCAGCATCATAAGTCAAGCGAATACCCCTTCTATTTGCCATCGCATAAGCATGAAAAGCAGGATACTCCGCTTTCACATCAAAGCTGTCAGGAAGCAGCGATGGAAAATGAGCGTAACACCAGGACTACAAAGAAACAGAAAATACATCACCAAAGGAAGGAATAATAGCAACAAAGCAATAAAATATTACAAAAAGGAGATAACAAAGCAATCATACCTCCATCAGCAGACCAGGGCCAACCAAGGACGGTTTAGATCCATCGTCGATCTTATTAGGACGAACCGCGTCCCTACAATATCGGATCAAGACACCCATGGCAGGAGTAACCCAGTCGAAGTCACCCAATCTAGACAAATCTCTCAACGCCATCAAAACGGCAGTTGATGCCCGCTCGCCCTTATCTCCAAAATGAGTGGCCGACAGAAACCACCATAACCACAATCGAGCATTCTGCTCATGACTCGCCGCACTCACCCACTTCTTCCCACGGCCTTTGAAGTAATCATCGATCCACGACGTCCGAGGCTGAAATGTGTTCCGCTCCTCTTTCGCACACCTAATACCGCCTCCAATCAAGCGAACAACTGTTGCACTAGAAATAGCAGGACGCACTCTGTCCCACTTAATCACCTCCTCTCCGTGGGGGAGTCCCGAGACAATCGCGAGAGACGAGAAAGTGATACCAACCTCGTATCCGGGCATATGAAACGTGTTAGTGGTATCCCAGAACCTATCTAACAACGCTCGAAGTACAGAAAGATGCGCATTCACACTCTTTTCACGCACCTCCTGCCACTTCGTCACCAACGAACCAAAAGCCGTGCCGAGGATTATTTTTCGCGACTCGGGAGACAATTTCTTGTTAAAAGCATCCATGACAGTACGGAAGCCAGAAAATGTCCTCATGATGCCTAACTTGAAGCCAACCTTCACTCGAGTAGACATGTGCTCCAGTGGATTCCAAACTAAGCTCACACCATCCCAATCTATGGCAACATTTGCCCACAGCCTCGGCCCATGGGGAAATGATGGCCTTAAGCCTAGCTCATCAACCACACCCATAAACATGTCTTGCACGGCAGCCGGCCCAGCATCAGCAGCATCAGCACCAGCAGCCGCAGCGTCACCTCCAACATCACCTGCAACCTCACCTCCGACTGTAGCCTCAGCCGCGTCATCCGCAACCTGCTCATCATCCTCCTGCTCCTCCTCGGGCTCAGGCACATCCTCAAAAGCATCCTCAAGTCGACGGGGGGACCACGCCTCGGCTTATCAACAGCAGGATCATCTCCGGCCTCATCAGAACTCACCTCCCCTGAAACGCCAGCGCTACTACCCTCACCTCGCTCACAACTACCACCGGCCTCAGCAGCACGACGACTACGCGTCCGAACACCACCCTCAGCACTACCAGCAACATCAGCTACTTTACGCTTCCTACTAGGCCTATCATTCTTACGTCCACCCCCACGACCTTTACCTCGACCTTTCTCGGCAGACACAAGTGGCTCAGGAATCTCACATCCACGCCCAGCACCTTGCAGAGGTGCAGAACCAACTCCACGCTCGCCAACAGAAGGCCTAGGCAACTCAACAGTAGTCTCACGCCCACCTACGGAAGGCATAGGTAACTCCACAACCGGCTCCACAGAAACCCCGGCCGCATCTGCAACGCGCCCCGCATCACCAACAGAAGGCCTTGTCGGCTCCACGGTAGTGCTATGCTCGCTAATAGAAGGCATAGGAGACTCTGGAACAGTCCCCTGTACCTCATTCCCCGGCGTCAAAATAGGGGGAGTCTTGAACAAGTCAGACTGGGACGGACCATTAGAGGTCTCTAAATGATGACGCAGCTCGGACATTGGGGTACGCTCTTCCCCTGTAGCACTAAAATCGATGTTCTGGAGGACATCCTCCATAGCACTAGTTGTGGGTATTACGATCTCAGGGTCACCTGCGCAAATGCAAGAGATACTCTTAAAACAACGCAGCAACGTGATATGACAAAATACAATTCAAGCAAAGCAAATTCACAACCAGCAGAAGAATGCACGTATGCAAAGACAGCAGGAAAACAAGCTTTCAGGCCCATCTTTGACAGAAAGGGCTAAAAAGGAACAGAAATACAGAAATGCATATTTCACGACACAGATACGATATCTACATTAATACACATCTAATCCAAGGAGCAAGGATGCACAAGTACAGAGAAAAATCAAGCAAAACAGCAAAAAGCGAGCCTCAGGCCTATCTTTGACAAAAAATATTAAAACGAAGCAGGAACCCGAAAATGCATATTTTGTGACAAATATACAATATACACGACATGCACAGCAAACCTGAAGAGCAACGGTATGCAAAAGCGAAGAAGAAGCGAATGAAACAGCAAAAAGCAGGCTTTAGGCCAAATTTTGACAGATAAGGCCGAAACAATATGGGAGCGCAAAAATGAACATATTATGACACGTATGCGATGTATACGTCATACACAACCTATACAAAGAGCAAGAAAGTACAAAAGATGACAAAAAATCAAGCAAAGCAGCAGAGAATACGCTTTAGGCCAATTTTTGACAGATAAGGCTAAAACGGCGCAGAGACACAGAAATACCCAATTCATGACACGTATGCGACATACAAGTCATAGTGAACACCTGCAAAAATTTTCATACAAAGATCATGTCCCGAACACCTCGACTGAATAGCTTTTATAAAACCCACGCGAGCTACAAAAGCGGCCTTTTCATAGCCTTTTCTTGACCAAGGAAGCCCAAAACTCCCACGAACCAACACCTTAGCTAACCCAAACAACCTACATGACAATACATCCAAGACTCGAAGCACGAGGAGCAAGAAAAACGGTTTCAAGAAGCCTAGCCTTACTACACAAGAACACAACAAAAACACCCCGTACAAGTCATCATGATCCAAGACGAGAGTTTCCGGCAAGTTTCGAGACGGAAAATTTCGACCCAAAAACCGTATCCTACACAAAAACACATGAAAATCACAGATTTTCAAACCGTTTTTCGCACTCAAGTTACCCAAAGCCTCGTCACCGGCATACAAGGACGTTTCAAAAACAACAAAGCCACTCAAGATCGTCCCGCACGACAAAAACAGAGCACAACTACCAAAAACCCCCCTCTACACGGTTTTTCACCCAAAAAACCCGCTTTTCGCGCCTATTTCAACAAGACAAATTCACCCACGCGTTATACTACTAATGGGTAACCTACATTGAAACTTTGAGCATGTTTCGAGACAAAAACGAAAAATGACCAAAATGCCCTTGACCATATGCACGAAAATCAGCCCCACAAGTCGGGTTTTTCACATACAATCATTAACAATAGCAAGACAAGCTTCTTACTACTCGCAAGTATCGATTTCAAGTAACAATGATAGCAAAATTCGAATCATGCAAGACGGTTTAACATAAACCCTAAAAAACGAATTTTCATTTAAAACCGACTCAACCGACTTCAAAACACGAATTAGCAACTTGATTGAGTGCATACCTTGGTCCATTGCGAATCGTAGGAGGCGGAATCACGAATTTTGGTTGAAAAATCGCTGAGAACGAGTTTTTCGATTAGGGTGTGTTTGTGTGTTTTGTTTTCGGCTGCTCTACTCTTTCCCCTCACCCGTGTTTTTGAAACAAAAATCACACACACACGCTTAATCGCTAGTAGTCTGGCGATTTTTCGCTTGGCCACGGGTTTATTTTTAGTTTGGGCCAGTTACTACGGTCCATTACGCTATTAATTCACTCTTTTATGCGCTACTATGATAAAAACACGAGAATACACATGCTCGTTACAAGCCGAGAGCCTAAATTTTACAAAATAACAACACATATACACTCTATACGGGTTACAAATCAAAATACGTATGCTCCTCACGAGTTAAATACGTATATTTTTCAAAACAAATGTACTCTTTACGAGTTACAAATCAAAATACGTATACTCCTCACGAGTTAAATACGTATATTTTCAAAAACAAATATACTCTTTACGAGTCACAAATCAAAATACGTATACTCCTCACGAGTTAAATACGTATATTTTCAAAAACAAATACACTCTTTACGAGTCACAAACTCAAAATACGTATATTCCTCACGAGTTAAATACGTATATTTTTCAAAACAAGTACACTCTTTACGAGTCACAAATCAAAATACGTATACTCCTCACGAGTTAAATACGTATATTTTCAAAAACAAATACACTCTTTACGAGTCACAAAATCAAAAATACGTATACTCCTCACGAGTTCAATACGTATATTTTTCAAAACAAATACACTCTTTATGAGTCGCAAAATCAAAAATACGTATACTCCTCACAAGTTCAGTACGTATATTTTTCAAAACAAACACACTCTTTACGAGTCAAAAAATCAAAAATGCGTATACTCCTCACGAGTTAAATACGTATGTTTTTCAAAAAACAAAAACACTCTTTACGAGTTACAAATCAAAATACGTATACTCCTCACGAGTTGAATACGTATATTTTTCAAATACACATAAAGCAAAATACACACTTTCATTCAAATCAAAACGCAGATACACAAGCAAGCACGCAGCAGACACGCAAGACGCAGGAGATGGCCAAGCCACAAAACGCCATTGAATCACATCCAAACAACAGCAGGCCGGCAAGCCCTAAAACATGCAGGACCGTCATGTCCCTAAACATGCCGTCCCTCCCCGCATTCCCGACACTAAGTCCTCGTCTCTCCCCGAGACACATACTTAGCGTCGCCAGGTAGTATCGAGACTGTAATGGTCCGGATACTATCTTCTAAGTTTGACTAGCGCTTTAGTCCAAGCTCAGTCAAACTGGGGGCTCTGTAGATACCCGTATCCGTACCCCCTAAAAGCAAACCCGATGACGAAAAGGACTTTTCATGCATGTTTTAAATAAGACGAAACTGTACATAAGTGTCTAAAACATTTTAGTCATTTTTAACGTATTAATTTGAATTTGCATATTTCGTAAAAATGAATATTAATTTAGTCATTTTAAATTGGAAGTCAACACAACACACACAAGCACGAGACATATACGCCTCACAAAAATGGCCCAAGAACACGAAAATAACCCAAACACACAAGAACGGCCCGAAACACACAAAAAGGCCCAAGCACCCGAAGCGGACCAAAATGCATCCCGGGTCACATTCTCACGAAACAAAATCCCACAAGGTCGTAAAATAATGCATTACGATATTATTTTATTTCGAGCCAAGATCGAAAAACACGACGAAAAACCGAAACACGAAAACCGAGCCAAAGAAATCAAGTTGATGGATTAACTTGATACAAGTTGACATTATCAAACCCCAAAAGTCAGCAGCATGCTCGACATTAGCTTACACACCTACGCCAACATGCTACGCAAAATACGGCGCTACAATGTGTCAGAAACAGGCCAAAAATCGCGCAGATATCTTGGCGATTTTTGAAAATCGCCAAGATACGGGCGATTTTCCTGGCCCGCTCGACATTAGCGATTTTTCACTTAATCGTTGGTTCTCTGGCGATTTTCTGAGCAATTAGGCATAAAACACGAAGCATTTGCTATAAATAGCAGCCCTTGTACGATCACAAAAACATCAACTCTTACACATTATTCATCAAAAACATCAATTTTACAACAATATAATCATCTCAACATAACAACTACAATTCTAATCAATTCTATTCAATACTCATACTCACATAAAGCCTCTCGCACTTAAAAATCTCCATTTTAAAAACCGTCTTTGCATTTCAAGGTAAAGAAATTTTACCTTCCGATTGGACGTTTGAGACTTATAGGGTTACTTTAACCCACCCCGATATTGTTATTAACGAACTCGTATTCGCAATACGATTGTAGTAATTCGAATCAAATGATTCGTCTATACCTCGCCAATATCGCATAAATAAACGACTCAAAATCACTAAATTAAGCACCCACTTTTACATTATGCAAATTCTCGATTCATGCATTAAATTACGACTAAAACACGGATTCGACATTTAACTGTACCGTTTCAACTAGTCTCTTTAAACATGCAAAACCGAGGGTTTTATAAAATCTTAGAATTGAATACAAGTCGGAGAATAACGTTTATTTATTAATTCAAATACAATGAATTAATAATTTTACGTATATTTCCTATAGCAAATCGTCATAGCTTTGACGTTTTACATTTATTTTACATATTTGTCGAGTCATATATTTGCATTTGTACGTAGCGTCCTATTAGCCCAAATATCGAAATTAAAGCATTTGTTTTCAAATTAGTAAAGACTTTACGTAGGCCTTTTTATTACAGTTTTCAATACGTATTTTGTCAAAACTTTAAAAGGGTAACCTCACTCCGAATCCTCTCTGGTTTCACAATAGCCTCAGAAGGATAGGTATCGACGCACCTTGAAATTTGAGACCCTCGCGTCTTATGATTTTAAGATGCGTTGAATAGGTTCCAAATTCCTTTAATATTTGGTGGCGACTCCAAAAACACATTTCAAAAGGATTTTTATATTTCTTTTTATTATATTCACATGCAATGACATTCCCCCTTTAAACAAAAGAATGCTCGAGTAAGCCAAGCAAAGCAACCAAAAGCGAAGCTTAGCACGCCCGAGCGAGCTTCTTGCAAAATTACATTCATTTTTTCCCGCGCCGTGCATTCCGCCCCATGACACGAGGGCGGGCGCGAGCGGGGCGTCGAGAAGGGATATTTCCCCGGTATCCTCAGACGTTCCTGTATTGTGCTCGTGTTGTCCTTATAATGACTAAGAGTGACATTCATTTTTACGATTATGCAAATTCAAATTAATACGCTAAAAATGACTAAAATGTTTTAGACACTTTTGTACCGTTTCGTCTTATTTAAAAACATGCATTGTAACACCCCGGCCCCAACTAAAGGCCGAAATGTCATTCACGGTAGCTCGCCAGGCTGCGTACATCGCCCACAGACCAACACAGGTCCTTTCCAGCGCACTTTGTCCTCACTCGTGCGTATCCTGATAACTTCCCAGGAGGTCACCCATCCTAAGACTACTCTCCAGCAAGCACGCTTAACTGAAGAGTTCTTAAGATGAGGAACCAGAAAAGAAGATGCATCTTGTTGATATGAGTAGTACTTACAATCCTTTTAAGCATTATGTCACTTGAGCTCATCACATGGACCACTTCAAGGGGGAACCCGGCCCGAATAACCTCGGACAACACCGGGTGTTACACACCCCCACTTGAAGAACGCAACGTCCTCGTTGTGCCTGGTAGCTACTTACAATATAGCATGCCAGAATCCTCCCCAACTACGTGCGTACCTGGCCAACAAGACACAGGATTCGACCACACGGTCGCCGGGTTGCTCTGATACCCTTTGTAACACCCCGGCCCCAACTAAAGGCCGAAATGTCATTCACGGTAGCTCGCCAGGCTGCGTACATCGCCCACAGACCAACACGGGTCCTTTCCAGCGCACTTTGTCCTCACTCGTGCGCATCCTGATAACTTCCCAGGAGGTCACCCATCCAAAGACTACTCTCCAGCAAGCACGCTTAACTGAAGAGTTCTTAAGATGAGGAACCAGAAAAGAAGATGCATCTTGTTGATATGAGTAGTACTTACAATCCAAGCACTATGTCACTTGAGCTCATCACATGGACCACTTCAAGGGGGAACCTGGCCCGAATAACCTCGGACAACACCGGGTGTTACATGCATGAAAGTCCTTTTCGTCATCGGGTTTTTTTTGGGGGGGTACGGATACGGGTATCTACAGAGCCCCCAGTTTGGCTGAGCTTGGACAAAGCGTTAGTCAAACTTAGAAGATAGTATCCGGACCATCACAGTCTCGATACTACCTGGCGGCGCTAAGCATGTGTCTCAGGGGAGAGACGAGGACTTAGTGCCGGGAAATGCGGGGAGGGACGACATGTTTTTAAGGACATGACGGTCCTACATGTTTAAGGGCGTGTCAGCCTGCGTGTGGCTTGAGTGCTTCCTGCTGGTGCTTTGCTTCTCGCTGGTCGTTAGTGTTTTTGTGGACATCTCGTGGAAGAGGTTACGCGTTTTTGTATTTTGGTTTATAAAAATGGCTTGTATTTTTATGGACGTCTCGTGAAAGAGGTTATGCGTTTTTGTGTTTTGGTTTATAAAAATGGTTTGGTATTTTTATGGACGTCTCGTGAAAGAGGTTACGCGTTTTTGTGTTTTGGTTTATAAAAATGGTTTGGTATTTTTATGGACGTCTCGTAAAAGAGGTTACGCATTTTTGTAAATTGGTTTTTGAAAAGGGTTAGGTTTTTGTGAACGTCTCATAAGGAGGTTACGCGCTTTTGTGTTTGGTTTTTGTGAACGTCTCATAAGGAGGTTACGCGCTTTTGGTTTTTGTGAACGTGTCATAAGGAGGTTACGCGCTTTTGGTTTTTGTGAACGTCTCATAAGGAGGTTACGCGCTTTTGGTTTTGGTTTTTGTGAACGTCTCATAAGGAGGTTACGCGCTTTTGGTTTTGGTTTTTGTGAACGTCTCATAAGGAGGTTACGCGCTTTCGGTTTTGGTTTTTGTGAACGTCTCATAAGGAGGTTACGCGCTTTTGGTTTTGGTTTTGTAAAAGAGGTGTGTGTTTTTGTGGGCGACTCGTAAAAGAGGTGACGTGTTTTTGTGGGCGATTCGTAAAAGAGGTGACGTGTTTTGTGGGCGACTCGTAAAAGAGGTGACGTGTTTTTGTGGGCGACTCGTAAAAGAGGTGACCTGTTTTTGTGGGCGACTCGTAAAAGAGGTGACGTGTTTTTGTGTAAAAATAAGGTTGAAGGTGCATTGGGCCGAGGAAACAGCCCAAAACAAAACAAAAGCCCAACAGATAAAAAATAAAATCGCCTGTAAACAGGCGAATTAAAATTTAATCGCCTGTTTACAGGCGATTAAATTTTTGTTTGGCGGTTTTTGTTTAAAACACGGGAGAGAGAGAGAGAGGGATTTATTTCGTCCGAAAAACAAAACAAAATCGAAAACATCTAAAACTTGATTTGGCGATTTTCTTGACCGAAATTCAACATTCCGACTCCTAAAATTCGTCATGGACCAAGGTACGTACTCAACTCACTTGGTTTTTCGTGTTTTGAACTTGGCTTGAATCGGTTTAGCTCAAAAACCGTGTTCTAGGGTTTTAGGTTGAATTTTATCGATTTGATTCGAATTTAGCCCTCGTCTTTGCTTGAAAACGTTAGCCATGGTTAGTATAGTGCTTGCCTTGCCTGTGTTGCTATCGTTGCGTGAAAACCCGACTTGTGGCTTCGATTTTCGTGTGTTTTGACTAGGAGGGCATTTTGATCATTTTTGAAAACGTCTCGAAAATGGCTCAAAACTTCAGTGTAGCTTACCCATTAGTAGTATGATGCGTTGGTGAGTTCGTTTTGTTGAAAATTGTGCGAAAAGCGGTTCGTTTGGGTGAAAACCGTGTGAAAGGGGGGTTTAGTCGGGGTTTTGCTCTGTTTTCGTTGTTTGAAACGATCCCGATTGGCTTGGTTGTCTTGAAAATGTTGTAGTTTGTTAGTGCAGAGGTTTGGGTGGCTTGTGTGTGGAAAACGACTCGAAAAACCATGATTTTCGTGTAGTTTTGTACAGGGGCCGATATTTTGGTCGAAATTTTTCGGTTCCGAAACTTACCCGAATTATCTGTATTGTGTTGTTATGGCTAGTATGCTGTATAATGGGTCTTGTTTTGTTGAAAATGCGTGGTTTGGAGGTGTTTTGGAGCGTTTTCTGTAGTTTAGGCTAGGTTTCGAAAAAGAACGTTTTCCACGTTTTTCGTGCCCCGTGCATGGAATGTATGGTAATGTACGTTGTCTGTGTTGGCTAGGGGGTCGTTTTGTGGGAAGTGGGGGCTTTTTGGTTGAGTTATGGTCAAGAAAAGGCCGTTTTTGTAGTTTATAAGCGTTTTACAAAAGCTATTCAGTCGAGGTGTTCAGGACATCGTTTTCGCATGAAAATTTTTGTACGTGCTTATTGTGATTTATGGGTTGGGTCTGTCTCAGAAAATATGGGTTTTTGGGTTTCTGTAGCGTTTTCCCCTTTCTGTTATTTTTTGGCTAAAAGGCTTGCTTTCTGTTGTTTTCGCTAATGCTTTTGCGCACGCTTGCTCTTGACTTGGCTGTGTATGACGTACATATCGTACATGTGTCATGAAATATGCTTTTCTGTGCTTCTGCTCCGTTTTGGCCTTATCTGTAGATAAGTAGGTCCTAATGCTTGCTTTCTGTCGTTTTTGCGTGTGCTTCTGCTTTCCTAAATGATTTGCTGTTGCAGTTGTCTGAGTTTGCCTTTGCATTTTGTGCAGGTGATCCTGCGTCTTCTGTGCCTACTTCTAGTTCTATAGACCGGGTCTTGGCCGGTGTTGACTTTACCGTTCCGAGGGACGAGCGTACCCCTACTTCGGGTATGCCCGCGCCTTTGGAGGTTTCCGACGGTCCGTCTCAGTCGGTCTTGCTGAGAGCTTTTCCCCCTCAGACGCCAGGGGCTCTGTGAGATCCCGGCCCGGAACCTCAAAATTCCGATTTTAATTTGAAAAGTATTTTATTTAGGTGGGGGTAGTAGGAGTCGCCAGTCCGTTTTATAAGAAAAACGTACAAAAAGTTGATTTGAAAAGCGTAACGGAAAAGCCCCTTTTGATCCCTGGTATGGGGACTGACCCGTAACTCCGGCCTAAACCAAAGAATGCGGATTCGGGGGTAAAGGTACGGTCAGGGAAGGTGTTAGGCACCCGGACCGCCCGTCGGACTGACGGCCTCTACTACTTATTTATAATATTATATATTTGACGAAATATGAAAAGTTAGTAATACAAAGAATAAATTGATAAAGAAAATCAAGCGAAATAAAAGAAATAAATAAAAGAAATTAAATAAGAGAAGAAAAACCGATTATCGATTTGAATCTGGCACCCTCAGGCTAGTCGTAATCTCGAATTCAAATGAATCTTGAAAATATCGTAAATCGACGGCTCTTTGGCGCTAATTCAATAATTAACGGTGTTTGAATGTGAAAAAGAGGTTTATGATTGATTTGGGAGAGTTTATGTAATTGTAGGGTGTGCCTGTGATTTTCTGGAGGTTTATCTGTGAATTTCTGGCGGTGTCGAATGAATGAAACAGAGGTATATTTATAGGGAAATAGGGAGTCTCGGGCCAAACCTGTCGGTTAATAGGCCCAAGCCGACAGAGGTGTGTCGGCCACAAGGATAAAGCCGACAAAACTGTCGGTCAGATAAGGGAGGCCGACAGAGTGGTCGGCTAGATAGAGCAGGCCGAGGAAGTGGTCGGTCTAATAGATCAGGCCGAGGGAATGGTCGGTCTATGACACCAGGCCGACAGATTTCACATTTTGAGGTTTTTAAGGCCAACTTCAAATGGCTATATCTTTTGAACTAGAACTTCGTTATAGGCGTGTAATATACCGTTGGAAAGATAATTGAGTCTACTTTCCAATGCAATTAGTTTCATTCGAAAATGATGAGTATATTTTGAGATATGACCAAAATAGTGAGAAGGTGTCGATTTTGTGCCGACTTTAGTAAACGACTCATAGCTCCTTCATTCCTTATCGGATTTGGGCTCATGACATGTCGTTAGAAAGGTATTTCAAAGACCTAACCAACTATATAAGTTTCACTTTGATTAAATGAGATTTGTATAATGAAATGAACTGTCAAAATCGACTTATTAACAAACGGAGCATTTTGAGGTGGTTTTTTGCCACTTTTAGTAGTTTTATTAAGAATAAGTGTAAAGAGCCATCAATACAACATTTTCAATGTCCATATTAATTACTAGCGTTAGCCTCATCATCGGGTACCCCAAAGGCTTGTCGACAAGTTTCAGGTGTCAACAGAAGCCCCCACTTTGACCGAGTCTGAGTAAGACGAAGGTCAAAGTACTCCAGCCGGGACAAGTAAAGGTTAAGAAACATACCTGGGCCTCTAACATTTCCTGTTTGGAGACTGGAAACTGGAATTTGGAATTGGTATAGCCAAACTTTGTTTAGCTGGACTGGAACCGGCATAGCAAAACTTGGTTCTGCTTCCGGGTGCGGCTGCAAAATCTGATTTTACAGGCTCGAGTGCGTGTCAGGGCCCGCCGACCAAAGGATTCGATAATAGCAAAATTTTATTTTGCAAAAGAAACTTGAACGTAAAATTTGATTTCACGGACATAAATGCGTGTCAAAGCCCGCCGACCAAAATGACTTACAATTTACAGAATTTTATTTTGTAAAATGTAAGTTTCATAGTTCATGAAATTTTATTTCACAAGGGAAGCAAAACTTTGTTTTGCGATACGATGCAAAATTTTATTTTGCAAAAGAAGATTTTGAATATCCGTGAAATTTTATTTCACGAAGGAAGTAAAACTTTGTTTTGGGAAAAGTTGCAAAATTTTATTTGCGAAAGGTGATTTTAAAATCAGTGAAATTTTATTTCACAAAGGAAACAAAACTTTGTTTTCCTAAACGATGCAAAATTTTATTTTGCAAAAGCTGAGTTGAAAATCCATGAAATTTTATTTCACGCAGAAAACAAAACTTTGTTTTGTGATGCAAAATTTTATTTTGCAAAAGCTGAGTTGAAAAACCGTGAAAGTTTATTTCACGCGGGAATCAAAACTTTGTTTTGGAAAAGATATTTCTCACAAAGGAATCAAACCTTTGTTTTCCTAGATGATGCAAAATTTTATTTTGCAAAAGCAGAGTTGAAAATCCATGAAATTTTATTTCACGCAAAAAACAAAACTTTGTTTTGCGAAACAATGCAAAATTTTATTTTGCAAAAGCTAAGTTGAAAATCCGTGAAAGTTTATTTCACGCAGGAATTTTATTTCGTGCAACAAGAACGCAAAACCTTTGAATTGATGACTTTTTGAAAACTTTCGTTTTAAGAACTCAACTGACTGATTTAGAGGCTTGCTTGAAAATTCATCAAATATATATTGTTAAAAAGATCTTGTCACTTTCACTATTACTCTCAATGGTTTGTTGACGCACCAAACGTCTTTTACGTGAGGGCTCCCCTTTGCTAGCATTTTGTTGTTGGAGACTAGAAGCAACAGATAAAAGTCTCTCGAGCTCACTTAGTCTTTGCGGGAAATGCGCCGGCCCGACTGACGGACACGAACCCATCACGGATACTCTTGGCGCCGACGTCCAGAGGTCGACAAAGCTTGTTAACTCGGCTACTCGCCTCATCGAAGAATGGAGAAGACGCCACAACTTCTTCCCCTCCTTTTTTTTTAACACGATGATGTGGATGACACGTCGCATCATAACGCTTTGATCGGCCGAGTCGAGAAGTTGTGGCGTCTTCTCCATTCTTCGATGAGGCGAGTAGCCGAGTTAACAAGCTTTGTCGACCTCTGGACGTCGGCGCCAAGAGTATCCGTGATGGGTCTGTGGTTCCGCTGTCGGGCGGCGATTTCCGCAAAGACTAAGTGAGCTCGAGAGACTTTTATCTGTTGCTTCTAGTCTCCAACAACAAAATGCTAGCAAAGGGGAGCCCTCACGTAAAAGACGTTTGGTGCGTCAACAAACCATCAGCTTTCGCAAAATAAAATTTTGTACCCCTTTGCAAAACAAAGTTTTGCTTCCTTCGTGAAATAAAATTTCACGAATTTTAAAACACACATTTTACAAAATAAAAATTTTTAAATTTCGAATCCTTTTGGTCGGCGGGCCCTGACACGCATTTTCTTTCGCAAAATCAAATTTTACGCTCAAGTTTCTTTTGCAAAATAAAATTTTGCTATTTTCAAATCTTTTGGTCGGCGGGCCCTACCACGCATTTGAGTTCGTAAAATCAAATTTTACCTTCTAATTTCTTTCAAAATAAAATTTTGAAAACTCTTTGGTCGGCGGGCCCTGACACGCACCTGAGCTTGTAAATTAGATTTTGCAGCCTCACACAAAAGTGAAACAAAGTTCGTTTTATATGAAAAATCAAAATTTCGATTTTTAATTTGAAAAGTATTTTATTTAGGGTGGGGTAGTAGAAGTCGCCAGTCCGTTTTATATAAAAAAAAACGTACAAAAAGTTGATTTGAAAAACGTAACAGAAAAGCCCCTTTTGATCCCTGGTGTGGGGACTGATCCGTAACTCAGGCCTAAACCAAAGAATGCGGATTCGGGGGTAAAGGTACGGTCAGGGAAGGTGTTAGGCACCCGGACCGCCCGTCGGACTGACGGCCTCTACTACTAAATTATAACAATATGTATTTGACGAAAGTGTAAAAAAGTGTATAATAATAGCAAAATAAATTAAAACAATGTAATCGCGGAGTAATAAACAAATCCTAACGTTTTACATGAATATATGAATTTTAAAGCGGGTTTCTACGTATAATTCATGATTAACGAACTCAATCTTAAAGTTTAAAGGTTTAATATGTGAGCAAAGCAAATCAACAATAAAACTGAGCAAAACGAAACTGAAGTAATAAAGGAGCGGATTTGAAACCCTCAGGCCGTACCTGCGTACGAGATTAGCTTGACAAACGACGTAGTATTATTGTGTTCGAAAATATTTTTGTGGAGTTTATGAGAGTTTATGTGTGCATCTGTATTTTAGGTGAATAATCTGTGTCAAACAGAGCTGAAATAGAGCTGCATATATAGTGAAACAGGGGGTCTCGGGCCCATATCTCTCGGTCGGAGAGATAAAGCCGACAGGATGTGTCGGTCAGATAAAGGAGACCGAAGATACTGTCGGTCAGAGAAGGGTGACCGAGGAGTCTGTCGGTCAGATAAGGGTAGCCGAAGGTATTGTCGGTCAGATAAGGGAGGCCGACCAAAATCTCGGTCTTATCTATTTGACCGAGGCAATCTGTCGGTTTGTGACTTTTGTGGTCAAATTGCAATGACTATATCTTTTAATCTAGAGCTCTGTTTTAGGCGTGTATATATACCGTTGGAAAGATATTTGAGTGTAATTTCTAATGCAATTGGTTTCACTCAAAAATGTTAAGTAGATTTTGAGATATGCTCAAAAGAGTGAGAAGGTGTCGGTTTTGGGCCGACTTTGTAACACCCCGTGTTAATTTAAGCTAATTATAATTAGGAAATCAATAATGAATCATCCTCGCTCATTCAATTCCTAAAACAATGCGCTACAAGTTATTCTTGCACCTAAACTAAAACCATTTTGATTTACTTTGAATTTGAACTTTATTTTTACATATTCGAACTCGATAAATCAAATGATGAATCCTCGACAATTTTCTCAACGACAAATTTCGGCACGCAAATCGAGGTCAATGTTGACCCAAAATGGCCGAGCCACTTTGGTGGTTAGATCACCTAATTTCTTTTTTCAAATATACTTACTCATAATCCAAGCCTAGCTAAGTTAGTTAGATTTTAATTATTTTGGTTATTACTAACAAAACCTTATTTTATTATATCAAATTACTATTTCAATTTGATTTAACTAACACTTTCACTAAAAATCGAAATAATGAGTTACACTAAGCCTAAACTGATAAACTTTTTGACGTCTGAGTATAATGATTTAATTCGATAACATTCAATGAAAAAAATATATATTTCGGTCAAATAAAATTTTTATTCAAACTTGCGAGGAACCTAATACCCAATTTTTATTTGATTTTGTTTTGAAGTCTATTTTCATTTTTATTTTCGATCTTACTTCTAAACATTATTTCAAGACTATATATTTCATTTCGGGACTTTTCACGTACGCGCATATCGAAAATTTCAAAAACGAGAAAATCGGGTCTTGGCTTGTTTGTTGGCCGAGATATTTGAGGACTTTGGTCCAACTTATCTTCTTCCATTTTCCTTACTTTACTCAACCATCCAATCCTTCTTACACTCTACTAATTCATCATCACTTCTTAGCCCATTTTAATTTAATCTTTATACATTACAAATACAAAACAAATACACAAGTGTATACAAGTTTACTAGTATACATTTGATCACTACTACTACATTTCATTTTACACACAAACAACAAAACACTCTAAGTCTTTTCTCTCTAAATAAACTCACTCAAGAACACTTGTAAGCAATCTTCATCTTCAACCTTGAGCTCTCATGAAGATCTTCATCTTCTTCCTCCTTATTTTCTTCTTAAACTTTTATTTTCTTACTTTAAATTCACTAGAACACTTGTATCATTTCTCCACTAATTATTTTAGTAATCATCTCCTCTTTTAACTAGTAAATAAACATGAACATAAATCAAAATCATTTAAAATATTTAAATCACCTAAACCTAAAAAGAAAAATATACTTGTAACACCCCGTGTTAATTTAAGCTAATCATAATTAGGAAATCAATAATTAGACAATCTAGCTCAACTACTTTCCTAAAAATACACACTACATTTTCCTAGCACCTAAACTAAAACCATTTTGAAATACTTTGAATTTGAACTTTATGCTTCCATACTCAAACTCGATAAATCAAAGGATGAATACTTGACAAATTTCTCAGCGACAAATCCCGGCACGCAAATCGAGGTCAATGTTGACCCAAAATGCCGAGCACCCTTAAGGTGATCTAACCATCTAATCTTTTTCAAATTTACTTACTTATAACCTAAATCTAACAAAGGTTAGTTAAGACTTAATCATTTTGACTATTACTAACAAAACATATTATAATATTATCAAATTACTATTCCTTTTTTATTTAACTAACACTTTAGGTAAAACTCGAAATAAAGAGTCACACTAAGTCAAAACTGATAAACTTTTTGACGTTTGAATATAATGATTTAAATCGATAACTTTCAACGAAAAAAATATATATTTCGACCAAGTAAAGTTTTATTTCAAAATTACGAGGAGCTAGTACCCAATTTTTATTTTGATTTCGTTTTGACTTTTATTTTTATTTTTATTTTCGATCTTACCTCGAACCATTATTTTAAGACTATATCTTTATTCCGAGACTTTTCGCGTGCACGTGAATCGAAAATTCAAAGATGAAAACCGAACCCTATTTTTGAGCTAGGGTGGCCGGCCCTCCTTGAGCATCACATGCTCATGTGCTTGCTTTTCCTCCTTGTCTACACTTTACTAACAAGTCTCATCAATTCAAGCCACCCTAAGTCAAGCCACCCTACATTATACATCATCATGCTTAACCTATTTTAATTTAAATGATAATATAACTAAACCTACAATTACATTCACACATTATACTACATGATAAACAAAACACAACTACTACTACTACACTACTACATCACACGACATACACAAACACAACAACATCAAATTTTTCTTTCTAAGTCCTTCCATTTTCTCTCTAAATAAACACATACTCAAGAAACTTACAAGCTCCTTCATCTTCAACCTTGAGTAAACCTTGATGATCTTCATCTTCTTCCTCTAACTTTTATTCTTTAAAACTTCTATTTTCATGTTTATAATTCACCTAAACTATTAACATACTTCTCCACATTTATGTTCTTTAATCACAACTTCTTTTGAACTTAAAAATGAGCATGAAACATAAAATCGAAATAATGAAAATTTAAAACATCACCTAAACCTAAAACTACATATACACTTTAAACTCTTAGTTAACTAGTTTAGTCTTAATAAAATTTTCTAACTTGTTTAATTCTTTTTATGTACTAATCTACCAAAGAAGAGGAGCAAGGAGGAAGCATCGACTTGAGCCAATTCGACCATATTATAGATCCCGATAATTGCTAGGATTTCATTCCACTAACCTAATCAAGGTGCTTCCCGCACACTTATGTGATAAGCGCCTCGTACTTGATTTTATTGTTTTTGATTTGTATGAATGATGTTTTATATCACCTAGTTTTCACATGTTAAATTAGGAGACAAAAATCGAAAAATAACATTTGTGTAACACATACAATACCCACGGCATACCCATTGTTTTTGGTTTAATTTTTCGTTTTAATTTTTT
The DNA here is from genome assembly GCA_023091065.1 of Dianthus caryophyllus. Classification (NCBI taxonomy): domain Eukaryota; kingdom Viridiplantae; phylum Streptophyta; class Magnoliopsida; order Caryophyllales; family Caryophyllaceae; genus Dianthus; species Dianthus caryophyllus. The sequence continues at coordinate 4,352,533 of CM041530.1, forward strand.
GTAAATTGCATGCTTAAAATGTTGGTAATAAAATGAACATGAAAATATAATTAGTTTATGTTTAGGGCTCAAAAAGAAATTGTTATGAAATTTGATTGTAATTAAAGTATTGTGTTCTTGATGTAATGTTATTGTTTTTGATATGAAATGATTTTACTTTTGTGTATTAATGTTTGTATATTGTTTTTCACTCTAGTTAAATACATAAATGATATAAGATAAATTAATTGTTGAATTAGAAGTATAAAAATCAAAAATAAAATTTTAAACATATATATACATTCACACTCAAGATACCTAAATATTATGGACTAATTTTTCGTTTTAATTTTTCTAAATAACATATTATGATTAGTTTAGTTAAAATGGACTTGTGGGAAAAATATGAGAAAATTTCATAAACATATAAAGATTTGACTAATAAATATTCATATGGAAAATATAAGAGTTTTTCACATTTTCAAGTGTTCTTCATTTAAATGATTAGTTTGATTCAAAATAATTAAAAGTTTATTTTATTTTTGGTTTAAAGTCATTAGTGAAAAATTACAATAATAGTCATATAAGTTAAATAGACTAAATCATCAAAATATAAAAGTTAGAAATTTAAAGTGAGTAAATAACACTATTCATAAATAAAATAAAAGGTTAATGAAAATGTTAAACTAGTTAAATCACTTTAGTATAATTTAAAGATTTAGCATATAAAAACTTTAAGTCAAAACCGATAAAATAGAAAACGAAAATAAAATACAACAATTGTATAAGGCCACGGTTTTGGTGTATATTTTAGGCCTAAAATGATTTTGTCACTTTTTATTTTTTATCACTTAAGTATTTTTTTTAATTAGTTAAAGTAATGAATTATTAATAAAAACACAAAAAGAAACTAATAGCCAATATAATAGGAGGCTACGGCATTTCACTTTGAAATGGGTCAATTTTGGTCAAAATGAATTTAACACTTAGTCACTAAAATTGATTTGTAATTAGGATTATATTAGGGTGTATAATGAAACGTTAATAAAAAGAATCAACGAAACCAATTAAAATAAATGTTACATATACTAAAATGAACTAAATCGAGTGTTACTGCCTTTGTTTAAATTTGGATTGGACATACGGACTGTTTAAATTGAACTACGACAACCTCGCTAAAAATGAGAACCGATAAAGTGCTAGTTAAGTATATGACTAAATTTAACCGAATCTTACAATTGAAATATTATTTAAAACCACTATGTACAAAATGAACTTAACAACTTTGAAACTAGAATTTTGTACCTAAATTTAGCTAAGTTATACTTTCGGAATATTACCTAAAAACGCTAAGTACAAACCGAACTTAACAATTTTGAAGCTAAAATTCTATACTTAAGAAATAAACCTAGTTTTGCACTTAAATAAAATACCTTAAAGAATAAAAATACTAAGTATAAATATGGGACATATACTAAGTGTAAGAATACATGTATGTATAAGAATACGAATAAAATACGGAGTATAAAAATACACATATGTATAAAAATACGTACAAATACGATGAATAGTAAATACGATGAATAGTAAATACGATGAATAGTAAATACGATGAATAGTAAATACGGTGAATAGTAAAATAATGAATAGTGAAAAATATTTAAAATTTACAAACGGACTCAAAATAAATATTTAAGCTTTCCTACGTATTCTGTTTTACCTGATAAACTGCTATTACTAAAATTTCATTATATAAAGTTGACGAGACATTTATACTTTAGAAATAATTCATGTTACGATTAAATGAAGAAGTAAGAAATTGAGAAAGAGAATCGAACTACCTGAATAAAGTACTTGGATTGTTCGCCATGTCGCGACTCTTGAATTCGAAGTTAATGAAGTAGCTGTCTATGGGGACTTGGGCTCCCTCCCAGAGTTGCCCAAGGCGATTAACGATCCTGAGATTTTTAATGGCACGGTATATACAACCTCAGGGATGGGGCATACTTGATATTTCCGTGGGCCCATTGATGGTAATTGGAAAATCCAAATTTCACCGGGGTACCCGCCTAAGGTGATAGTCGTATTATTAGGTGACTACTTACTCGAGGGCGGTATGCTACGATCCTATCTATAGTGGTGTATGCATACATTAGACAAGGGATTTGGTCATCCTTATTACCTTAGGTATCTCTAGTATTTCGGACTCGTCCGCCTGTTACCTCGATTACTCGCTGACGCTTATAAGGTTCTGCATGATGATTCCGCTCGCTAACGAACATTCATTAGTTAACATATGAAGGATGTATTTCCTCGTCTTGTTTGATTGATTATTTGTTTGTTGGCTTGAATTTATGAGTGTTGGAATACGACTGCTGAGAATGATTATTTGAGAGTGTTGTACAATATGTGATTGGATTTATAGTCATGTCCGAATAATCTTGATTTCTTTATGTGCTTTAATTCGTCTACTTGCTAATTGTTTGTACTCACTTATTATTCAATATTTATACTGCATATTGCTTTAGAATTGTATGTGTCGAAAGAGTGTGCGGGAAAATGATGAGATGTAAAATGCAGGTACCCCGAGACCAACGCTTTTGAATGCTGGGGAGAGTTTACCTTATTTCTTTTGTATGCTTTTGAGAGAATTTGTAATCTAAATACTCTGTTCTATCTCTAAACTCGTATTATGTATACTGAGTTTGTAAGACGATAACAGCTGGTTTGTAATATATAGACTTAATTAATTTTCCGCCTTAGTTTAATTAAAGTCACGAAAAACCAGGTTGTTACAGTTGGTATCAGAGCTGTCTTGCGACCGTGAATGACTTAAAGTTATCTCACATAGCGAGACGACACCTGGGCCAGACATTCATATCGTATGTCAGGCATAGACTAATAGGATCAAATAATAAATTAGAAATCTCTAGATCACTAAAGTAATAACTTAGGTCATTTAAAATGTGAGGAAGGGTAGAATTTTAAGGACCGACCTAATATTAATAAACAAGTTTGATGAGCGTTAGAATCCTTATATTATAACTCTTTTACTTGCTATTTGCTCTATGGCTAACTCTAGTCTGACAAAGGCCCTTAGGATAACGTACTACAGTTACTCCCATAACAATTTGCCACAACGTCCACCGATGATGCCGCTAGATGCATATATATGTGGCCATTCCCACGTCATATAGGAATACGTGGAAGCCAATGGGATCACGACGACCAGACCCTATCACACTAGGGGCATTGGCTTAGGCCTGACGCTGATTGAGTGCTTCCACCCGTACGACGAGTTTTGGACACCACTAGGATGGCGACTCCTCCTGGATTACGATCGATATATGGATCGCATGTGTCACCCCGACCCGCTTCTGAGGGAGATGCAACCACCAGGGTGGATGGAGCACGAAGTACTACTCGAGAACCTGATGAATCAAGAATATGAACACGACTATCCTCCAATACCAGTTGAACTACTTCCAGTCTGGGAGAGGGATCTCCTATCAGGGAGACTCTTTAGGGTCTCAAATCATATTTAGGGTCATTCGACTCCAATTTGTAAGATATATGTAATCGACTTTAAACTATCTTAAGAACGACCTTAATGTCGTCACTTTTTCTTAACGGCTATGGATTTTCTTTCAGATGTAACGTTGTGTGAACCTATGTATTATATTTCCTTGAATGTAATATTTTACCCATATACTTATATGTATATGGAGACGTTATGTTGCTACCAAGTCGTATGCTTTTCATAACTCGTTCATTTTAAATCCTGCATACATGTATGTGAATTCAAAATCTCATCTAAGTTATACCCCCCACTTATTTCAGATATGACTTCAGCACGACAAGGAGTTCGTGAAGTAGACCGAGATGAGAAAGCTCGAAAGAGAGCTGTCCAAGCATATGCACGTCGTCAGCAAAGAAAGGCGTGGAAGAAAATGCACAACTTGGAGAATTCAAGAATCGACTGGAAGACCAGGGCACTCAAAACCTCATATGTGGAACATCGAGTTCCAGATCACCTCCGCCGATCTTCGAGAAAGACCGACGCGGTCGAGGCATTCATGAGGAGTAACCCAGACGCCTTTGAGGGAGTTAGAGAAACCTTATACACTTGGACTAGGCACATGAGTGCAAGGTTCCAAAAATACTCGGTCCCGGAGGAATGGAAAACCCACTTTGCTGCAGTCTGCCTTGACGGAGAGGCCAAGGCTTGGTGGTTACGCGTTTGATCCCCAATTGTACGCGAGGGCGACTACTACCTCAGTTGGGAGGACTTCAAGCTCGGGTTGAGCGACATGTCTTATGCTGTGAAGTATAAGTATAGCTTCTCAGAGAAAGAGTACCACTACTCAAAATTTGCTTAGAATCTAGGACAAATCTTTTGTCATTCTCGACCAACTTTCATACCTCTTGAGAATGTATCTAAACTTTTATGTTATTTTGCAGAACTTTGTATCTGAGTTATTACCTTAGTTCATTTCATAGGGAATGTATTAGGAGGCTTTGTAACTTTTGGATGTAACCCTTTTACATTATCAATGAAATGTGTTTTACCTTGTACTCTTTAATGTGTCTCATTTGGGAACTACTCAAAACTCATTCGGCCTAATATTTTCAGAATGGATGCAAACAACATAAACAACATGGCTGACCCTAATTTTGCCCAACACTTTGCTGAGGAAGAAGCAAGGAGAAAATGGTTCGAAGATGCAATTACAAAAATTGCTCAGAATATGTACCAACATCAAGGCGGCGGAAACAACTAGTCCGCATTTGAGAGGTTCTCCAAACATCGACCTCAACCATATACTGGCTATGTCAACCCCACGGTCTTGACAGAATGGATCGAAGAGATGGAGAAGTTGCTAGAACTTAGCAAGACTCCACCTAACGAAATGGTGAACGTGGTAGCATACTACCTGAAAGGAGAGGCAAATAGTTGGTGGCGCCTGATCAAATCCCAATTCCCCCTGAGGCTCTATAACTGGAGCGAGTTTAAGACACTATTAGAAAACAAGTACTTTGGGGAAGAGTTGAAGTGGGAAAAAGAAGAAGAGTTTAGGAATCTAACCCAGGGTGAAATGACCCTACAAGCTTACACAGAAAAATATCAGGAGCTGTCCAAGTTTGCTCCTAAGATATTGACTAGCGAGGAGGAACTCGCAACTCGTTACGTACGAGGCATGGCTAATAACCTGAGGATAAACATGAGCGGGTTCAACTGCAAGAACTTTGCCGAGGCCTACGAAAAGGCAACGTGTATCTGGGCACCCATCCAGAAGAGTGAAGCTGAGGAGAAGAAGAAGAAGAAAACGTTTACGCCTCCTGTGGCGAGTGCAAGCTTCATCCATAAACCAATGTTTGGTCGTCCGAGTTATCAGGGCCTAGACAACCGTAATAAGAATCAGGGCAAGTTCTAGAACTACAACCGTAACCCTATAGCATACGCCCCAAAGAATAGTCAACAACTTCCCGGAGCCCCACCCGTCCATACAGATCAATGTCGTTTCTGTCGACAGCCGAACCACCCAGGAAAACGTTGCAACGGGGAACCGGTAGTGTGCTACTTCTGTAAGGTAGTGGGACACAAATCGAATGAATGCCCAAAGAGGGGCACTGCTGCCAAGGCAAATACGGGACCACCGCCAGCCGTTAGAGTTCAGGGACGCGTGTACGTCCTGACAGAAGCTGAAGAAGGGGCTGATAATATTGTTGATGTCGACGTCATCACCGGTAAATTCCTGGTTAACTCTGTACCTGCTTTTATTTTATTTGATACAGGAGCCTCCCTATCTTTTATATCCTCTAAATTTATTAAACAATCCAAACTCACAAACCCTGAACAAATCAAAACTAACATATCACTACCAGACGGTAAAAACATTCCCTGTTCTTCAAAATACAATAATGTAAGAATTTCAATTCACAACACAGACTTTCTGTCAGACCTTGTATTATTTGATCTCCCCGAGTTCGATGTAATTCTGGGAATGAACTGGCTAGCTCGTCATAAGGCAACGTTCAAATGTCACGATCAGAAAATTTCACTGAAGACAAATCAAGGGAAAGAGGTGTCATATCAGAGTTTGAAGAGGAAGGGGGGAGTGAAACTGGTGTCTGTATTGAAACTTCAGAGTATGGAGAGAAAGGGACACCAAGTGTATCTTTGCAGCATCAACAAAGTCGAGGACGCCTTGCGCATCGAGGACATCCCAATCGTAAACGAATACCCTGAAGTATTCCCGGATGTGTTACCAGGTATGCCACCTGCACGAGATGTCGAATTCTCTATTGACCTTATACCGGGCACGGCACCTATATCAAAGGCACCATATAGGATGGCCCCTGTTGAGCTCCAGGAACTCAAGAAACAGTTAGAGGAAATGATTGAGTTAGGATTCATAAGACCGAGTGTTTCACCTTGGGGTGCACCGGTACTCTTCGTTAAGAAAAAGGACGGGAGTATGAGACTCTGCATTGATTACAGGGAATTGAACAAAGTGACAATCAAGAATCGTTATCCTCTGCCTAGGATAGACGATCTCTTTGACCAGCTCAAAGGAGCAGGAGTTTTCTCAAAGATCGACCTGAGGTCAGGATACCATCAGATTGCGGTACGCAAAGAGGATATACAAAAGACTGCGTTCAGATCCAGGTACGGACATTACGAGTTCAAAGTAATGCCGTTCGGCCTTACCAATGCTCCAGCAGTATTCATGGACCAAATGAACAGAACTTTTCATGAGTATCTCGACGTCTGCGTTTTCGTGTTCATCGATGACATCCTAATCTACTCTAAGGACAAGAAGGAACACGAGGAACACTTACACATTATCCTTGGTATCCTGAGAGAGTATAAATGGTATGCTAAATTTTCAAAGTGTGAATTTTGGCTGAGCCAAGTGGCATTCCTAGGCCACGTAATCTCCAAAGAGGGCGTAATGGTGGACCCAGCAAAGATTGAAGCTGTCAAAGAATGGATCGCACCAAAGACTGTCACGGAAGTCAGAAGCTTCCTAGGACTGGCTGGCTACTACAGAAGATTTGTACCTGACTTCTCAAAGGTAGCCCGACCGATGACCAAACTCCTACAAAAAGAATCAAAGTTCGTATGGAGCGATGACTGCGAGAAGGCGTTCCAAGAACTTAAGACGAGACTTACTACAGCACCGGTCTTAGCCTTACCAACCGATGGTGATGAGTATGAAGTGTATAGTGATGCGTCACTGAATGGTTTGGGATGTGTGCTGATGCAGCAAGGGAAAGTAATAGCATACACATCCCGACAGCTTAAGGTGCACGAAAGGAATTACCCAACTCACGACCTTGAACTTGCTGCGGTCGTGTTTGCACTGAAAATTTGGCGTCATTACCTCTACGGAGTCAACATCAAATTCTACACTGATCACAAGAGTTTGAAATACATCTTCACACAGAGAGAATTGAATATGAGACAACGAAGATGGTTAGAATTGATCAAGGATTACAAGATCGAGTTGTTATACCACGAGGGAAAGGCTAATGTAGTTGCTGACGCACTGAGTCGTAAAACAACACATACCCTGAACAACATTTGGGAAGTTCCCTCAGACATCGTCCAGGATCTGAAAAGACTGAGTTTAGATCTGGTACAATCGGATGACGCTGATCTAAATGCAATGGCGGTTGAACTAGAGTTGTATCATGACATTCGAGTACTATAGTGGGAAGACCCGGCTTTGTTGGAGATTAGAGAAAAGATTCCATCAGAGGGAACAGAAGGATTCGAGATCTACACTGATGGAAGTCTACGCTTCAATGGTAGATGGTGTATACCTAACAACGAAGATTTGAAACGCAAAATCCTCGATGAAGCGCATAGCACCCGTTACTCAGTACACCCCGGCTCAGATAAGATGTACAAAGACCTGAAATTACGCTTCTGGTGGATAAGAATGAAGGCGGAAATCGCCGAGTACGTATCTAGATGCATGATTTGCCAGAAGGTAAAATTCGAGCACCAGAGACCTGGAGGACTACTCCAACCGTTGGAAATTCCTCAAGGGAAGTGGGATTCCATATCCATGAACTTTATAATGGGATTACCGAGGACATCAAGCGGCAAGGATGCGATATGGGTTATTGTGGACCGTCTAACTAAAGCGGCCCATTTTGTTCCAATCAAGGAGACTTGGGGATTGGAAGAACTAGCCAAAGCTTACGAGAAGGAAATAATACGACTACATGGCGTTCCCCTTGACATCATATCGGACAGAGACGCGAGGTTTACATCGCATTTCTGGGGTAAACTACAAGAGGCCTTGGGTAGTAAGTTAAAGATGAGTACGGCTTTTCATCCAGCCACTGACGGTCAGACAGAGCGAACAATCCAGACACTGGAGGACATGTTGAGAGCATGCACGATGTAATTCAACGTGAACTGGGAAAAGAGTTTACCTCTCGTTGAATTCTCATACAACAATAGTCATCACGCTAGTCTGGGGTGTGCTCCTTTCGTGGCACTATACGGAAGAAAATGTCGCAGCCCTGTGTGTTGGGATGACGCTAGTGACAACGTGGGTACTGGACCCCAGGTCATACAAGATCAAATTGAGCACATCAAGATCATCAGAGAACGACTACAAGCAGCTCAAGACCGGCAGAAGAAGTATGCGAACGAGCATCGTCGACCTATTGAGTTCAGCAGCGGAGATAAAGTTTTCTTAAAGGTCTCACCCATGAAAGGGGTAAGACGATTCGGGTTAAAAGGGAAGCTAAGCCCTAAGTATATTGGACCCTACGAAATACTTGAGCGAATCGGAGAAGTGGCGTACCGACTTGCTCTACCCCCTAACTTGTCAAGGGTACACAACGTTTTTCACGTATCTCAACTACGAAGGTATCGGTCTGATCCGAGCCACGTTGTTACGCCCGATGTGATTGCCATCGAGCCTAACATGCTTTACTCGGAGAAACCAGTAGAAATTCTCGCCAGAGAGACCAAATTCTTACGACGCAAGTCGATACCGTTAGTCAAGGTTCTCTGGAGGGGACAGAAGACTGAACAAGCAACGTGGGAGACCGAGGCATCAATGAAGGAAAAATACCCGGAGCTGTTCGGCGCAGGTAACCTTAACCACCTAGATTACTGTAAGTTTCGGGGACGAAACTTCTTTAAGGGGGGAGGATTGTAACACCCCGTGTTAATTTAAGCTAATCATAATTAGGAAATCAATAATTAGACAATCCAGCTCAACTACTTTCCTAAAACAACACACTACATTTTCCTAGCACCTAAACTAAAACCATTTTGAAATACTTTGAATTTGAACTTTATGCTTCCATACTCAAACTCGATAAATCAAAGGATGAATACTTGACAAATTTCTCAGCGACAAATCCCGGCACGCAAATCGAGGTCAATGTTGACCCAAAATGCCGAGCACCCTTAAGGTGATCTAACCATCTAATCTTTTTCAAATTTACTTACTTATAACCTAAATCTAACAAAGGTTAGTTAAGACTTAATCATTTTGACTATTACTAACAAAACATATTATAATATTATCAAATTACTATTCCTTTTTTATTTAACTAACACTTTAGGTAAAACTCGAAATAAAGAGTCACACTAAGTCAAAGCGATAAACTTTTTGACGTTTGAATATAATGATTTAAATCGATAACTTTCAACGAAAAAAATATATATTTCGACCAAGTAAAGTTTTATTTCAAAATTACGAGGAGCTAGTACCCAATTTTTATTTTGATTTCGTTTTGACTTTTATTTTTATTTTTATTTTCGATCTTACCTCGAACCATTATTTTAAGACTATATCTTTATTCCGAGACTTTTCGCGTGCACGTGAATCGAAAATTCAAAGATGAAAACCGAACCCTATTTTTGAGCTAGGGTGGTCGGCCCTCCTTGAGCATCACATGCTCATGTGCTTGCTTTTCCTCCTTGTCTACACTTTACTAACAAGTCTCATCAATTCAAGCCACCCTAAGTCAAGCCACCCTACATTATACATCATCATGCTTAACCTATTTTAATTTAAATGATAATATAACTAAACCTACAATTACATTCACACATTATACTACATGATAAACAAAACACAACTACTACTACTACACTACTACATCACACGACATACACAAACACAACAACATCAAATTTTTCTTTCTAAGTCCTTCCATTTTCTCTCTAAATAAACACATACTCAAGAAACTTACAAGCTCCTTCATCTTCAACCTTGAGTAAACCTTGATGATCTTCATCTGCTTCCTCTAACTTTTATTCTTTAAAACTTCTATTTTCATGTTTATAATTCACCTAAACTATTAACATACTTCTCCACATTTATGTTCTTTAATCACAACTTCTTTTGAACTTAAAAATGAGCATGAAACATAAAATCGAAATAATGAAAATTTAAAACATCACCTAAACCTAAAACTACATATACACTTTAAACTCTTTGTTAACTAGTTTAGTCTTAATAAAATTTTCTAACTTGTTTAATTCTTTTTATGTACTAATCTACCAAAGAAGAGGAGCAAGGAGGAAGCATCGACTTGAGCCAATTCGACCATATTATCGATCCCGATAATTGCTAGGATTTCATTCCACTAACCTAATCAAGGTGCTTCCCGCACACTTATGTGATAAGCGCCTCGTACTTGATTTTATTGTTTTTGATTTGTATGAATGATGTTTTATATCACCTAGTTTTCACATGTTAAATTAGGAGACAAAAATCGAAAAATAACATTTGTGTAACACATACAATACCCACGGCATACCCATTGTTTTTGGTTTAATTTTTCGTTTTAATTTTTTGTAAATTGCATGCTTAAAATGTTGGTAATAAAATGAACATGAAAATATAATTAGTTTATGTTTAGGGCTCAAAATGAAATTGTTATGAAATTTGATTGTAATTAAAGTATTGTGTTCTTGATGTAATGTTATTGTTTTTGATATGAAATGATTTTACTTTTGTGTATTAATGTTTGTATATTGTTTTTCACTCTAGTTAAATACATAAATGATATAAGATAAATTAATTGTTGAATTAGAAGTATAAAAATCAAAAATAAAATTTTAAACATATATATACATTCACACGGCATACCTAAATATTATGGACTAATTTTTCGTTTTAATTTTTCTAAATAACATATTATGATTAGTTTAGTTAAAATGGACTTGTGGGAAAAATATGAGAAAATTTCATAAACATATAAAGATTTGACTAATAAATATTCATATGGAAAATATAAGAGTTTTTCACATTTTCAAGTGTTCTTCATTTAAATGATTAGTTTGATTCAAAATAATTAAAAGTTTATTTTATTTTTGGTTTAAAGTCATTAGTGAAAAATTACAATAATAGTCATATAAGTTAAATAGACTAAATCATCAAAATATAAAAGTTAGAAATTTAAAGTGAGTAAATAACACTATTCATAAATAAAATAAAAGGTTAATGAAAATGTTAAACTAGTTAAATCACTTTAGTATAATTTAAAGATTTAGCATATAAAAACTTTAAGTCAAAACCGATAAAATAGAAAACGAAAATAAAATACAACAACTGTATAAGGCCACGGTTTTGGTGTATATTTTAGGCCTAAAATGATTTTGTCACTTTTTATTTTTTATCACTTAAGTATTTTTTTTAATTAGTTAAAGTAATGAATTATTAATAAAAACACAAAAAGAAACTAATAGCCAATATAATAGGAGGCTACGACATTTCCCTTTGAAATGGGTCAATTTTGGTCAAAATGAATTTAACACTTAGTCACTAAAATTGATTTGTAAATAGGATTATATTAGGGTGTATAATGAAACGTTAATAAAAAGAATCAACGAAACCAATTAAAATAAATGTTACATATACTAAAATGAACTAAATCGAGTGTTACTGCCTTTGTTTAAATTTGGATTGGACATACGGACTGTTTAAATTGAACTACGACAACCTCGCTAAAAATAAGAACCGATAAAGTGCTAGTTAAGTATATGACTAAATTTAACCGAATCTTACAATTGAAATATTATTTAAAACCACTATGTACAAAATGAACTTAACAACTTTGAAACTAGAATTTTGTACCTAAATTTAGCTAAGTTATACTTTCGGAATATTACCTAAAAACGCTAAGTACAAACCGAACTTAACAATTTTGAAGCTAAAATTCTATACTTAAGAAATAAACCTAGTTTTGCACTTAAATAAAATACCTTAAAGAATAAAAATACTAAGTATAAATATGGGACATATACTAAGTGTAAGAATACATGTATGTATAAGAATACGAATAAAATACGGAGTATAAAAATACACATACGTATAAAAATACGTACAAATACGATGAATAGTAAATACGATGAATAGTAAATACGATGAATAGTAAATACGGTGAATAGTAAAATAATGAATAGTGAAAAATATTTAAAATTTACAAACGGACTCAAAATAAATATTTAAGCTTTCCTACGTATTCTGTTTTACCTGATAAACTGCTATTACTAAAATTTCATTATATAAAGTTGACGAGACATTTATACTTTAGAAATAATTCATGTTACGATTAAATGAAGAAGTAAGAAATTGAGAAAGAGAATCGAACTACCTAAATAAAGTACTTGGATTGTTCGCCATGTCGCGACTCTTGAATTCGAAGTTAATGAAGTAGCTGTCTATGGGGACTTGGGCTCCCTCCCAAAGTTGCCCAAGGCGATTAACGATCCTGAGATTTTTAATGGCACGGTATATACAACCTCAGGGATGGGGCATACTTGATATTTCCGTGGGCCCATTGATGGTAATTGGAAAATCCAGCCCCACCCGGGGGTACCCGTCTAAGGTGATAGTCGTATTATTAGGTGACTACTTACTCGAGGGCGAGTATGCTACGATCCTATCTATAGTGGTGTATGCATACATTAGACAAGGAATTTGGCTGTCCTTATTACCTTAGGTATCTCTAGTATTTCAGACTCGTCCGCTCTGTTCGGCCCTGATTACTCCTGCACGGACGCTTATAAGGTCTGCATGATTCCGCTTCGCTAACGAACATTCATTAGTTAACATATGAAGGATGTATTTCCTCGTCTTGTTTGATTGATTATTTGTTTGTTGGCTTGAATTTATGAGTGTTGGAATACGACTGCTGAGAATGATTATTTGAGAGTGTTGTACAATATGTGATTGGATTTATACTCATGTCTGAATAATCTTGATTTCTTTATGTGCTTTACCTGTCTACTTGCTAATTGTTTGTACTCACTTATTATTCAATATTTATACTGCATATTGCTTTAGAATTGTATGTGTCGAAAGAGTGTGCGGGAAAATGATGAGATGTAAAATGCAGGTACCCCGAGACCAACGCTTTTGAATGCTGGGGAGAGTTTACCTTATTTCTTTTGTATGCTTTTGAGAGAATTTGTAATCTAAATACTCTGTTCTATCTCTAAACTCGTATTATGTATACTGAGTTTGTAAGACGATAACAGCTGGTTTGTAATATATAGACTTAATTAATTTTCCGCCTTAGTTTAATTAAAGTCACGAAAAACCAGGTTGTTACAATACTACACTTAAAAGTTTTAGTATAGTTTAACTAGCTTAAATAAATTACTAACTTGCTTATTTCATTTTTATGTACCAACCCTAACCAAAGACGAGGAGCAAGGTGGAGGCATAGACTTGAGCCAGTTTGATCATATCATAGATCCCGACAACTGTTGATCCTTTCGCTCTTAAACCTAACCTAAGGTGCTTCTTGCACACTTATGTGATAAGCGCCTCGAAATTGATTATATGTTATTTTCCCTACTTGATGTTTTAATTATATGCATGATATATTATGTTACCTAGTCATCATATGTTAAATTAGGAGACAAAAATCGAAAAATAACATTAGTGTAACATTAACATAACCCACGGCCTACCCCTTAATTTTTGTCTAATTTTTCGTTTTAATTTTTGTAAATTGCATGCTTAAAATACTTGTTATAAGATGTATATGAAAATATAATTAGTTTATGTTTAGGACTTAAAATGAATTTGTTATGAAATTTAAATGTTTTAAAGTATTTATTTGTGTTCTTGAATGTTTGTTGTTATTCTTGTGTTTGAATGATTTTTACTTATGTGTGTTAATGTTTGTTTATGATTTTTCACATATGTTAAATATATAAATGTTATAAAGTAAATTAGTTATTGAATTAGAAGTATAAAAATCAAAAATCAAAATTTATGAATATACATACATATACACGGCATACATGAAATTTTTGGACCAATTTTTAGTTATAATTTTTCTAAATAACATATTATGATTATTTTAGGTAAATTAGACTTGTAGGAAAAATTTGAGAAAATTATATAAATATATAAAAATTTGACTAATTGATGTTCATATGAAAAGTATTATAGTTCTTCATAAAATCATATGTGTTCATCACTTTTAGTTTAGAATGATTTATATTTTTTTTTTATAAGTTTTAGTTATTTGTTGTGTCTAATTACTAGTTTAAATCACCTTAGGTTAATTTGAATAATTAGTATATAAAAACTTTAAGTCAAAACCGATAAATTAGAAAACGAAAATAAAAATGGATGAGTATAGTAAGCCACGGCCTTAGGGTCTATTTTTGACCTAAAATGAATTTGTCACTTTTTATTTTTATCACTTAAGTAATTAAAATAGTTAAAGTAATGATTTATTAATAAAAACAACAAAGAAATAAATAGCTACAATAAATAAAGGCTCACGGCATTTATGTTATTTTTGGGTCAATTTTGGTCAAAATGAATTTATCACTTAGTCACTAAAATTGATTTATAATTAGGATTGTATTAGATTGTATAATGGATTGTTAATAAAAAGAATCAACTAAACCGATAAAAATAAACGTTACATATATTAAAATGAATGATTTCGAGTGTTACTACCTATGCTTAAATTTGGATGTGGACATACGGACTATTTAAAATGAACTACGACAACCTCGCTAAAAATGAATACCGCTAAAGTAATAGTTAAGTATATGACTAAATAAAACCGAGTTCTACTTTTGAAATATTATTTAAAATCACTAAGTACAAAATGAACTTAACAACTTTGAAACTAGAAATCTATACTTAAATTATATCGAGTTTTACTTCCGTATTATTATTTAAAATCACTAAGTACAAAACGAACCTAACGTCTTTAAAACTAGAATTACATACTTAGAAAATAAAAGTTGGTTTTGTAAAACCTAAAAATATCCTAAGTATAAAAGTAGTTGTAAAGTATAAGAATACTAAGTATAAAGAAAATATAATAAAAATACTAAGTATAAAGAAATATAATAAAAATACTAAGTATAAAGAAAATATAATAATAAATACTAAGTATAGGAATACATATACGTATAAAAATACGTACAAATACGAAATACGAAAATACGAATACGTATAAAATACGAGGAATAGTAAATACGATGAATAGTAAATACGATGAATAGTAAAATAATGAATAGTGAAAATATTTAAAATTTACAAACGAACTCAAAATAATTAATTAAGTTTTTTCTATGTGTTATGTTTATCTGAAGAACTGCTAGAACTAAAATTTCATTATACAAGTTCGACGATATATTTATGTTACAAGATTATCATTATTGTTACTTATGGTCGAGAGAATGAGAAGTTGAGAAAGCGAGTACTTGAATAAAGTACTAGGATTGTTCGCCATGTTGCGACTCTTGATATTCGAAGTTAACGAGGTAGCTGTCTATGGGGACTTGGGCTCCCTCCCAGAGTTGCCCAAGGCTATTCAACGATCTTATGATTGCTGTTTGACGTGTGGTATCAACCTCAGGGATGGGGCATACTTGATACTTCCGCGGGCCCATAGTATAGTAATTGGAAACGCCAGCCCTATCCGGGGGTACCCGTCTCTGGTGATAGTCGCACTTTTCGTCGGTGATACCTTTTGAATAGCGAATACGTATTATCCTCGATAGGTAGTGTATGCATACATTAGACAAGGGATGTAGCCATCTTTATTACCTTAGATATCTTTGAGCCTGGCAGTCATGTCCAAGTGATGTTGGCCCTGCCGGCTACTGCGCGGATTATGTCTGCATGCTTCCGCCTTACTAACTAAGACTCATTTGTTATCACATGTTGAATGCATTTCCTTGTTGTTTGATGATTGTTCTGAATGATTCGGTTGAGTTTTGGGATGCGTTTTATTGAGTATGATTATTTGTGAGCGTGGCATGTTATTTGATTGGATTATACTCATGTTGAATCATCATAAATTCCTTACGTGTTTTATTTGCTACTTGCTATTCATTTTTACTTATTTCTTATTTATATATTGCATACTGTTTTAGGATTGCATGTATCGTAAGAGTGTGCGAGAAAATGATGAGATGTTAACGCAGGTACCCCGAGACCAACGCTTATGCATGCTGGGGAGTGTTTACCTTCTTTTGTAGTCCTTTTTGAGAGAAATTGTAATCTAAATACTCTGTTTTAACCTTAAACTCATATCATGAATATCGAGTTTGTAAGACGTTAACAGCTGGTTTGTAATATATAGACTTAATTAATTTTCCGCCTTAGTTTAATTAAAGTCACGAAAAACCGGGTTGTTACAGACTTTAATAAACGACTCATAACTCCTTCGTTACTAATCAGATTTGGGCTTATGAGATGTCGTTGGAAAGGTATTTCAAAGCCCTAATCAATGAAACAAGTTCGAATTTAATCAAAAGTGATTAAGGTTCCGAAGTGAGTGAATTATTGTGGCTTGAGTGAAGCTTAATGACCGAAATAGAACGAGCACAAATACACTTTGTCAAAGTCAAGCTAGTGTCATATTACATTCATTCAAAGGCCTCATCATTGGGTATACAAAGGGTCCATAGACATTTTGAGGTGTCTACAGAAGCCCCCACTTTGACCGAGTCTGAGTAAGACGATGGTCAAAGTAGTCCGCAAAGAGTAAGAAGACATACCTGGGCCTCTTGACAGCGCCGGTCTCCTGAATGGTTGAACTGCAAAACCTTTATCTTGCAGAATTGAGAACTGTTGGTGGAATGCCAACATCAGTCATCAAAGTGGAGCCAAATTTCATTTGGAAAACTCGTAAAACTTTGTTTCACGAAAAAGAGGATGCAAAATTTTATTTTTCAAAGAACTTTTGAAAATTCGTAAAATTTATTTCATGAAGAAGAGAGAGAGAGAGCAAAACTTTGTTTTGCAGTTAGAAAATCCATTTTGAAATCTCGTAAAACTTTGTTTCACGAAAGGAGGACGCAAAATTTTTTTTGCAAAGAACTTTGAAAAATCCGTAAAATTTTATTTCACGAAAAAGAAAGCAAAACTTTGTTTTGCAGCTGGAAAATTGTACAAAATTTTATTTTGTGAAATTCGAAAGCAAAATTTTATTTTGCAAAGTATTTTTGAAAGTTTGTGAAATTTTATTTCACGAAAAAGGAGCAAAATTTGTTTCGCAAGTAAATGTAATCGCGAGATTTTATTTCGCGAAGATCTAAAGCAAAATTTTATTTTGCAAAGTAGTTTTGAAAATTCGGTAAATTTTATTTCACGAAAAAGGGAGCAGAACTTTATTTTTCAAAAGAATTTGAAATTTGTAAAGATGATTGAAACTGTGTGTTCGTAAAATTCGTGCAACAAGAACGCAAAACCTTTGAATTGATGACTTTTTGAAAACTTTCGTTTTAAGAACTCAACTGACTGATTTAGAGGCTTGCTTGAAAATTCGGAGTGAAGATTTGTCTAAATCTGATTTGAAAATCCGTTTGCTTGGCCTTTCGAGTGAAGACCGATTTGAACTTGATTCGAGAGCTCCCGGGAAAGGTCCGCCGCGTTTTGTTGACCTACTTTACTCCGGTGAGTGCTCCGTCGAGTAGAACGGCGAGGCGCTTCTTGCTCCATGAAAAAAACCAATACTGAAGCAAGTATTCGATCGGGTGAATGCGAAACGTGAAATAAAATTTCATGGATTTTCAACTCAACTTTTGCAAAATAAAATTTTGCATCGTCTAGGAAAACAAAGTTTTGTTTCCTTTGTCAAATAAAATTTCACGGATTTTAAAATCACCTTTCGCAAAATAAAATTTTGCGAAACAATGCAAAATTTTATTTTGCAAAAGCTGAGTTGAAAATCCGTGAAAGTTTATTTCACGCAGGAATTTTATTTCGTGCAACAAGAATGCAAAACCTTTGAATTGATGACTTTTTGAAAACTTTCGTTTTAAGAACTCAACTGACTGATTTAGAGGCTTGCTTGAAAATTCGGAGTGAAGATCTGTCTAAATCTGATTTGAAAATCCGTTTGCTTGGCCTTTAGAGTGAAGACCGATTTGAAACTTGATTCGAGAATTCAGCGGCTTGGCCTTTGGTGTGAAGACCGCTTTGATGCTTGATTTGAAAATCGGTTGCTAGGCCTTTGGTGTGATGCTTGATTTGAAAATTGGTTGCTAGGCCTTTGGTGTGAAGACCGCTTTGATAATTATTTCATTACTTGAGAAGCCCCCACTTTGGCTGAGTTTGATTAAAACGATGGCCAAAGTACCATGGAACTTGCTTGGTCTTTGGAGTGAAGACCGATTCACAACTTGATTTTCGAAACTAGATGAGCCCCCACTTAGGCAAAGTATCTTGAAATTTGTTTGACCTATTGAGTAAAGACCAATTTGGATCTTAATATGAAAATTCGTTTTTTTGGACCTTGGAGTGAGGACCAGTTCGATGTGAAAATCAATTTGCTTGGCTTTTGGAACGAAGGCCAGTTTGAGTTGAATCTTGACTTGAAATTCTTTTATTGGAGGAGAGAGCCCCCACTTTGGCGGAGTCTGAGTGAGACGATAACCAAAGTATTTTGCAATGTATTTGGCCTTTGGAGTGAAGGCCATTTGGATCTTAATATGAAATTTCGGTTTTTGACGTAAAAATCAATTTGCTTGGCCTTTGGAATGAAGGCCTGTTTGAATTGGAACTCTTTTTATTGTTGGATGAGCCCCCACTTTGAGCGAGTTTGAGTGAGACGATGGCCAAAGTATTTTAAACATCTGCACAAGTAGCAAACACATGCAAGCAAGCAAACATTTCTAATTTAAACATTTTATAAACACAGCTTGTAACCTCCCTATCGAGGCGAAGCTTATGGGTTACCTTGGTTCAATCTAATGAGCTACAGAGTCTAACTTAAGTAATTGTTAAATCCATCTGGCGTGAAAGTGCATGTTAGAAACCAAAAGCCTTGTTCCGCACTATGTTCTAGTACGAGTTTAATATTAGACGTCAGATTAGAGAAGTGCTTACAGAGTATACAATTCTTTTCTTCTCTTTCTTGCAAACTTTTGAAGAAAAATCTTTGAAATCATTTTTTTGTTTTTTTTTTAATCTATTAAAAAACACAGGGTCCGACTCAATTGTGATCCAAATAGAATAACTGAACAAAAGGCCTTTGGAACGATTTACAACAATTTCTCTAGGGTGGAGAAATGAAATTTTGGAGTTGTGTCAATGAATTTGAGCTTCACCATTTTTTCTTTTAAATAAATGAGTGTTAACCTTCCATTAGTAAAATGTTTTACAATTTACCCAATACCAATACTATAGAAATGAATCATTTTTGTGACCGTATTAATTCAGTGTACCTCAAGTGAGCTTTTCAATGCTAAAGAAGGGTGAAAATGATCCGAAATATAAGTATCTGTGGGTTAGAAGACACTGTAGATCTGTGTATCTCTCTCACTCACCTAAATGAATGAAAGGATCGTTCCAATAGACGTGGAGACCATGTAAGTGTCGGTCGACTCATTCATGATGTGAACAATTTGCTATTTTTTAATTGCTTGTGTTGTTTCCTTTTCACGACTTTTTTTTAACTTTCTCCTTTTTTGCTTTTCGTTTTTTTTACTCTTTTTTCATTTGATTTTTATTCATTTTTTCTAATGACCTCATATTGGTACTTAGACTCACGTCTAAGTTCAACCCAAGGGACTAGTGAGCACCTCCCCTGTTTTGACAGCGTGGAGCACATCCATATCCTAGTTTTGATATTTAATATTTTGATTTTTCAGACGTGGAGTACTGAGAATCTGGTTTGACCCTCGAGTGAGCTAGTTTAATAGCACCAACGATTAAATCTTTGATTGTCACAATTGTTTTTCCTCTTTTGATTTTGTATCGATGGATGAATCGAGTGGAAAGATTAGGTCTCCAAACCTAGAGGTCACCTAGAGACACGGCGATCAAGGAATTTTCACACCACGAGAGACTATATTACGGGTCAAATGCACGGTCTCGATTAGATTTAGAGCTTAATTAATTTACACTAAAGAAATACGCCCTAAAGTGTCTCGAGTCTATTTTATTAGGAATGGGTATAAAGTAAAACAAATGACTAAATGGATTGGCATGTGCACTCTTTTTTTTTCAGATGACTCGAGAAGGACTGGAGTAGTCCTATTTCTTTTTTTCTTTTCCTTTTTTTTTCACATGTTATTCAAGGAGGACTAGAGTGGTCCTATTTAAAATCTTATCTTTTAAGACGACTCAAGGAAGACTAGATTGATCCTATTTCCTTTCTTTTTTTAAGACATGACTCGAGGAGGATTGGAGTGATCCTATTGTTTATTGAAATTCTATTTAGACAAGTTTATTTATATTGAACTGAGACAAAATCAAGTATGTACATGGGTTCCCGTTTAAATGATTCAAACTTAAGTAGGATGACTCTAGTTTTAGTGATATGACATGACTCCGTTTTAAATGATTCAAACTTAAGTAGGATGACCCTAAAAAAAATAAGGAAAATAAATTGAAAATCAAAAGTTGAAAAGGACCCCGTTTTAGAATTTTTTTGAAAATTGAAATAAAAGTAAAAATATATTTAAAAGTTTCCTATTTACTAGAAAAGAAAATAAATAATGATCTTACTTGTAATTTTTATTTTTTTATTTTTTTTTTTGAACTGGAAAAAATGATATATATACAAAGAATTTTGAGAAACTAAAATTTATGCACATTATTTTTTTTTTATTTTTTTTTAAAAGATGAGATAAATAAAAGATATATTTTTATCTAAATGACTATATTTACCGGAGGAATTCTATTTACAGTATAATTCTTCTAAAAATAAAATCCTATATGCAAGGTTTTTTTTTTATTTATAAGAAAAATAAAATTAGGATAAAAAAGCTAGTCTACTTAATTTATTAAAAAAGAATAAAATAAAATATACAATGTTAAAATAAAAAATAAAAAAACTAATTATAGACCTAGGCATCGGTTCTAGTTCTCTACTCTATCGGTTAGCTTTATGGTTTAAAAGGTCACTTACGGCATTAAAACACCATTACGTCCGCGGTGCGAGCGCGCGACGAGCCGAGGGTGTTTTTCGTCTCTTGTGCTTTTGTCGAGTGGACGTGCCGAGTGGGCCAAGAGACGACGCCGTAAGGTGGAAAATAGCTGTAAGGCTTAGTTGGTCGAGTGGACTTCTAAGTATACAACGTATTTTACTGAGGGTGAAATTTAGGTAGAAATAAAGGTGTATTGTTGGCTAACGCGGAGCCTACACCGAAAAAAAAAAAAAAAAAGTATCTATATGAAATAAGAAGAAAACAAATTTAAAAATATGTACAAGTGATCAACATAATACATCAAATATGAAAGACTCCTTATATCTTAATTAACGGCAAAAAATCAAGACTAAACAATTCGAAGGAGGAGATAAAAAAAAAAAAAAAAACAGGTTCTACGTCTACACTAACACTAATATAAGGGTCAAACTCAACAGAGACATTGTTATCCTTGGTGAATTGACGGACAGAAATCAGGTTTTTAATAATGTGGGGAGTATAAAGGACATTAGTAAGGTGTAGGGTACGGTCTTTGGCGGAGCGAGTAGAGTTTGAGCCGAGCAGGGATATCGTGGCAGATTCACCAAAATGGAACGAGTTTTACATGCACTAGAGGAAGAAGCAAGCGTACCTGGGTCAGAAGTAAGATGCGAGGAGGCACCTATATCCATATACCATGAAGCATCCGAAGCGGGAGGGCCGTGCGACGACATAGCGTTGAAGGCTTGACCAAGATCAGTTATTTGCGATGCGTCCGAGTCAGCAAGGTGAGCATGACCATAGGGACGAGGAGCTGTCTGCCTTTGAGCAGACCGAGAATTCCAAGGAGATGGAGGGGGTGCCCACCCGGGGTAGGTGGGGTAAGGACACGGTGGGGGTGTCCAGCCATACGGCCATGGAGCCGGAAAGGGCCAGGCTGTACCGTGGGCAGAGGAAGGGCCAGGCTGTACCGTGGACGAGTCGGAGCGAGGTTTAGAGTTGTTACCACTCCGTTGATCACGGCGACGATTATTATTATTATTCTTATGAGATTGAGACCCATTTCAGATGCCACGTCATGCCACGTCTGCACGTGAGCACATTATGGCATACATGATCGATCCTACTGCTGAAGCATAAGGAACACGACTTGGTCATACTGAATCTCTCAAGAATCTTATCTATATAAGACTCCTGACTGAGGGATAACATCCGTCGTGATCTATCTTTATAGATACGGATCTCCAAAATACGTTGTGCCTCACCCAGATCTTTCATCTGGAAATGGTTCTGTAACCAAACTTTTACCGAAGTTAAGAGAGGTATGTCATTCTCAATCAAAAATATGTCATCGACATACAGTATTAGGAAGACAATCTTGCTCCCACTCGACTTGATATATAGACATGGTTCCTCGACCGATCGAGTGAATCCATTCTCCTTTATCACTTGGTCGAAGCGATGATTCCAACTCCGTGAAGCTTGCTTAAGTCCATAGATGGAACGCTTAAGCTTGCAAACCTTCTTAGGATCTTTAGGATTTGTGAAACCTTCGGGTCGTACCATGTACAACTCTTCCTTCAAATAACCGTTTAAGAAGGCGGTTTTCACGTCCATTTGCCAAATTTCATAGTCATGAAAGGCGGCAATCGCTAAGACAATCCGAATGGAACGAAACATGACTACGGGTGCAAAAATCTCATCGTATTGCAACCCTTGCACTTGAGTGAAACCCTTTGCCACTAGTCGTGCCTTGTATGTATCTAGTTGTCCTTCGACAGATCGCTTTATCTTGTAAAGCCATTTGTACTGAAGAGGCCGAGCCTTATCAGGTAAGTCAACCAGATCCCATACATCAATCTCGTACATAGAGTCCATCTCGGATTGCATGGCTTCTTGCCTTAGCTTTGAGTCAGAACACGTCATGGCACCTTTATAGGTTACGGGTTCGTTACTCTCAAGGAGTAAAACGTCGTCTCTCCCATTCTCCTCAACCATACCGATGTATCTATCTGGAGGAATGGAGAGTCTACCCGACCTTCTGGGTTCCAAAGGGACATTAACCACAGCAGACGAAGAGGGAACAGTTTCCTCCATCGGTTGCTCGGTTGTTGGTTCGAGAATCTCAGAAGCGGATCGAAGGTTCTATTACCTCTCTTGTCTTCGAGAAACTCTTTCTCTAAGAACTTCGCACTAGCCGCAACAAAAACTCGTTGTTCGGTTGGCGAATAGAAGTAATGACCAAACATTCCTTTTGGATAACCAATAAAGTATGTCTTGACCGATCGCGGGTCGAGCTTATCCTCGTATCTCCACTTGACATAAGCCTCGCACCCCCAAACCCGAGTAAAGGACAAGTTAGGGACCGTTCCCTTCCATAACTCGTATGGAGTCTTGTCAACAGCTTTAGTTGGACTTCGGTTAAGTATAAGAGCAGCTGACAAAAGAGCATAGCCCCATAATGAGTCAGGTATAACCGTGTGACTCATCATGGATCGAACCATATCAAGTAATGTTCGATTCCTGCATTCGGACACACCATTCAGTTGTGGTGTTCCGGGCGGAGTTAACTGTAGTACTATCCCGCGGTCTTTCTGGTGTCGATCAAACTCCGTTGAAAGATATTCGCCACCACGATCTGAATGTAGTGCTTTTATCTTTCTATCCAGTTGGTTCTCAACCTTATTCTGGAATTCCTTGAACTTGTCGAAGGACTCACTTTTATGCTTCATTAAGTAGACATGTCCATATCTACTCAAATCGTTCGTGAAAGTAATAAAATACCTATAGCCATCTCTAGCGTTGATCGACATAGGTCCACACGCATCAGTATGTATGAGTCCTAATAGGTCAGCAGCGCGCATTCCAACACCTTTGAAGGAAATTCGAGACATTTTGCCATAGATAGGTTTGATCTTTGACACCAACCTTTGCTTTCTTGTTATTCACATGCATTATATCTGTGGTTTGATCTAAAACATAAATTTTGTTCATGGAAACTGCTTTACCATAAATCACATCGTTCAAAAGAAAATACAGCTATTATTCTTTATTAAAACGAAAATCCGTCTTTATCAAGTACGGATACAGAAATAATGTTTTAGATAAACTAGGTACATAGTAACAGTTATTCAGAAATAACTCAAATCCGCTCGGGAGTTGGATTACATATGTTCCCACTGAAACGGCAGCAACTCTTGCTCCATTCCCCACTCGCAGGTCCACATCACCTCTTGCTAGAGATTTGATGTTTCTTAGACCCTGCAAATGATTACACAGAGGAGAACCACAACCAGTACCAAGTACCCAAGTTCCGAAACTTGCATGGTTAATCTCAATCATATGAATAAATGAAGACATACCAACAGGAATGACGTGGCCTGCTTTTATGTCCTCAGCATACACGGGACAGTTCTGCCTCCAATGCCCAGACTTGTGACAATGGTGGCACTCCATGCTTTGCTTCGCTTTTGCCTTGCCTTGTGAGCTACCGCTAGACTCACCAGGCCCACTCTTCGCAACCACTGGCTTTTTAAAATTTGGCTTTCCTACAGTTAGGTTAGCCGGAGCCTTACCCTTACCCTTATGCTTGTTGCCTATCATGAGAACATCTTGTTTCATGCTCCCACTTAACTTCAGATCACTCTGCAGACGAGGAGTGAGTGAAGCTCATGCAGACTTTTCTGCAAGTCATTCATGTAATAGTTTGCCCTGAAGAGGGCATACCCATCATGAAGAGAGTGGAGCACTCGATCAATGATGATCTTCTCATCGATCTTGCAACCAAGCTCCTCCAGTTTCTCAACGTTCTCGATCATGTCGAGAAGGTGTGGACCAACCGGTTGGCCCTTCTGGAGTCTAGCTTCAAAGAAACGAGTGGTATACTCGTAACTTTTGATTCTCGGAGCTTTCGAGAACTCTTTTATTAGGGTGGTGAAAACCTTGTTTGCACTTTGGGTTATGAACCTTCTTTGCAAATTGGATTCCATTGCATAGATGAGTACGTTCTGTATCGCACCCGCCTCCATCATGAAATCATTATAAAGATAGAGTTCATCTGCTCCTGCATCGGGAGCTGGTTTAGTCGGCAGTGGCTCAGTCAATTACTTGAGCTTACCGTCAGCTATGGCGGCATTCCGTAATGCGGCCTCCCAATCAGAAAAATTGGACCCATCACACTCTTCAGTCGAGTGGACTGATTCATGCTGTCCATGAAAATTCTAAGCCATGATTCGCGTTCTAGTGTGACACTTGGCATTGGGTCGTCAGTACGTCCAGCCATTTGTTATAGTAGTTATATATATAACGAATTCGAAACTGTGAAAGAAAGAAGAAGAGAGAGGAGAACATCGTTTTATGGGTTTAAGTCGTAAAGCAATAACGTTTTAATGCAATGACTCGAGCACTCATATAATCGACCTCCCTCGAGAATTATATAAGCGATCCCAAGACTCAATTTCTTTAAATTGATAAGCCAACCTCTTGGCTAATTCTACTGTTAGAATTCTTGGTCGATAGATTTCAGTAAATCCTATCTATTAGTCCACTATAACTACGAGATATTACTCGAACTATAGTGTTGAGGTAAAATAGGTCTACACATACTACTTACCCAACGTAGAAGGGGTCATGTGGAGAGTAAGGTCCTACATGCCTACCGACGAAGAAGGGGCTCATAGCATGTTATTCCTATAAAGACTAAACTCAATTTTAGAATAGAGGAAGGTCCCATCAACTCATTTTAATTCATTTTAAGTGAACAAATATCTAGCATTTACGAGAATGATTAAATAGAGGTGATAGCCCTAAAACGAATGACATCCGTATGTCTATGAAAAAGATGCAACTATATGATCCATTTTCATGCATATTAGGTGGTTTGGTTTAGTTTAGGCGGAATATGATGCTACTAACTAACGTGAATGCAATGAATGCGGTAAAGAAAACGCAAAAAGAAAAACACCTAGTGTGGCCTATCCCTATGAAAATAAAAACAAGATACAATTTGGAATCCATCCATGGACCCTAAAGCTTGTCTTCATTCTTCATCTTGGGCTTTAAGTGGGAATCCATCTTGAATCTTCAATCTTGAATCTTCTCAAAATTACATATTTGAATTACAAAAATAAACCTATTTACATTCTAATCCAAAATATGCCAAAATTAAAAATATTACAAGATTGGAGATTCGAGATCTCAAATATACAACCAATAATTATGTTTCCTTTCATTACGAAAACATAATCTTCTAAGGCCACACTAGTAAATTACAACCTTTTGTACATAATTAATGCGTAATAATAAACCATTCAAAACATTTATTCACAAAAAAAAATAAAGCATCAACTAAACATAATAAAATCAATGCATACATATTGATTAAATCCAAACCACCTCTTTTAAAAGATTATCATTATGCAACAATTCCTTAATTGTTCATAATATCTTATAATCAAAAGAATAATCCAAAATTAATTTATATCATCAGTATAATACAAATTAGGTCATAAAATATTTTAAACTGCTTTAAAATATTTGGTATCAAAATTATGAACCTTTTCATAATAATATAATATTCATTATCTTTATAACAAATATTACCCAAAAAATTAATTTCCAAAAACAAAAAAAAAAAAAACAATTTCGGCCAAAACAAATAAATAATCCGAAATAATTAATTTTTTTTTTTTTTTTTTTTTTTAAAAAGAAACTCTCGGCCAATAAAAAAAAAAACTATCAAAAATAAAATAATCCGGCCAATATGAAATAAATGAATTAAACTGATTTAATTCGATTATGCTAATGATTAGATCGATACAAACTCAATTTTAATCCGTATTAAACATTGACTTAAGAGATTCAAAATAACCTTTTAGATTAAACATCTTAAAATTGTAGATCTAATGATTAACAACATGATATGTTCATTAACATACACAAATTTGGTCCTTTTAAGTTTTAATTCAATCGGTATTAAATCAAAACCTATACAAAATCATATATTATAGTTTTAACATCTTAAAACATTGATAAATATGAATCAAAAAGACCAAAACAAGCCAAAAATTGCAAGAAAACTCATGGCCAAACCATCAAAAACATTCGGCCATATCAAAAATTTATTAAAATCATGCAAAATCGATTTTTATGAAAACCTTATAAAAATTTCATATGCCCAAAGTCTCTGATACCACTTGTAGGTTTATATCGATATATAGACCTTTAAAATCACAGGATTATAAAGAAAAACTTTATAAGATTTAAAGTCATAAAATAGAAATTGCACAAATAAACATAAGATTAAGAAAACAACCTTTAGTCCTTGCTTAATGGCCTAAGATTGAATATCAAGAAGCTTGATATCTCCTAATAGTTACACCCAAGATTGTCCAAGATATGCCTTTTCTTGCTAGAAATCCTTTTAGAGAGAAAACTGCTTTTCTTAATTTTGGTGTATGTGAATTATGAGATCCTCAAAAATTAGAGAATTAGGTTGAGTCAAAAACTCCTAATATAACCTCCAAATTTTCGGCCCCCATATAATATCTTGGGGAGTAATTTTCTTTCCAAAAATTACTTTCCAAAATCTAAATCCTTGTTGACCAAGGAGTCAAAGAGCAATAAGGCTCTTTCCTGGAGGTTTCCTTTAGCTTTATAATATAATATAATATTACTAGTGTCATAAATATGATCCACTATAATATATCATTAAATTATTAATATCCATATATTTATAATTTTCTAATTAATTATAACAGTTTATAACCAATTAGCTTATATTATATTCAATAATTAAATATAACATTTTATATTCAATTTACGAATTACTTTTAATTCGTCTTAGCTAATATCATTTAATCCTTATTAAACGGCCGTATCATTATCACACTTGACTAACATTTTAGTCAAAAACACCGACTAACCTTTTAGTCTTTTAGTAAGGCATCAATATGATTATTTTCTCAAATAATCACATTTCTTAAACACATCCTTTAGGTGTGACTTTTTAGGGACCAGTTGATCACCGCCATCTATATGACAATAACGTCAAACTTATCTAGCAAGCCAACCGTTATCGATAAACGTTAATCAACTGATTGCAATACAAAATGTACCCTGTGAACCTATAGAGGTTTATTTATGTTATTGCACTAACTGTGGAGGACACTAGCTCCAACAACCTCGTGACGCGGAGTTACGAGAAGAAGGTTGCGACTGGGATTTCGCAGACCAACCATACGACTCAGGGGAGGGCAGAGGAGCTGCAACCAGAGCTTCCGAGGATTCGTTCCGAGCCGAGTGACGACGAGACTCGAGGTCAAGCATGCTCCAGGCCCTATCAAAGTCGGGTAAAGTCTGATTAATGAGCGAGGCCACCGTGTCGTAGGAGGAGGGTAAACTACGAACAAGTTGACGGACTAAACGGGGATCATCCACAGTAGTGCCGACATCTTTGAGTTGACTCGCAAGGTCCCTTAGCCGTTGACAGTAATCATCAAGGGAGGGAAGATTTTCGAGTTTCATGTAGTTGAACTCAAATTCCAATGCAGCCGCACGCGCCCCTTTGTTGTTGAGAAAGATGTTCTCAACCCGCTTCCATGCCGCGTGCGCAGTAGACTCGTCGTCGAGGACACGGGGTAAGAGATCATCGCTGAGGGTACCGTAGATCCATTGGAGGATGAGGGCATCAATCTCGCACCATTCCGCGTAGTCGTCAGCGTCCTTCGCAAAAAAACACATAAGTAGACCCTCCTTCGGAGGGGAGGTGCCGTCGATATGCGAGAGGACTTTTTAGCCCTTAGCGTGGAGAGTGAAGAGGCGAACCCATGATGCGCAAGTCACTTTCGCGCCATCAAGCACTCAAACCTGATGTCTCATATATTTACGTACTTATAGCCCCTTGTTCACGAGCTTTACTTTGCGTTTCCCGTGCTTTTACTTGCGTTTCGTTCCTATTTCGCTCCGTTTTGGCTCTGCTGCATTTTTGTGTTTATTTTGTAGGTTAAAGCAGCTATTTGGAGTTTAGGATGCTATTCGGGAGGTTTCGTGAAGTTTCATAAAGTTTCGTGAAGTTTCGAGGTGATTCGAGTTGGTTTCGTTGCGTTTCGGTTGCGCACGAGCCTCGTTTCAAGAAATGAAGGTGTCCCGGGACCTTGGTACGGGATTTGAAACTCACATGATCATCCTAAGCCTTGTCCCTACCCTTTGGGACGACCTTGGCCATGTCCTTTAGCCTTGGGACAAGAAGAAAGCAAAGAAAAACTAAGTACAAGAAAGTGCATTTTGAAGCCTTGAACTGAAAGCCACGGGATGGGTTGGTCCTGGTCGGGATGCCCCTTGTCCCGGTCGGGATGGTGGTCCCGGATGCTAGGGACGGGTTGTGACTCTTCGTTGGCTTTAAATACTTCGTCAATTTGAAGGATCAAAACATATTATTTTCGTCTGAAATTTTTACAGCATTTCATAGACTCATAGAACTACTTTCTCTCCAAATTTTAGGGTTTGATCATTTTTCCTTCTTGTATTTTGAATTCCCGACTCGGATTACTTTGGTTTCGTTCATCTATTTGGTATTATTGTCTTTGTTCTTTGATTTCTCTTGCAAATTATGAATTGGTATTGTATTCTTCTTCTCTCTTTTGTTTATCATTTCAATATATATCGTCCTTGATCATGTTTTCATTCTTCTCCTTTGCTTTTGTTGTTAAATTTATCATGAGTGAGTAGTTTCCTTTCTAGGGAGGAAGGGTGAATCATGAGTGCATGCTTGGGTTGTCTTTGATGATCTTTTGAGTTAGGTTTTCGCGCTTGTTTTGATTGTCTTGTGTTTGATTGTCTTTGTTGATCCCTTGGCCAAGGTTTAGCAAGCGTTTTCCACCCTTAAACTTAAGACCGAAAGCCTAGTTTAAGGTAGGGTACGAGACCAATCATTAGGACCCTCACTTGTAAGTAGCGAGAGCCCACATTTGAGACCTAAAGGAAGCTTAAGACCGAGAGGCCTAGCTTTACCCTTAGCGAGGGCGATTTCCTACTCATTCCGATCACCATCCTTTGACCTAACTAACCCCGTGCCTAACCCGATTCCCTAGACCTTTCTTTCATCGTTAAAACCCTTTACTCTTTCGCTATAGCTTTAGTAACCAAATCATTCACTCGAACCGAGACTAGAATCACTAAAAATAACGAACATTGCGACCATCTCCCTGCGGATACGATACCCGACTTACCCTTGCTACCCGTTAGAGTTTGTTCGGATTTATTTTTGATTAGGTGACGTGACTAAGCCTATCAAATTTTGGCGCCGTTGTCGGGGAGACGGCTTTGTTTTTTTTTTTTTTTTTTTTGTTGTTTATTTGGTTCTTTTCTCATTGTTACTCTTGTCTCAAGGAATCTCAATTCCTTGAGGCCGTTACTTATAGCTTCCTCGAGTGTTGTGTATGCCCAGGTTATCACGTACATCTCAAAAAGGCTTGGCAATCCAGTTTGACCCGGAGCCGGAGCGTACCTTCCTAAAGCGCAAGAACTTGCTTAAGGACTTGGAAGCTACTGTTTCCCCTTCTACTTTAGCTCACGTTAGACCCGAACCTAAACCAATGGTGAAGCTCTCGAATCACTCAAGGCCTACCGCCGCTCAAATTCCAACGGGCAATGCTATGCCCAACATAGCGGCTAACAACTTTGAGGTGAAGCCCGCTTCTATCAACTTGATCGAGCGTACTCAGTTTGGAGGGAGCCCCGGTGAGGACCCCAATCTCCACATACAAAATTTCTGCGATTATTGCTCTACGATCAAGCAAACGGGGGTCACTCAAGATCAAATTCGGGAGATGCTCTTCCCGTTTTCCCTCCGAGATAAAGCCAAGCTGTGGCTTAACTCCTTGAACCGAGTTGCGCTTGCTATTGTGGATTGGAACTCCCTCGTGTTGGCATTTTATCAAAAGTATTTTCCTCCGAAAAAGACCGCAATGCTTAGGAGCCAAATCACGAGCTTCTGACAACGAGGGGATGAGACTTTGTTTGATGCGTGGGAGCGCTACAAGGATTTGCAACGCCAATGCCCTCACCACGGTATGGATAAATGGTTTATTGTCATGCAGTTTTACAATGGTCTTTACAACGAGTCACGCCAAGTGCTTGACTCCGCGGCGAATGGACGATTTGACAACATTGACGTGGATGAGGCTATGGATACGATTGAGGCCATGGCAATCCATAATGCGCAATACGGGAGCTCGAGAAATGTCCCTAGGAGCGGTGGTAAGAATGATGGCGACGCGGTGGCCATGCTAAATGCTAAGATGGATGCCATGACCGCGATGATGATGAGTCACATGCAAGCGGGTTCTTCAAATGCGGGTGGTCAAACGGTAGCGGCAATGCACACTTCTCATGACGTGCCTTGCAATTCTTGTGGCGTTTCCGGTCACACTTCAATGGAATGCCGAGGTATGAACACACAATCTCATCATGTGCATGCTTTACATACTCAAAACAGCCCATACTCTAACTACTACAATGAAGGGTACAAGAATCATCCAAATTTGAGCTACAAAAGCCAAAACGTTTTGAATCCACCTCCACAACAACAAAATTTCAGTCCACAACAACCACAATACCCAAACAGCCCACAAAATTTCAGCCAATTTAATCCCCAACGACCATACAACCCTCCGGGCTTCAATCGCCCTAATTTTCAAACTCAAAATGCTCCGCTGTGGAACCCGGGATCGGACCCAACTCGGCGTCTTGCTTAAGGGCGGATTTTAAAGTTAAAAAAGATTAAGTTGGAAAAACCTTTAAGAACTGTTATGGAGTCGCCACCTATTTATCGCGGAAAATAGGAACCTGCTACCATGTTCTAAGTTAAAAACATGTCCTAGATTTTGGAGCACGCCGACACCCCTAGATCTAAGGCTTGTGAAACCAGTTGGATTCGGGTGAGGTACTTTAGAAAAAGAGTTAATTCAAATAATGATTTATGAAAACCTTTTAGAAAAGCCTATGTAAAAATAGCCTCTCTTGACCTAGAACAATCCTTGTAAGATGATATTTGAGCTAATGTTATCGCCACGTACAAGTGCGATAAGTTTGTAAAAGAATGCAGAATCTGCAGATGCAAAAGATTGATTAAAACCCTCAGTTTAGCATGTTTAACTTGTTAACGAATACGGTTCAGTTAAAGGTCGAATTCATTGTTTAAGTTGATTTTAATGCAAAATAAGAAGGTGTAAGATGCATGCAAATAAAATAAAGTTCAATTGTCCATTGGTTTATTTTATAAGTTCGGTTGCTTATGCGACTTTGGCGTGTCATCGGTTATGGAGTGTAGAAGTAAGTAGAACACTTGGAGTGCAAGCGGCTGGGTGCCAAGGTAGGCGCTAAAGTGTAGACCCCTTTGTTAGTCCATAGAAAATAAGAAAAAGCTTTGATCCAAGTGGATCGGTACCTACCTTGTCCTGACGCTTCAGATCTGGGCAGAGCTTCGCTTCTTGAACTTGAAAGGAGGATGAATTCAACACGGGATGGTGTGTTGAACTCAAGGATTTGAGTGCTTGAGGCTTTTGTGGATGTATTTAGGTGTATAAGATGTGAAAGATGTAAATTGTGTTTTTGTGAGAGAGAGAGATGTATTCTGATTGCCCATTGTTATTTCGAGGTCAGGGTATAGGGCTCTATATATACTAAAAACCTCGGAGAAATTAGGAAAGCAGGGAATAAAAGCAAGCCGAGGAACCGCATAGGCTTATGCGGTTGCCAGGGCAAACCGCATAAGCTTATGCGGTTTCCCCTCCAAACCGCATAAGGCTGTGCGGTTTGGAGGTGTGGTTTTAGGCCTAATTTCCTAGTTTCGGTTTGACGAAATCTTTGAAAGATTACGTGATAATTTGGACGTGTGGCTCAAGAAAACAGCTAGGATAATCCTGAGATATTTTGTGGTGTTCAGGGCTTTGGAGTGCGGGCCAAAGGCTTGGGTTTGGGCTCGGTTTCGGGCCCGGGACCCGGAAAAATGAAAAGGTGTATTTGCATAGATTTTGTGAAATAAGGTAAGACGTGAAGCCGTATTTTGTGTAAGAGGGGACTAAATAGCGGTTTTAGCTACCGGGCCTAAATTTAGGAATTTAGGAATGCTGAATCAGACCTTGTTAATGTAAAAGGGCTAATTGTAGTGCAAATGCGAAGCTCATGCCAAATGAAGCGGGACAAGGACCTAGCTAGACTCCAAATGGACAAAATGAACGTTATTTAAATGCGATGTAAAGCGACCTAAAACATTTTAACATTTCAAACGACTCAAAATGAATTCGACATTAGTTAGAACCGTTTAAGTCAACGTTAAAGCATGCGTAATAAAAGTCCGTGATACATCACAGGGTTTTGTTTGGGAGAATGCGGATATGGGTATCCACAGAGCCCCCGCTTGATCGAGCTCGGACTAGGCGTTAGTCAAACTCCTCGACCATATCAGGACCACTACAGTCTCGTCTGATCGTGAACGAAGCATGTGTCCAGGGGTGAGACGAGGACTTGAGCGGGCTAAGCGGGGAGGCGTGCGCATTTTAAGGACTTGGCGGTCCGTGCATGCTATAAGGGCCTGCCGGCCTGCCGGATGTCTTCGTCGTGCTTGTTGTACTGTCGTTGATGGTGCCTTTGTATATGCTTGGTATCGTCAGATGTTGATGCTGGTGCTTGTAATGTCTTCGTATTGCATGTGTATAAGGGGCTAAAGTGCAGGGGTGCAGGTGCTTGTAAGATGTTTGAGTAGGGGTGCTTATGTGGGTGTAGGTGCAGGTCTCGTGAAAGAGCGTCCGTGTAATGCTTGAACTCGCCGAGGAGTGTCTATGTAGAGTGAAATGCTTGGAGTTAGGTGTATATTGCAGAGTGCTTGTGCTTGGGCTCGCCGAGGAGTGTCTATGTAGTCGTAGTTGCATATGATTGCCTTTCGTTGAGGAGAAGGTAGTGCCGTTGTCGTTGCTGATGCCTTTGCTGACACTGTTGCTGATGCCGTTGTTGATGTTGAACTGGGTCTCGCCGAGGAGCGCAGGTGCTTAGTGTAGTATTTGCTGGAGAAGTACTAGTTTGCTAGGGAATGGTGTATATGTATGGTCTCGCCGAGGAGCGTAGGTGTAGTTGTGGTTGTTTGGGAGAGCGATGGTGTTTCGTCCTGTTAGGGGTGCAGGTGTATATTCGCCGGGATTATGGTCCGAGGAAGGTGTATGTGCTCAAGTGTACGGCTTCGTGTAATTGCTTGGATGTGCTGAATGTGCTGATGCAGGCGCTTGGTGTTTATGTTAGTGATTTGCTGGGGAAGTCGAAGGGTATGTCTTGGACTCCGTAGGAAATGTCTGTATAGGTGTGTGGACTCCATGGGGAGGAAGCGATACTCCACAGGGACGTGTAAGAGGGTGTAAGGACTCGTGAAGAGTGTTCGTGTTTCTGCTTCTGTACCGTGTATTAAATGCTTAGTACACGCGTATGGCGGACTGTAGGTGACGCCTTAACCAAGGCATAGCGCATAATGTATGTGCTAGCGCTTGTGGCGGACTGTAGGTGACGCCTTAACCATGAAAGCTTGCGTGTATGAAGAAAAAATGAGAAGAAAACGTGGAAC
This sequence comes from Dianthus caryophyllus, assembly GCA_023091065.1. Taxonomy (NCBI): domain Eukaryota; kingdom Viridiplantae; phylum Streptophyta; class Magnoliopsida; order Caryophyllales; family Caryophyllaceae; genus Dianthus; species Dianthus caryophyllus. The sequence goes on from CM041530.1 coordinate 4,387,509, forward strand.
AAAACATGCTCTGGAAATTGCCTGTAGACTAGTGACTCTTCCGGGGAATCCCTTATCAATTGGCGACTTCAAGCGTGAACTCATTCGCACATGTTGCGGTTTCAAATCCGGAAATATTCGAACTCGCGATTTTCCTTTCGAAATCTTCATGTTGCCTGCTTTGATCATGAGACGTGGTATCTGGTGATTCGTTTGGATTCGTATGATACATGTCTCTTGGACTTGGAATGCATGGTGCTTGGGATGTTTCTTGGATATGTTAGGGTACTTGGTGCTTGGACCTACGTTCGGGTGTTGCTTGTCTGATGCACACATGAAAGTGTTATGCTTTTAGTGTGCATGTTCATGTTTGTAGCGGTTCTGGAGGTGTCGCTCAACCGTAGATGCTTATGTTGATGTGGGTATTTATAGCAAGGGTGTCTTCAAAAATGCGAAAAATTATCCCATTTTTCGTTGTAAAGGTTTAATTCTTGATAGAAGCGTCGGCCCAGTTTAGTGAGTTATGGTGTCGGTGTATGTGAGCCCCGGTTTGGTGAGTTATGGTGTCGGTGTATGTGAGCCCCAGTTTGGTGAGTTATGGTATATAACGATAGTCAAACCGTAAAAGGCTATGGGTTGCGATGGGATAAAGGTGTTTTGGATTACCCCTTGAGTTTGACTAAGTTTTGTATGAAAGTGAGTCAAAGTATAGGGCGTGTATCGAGAGGAGGAGTTTTGGATTACCTCGAGTTTGACTAAGTTTTGAATGAAAACCGAGTCAAAGTGAAGAGTATGGTGTTTGGTTTTGAAATTTCCCTCGTAGTTTGGCTTAATTTGATTGTAATTAAGGCAAAATGGAAGAAACGTGGCGATGGGCGGGCGAGCGATTCAATTTATGTCGAGGTCGTCTTTGGGGTGGCTTGGGTTCAGTAGACTTTGACGAGTACCGCTGTCTTCACCATTAGTTGTATTAGTATGGTTGTGTAATAAGGATCGTGTGACCCTTGTTTACATGATTGTTTGTTGTAGCTTGGCTTGAACTTTGTAGTTGCTTTCGTCGTCTTTCGCTTCCGTGCTGTGTTGTGCTTCCGTGTACCTGCGTAGTTAGTAGGCTTGGATTTGAAAGTGAAATGATTCCCGATTGGGATGTTTGGATTAAAAAGCTTTTTGTTGAAAAATCATTTTTGTAAAAGATTCACTTTGGTTGTCGAAATGAGCTTTAAAAATGAATGCTAGAAATGTCGGTTGTAAGGCTTCGTGCAAGATGAAGGGGTGTTAGACGTTGTGAGCTTAAGCTAGAGTTGTGAAGACCGTGGAGGGTCATTTGAGTGCAAAGGTTGAAAAGCCCCCAGTTGTCGAGGATGAGAATTCGGTAGAATCTCAACACGGAGTGGGGTGTAGTGCTAGGTTCGGTTGTGCTTTGCGTAAGCTGCCTACGTATCCACGAACGTGGAATCAAACCGGCGTAGTTCGAAAGAGCTTTTGCTTAAAATGTGTTAACTCGAGTGAGTTAAATTCGAAGAATGCTGTTTCTCAAAATGTATTAACTTGAGTGCCGAGTTAAATTTTTGGAAAAGTTTAGACTTCGAAGATTCGAGATGCATTTCAAGGATTTGAGATGCATTTTCGAAAGGTACATTTTGTTTGCGAAAAGGTGTGTTTGCAAAAAGTGAATTGCAAAGTGCTTTCATATTAACTCGAGTATTGGGTTAATTTTGAAAGGTGATTAGCTAATTTGAGGGTGCATTGCCTCGTGTAAGTTTGAAAAAGCGCGTCGTTCCGTGGGAACATTTTGAAGACTGGAGAGTTTTTGAAAGGAGCGGTTTAAATGTCGCTAAATTGTTTGATTGGAAGAGGATTGACTCGACGTGTGACTCGATGCTTAAAATGCCGAAAAGTTTGCAAAATAGAGACGAATCGTATGTGTGATTTGAGACTCGACGGTTGCATGGTTGCCATATTCGGGAACACGCGCATTGGTGGAGCCCCCAGTGGTGCTTGCTTGTCTGCGGTGGGATCTTTGTTGTTCTGCAAAACAGTGTTAGACCAAAAGGCAGAGTACTACTCCTAAGTCTATGACAACTTTGCCTTGACGAATTCGTTTTAGTCGCCTCGATAAAGAAATAGTTTGCCTTTGAACTTTGTGAATTTTTGTGGACACATCCTTAGCATGGAAAGCTTTGGACGAGGAATATTTTGTGGATTTTTGTAAAAGGTTGGTTGAGCTCGGGAGAGCGGCCTACGTATCCGTGGTTACGGAATCAAACCTAGCGTAGTTCCGAAAGGGGTGTTTAAGGGCGTGCATGAGGTGTTTATGTGGAAAGGTGCGTGTTTAAGGATCCACCGGTCTGGGAGGTGGGTTTGTTTTTGTGGAAAGGTGCGTGTTTAGGGGCCCGCCGGTCCAAAGGGTGTTTATGTGTTTGACCTTGATACATTGCATCCTAAGGGTGGGTTCTCCTTAGTTGATCTAGGCTGGTTGCTTGCTACTTCTGTCCTGTCTTCAATTTGGAATTTCAAGGACCTGGCCACTCGTTTCTGGGCTTCGGTACTTCTTGCCTTTGGGGTTTTGGCCCCTCGCTTATTGATTTCTAAGCTTGTTGACTTCTTAAGCTTTTTGACTTCTTGAGCTTTTGACTTCTTAAGCTTTTTGCTTAGTTGTTTTGCCCCTTGTTCCGGAGCTTTGAGATTTTTGCTTTTTGGTCACTTTGGTTTTTGACCTTTGTACCTTGTATTCCCGTTTGGTTTGAGAATATCCCACGCCCTATGTAGCTTTGGCTTGAGCTCGGACCTTGCTAAACTTTGCGGCTCGGTGGTCACTCGTGATCGTGTGTCTATCACGCGGGCTCCTGTGACAAGTTCGTTTGCTTATTAGGCACGCGATCGAGTACGCGGAGGACGATCCAGGAATACTCGTACTTTTGGTCGCGATCAAATTCATGACCACTGTGGAGCTCCAAATTAATGGATCCTCCTCCAAAAGCAGCGGAGTAGTAGACCACAAGCAGACTAGTGAACCTTAGGTGTTTAGTCGTCGAGAGCCTTCTTTGTCTTCGTGTCTTTGATTTAGTTGTTGACTTGGACCTTCGTATCCGGCCCAGACCTCCTTAGGATAGCTGTTCCTGGGATGCAATGTGTGTTGGTGGAAAATTGTGTCTTTTATGGGAAAAATGTGTACAAAAGGAGGCTGGGTTGTAGGCAAACTTATTCCTTTATCGATTTGTTAAAAATGTCGTACGTCGAAGACTCGATTGCCCTAGACTGTCAGAGATTGACTCAATGTTTAAAAACTCGACCCGTATTGAAAAGACTCGAATTTCTTGAGGAGATCCGTGAGATCGTCGGTGGCGCCTTGATGGATTAAATCATTTGGGTGCTCGAGACGCACATGTCTCGGATGGGGTTAATGCTCGCGTCGGGACTTGGCTCATGCATACTTAGATTTGTCTTTGATTTTGCAAAAGTTTTGTTTTCGGCGAAAAACAGGATGTTTTGTTCAGCAAAATGTGTTGTCACATTTTGGCTCGATGTAAAAGGCGTTTTGAAATCAAATCCGATAAGCTCGTGTTAGTGGCTTGTCGGTGAAAGTGTGAATCGATTCGGAGTGGCGATAGGCTATCCGAATCAAGGGTGTTTGAAGATGTGATGAAGACGGTTATACTCGTTTTCATACATTCGGTTTGAAAGAGGGTTAGATTAAAGTGACTATGAGCCACTTGGTCTAACCGTAAAGGATTTGCGGGATGATGCTAGTTCATTCCTAGGTTTTGTTGTCTTGTGAAAAGAGATGTTTGGATTAAAATGGCGGTAGGCCATTTTGAATCATGGATTTCGAAAATGTTTATTTTGCTGGATTTGTTTTCAGGAAAAGGTCCATTCTCGGGTTTGAAAATGTTAGGTAATAAATGGGTTACAATGAGTGCGGGTCATGTAGTTCATTTATGTTTTGGAATGTCACGAGAATAAAGTGATTATTCTCGGGTGTTTTGAGGAGACTGTTTGTCTAGATCAAATCGTCCTGACTATGGGCCATTCGGTTCGAAGGAAGGATTTTTTGAAAAAGGTTATTTCAAAAACGTGATGAGGATTTTGTGAAAGTAGTTTGTACGAGGATTTGGGCCAAGATGGTTATGAATCATTTGGTCTGATGAAAAGTCCGCGAGATTGGGCTTGGCCATTCTCGGGTTTTGTTTGCTTGAAAAAGACAATTTTTGCTGAAACGAGTCGACTTTGGGCCGTTTGGCCTAAAGAGAATGTCGTTATTTGTTTTGCAGGAGTGAGGAGATTTTTGAAAAGAGCTCATTTCAAAAGCGGGTGTGTTTTGCTTGGTTTGTAAAAATAAGAAGATTTTGAAAAGAATTTATTTCAAAAATGAGAGTGTGTTGCTTGTTTTGTAAAAGTGAGGAGATTTTTGAAGAGAGCTTGTTTCAAATCTGAGAGTGTATTGCTTTAGGAGCAATGTCGTGCCTAAGAAGTCTTTGAGGCAAGAACGCGTGTGCGGATCTTGTCTCGACGTTGAAATGTGTTTGATTTGCATTCGTCGAGCCCATGTTAACGGTTCATCGTTAAGGGCTCGAGCCTAGATGCATGGAAAGGATTCGACTCGTGAACGGTTAGCTAGTCGAGTCGAGGATGTTGAGAATGGATTGGTTTGTGTGACGTGTATCTAGTTAGTCCTATTAGATTCAACGTTCGTTTTAAGCGTTCATTTTTAGCTCATTTTTGTTTAGGAAGACCTTTTAAGCTTGAAAAAGGAGATTTTAGACAAGGTTTGGCTAATAGGAAGCTTTTGAGACGAGGATGCGTGTGCACATCTCGTCTCGATGTTAAAAGGTGTTAGCTTTGTCGAGCCCACCTAACGGTTCATCGTTAAGGGCTCGAGCCTAGATGGGCGAGAAGGATTCGACTCGAGAGCGATTAGCTAGGCGAGTCGAGCGTGTTGAGAATGGATTAGGTTGTGTGGGTTAAATTTGCACGTTAGTGGCATGACTAGACCAACGCTCATTTTAAGTGTTCATTCTAGCTCATTTCTTTGTTAAGAAAACTCTTTTTAAGCTTGAAAAAGGAGGTTTTCGAAAAAGTTTTAGCTAAAGGAAAGCTTTTGAGACGAGGATGTGTGCGCACATCTCGTCTCGATGTTAAAAGGTTTTGCTTTGCACCCATCGAGCTGATATCGGTGATTTGCCGAGGTGAGCTCGAGTCGGATGTGTAAAAGAGAGAGGATTATTTCGAGAGCGATTAGCAAGTCGAGCCGAGGATGTTAAATGTAGAGACTAGGCCGTATGACCTAGAAGATTGAAGCCCACGAGCTTGGGTTTTAATCTTTGCTCGGGTTTTTGCTTGTTAGTGAAAAAGGAAATTTTGAAAAAGCTTATTTCAAAAATTCGCGATAGTTTTGTTTGAAAAGTGTTAGTTTGTTAGATGTTAGGTTCATTTATCTTTGAAACGTTTAAGCGAGTTTTCGAAGATATGAATGCAAATGCTTGTTTTGAAAAAAGACTATGGGGTGCATAGCCTCGAACTTGTACGTATGACTCAAAAAGGGTGAAAATGAGTCAGTCGGGTACACCTCCAACTACCTCGAGTACGCTTTGGCAGATGCTTAACCCCTTCATTTCCTTCTGCAGCGAGGCGATAGGTTTCTGAAGAGAACCTTGGGGCGGTCGAGATAGCCCGTTCTGACAAGCCGTGGAGGGGCGAGAGGAAAGCTAGTCCGGCATGTGCTTTATCGAGTGGACAAGCCTGCATGTGGGAACCACCTCTCGAGGGTGCAAAGGGTGCCTAGATTCCAAAAGGAATGGACTCTAAACGAATGTGCATAGCTCAAATATGTATACTTGGATTGTTCTAAGCTTTCAAGTTTCACCTCTTTATTTTTAAAAAGAAAAAGCTAGTTTTGGTTTTAAAAAGATTTCCCAATGAGTCGCCAATGGCTGTGGAACCCGGATCGGACCCAACCCTGGCGTCTTGCTTAAGGGCGGATTTTAAAGTTAAAAGATTAAGTTGGAAAAACCTTTAAGAATCATTATGGAGTCGCCACCTATTTATCGCGGAAAATAGGAACTGCTACCATGTTCTAAGTTAAAAACATGTCCTAGATTTTGGAGCACGCCGACACCCCTAGATCTAAGGCTTGTGAAACCAGTTGGATTCGGGGTGAGGTACTTTAGAAAAAGAGTTAATTCAAATAATGATTTATGAAAACCTTTTAGAAAAGCCTATGTAAAAATAGCCTCTTGACCTAGAACAATCCTTGTAAGATGATATTTGAGCTAATGTTATCGCTACGCACAAGTGCGATAAGTTTGTAAAAGAATGCAGATCTGCAGATGCAAAAGATTGATTAAAACCCTCGCTTTAGCATGTTTAACTTGTTAACGAATACAGTTCCATTAAAGGTCGAATTCATTGTTTAAGTTGATTTTAATGCAAAATAAGAAGGTGTAAGATGCATGCAAATAAAATAAAGTTCAATTGTCCATTGGTTTATTTTATAAGGCTCGATTGCTTATGCGACTTTGGCGTGTCATCGGATATGGAGTGTGCAATTCAAGTAAGTAGAACACTTGGAGTGCAAGCGCGCTGGGTGCCAAAGCCGGGGGGGGGGGGGGGGGGGGGGCGCCAAAGTGTAGACCCCTTTGTTAGTCCATAGAAAATAAGAAAAAGCTTTGATCCAAGTGGATCGGTACCTTCCTTGTCCTGGCGCCTCAGGTCTGGGCAGAGCTTCGGTTCTTGCACTTGAAAGGAGGATGAATTCAACACGGGATGGTGTGTTGAACTCAAGGATTTGAGTGCTTGAGGCTTTTGTGGATGTATTTAGGTGTATAAGATGTGAAAGATGTAAATTGTGTTTTTGTGAGAGAGAGAGATGTATTCGATTGCCCATTGTTATTTCGAGGTCGTGGGTATAGGGCTCTATATATACTAAAAACCTCGGAGAAATTAGGAAAGCAGGGAATAAAAGCAAGCCGAGGAACCGCATAGGCTTATGCGGTTGCCAGGGCAAACCGCATAAGCTTATGCGGTTTCCCCTCCAAACCGCATAAGGCTGTGCGGTTTGGAGGTGTGGTTTTAGGCCTAATTTCCTAGTTTCGGTTTGACGAAATCTTTGAAAGATTACGTGATAATTTGGACGTGTGGCTCAAGAAAACAGCTAGGATAATCCTGAGATATTTTGTGGTGTTCAGGGCTTTGGAGTGCGGGCCAAAGGCTTGGGTTTGGGCTCGGTTTCGGGCCCGGGACCCGGAAAAATGAAAAGGGTGTATTTGCATAGATTTTGTGAAATAAGGTAAGACGTGAAGCCGTATTTTGTGTAAGAGGGGACTAAATAGCGGTTTTAGCTACCGGGCCTAAATTTAGGAATTTAGGAATGCTGAATCAAACCTTGTTAATGTAAAAGGGCTAATTGTAGTGCAAATGCGAAGCTCATGCCAAATGAAGCGGGACAAGGACCTAGCTAGACTCCAAATGGACAAAATGAACGTTATTTAAATGCGATGTAAAGCGACCTAAAACATTTTAACATTTCAAACGACTCAAAATGAATTCGACATTAGTTAGAACCGTTTAAGTCAACGTTAAAGCATGCGTAATAAAAGTCCGTGATACATCACAGGGTTTTGTTTGGGAGGGTACGGATATGGGTATCCACATCCGCCACCCATTGTTCCCGCTCCGGTTCCCGACCCGATGAGTGAAATGCGAGCCATGATGATGCAAATGGCTAAAACACAAGAGACGATGATGGCTCACATACAAAAGAGCGATCAAGCGAAGGATGCGGCCATCAAAATGCTCGAAACACAAATGGCTCAACTTGCTTCCTCTAGCTCTCAACGGAAGCCGGGTGCTCTACCATCGCAAGGCACTCAACCACAACAACATGAGTCGATCAATGCTATTTCGTTGCGTGGCGGCACAAGCTACGATGGTCCTCCAATGCCTAAGGTGGTAAGTGAGGTAGACCCTCCCCTTTCTCCTAATGATTTGAATGCTTCTAGTAATGGTTTTGCAGGAGCGAGCACGAGTGGAGCACCGCAAGAAGGGGTGGCCGTGGGCCCCCAAGGGGATGTGGCCGTGCCTCCCACTAATCGAGCAGCCGTAGGGTCTAAAGGAGGAGATGGGGCAGCCGTGAACAAGAGCAAGGAGACGCAGCAAGCGCAGGACAAGCCGGTCGAGCCGCCAATTCAAATCAAACTACCATTCCTGAGCCGAGTGGTAAAATCAAAGCTTGACTCACAGTTCGGTAAGTTTATGGAGGTAGTGAAAGACTTGAAGGTAACTATTCCCTTTACTGAACTTGTTACTCAAGTTCCTGCTTACGCTAAATTTCTCAAAGACATACTCACTCGTAAACGATCATTTAGCGAGGTTGAGACTGTGGCTTTTACTGCCAAGTGTAGTGCACTTTTACAAAACCAGTCTCCTCCAAAGCTAAAGGATCCGGGTAGTTTCTCCATACCTTGCACTATTGGTACAGTTTCTTTTCCTAACGCTTTATGTGATTTAGGTGCAAGTGTAAGCGTTCTGCCTTACTCCGTATGTGAGAAGCTCAACATGGGGCCTTTAAAGGTGACCAACATCACTCTCCAAATGGCGGATCGTTCTGTCAAATGCCCTCTCGGTGTCTTGGAGGTCGTTCCTGTCAAAGTTGGTAACTTTTTCATCCCCGTTGACTTTATCGTCCTTGACATGGCCGAGGACTCCCAAATTCCTATTATATTGGGTCGGCCTTTCTTGCACACTGCTGGTGCAATCATAGACGTCAAGAATGGTAAGTTAACGTTGGATGTTGGAGGTGATTCGATTGCTTTTAACCTTTCAAATGCCTTAAAGCGTCCCATGTTGGAGGAGCATGTCTTTGCTGTCGATATTATTGATGAATGTGTGGATGAGCACTTACCTTAAGTCCTCGAGAGGGACCCTCTTGAGGCCGTGCTTTGCTGTCATGATGTTGTTGCAGGTACTCTAGGGAGGACGGAAGCGGGTAGAAGTGTGATCACAGACAACATGAGTGCTGCTGCGTATGTTGGTGGCCGAGTAGGTGGAGGTGATGGCCGAGCTGTTGATGATGATGGATATGACGATGAAGAGGACGATGGAAGTGGGTTCGTTTACGATGAGACCCATGGTTGGTGGTACTTCTAGTACCCGTTGCTAAGCCCCCCAGTTTGATGCTGGTTTGGGGGGGCGTTTTGCCTTGTAAATATCATTGTATGTACTTTGTTCTTTTGAGACTTTTGCGTGTTTTTCTCCCTTATTTGTAGGTCCCTGGTTGATGTGCTTTAGGACACATTGGGAACAATGTGTTGTTTGGTTTGGGGGAAGGAACGCTTTGCCTTTCATTTTGCGTTTTCCTTTGCGTTTTTCATTTTTTTTCAAAAAATCAAAAATCCAAAAAATCTGAAAATTTCTCAAAAAAATCACAAAAAAATCAGAAAATTTCTCAAAAAATACCAAAAATACGTATCCCGATCGTTGTTTGCGAGCTTGTTTTTATCTTGATTTTTCCCGACAACCCTTCCCTTGTTTGCTTTGAGCTTTGGCATGTTTTATATTGTTTGGATTAGCGCTACGGGGATGTTGAGACGTTTGCAGATGATGGCATGTGCTTTTACTTTGTTGGCTTTATCATTCACGGACTATAGCTACTTATATTGTGAGGTTTTTAGCCTCCAGCGGCCGGTTCATCTATCCCGGTCCCCGTGCTTTATTGTGAGTAGTTCTCCTCGTGGGATACGTAATATTAACACGCATAAGTGTGGCCCCTATCCCGTGTTTCCCACGATTTTGTCACTTGTTATTCCATATGAGGCTTTAGTTGATTTTCACATGATTCACCTTGTCTTTGCATTGCTTTTATCCTCTCTTACTTGATCCTATTACCCTTACCCACATGAGTTTGCTAGCTACATTGCCATGTAGCCTACCCTAGCCTAGCTAGTTACCGCTTTGTTTACTCTTGTGCTCGTTCTTGGGTTTTGATCATTATTTTGCTTCGACTTGCTGATGTCGTATGCTTGAGAGTTGGTGATTATTGATACATGTTATTTATATACGTTTTACGCCCCCGGTTCAGTCGCATTTAGCTACATTTACTCGTGTTCATTACCAGTTTTATAAGCTATTTGCTATGTTTCTCGATACTGCTGCCTTTTATTTATATTTTGCAGGTTTTGGTGGTTTTGAGCCAAAACCCGGGACATTGGAGCAATTCGAGAGCTGAGCCGATACGACCAAGCCCGAGCGCGCACATGAGCTCGGGAATACGAGCCAAAGACCAAAAGGAAGAAAGGCCTACGAGTTATAAAGGCCCAAGAAGCAAGGATGGGCCTAAGATCAAAGGAAAGCGAGCCAGCCCAGCTGAGTCAGGCCGGCCGGTCTGGACCGGCTGCCGGCCGGCCGGCTCTGGCGTTTATTATGACGGTTTTGACTTATTTCGGGATTTAATTCTTGGAGACTATAAATAAGACCCCTAGACTCGAAAACAAAACATCATGCTTTACTTTATGCTTTAATTTCTTAGTTAGTTTACTGCCTTCTTTTTATTTTCTCTCAAAACATTCAAGTTTTAGTTTAGTCTTCAAGATTCAATTACTTTGTAACCGTCGGTACTCCGTAATTCCAGGTTTTATTTCAATTGCTATTATTTCCATTAACATGTCTTCTTATTATTGCTTTGATTTAATCTCCATTATGCATAGCTAATTTATAATTAGGGTTTGAAGGTGATTTGTGATAGTTGATTCAGGCATGTTTTAATTGTTATTTTGATTGAAATTGTGCAAGTTGGTTTCTTCCTACGCGTTTTATTATCAATTGAATTTAGGGACGCCTTTATTGAATTGAACTTAGGTTGTTTTAGTTTAAGATCGAAAGCCTAATTGAAACTGGACTCACGCGTATTTGATAAGTTGAATTTAGTAAGTTGCGAGAGCCCGCTAAATTTGCTTAAGGTTAATATTGACTCGAGAGAGCGTATTCCTAAACCTAGCCACTTGCATAGCTTCAATTGAATGTTATTTACTTCTGAGTTGAGTTCCTGAATCACTGTCATGACGATCCTGATGCCCTAATCTTCCTCTTTATTGATATTTGCTGATCTGCTCTATTTCTGCTCTAGTTTATAGCTATTTACAAATCCGCTTTTCACACCCGAGTTGAGCCTGTTATTGCCGACTTTAACTTATAACTGAGCTGTTTCCCTGTGGATACGATCCTTCTTGCTGCTAGCTACTGTTAGTTGTCTTTTAGGTTTATTTTGATATTGGCGATACGACTAGGCCGTGTCAATTTTGGCGCCGTTGCCGGGGAAACGGCTTTGCTAGTTATAGTTGTCGTTTGTTTACAGGTTTTTCTCCCTTGTCTCAAGGAACTTAGTTCCTTGAGACCGTTTCTTATCGTTGGCTTGTAGTTTTGTTTATGCACAGGTCACCTACAGGTTTAGTTCCATTTGAGCCTGAACCTGAGCGAGCATTTCACAGGCTACGTAAGGAAGCACGTAAGTTACTTGATCCTGATTTCGAGGGAGCGTCGCATTCGGAGTCCAGTGCTGCGCAATCGTCCTACGAAGAGGACACACCTCCCCATACTCCGTTAACTCCACCGCCAGTGACTATGCCTAAACTTTCGAGTCACTCGGTACCTAAACCGGAGTCCATTCCAAGTGGATTCACTATGCCCGCTACTTTGACGGGCAACTTCGAGATTCGCCCCGCCTTCTTAAACATGGTGGAGCGTAATCAGTTTGGTAGTTATCCTACCGAAGATCCTGGCCGGCACATGCAAATGTTCACCGATTACTGCTCGACGATTAAGCAGGCTGGGATTACACAGAATCAAATACGGGAAATGCTGTTCCCTTTCTCATTAAAGGATCGAGCTCGCGAGTGGATCACGGATCTCGATAAGGAGGCTGCTGGTAGTACGGACTGGAGAGGGTTGGCTCTCGCGTTCTATTCAAAGTTTTATCCTCCGGAGCGCACCAATCAAATGCGCAGTCAAATACAGGGCTTCAAACAGACGTATGACGAGTCGCTTGCTGAGACGTGGGAAAGGTATAAGAAGCTCATTCGGGACTGTCCTCATCATGGGCTGAACGACTGGTTGGTTATTATGACGTTCTATAATGGGTTATATGAGGAGAGTCGTGCTATTTTGGACTCTGCTGCAGAGGGTCGTTTCGCCAACAATGTAGATGACGATAAGGCTTGGGGCTTGATTGAAGATATGGCTGTTCACTCATCTCAGTTCGGGAAGCCTAGGGGGAATTCGCGGTCCGCACATGATGACCGTGATAAGGGGAGCGTCAGCGCGCTCACGAGTCAAGTTGCTGCGCTAACTGCGCAGATTAGCCAAATGAACGGAGGTGGTTCTTCTAGTGCTCACGTCAACGCTGTTGCAGGGCACGATTCGGGTTACTCCGCGGGGCATGCTGCGCCCCAGGAGCAGGTTTATGCGTATCAACCTTATAATCAAACCTGCCCTACCAAAACCAACCTGGTTATGATCGCTCGCTGCTATCTAATCGTAGCCAGAATGTGCATAACCCGACTACCCAACCACCCCAAAACACTCCCTACCAACCCCCTCACAAGAACTTCCAACAACAACCACCCACCTACCAAAAGCCACCCTATGTCCCTCCATCACAACATACACCTGTCCCCGACCCATTAGCTGAAATGCGCTCCATGATGATGGCCATGCAAAAGATGCAGATGGACACTCAAAAGATGCAAATGGAGACAAATCAGGCCGTTAAGCATCTCGAGACGCAGATGGCTCAACTTGCTACGTCGCAGGCGACCCGTCAAAAGGGTCAATTACCTCCGCAGGGCGATCAACCGACGAATATTGAGCATGTTAATGCGATTCAGTTGCGAAGTGGGCGAGCTTATGATGGTCCTAAGGTGCCGGGGTCTGCAGAGTGGAGGAGGCTCAGTGGTGATGGGGAAGCGGATAGCACGTCAATGGCAGCTGAAAAGCGGACACAGACGGCGCAGCCGGTCGGCCGGCAGCCGGTGGGGCCGACGTGCGGCAAAGAATTGAAGCTACGGGTGATGTTAAGGGTCCGGAAATTCAAATTAGGTTACCCTTCCCACGGAGTGCACGATCCAAAGAGGACTCCCAGTTCAGTAAGTTCTTTGAGATCATCAAGAGCTTGCAGGTAAACGTTCCTTTTATTGATTTAATTCGTGAAATGCCTGCTTATGCTAAGTTCATGAAGGAAGTCTTGCTTAGGAAACGGTCTTTGGGTGAGGTAGAGTCAGTCGCTTTTACGGGGGAATGTAGTCGTTTTCTGCAAGGTAACCCTCCCCCTAAACTGAAGGATCCGGGTAGTTTTTCTATTCCCTGCGCTATAGGCACCCACACGATTGATAATGCCCTTTGCGATTTAGGAGCTAGTGTGAGTGTGATTCCTTACTCCATCTGTAAGAAGCTTCACAGGACATCTTTTAAGTGTACCTCCATGTCTATACAGATGGCCGAATCGCTTCTACGCGACCTCTAGGTATTTTAGAAGACGTCCCAGTACGGGTTGGAAAGTTCTTTATCCCCGTAGACTTCGTTGTGCTCGACATACCCGAGGATTCCCATATCCCGGTTATCTTAGGACGACCCTTCTTACATACCGCGGGAGCACTCATTGATGTGGGTACTGGGACTTTGACCTTCACAGTAGGGGGGGAGAAGTTGGTTTTCACTCAGTCGAGTGTCCCGAGATCGCCGATGCAGTTAGAGTCGGTTTGTACTATTGATGCTATACCTCCGTCTCACTCTATTGGAGACACTTTGGAGGTCCTTTCTGTTGTCTCTCCTTGTGCAGGTACGTCGCCGAGCAGCTGCACGACTGGTTTGGGGGAGAGGAAAGTGTTGAAGGCTGACCTTTATGCTGCTAGTAATGGGAATGAGAGCCCCACGATTGAGTCGCTCGGAGCACAGGGGAGATATGGTGAGCTGATTCGAGGAGGAATCCCGTGCGTGCTGATATTTGACGATGAGCTGCCTCGAGGAGGCAGGATTCTGCTGCGTTCTGACCACGTTACGACAAGCGAGGTGGTTGCAAATGGCCAATGTCCTTGGCCTCCGTATACTTGATTTCTAAAGCTGTGAAGAGTCGTGCGGGACTATAAATCAGCGCTTCCGGGAGGCAACCCGATGACGTTGTACTTTTTATTAGCACTTGTACTTTGTTTGGTTTGTTTTTATGACTTTTTGGTTTGATTTTGAGCGCGAGAGGACGAGGGTTTTATATGTGATTTTAGCGCGCAGGTACTTTTGGACTTTGTCCTTAGTATTTTTGAAGAAGACGCTACGAGTATGCATCACAATGGCCGGCCGGCAATGCTCAGGCAAGACCGTGAGTGAAATTTGAAACAGGTGGAAAAACGCGAAAAAACGAGAAAATTGCATGGGAGCCGGCCGGCCGGCCGCCGGTCTGGACCGGCCCCCACGCTCTGCTGCTTCGTTTTTCTTCCTTTTGCGTGCTATGCCGAAGTACCTCGATGTTGGACTGAATTGGACGCATATTTGTGGATTTTAGCCGCACTCCACACTTTACTTCGGTTTGGGGGAGCTCCGACTTTATCAAGTGAGCATTCTTTACCCCACTTTACCATCTTCTTCGCTTTACTTTTCCTTCCCCGTATGCTATGTGTCCTCCTCTGCTTTTGTGGTTACGCTGTTTTTCACATTGAGGACAATGTGTGATTTGGTTTGGGGGAGGGAAGCACTTTCGCGCTTTGCATTTTTATTTTAGTGTGCATTTATATAAAAACCCAAAAAAAAAAAAAATCGAAAAATTCAAAAAATTACAAAAATACGAGTCTTTTTGGTCTGCTTTGTCCTGCTTTATTTAGTTTGGGGAATTGATTTGTACACTTACTTTGATCTTGAGTATCTCTGAGTCGACTTTCTATCGCCTTAGCCTGCACGATTGGTTTGTTTCCTGTTAATAGATTGCGAGCCTCAACACTAGCCCACTTGTATCTGCTTAATTCTTTTCGCTTTTCGTTCGTTCACTTTCGACTTTGACATTCGAGCTTGGCACTGGTTTGTGGAATGTTTGGTTTGTTGGTTAGCCATTTGATTGGAATGATCTCTTATATGTTGGAGCAATGCTTCGATGCTCTCGGAGGGGACTCATTGACTTGAGTAACCATAGTGGCCATGAATTTGGTTGCGACCGAGAGTATGAGCAATGATGTAACCCTTAAGGAAATATGTGTACCCGAGCGCGATTTTTACCGAGTGAACGTCAAGCTAAACGGTACTACATACGAGGGATGCTCCACATTTGCGAGAAAAGAAAAAAGAATACAGAAAAGAAAAGAAAAAGAAGAGAAAAAGGAAATGATTTGGAAAGATTGGATGATGGAAAGTGGTTTGTACGGTTGGCCTTGCTTGAATTCAAATGTCGTCAGTTTTATTTTTGCGTAAGCGTTAGAGGCTAGTGATATAATGTGGTGTGAACGGTTGAGACCTGTGCTCTATTCTCGGCGAAATAGACTTTGGTTGTAATGTTTATGTGCATAGGTGGTCCACTTCGAGATACTAGCGTGATTAGTTCGTGTCGCTTTGATTTTCTCCGATGTTGTTTGCTTGAGGACAAGCAAAGGTTTGGTTTGGGGGAGTTTGATACATGTTATTTATATACGTTTTACGCCCCCGGTTCAGTCGCATTTAGCTACATTTACTCGTGTTCATTACCAGTTTTATAAGCTATTTGCTATGTTTCTCGATACTGCTGCCTTTTATTTATATTTTGCAGGTTTTGGTGGTTTTGAGCCAAAACCCGGGACATTGGAGCAATTCGAGAGCTGAGCCGATAAGACCAAGCCCGAGCGCGCACATGAGCTCGGGAATACGAGCCAAAGACCAAAAGGAAGAAAGGCCTACGAGTTATAAAGGCCCAAGAAGCAAGGATGGGCCTAAGATCAAAGGAAAGCGAGCCAGCCCAGCTGAGTCAGGCCGGCCGGTCTGGACCGGCTGCCGGCCGGCCGGCTCTGGCGTTTATTATGACTCGCTTTGACTTATTTCTGATTTAATTCTTGGAGACTATAAATAAGACCCTAGACTCAAAACAAAACATCATGCTTTACTTTATGCTTTAATTTCTTAGTTAGTTTATCGCTTCTTTTTATTTTCTCTCAAAACATTCAAGTTTTAGTTTAGTCTTCAAGATTCAATTACTTTGTAATCGCTTGCATTCGTGAATTCCAGGTTTTATTTCAATTGCTATTATTTCCATTAACATGTCTTCTTATTATTGCTTTGATTTAATCTCCATTATGCATAGCTAATTTATAATTAGGGTTTGAAGGTGATTTGTGATAGTTGATTCAGGCATGTTTTAATTGTTATTTTGATTGAAATTGTGCAAGTTGGTTTCTTCCTACGCGTTTTATTATCAATTGAATTTAGGGACGCCTTTATTGAATTGAACTTAGGTTGTTTCAGTTTAAGATCGAAAGCCTAATTGAAACTGGACTCACGCGTATTTGATAAGTTGAATTTAGTATGTTGCGAGAGCCCGCTAAATTTGCTTAAGGTTAATATTGACTCGAGAGAGCGTATTCCTAAACCTAGCCACTTGCATAGCTTCAATTGAATGTTATTTACTTCTGAGTTGAGTTCCTGAATCACTGTCATGACGATCCTGATGCCCTAATCTTCCTCTTTATTGATATTTGTTGATCTGCTCTATTTCTGCTCTAGTTTATAGCTATTTACAAACCCGCTTTTCACACCCGAGTTGAACCTGTTATTGCCGACTTTTACTTATAACTGAGCTGTTTCCCTGTGGATACGATCCTTCTTGCTGCTAGCTACTGTTAGTTGTCTTTTAGGTTTATTTTGATATTGGCGATACGACTAGGCCGTGTCAATTATGAGTCGGGATTGCTGTTTCCCCGACCTTTTATGAGGTTTTCCGCAACTATACTTTGTGAGTGTGCTCTTTGCTCAAGAAAAAAACAAACACAAAATCTGAAAAAAATCAAACACAACACAAAAAAATACAAAAGAAAGAAAGTGTGTGCACAAAAATAAAAGTTGTTGTTGTTGTTCATGAGTGAGCACTTGTTATTCATTTCCTATGTTGCGTTGATGTGTAAAGGAGACCGATATGCTGCTTTCGGTCCTTTTTTTATGAGAGTTGGGTTCCGTTTTGGTTGGATGAGCACTTGAGTAGTATTAGTGGTTTCTAGTGGCTTAGCTCCACGATTCCATAATCATTTGTTCCACCTTTTCACCCTTATCCTCTCTTTGGCCTTTACACACCTCATGTTCCTATGTAAGCCCTCATGTTTGCTTCGTTTTTGTGACATTATTTGTGTACGGGAATACGAGATTTGGTCCACATTAGATTGCGGGCGGGCTTCCACAAGTCGAGTAGGTGAGTGTCATCACATATATCACCTTGTTCATCATTTGTGTTAGAGTGGAAACCGCGAGAGGTCCGTGATTTGATTGCTAGAGAGCCTTTGTTTAAGCCATGCTATTCATTCTGCGCCGTCTTGTAATTCTCATCCGTTAGCTTGCTATTTCCATACGTCCCATGTTGCTTCGGGATTGATTGCCTTTTGCTTAAGCTGCTTGCGGTTTAGTGATTGTTTGGGGAAGTTCTTCTTATCTCGCTTTGTCCTCTATTTTCTGTCATGCTTGGTTGCTTGAGGACAAGCAACGGTTTGGTTTGGGGGAGTTTGATGTCTCATATATTTACGTACTTATAGCCCCTTGTTCACGAGCTTTACTTTGCGTTTCCCGTGCTTTTACTTGCGTTTCGCTTCCTATTTCGCTCCGTTTTGGCTCTGCTGCATTTTTGTGTTTATTTTTTTGTAGGTTAAAGCAGCTATTTGGAGTTTAGGATGCTATTCGGGAGGTTTCGTGAAGTTTCATAAAGTTTCGTGAAGTTTCGAGGTGATTCGAGTTGGTTTCGTTGCGTTTCGGTTGCGCACGAGCGTCGTTTCAAGAAATGAAGGTGTCCCGGGACCTTGGGACGGGATTTGAAACTCACATGATCATCCTAAGCCTTGTCCCTACCCTTTGGGACGACCTTGGCCATGTCCCTTAGCCTTGGGACGAGAAGAAAGCAAAGAAAAACTAAGTACAAGAAAGTGCATTTTGAAGCCTTGAACTGAAAGCCACGGGATGGGTTGGTCCCGGTCGGGATGCCCCTTGTCCTGGTCGGGATGGTGGTCCCGGATGCTAGGGACGGGTTGTGACTCTTCGTTGGCTTTAAATACTTCGTCAATTTGAAGGATCAAAACATATTATTTTCGTCTGAAATTTTTACAGCATTTCATAGACTCATAGAACTGTTGGAGCTAGTGTCCTCCACAGTTAGTGTGATTAATTTATTAAATCTTTTACAGGATCACAAAGGATACTTGTATTTAAAATTAGCTGATTAACGTATATCGGTAACGGTTGGCTTGCTAGAAAGTTTGACGTTACTGTCATATAGATGGCGGTGATCAGCTGGTCCTTATCGGTCATACCTATAGGACGATTTTATGAAATGTAATGTGATTACATTGATGCCTTAATTATATCTAAACAGGTAGTAAATTGGAAATAAATTAGTGGGTGAGCTGAATTAAATGTTAATTCAGCTAGATGAGCTGGATTAAGTGTTAATTCACTTGTGTATAATAGTTATGAGCTACATTTATATTATGAATATATTTGATATTTATAGTTAAAATGATGCTATAAGTTATGTTATTTAATCTATTGTGTTATACGATAATCAATTAATTAAATACGTATTATACATATGATTTTACATGTAATGTACATATTAAAAAACTAAAAACAAAATACACACAACACACACTTCAAGTGTGTCGTGTGATATGTATGTATATATGTTGTTTTTAGTTTGTTTATTTTGTTGTGATGAGTAGTTAATAGTTGGTTAATTACTACTCACCATTACCTAATAACTTCTCCCCACTAACTCTCATGTAACTTCCCCACTAAACACACTTATACTAACTTCCCTACTCATTATAAGATGAGGAGGGAAATTGTATGTTGTGTGTGTGTGTGTCGAGCAAGAGGAGAGGAAAAAGAGAGAGTTTTTCTCATATTTTTCACTCATCATATTTCCTAAACTCTTTATATATTAATCGTAATATATTATACTTGGTTTTCTAGCATAAACACAAGACATTTCATAAAGCGTTTTGGGTGCAATTGATAAGAGATATTCTACTTTGAATATTGGTTTTAAAACGTGGTCTGCACGCTTTTAGGAGGTTCTTAGGCCGTTTATCGAAGTTTAGAAAGGTTATTTCTATCCTTTTTGCTATTCATATTAATGTCATTTTGTATAATCTTGGGCATGTTAATACGATTAACATTTTTAGTAGTAATATCGTGTTCCATATTTCTACAAGTGGTATCAGAGCTTTAGGCTCAAAATGATTTTAATATGGATTAAAATTGAAAATATAAAATTGTTTATTTTTTCAAATACCTCTCGGCATTTTTTTTTTATTTTTGAAATTTTTTGTTTAATTTTAATTATTTTAAATTGTTAGAATGATTAAATTAAATTGATATGCAAATTTGTTATATGTATATATTTTGATGAGATCACAATTTAAGATGTATAACACTTAATTTTGGTTTAAATGTGATTAAAATCAAAATAATATGATATTTATAAAGTTTATTATATGATAATAAAACTTGTGACGTAATTTATGAAATTATATAAATGTCAATTTATTTTGCATATATTAAATGTTTCGAAATTTTTATATATATATATATATATACATGTTGTTTTTTTGTTGTTAAATATGATTTAATAAAAATAATTGTTTATATATATGTGTGTAAAAAATATTTTTTTTGGCCGAGACAATTTAAAAAAAAAAAAAAATTGTTTTTGTTTTTTTTTGAATTGGCCGAAATGTATTAAATTGAGTTAATATGATTAATTCAATTTTTTATTTGAATTGTCAAATTGTTTTTGTTTTTGAAATGCCTAATTTTATTGTCATAAAATAGTTTATGATATTTAAGTGTATATGATGCCATTCATTTTAAAATAGTTTAAAATGATTATTGAATTGATTCATTATATAAGATATGTTGAATTAATTTTTGATTATCAATTTATGTATGACATGATTGATTTTTGTGTTAATGGGTGAATTTTTATGAAATTTTCACTTAAACATATTTTTAGTAGGTGGTTTGTGTTTTCGTGCATTCGGATGTATGAAATTTTTTTTAGTTGATGAATGCGTTTATATTTGATTGCGTTTTATATCTAGTGTGGCCTTTATTTTTATTGCATTTTCGTAATGATGGAAATGTGATTTTGGGATTTTCATATCTCCAACTTGTAATTTTCTTTTATCTTAGATTATATGTAAATAGGTTTTTCATGTAATAGTTAGTGATAAAAGAAGAGGAGATTGGAGTCTTGCCATTCTTTTTGGTGATCCCAGACGAAGGATATGGAGCCTTGTTTTTGGAGATAGGGTCCTTTTCAAGGATTCCAATTTGTATTTTATAGGGTCCAATTTGATTGGATTCCGACTTGTACTGTTTTTGTTAGGTCACACTAGGTTTTATGTGCTTGTTTTATTTATGCTTTTCGTCTTTTTCCGCCTAAAATCAAACCACCTAGATAGATGAATATTGATTCACTCTCACGTGTTAGATAGTATAGTTATAACATATGATGTTTTAACCTCTTGATTTAAACATATGATGTTTTAACAAGTCATCGTTTACTAAGACTCACCAATATTGTTCACTTAAATGAGTTTCTTTTGGATGATGAGATCTCACTCTTTAACTATTAAAATTGAGATATAGTCTTTCTAAATCGAATCATTATGAATCCCTTGTTCGTCGGTGGGCATATAGGACCTGTTGTTAAATCCATGTGTACCCCTTCTACCTTGGGTAAGTAGTGGATGTCGATGTTAGTTGAACTCAACATTTGGTTTTCACTAAGAGGTGAAAATTGAAATGGACTATTAATAAATTTGAGAAATTTATGAACCAAGGTTTTTTAAAAGTTAAAAATTAGTCAAATGGTTGACATATCGATTTACTGAAATTTGAGTCTTAAAATCTTTTATATAATTCTTGAGTGGGATCAATTATATAAATGCTTTTAGTTTATTTACATGTTTTAAATAGACGCATTATATTTGATGATTGCTTATGTTTGTTTTATCTTCTTATATTAATATTTGTTGCTATTTCTGCTTTATTATGGCTGATAATAATGCTACCCCCGGCCCTAGTGCCGTCTTGACTAGGGAGTCATGGTTGCGTTCCTTTATGGACCATGTCTCCTACAACCAAAACTACCGTCTCAAGGCTGATGGTAGTAACTTCACCGAATGGGAGGCGGCATTAAAGAATGCTGGCATCGCAGACGGAAAACTGAAGTATCTCATGGAGCCAATTCCGGCTGAACCTACTGCTAGATCTGGAACTCAACGAACTGCATATGATGAGTTTGTGCGAGAAGTGGGTGCGATTAAGAACGTACTCATATATGCAATGGATTCACATTTGCAACGTCGCTTCATTTCCCAAGGTGCAAATCGCATTTTCACCACGCTGACTAATGAATTCTCGCAAGCTCCGAGAATTGTTAGGTATGATGCAGCTGTACGCTTCTTTGAGGCTAAGCTGCAAAAGGGCCAACCTGTTAGCCCCCACATGCTTAATATGATTGAGAATGTGGAGAAATTAGACGCTCTTGGTTGCAAGATTGAAGAGTCAATCATTGTTGATCGTATCCTACACTCCCTTCATGATGGATTCACTCAGTATAGGGTGAATTACAACATGAATGATATGAAGAAGAGTCTTCACGAACTTCACTCTCAACTTGTGCAAGCTCAGAAGGATCTTAATTTGAGTGGGAGTCACAAGAAAGATGTTCTTGTGATGCAGTCTAAGGGAAAGGGAAAGGCACATGCTGCCTCGAATGCTAAGCGACCACAGTTCAAGAAGAAAGGTCAGCCTAAACCCAAGAGTGGTCCTGGGGAGTCAAGTCACTCAAAAGGCAAGAAGAGCAAAGAAAAGGAGGGAAAATGTCACCATTGCCAGCAGTCTGGGCATTGGAGAAGGAATTGTCCTAAGTACCTCGAGGACATAAAAGCTGGACGTGCGACAGCTCAAGGTATGTCATCTAATATTCACATGATAGAAATTAATCATGCGAGTTCCTCTGTTTGGGTATTTGATACTGGATGTGGTTCTCACATTTGTAATCACTTGCAGGGCCCCCGGGACGTAAGACGTCTGGCTAAAGGCGATGTTGATTTACGTGTTGGGAATGGAGCAAAGGTTGCTGCTGTTTCTGTAGGAACTTACATCTTGTTTTTACCTAGTGGTTTGGAATTTTGTTTGAATAATTGTTATTATGTTCCTAGTTTGTCAAAGAACATTATTTCAAGATTAACATGTTGGATGTTTATGGTTTTTCATTTATCATTAAGAACAATTGTTGTACTTTTTCTTTGAATGATGTTGTTTATGGTAAAGCGTTTTCCATGGATGGTATTTATGTTCTAGATCAAACGCAAGAAATATATCATGTGGATAATAAAAAGGCTAAATTAGGTGATAAAGATCAAACGTATTTATGGCATTGTCGAATGGGACACATAAATGAAAAACGAGTAAAGAAACTCATTAAGAATGGGATTATTTCTCCATTTGGCTATGAATCATTTGGTACTTGTGAATCATGTCTCATTGGAAAGATGACTCGTATATCTTTTAAAGGTATTGGAATGCGAGCCAGTGACCTACTAGGACTAATACATACCGATGTGTGTGGACCAATGTCTGTCACAGCACGAGATGGCTATAGATATTTCATTACTTTTACTGATGATTTAAGTAGATATGGATATGTCTATTTAATGAAACATAAAAGTGAATCTTTTGAGAAATTCAAGGAGTTTCAAAATAAGGTTGAGAACCAATTAGATAGAAAAATAAAGGCATTACGATCAGATCGTGGTGGTGAATATTTATCTAATGAATTTGATCAACACCTAAAGGATTGTGGCATTGTATCACAATTAACTCCACGTGGAACACCACAATTGAATGGTGTGTCCGAACGGAGAAATCGGACCTTGGTAGACATGGTTCGCTCCATGATGAGTCACACAGTTTTACCGGATTCATTATGGGGGTTTGCTCTAAATTCTGCTGCACTCATTCTAAACCGAAGTCCGACTAAAGCGACAGACAAAACCCCATATGAGATGTGGAAAGGAAGAGTTCCTGATTTGTCTTTTATTCGGGTTTGGGGATGTGAGGCTTACGTTAAGTGAAGACCTGACGATAAGCTTGGCCCACGATCGGTCAAAACATACTTTGTGGGATATCCAAAAGGAATGTTTGGTCATTATTTTTATTCACTTGCTGAACAACGAGTTTTTGTTGCAGCTAGTGCTAAATTCTTAGAGAAAGAGTTTATCACGAATAACCAGAGTAATAGGGTTTTTGAGTTGTCAGAAATCTCAGAACCAGACACTGCACATGTGATGGAGGAAGATATTCCTTCAACCTCCACTGCAGTAGCTATTCTTGCAGAACCTAGGAGGTCAAGCCGAATCTTTTATCCTCCGGATCGATACATTGGTATCGTTGAAGAAGGAAATAGAGATGATTTATTACTTCTTGAAAGTAATGAACCGACTACCTACAAAGGTGCAATGACTAGTTCTGACTCGAAGCTATGGCTTGAAGCCATGCACTCCGAGATAGACTCCATGTACGAGAACGAAGTATGGGATCTGGTTGATTTGCCTGAAAAGGTGAGACCTCTTCAGTGCAAATGGATTTATAAGATAAAACGTTCACTAGGTGGACAACCAGATGTCTATAAAGCACGACTTGTTGCAAAAGGTTTCACCCAAGTGCAAGGTTTACACTACGATGATATCTTTGCACCTGTCGTCATGCTTCGATCTATCCGGATTATCTTAGCGATTCTTTGCATTTCATGATTATGAAATATGGCAAATGGATGTGAAGACCGCCTTCTTAAATGGTTATTTAGACGAGGAATTGTACATGGTACAACCCGAAGGCTTCACGGATCCAAAATATCCTAAGAAAGTATGCAAACTTAAGCGTTCCATTTATGGACTTAAGCAAGCATCGAGGAGTTGGAATCATCGATTTGACCAAGTGATTAAACAATATGGTTTTAAACGATCAGTCGAGGAACCATGTTTATATGTCAAATCAAGTGGAGCTATATTGCATTCCTAGTTTTGTATGTAGATGACATCTTGTTAATAGGGAATCACATTCCTATGCTTTCTTCCGTAAAAGAATGGTTAAAGAATCATTTTTCGGATGAAAGACTTAGGTGAGTACAGAGTATACTCGGTATTCAAATCTATAGAGATAGATCCAAGAGAATGTTGGCGTTAAGTCAAGAATCTTATATAGATAAAATTCTTGAGAGGTTCAGTATGACGAACTCAAAAAGGGGTAATCTTCCAATGGTTCATGGGGTGCATTTAAGTAAGACTCAATCACCTAAATCACCAGAAGAGGTAGAGCGCATGAATCGAATTCCATACGCTTCGGCCGTAGGATCGATTATGTATGCTATGATGTGTACACGTCCAGACGTGGCATTCGCACTTAGTATGACGAGTCGATACCAAAAGGATCCAGGTGAAAGTCACTGGATTCCTGTTAAGAACATCCTTCAGTACTTGAGAAGAACTAAGGATTGGGTGTTAGTATATGGTGGAGACACAGAGTTATGTGCAAAAGGTTTCACAGATGCTAGTTTCCAAACGGATAGAGATGATTCTAAGTCTCAATCCGGATTCGTTTTTACACTTAATGGTGCGGCAGTGAGTTGGAAAAGTTCCAAGCAATTAGTCACAGCAGATTCCACTACAGAATCTGAGTATATTGCAGCTTCCGAGGCAGCTAAAGAGGCAATATGGATGCGTCAGTTCTTACAAGGGCTAATGGTAGTTCCTAGTGCGAATGACCCAATCACTGTTTATTGTGATAACAGTGGTGCCATATTCCAAGCTAAAGAGCCTAAATCTAGCAATAAGTCTAGACATGTGTTGCGGAAGGCTCATATGATACGAGATTACGTGGAGCAAAAGGAGATAGAGATTTGCAAGGTTGTCACGGATGACAACATAGCGGACCCTCTCACGAAGTCATTGTCGTACAATAAACATGTTGAACATGTTGTATCAATGGGACTGAAGAGTGTTCCTGATTTTCATTAAGTTTGTTTTTAGATAATGTATCTGTTAAAACTACTACTTTGTAATCATCAACATTATTTCTTTATATATATCGTATTTCATGTGGATTGTGTGACAATTTTGAACGCCACTGAGTGATCTGATTTACTTTATATATGTTTTGTCCATAATCACCAAAGTGAGCTGATAACTCTAGGTGATTAGATTGTGGGTTGATTGATGGTAGGTTCAATAACCATAAGGACATGTGATGTCTGATCAAACACATATGCGAGGTATAGAGGATACTGCGTAGGACAATGTGACCACTTAAATGAAGTCCTAAATGTACAGACATTATGCCTGGTCGTGGATAGGACGTTCATTGTGTTCCTAGAGTCGATTCTTTTGACTGTCGATTGTTTCTTGAGATAAGGGCAGTTTTGGGTGACTTTGGTTTCTTTCTCGTGACTTGTATTTAAAATCAGCTGATTAACGTATATCGGTAACGGTTGGCTTGCTAGAAAGTTTGACGTTATTGTCATATAGATGGCGGTGATCAGCTGGTCCTTATCGGTCACACCTATAGGACGATTTTATGAAATGTAATGTGATTACATTGATGCCTTAATTATATCTAAACAGTTAGTAAATTGGAAATAAATTAGTGGGTGAGCTGAATTAAATGTTAATTCAGCTAGATGAGCTGGATTAAGTGTTAATTC
Source organism: Dianthus caryophyllus (assembly GCA_023091065.1). NCBI lineage: Eukaryota > Viridiplantae > Streptophyta > Magnoliopsida > Caryophyllales > Caryophyllaceae > Dianthus > Dianthus caryophyllus. Next base: position 4,413,448 of record CM041530.1, read on the forward strand.
ACGTGTGTATAATACTTATGAGCTACATTTATATTATGAATATATTTGATATTTATAGTTAAAATGATGCTATAAGTTATGTTATTTAATCTATTGTGTTATACGATAATCAATTAATTAAATACGTATTATACATATGATTTTACATGTAATGTACATATTAAAAAACTAAAAACAAAATACACACAACACACACTTCAAGTGTGTCGTGTGATATGTATGTATATATGTTGTTTTTAGTTTGTTTATTTTGTTGTGATGAGTAGTTAATAGTTGGTTAATTACTACTCACCATTACCTAATAACTTCTCCCCACTAACTCTCATGTAACTTCCCCACTAAACACACTTATACTAACTTCCCTACTCATTATAAGATGAGGAGAGAAATTGTATGTTGTGTGTGTGTGTGTGTCGAGCAAGAGGAGAGGAAAAAGAGAGAGTTTTTCTCATATTTTTCACTCATCATATTTCCTAAACTCTTTATATATTAATCGTAATATATTATACTTGGTTTTCTAGCATAAACACAAGGCATTTCATAAAGCGTTTTGGGTGCAATTGATAAGAGATATTCTACTTTGAATATTGGTTTTAAAACGTAATTCGGGTACGTTTTAGGAGGTTCTTAGGCCGTTTATCGAAGTTTAGAAAGGTTATTTCTATCCTTTTTGCTATTCATATTAATGTCATTTTGTATAATCTTGGGCATGTTAATACGATTAACATTTTTAGTAGTAATATCGTGTTCCATATTTCTACAAGAACTACTTTCTCTCCAAATTTTAGGGTTTGATAATTTTTCCTTCTTGTATTTTGAATTCCCGACTCGGATTACTTTGGTTTCGTTCATCTATTTGGTATTGTTGTCTTTGTTCTTTGATTTCTCTTGCAAATTATGAATTGGTATTGTATTCTTCCTCTCTCTTTTGTTTATCATTTCAATATATATCGTCCTTGATCATGTTTTCATTCTTCTCCTTTGCTTTTGTTGTTAAATTTATCATGAGTGAGTAGTTTCCTTTCTAGGGAGGAAGGGTGAATCATGGGTGCATGCTTGGGTTGTCTTTGATGATCTTTTGAGTTAGGTTTTCGCGCTCGTTTTGATTGTCTTGTGTTTGATTGTGTTTGTTGATCCCTTGGCCAAGGTTTAGCAAGCGTTTTCCACCCTTAAACTTAAGACCGAAAGCCTAGTTTAAGGTAGGTTACGAGACCAATCATTAGGACCCTCACTTGTAAGTAGCGAGAGCCCGCATTTGAGACCTAAAGGAAGCTTAAGACCGAGAGGCCTAGCTTTACCCTTAGCGAGAGCGATTTCCTACTCATTCTGATCACCATCCTTTGACCTAGCTTACCCCGTGCCTAACCCGATTCCCTAGACCTTTCTTTCATCGTTAAAACCTTTTACTCTTTCGCTATAGCTTTAGTAACCAAATCATTCACTCGAACCGAGACTAGAATCACTAAAAATAACCAACATTGCGACCATCTCCCTGCGGATACGATACCCAACTTACCCTTGCTACCCGTTAGAGTTTGTTCGGATTTATTTTTGATTAGGTGACGCGACCAAGCCTATCAGAACCTTATGTTGAATGTTGGAGACCGTGTAAGCGGGATGCTGGGGGGTTTGGCTGGTGGTGTCTCGACCTTGTCGCCCATCGAAACAGGCAGAGAGAAGCAGGGAGCCGAAGCAGAGAGGTGAGGATCGAAAAAAAAAATTAGGGTTTGTTTTTTTTTTTTAGGCTGATACCATATTGTAACGTAATCCCTCAATTAGGGGAGTTGTTCATTAGCCAATAAATAGAGAAGTGTACAGAATATTCTAATTACAGAATATACATTATTTCCAAAAATACAACAGTGAAATATTATCATATTTACACTAATAACTACCTTAAAGGCTTAAATGTGCTTTTTCCTTACAAATTACTACCTATTTTCAATTAGTACTATTGTAAGTCACATTCTTCGGACAGTTTGAATTATTTCAACCCAAATTTTAATTGAAAACATATCAACTACCTAAACTACAACTCCCCGCTATAAAGACTCTAATGTTTTATCCTACGTAATAAGGAAAAGAACACTTCAATTACGGTTTTTGTTGACACTGAAACTCAAAAGTTAGGGCTCCAAAATTATACATACTCAATTTCAAAATATTAGGGCTCAATATCATACAAATCCAGTTCTGAAAAATTACAGTTTTACGTTCATACAAATTCGATTTCGAAATATAATTAAGGGTTTAAATCCAAAGAAGAGGGAGACGATAAGCACGATTATGAACAAATGAATGTGGGGTTTGGGACTTTTATGTGGTGATGACTTTATCAAGGGTATGACAGTTGCCAACTTAAGTTAACGAAAATGTAAGTAGGTACAAATTTTTGAAAATATGACTCAATTAAGGTAGTAATATTTAACGAAGAATTATAAAAGTTAGTAAGTGTTAAAATTTACATATATAATGTACGAGTAGTAAGTATCTAACGAGCCCTAAATTAAAATTATTTTTACCTCTCTTTAGTCTCAGGGATTTGCGTTTCAGGTACTTGACGCTGCACCAACAAAATAGGCTGAAATATATATTTTGTTTTTACAATATAAACTTGACTAAAATGTTTAGGAATATTGTAACAACCTGGTTTTTCGTGACTTTAATTAAACTAAGGCGGAATATTAATTAAGTCTATTTATTACAAAACCAGCTGTCATCGTATTACAACTCATTATACATAATAAGAGTCATAGATAAAGCAGAGTTTAATCGATTACATTCTCTCAAAATATAGAATACAGCCTTCAATCCCCTCGTGTAGATCAACAATCAAGTCTCGGGGTACCTACGACTGTTCTCAAAAATTAGCTTTTTCAGCCCCGCACCTAATAAGCAACACATATATACATACAATAATGCAGTTCATAAAGCATAACATAAAGCAGTTCATGCAACAAGGTAATTAAATCATCAGGTCTTATCAAATCATATAACACAACAATTTATTCATCAAATTATCACAATTCATAATCATGTAGGCAAATCATTATCATCTCATTCATATTCGGGGTAGTCGACCCTTTTCAATTATTCATATAGCAACATATACTCGCGAGTCTTGACTACAGAGTGACTTGTGTACTCTCATGGTAAATCACCCATATGATCCGCCATCAAAGTGCACTAGTTACTCAGACTCGTACATCAGATCAAACACTAAGTAGCATAAGATACAGCTACCTAACATCCAACACAACATGGATAATCTAAGATGAGACCCACTATGAATCACTGATAAGTAAGGATGGAAACATGCGGCCTAATAAGCGTCCGCGCAATAGCTGAAGGGCCGGAAACATTCAACGGACAAGTCATTCAAGCTAAAGATATCAAGCAGGTAATAAGGAGGATCAGTCCCTTGTCTTTTGTATGCATACACCACCCTATTGGTGCGACTATTACACTACGACAGATTCCCCGGGTGGGAATGGTCATTTTCCGATTACCTCATATGGGCCCGTGAACGAATCGATACATAGGGCGAAAATCACGTTAAATAATGACTAGGAGAGTCATTAAATCACCACTGGCAATACATAGGGTGACAGTGTCCCCATATGCGGCTACCTTACATATCCTGACTCTAATAATGTTTAACATCGCAGACACCCGAGTACTAATCATACAACGTTATAATCGAAGGGTATAATCTCATGTCGGGCCGTGCCTTTTAATTCAAATCCTAAGTTGTCGAAGGAATATCGAGTATGAGGAATAAATTCCTCACTATCGGATTCAACCCAAACAATCGCAGAGAATCTTAGAGTTCCCAAGTTAGAGCGGACGGTCAAAGTAAAGTCATCGAAAGGGCAATTCAAAAGAGAGGTGCGTATTATTCTATACATGTGAGGAAAAACGGTAACATCAAGTATTCAACACTTAATTCATTACTTATTTTATTATTCATAACACATGCTATAATTCTTATTAGTTATAACATCGTCGAACTTGTATAATGAAATTTTTAGTTCAAGCAGTTCTTCAGATAAACGGAAGCACATAGAAAACTTAAATATTTATTTTGAGTCCGTTCGTAAATTTTAAATATTTTCACTATTCATTATTTTACTATTCACCGTATTTACTATTCATCGTATTTACTATTCATCGTATTTACTATTCGTTTTCGTATTTCGTATTTGTACGTATTTTTATACGTATGCGTATTTTTATACTTCGTATCTTATTCGTATTTTTATACTTCGTATTTTATTCGTATTTTTATACTTCGTATTTTATTCGTATTTTTATACGTACATGTATTCTTATACTTAGTATCTTTTTCTATACTTAGTATTTATTGTTATATTTTCTTTATACTTAGTATTTTTATACTTTATACCAATTTTTATACTTAGGATATTTTTAGGTTTACAAAACCAACTTTTATTTTCTAAGTACAAAATTCTAGTTTTAAAGTCGTTAAGTTCGTTTTGTATTTAGTGATTTGAAATATTATTTTAAAAGCGAAACTCGGTTATGTTTAGTCATATACTTAGCTAAATTTCTTTAACGGTTTCTATTTTTAGCGAGGTTGTCGTAGTTCATTTTAAATAGTCCGTATGTCCAAATCCAATTTAAGCAAAGGTAGTAACACTCGAATTTGTTCATTTTAATATATGTAACGTTTATTTTTATCGGTTTCGTCGATTCTTTTTATTAACGATTTATTTACAATCTAATATAATCCTAATTAACTAATCAACTTTAATGACTTAGTAATAAAATAAATTTGATCAAAGTTGACCCATTTTAGATGGGAATGCCGTGGCCTCTTAAGGTCTTTTACCCATTGCTTTTCTTTTTGTTTTTAGCATAAATAATTACTTAACTTATTAAATTATTTTAGTGATAAAAATAAAAAGTGACAAATTTTATTTTAAGTCCAAAATGAACCCTAAAACCGTGGCCTAGCTAACACTTAGGTGTTTTGATTTCATTTTCTAATTTTATCGTTTTTGACTTAAAGTTTTTATATACTAATTATTTTAATTATACTAAAGTGATTTAAACTAAGTTGAGAATTTCACTAAATATTTTATTATATTTATGAATAGTGTTTTCACACACTTTAAATTTCTAACTTTAGTTTCTTAATGATTTTAGTTATTTAAATTATATACATACTAATATGTTCACTAACTAATGATATAAAACAATAAACAACAACAAACATAAAAACAATAAGAATCAAAGTGTGCATAAAATGAAGAACACATGAAGAAAATGAAGAACATCAAGAACACACATGAATATCTCAAGAACACATTTTCATATTTAACAATTTATAATTTATTTTCCTAAATTAATTTTACTAACACCATAACAATCATTTTAACATAACTTAACATAACATATTATTTACAAAAATTGAAGGTGAAAATTTACCAAAAATAAAAGGGAAAGCCGTGGCCTATTTATACACATGCACATATTTTTGTTTTCAATTTTCTTCACTTTAACTCATAATAAATATTTAACATATTTTTACATATGAACTTATATATATTTAAAAACTCATAAAACATAAATAAAACACATAAACAACATCAAATTTAACACATAAACATTTATAGCATGCGATTTACAAAATTTAAAACTAGTGTGCGGGGACACCTCAAATTAGATGGTTATCGTCGAGGATCTAAAATAAATTTTTGATCGGATTTTTCTTCACCCGAACATACCCATGTTCTTCACCCAAAAATCCAAGTAAGTTAGCCTCTAAGATATACCCACCAATTACTAGAACACTTATGAGTTATTAGAAATATTATTAGTGTTTTATTTAGGAGGATTTTGTAAGAAAAATGAAAGCAAATAAAGAGAGATATGGAGGAGGAAACCTACGGCAAAATGAAAAGCAAAGAAGGGTGACGTTGCTCTTGTAAAAATTGGGACACAAGTGGTACAAGGTTTCCTTAGTTAAGTGTTTAAGTAGAATGCTTTTATTAAATAAAGTTTAATGATAATGAAATTAAAATCATCATCACATTTGTAGTCAAAGTCTAACTTACTATTTGGTGTAGAAATTGTCCCCCCGATATTTTAAAATGCTTTTACGAAATAAATCGGACTTAAAAAGTCGGGCGTCAAAAGACGATAAAAGTTAATGTGTGCTTGACGTTTGTGATTTTGAAATATCTCTACTTTAAAATTTTAAGACTAAAATATTTTATTTACTATTGAAGAAAATATTTAAAAGTTAAGGAACGTCGATAAAATTTTAAAAGCTAAGACGGCGAAAACAGAATAGGAGGTTTCGAGGAATGAATTTTGACCTTTGAAAGAAAACAGAAAAATGAATTTAGTTCGGTCTGTCTGATGGTTATGAAAACTGTACCATTAAATCCTTCTCGAAAAATTAGGTGGTTTAGGCTTTTGATTCGTTAAATTTCGAGTCCGTATGACCACTTTTCGGACCTCGAAAGTTAGGCTCTCAAGGTTATTACGGGTTACATTAACAACAATGAAATTAGTTTGTAAAAAAATGTTAAGTGTGAATTAACAACATGTTGACATAGGATAGGTGTGTAAGAGAAAATAGGTGTAAGAGTGTAAGAATATGGAAGAGGATATGCTTTGACCAAGGGTCAAATAAATCGGCCAAGCTAGAGAAAATCGGGTTCGATTTTCGTTTTCGAATTTTCAATTTGCGCGCACGCGAAAGGTCTCGAAATAAGATATATAGTCTTAAAATAATGTTTAGAAGTAATATCGAAAATAAAAATGAAAATAAACCTCAAAACGAAATCAAAAGAAAAATTGGGTATTAGGTTCCTCGCAACTTTGAATTAAAATTTTATTCGATCGAAATATATATTTTTTTCGTTGAATGTTATCGAATTAAATCATTATACTCAAACGTCAAAAATTTTATAAGTTTAGAATAGGTATAACTCAATATTTCGACATTTTGCGAAAGTGTTAGTTAAATCAAATCGAAATAGTAATTATTTATTAATATAATATGATTTATTAAATAAAAATCAAAATGATTATTATTTTGATGTGTAAGTGTTGTGTACGTGACTTTTGAAGAAAATAAAGTGGCTTGACTTTGATTTGCGTGTTTGAAATCATTGACTTGAATTTCAAAGACGGGAAAAATATAAGGGTCCATTTTTATTTAAAAATCAAACATGTACGAAAATAAAGTCTATGAATAAAAGGTTTTACTTTTATTCTTATGAATAGTAAACATGACTTAGCAAATTTTGAAATTTGAAAAGCGATATAAATTTTATGGTTGATTTTTATAAATTTTTGAAATGTGTTTCTTTTTGAATTCTGAATATAATACAACATACTTTATTTTTCAAAATTTTTTATATTTAGACTTAAGAAATTTAGTATTGTTTAGCGAAAAAAATTCAGTCGCATTTTTATTATAAGGAAAAAGGATGAATTTAATCTAAGGAATTAAATTCTTTTATAAAAATGTGTTTCAAAAACACGGGGTGTTACAAATATGACGAAACTACCTCAGTAATCACCTTATCTGAAACTGAAATGCGAGTGTCTTGCGGTTAAACGCGAGTGTCCTGCGGTGGTGGTTGAATCTCAGTAATATGAAACTATCATATGAAAAGATATTATATTGGTCGTCATGCGATATTATGCAAAACTCTCATGCGAGTATAATCGCTAGATCCTCCAACTCAGTGGCAGGGACGAAGCGAGGATGAAATGACAACCAAGGCTGACTTTTGTAGTATATGTGTTATCGATAAATGAAAATAAAAAATAAAAAAGCCTTGTTACGATAACTATTTATTTTTTTCAAGTTATTATTACTTATTAAACTTATTTTGAGCGAACATAAACTATTTCCTTTAAAAGATAAATTTTTCATAAAACTTTTTGAATATATTTATTAAGAGTAATTCGATTTATTGTTAGATAAGAACGAAGTATATAAGCAATTAAGCATAGTTGGACTATTTTGACACTTATTTTTTTGAGCAAAAATAATGATTTCATTTCATTTTTATGTTTTACTAAAAATTGAGACAAGTTATTATGAAGGAGAAATTATAAATAAAGTAAAAATAAATAGAGAAATTTATGAAGAGTAATTCAATTTATTGAAACAAGTTGTGGAGGGGAAATAATAAAAGGGGTAAAAATCATTGTATGGTAAAAATTGTGAATAACTACCCTAAACGAGCAACAATTAAACTTACGTAAAGTAACAAAAAAAGTTTGCATGGGAGTCGAACCTGCCACCTTAAACTCTTAAAAACCTATCATTTCCACTAAGCCACTATCATTATCCTATTCTGCTTCTACTACAATGTATATATATCCTAAAATCTAACCCGGCTAGGGCCTGCTTAGCCAACCACTGGCTCCGTCCCTGCTCAGTGGTCTCATGCGCCTAACCAATTGTGATCATATATAATTACAAGCATAATTAGGCGAATGATTATCAAATTATCATCAGATACATGCTCGTTTACAATCATTAGCCTCACAGGTTTTGGGTTAGATAGTTTTATAAGTTTTAGTCACGATAGTTTTATTAGGTTTACCTCGACTGCAGATGTCTCTGCCTCTGTCTCATCAGGGCGGGCCTAGATAGTGTTATGGGGTAGCAGCTGCAACCCCATACAAAAGAAAACAAAAATCGAAAATCGTACTATAAACTCCTAAAAATCAAAATATATTTACAATATATAGTATATTGTATTTACAATATACAGTATATTGTACAAAGTAATATATAATCAATATATACTGGACAATATAAAAGAAGTAGAAGTTATTAAAGAATTATGCATTAATGCTTAAATTGTCACTTTTGTACAGATGATTTTTTTTTTTTTTAACTTTGTAGCTAATTAATATTAATTACGCGTACTATCGTGATTTAAAAATCATGGGTTCGCCCCTATGTTTTCATAGTCGACCTCAACCTCTAACTGTGTCGCAGTCTTTGACTCTGCTCTCGCCGTGTCAATCTCATGCATCTACATAATGTGTATTATTGGCTTTAATAATGCAAATTATTATTATTACTTTAGAAGTTCAATTGCTAATTCGAATTACATTGTACTTAATTTGCAATTTTCGTACACTCTATTTTATTTTACTCTGTATTTTATTCTTTAATTCAATCATGCGATTTATGATGTCAAATTTATGATCAATGAGATCGCATGCAAATGCTTAGTAAGTTTTAATTTTATTTGCTATTGTAGAATATTGGCTTTTTGTTGGAGTCAGTTCACTGCCTTTACATAGTTATCTTACTTTATTACATTATTGCCATCTTCAATTCAAAATGATTAGATAATTAAGATAAAAAAAATCTAAATTATTTAAAATAAGTGTACTAATAAGTTACCTGGGTAACAAAACATATAATGAAAATCACCCACGCTAGAAAGAACTCTAACTCGTCTGAGTCAACAGCCTCATGCATCTGCACCGTAATTACAAACATGATTAATCAAATTTTATCACATGTATTCATTTACAAAATTACAAAATTAATAAACAATTGCACGTCATTATTAACATATACTCAATCACACAATTACAAACTTACTAAACAATATACGCTGCCTAACGAGCTACCTTGAGTGAAATTCCGGCCTTTTATTGGGGTCGGGGTGTTACAAGTTATATTTGGGCTTAGATTCAAGACCTATGAGTCAAACTTACTAAATTACCTAGCTTAATTCAATCTACTTATAGTAGATTAAGTCAAGATCTCGTAAACAATTTTCCACTACCTATTAAATTTTGAAAGAATTAACGAATAATTTGTTAGTATTAAATTTGGTGATTTAAGTATTTAATTATGATCTGAAAGTTATCTTTATCATTTAAATTTAAAATGTTAACTTACATATTCCCTCTTTAATCAATAATTAGGTCAAAACGGATGCCCTAAATTACCCTTTCTAAAACTAACCCAAAACACCCGAATTAAGTTCAAGTCTATAGAAGAATTAGCACGAGAATCAATAAAGATAACTAGTACTAAGAACTTTATGATGAAACATATAAAGATAACTAGTACTAACACCGTTCAATAATATTAACTTAGTATTCTCTCCTTAATCAGTAATTAGGTCAAATCGGATGCCCTAAATTACCCTTTCTAAGACTAACCCAAATCACGCGAATTAAGTTCAAGTCTATAGAAGAATTAGCACAAGAATCAATAAAGATAACTAGTAATAACAACGCTGTCAATACTCGAGTCACAAATTCAATTCCTTTTATGATTAACTTACAACAAACGGTGTACAATAAATCAATCACAATTGCTATCACGATAAGAGTAATCAAGCAAACAGAGCGAATAATCAAATCTAGCATATAAATCAATAATAACCCTAATTAGTTGATCACTCTAATCAAGATTAAAATCAATCAATAATTAAAACAAGCAATTGAATAATACTCAAGAGAAAGTAAAGAAATAATTGAAATCTCACAGATTAATTATCGCCGCTTCAATTGATTGTATCAAGTTTGAGAATTTAGCCACTAGAAATTGAGAATACAAAAGTATGAAATTAGGTTTAGAGGTTTTATGAGAATAAAAATTAAATGTAGCAGTAGAAGTTTTCCTAATAATAATAAAACAAACCCTTATATAGGCAATTTCCTAAAACTAATTATTTACAATTAAATAAATTACAAGTCTTAACTTCTTATTTCCAAAAACGGTTTATTGACTCGGTCTTGTATTCTTCTTCTTGGACTTATTTATTTTTCATTTCTTCGTCATTCACTCTGAGCATAAGTGGATATTCGTCATAATAAAGTTGCAAAGAATCGGCCCAATCAATAAAATTTCGTACAAGTGATAATTCACCAATTATGCAACTCAACATGAAATACATCAGAATCACTAATTAATCAACCTCCAAGTATCTCAAAATAATATAAAACCATGTATTGAACTCCTAGTAATAATGCACCATCAAATTCCCCCACACTTGAACCTTTACTTGTCCTCTAGTAAACTCAAAGGACGCCATAAAAACCAAATCAACACTAGCTCAAAAGCATGGGAACTCAAGACAATGCAAGCTCAACATATCTCCACGATTCCCTCTAATGGCCTAAGCAATAGTCACTCACACACTTAACTCACATTCTCAAGCAATAACTCACTAAATTTAGGATCAAAATCTCTCTCGACTCATGACTACCAATAGAAATACGACGACAAAAGATGCTACACCCCTTATCTCTTCAACCTAGCTCGGCTCACTTGTGCTACATATGCTCCCCAATGACAACAACCAAGTGTCATATAAATAAAACCCACACAAATGAGCTCCTAACCACCTCTACTCCGTACTCAAAACAAACTCAATCGCATAAAGAAGTGACTAAAACTCTGTGCACCGTGATTTCTCGTCACCATAGCCTCTCACCTAACCAATCGTCCTTCTATGTCACCCTTCTTATGTCGCCATGCCAAAAATTTGAAAGTATTATATGCATTTTTTCCTAAATCTCTCATTTTGCCTAGAGTGCTCGCCCTTGCTGGTTTCATTCTACCTTTTTACCTCACTTATACTCTCGTGGCACACAACTCGTTTTTTCATTTTACTCGGAGCGCCCGCCCTTGCGAGTTTCACTCCACGCTCGGCCACATATCCCAAGTTCGCCTATGCACCCTTTCGGGATTTCACCTAGCCGGGATTCACATAACAGTGTTTTTGATTTTTTTTTTTTTTTTTTTTTTTTTTTTTTTTTTTTTTTTTTGGTATTTTTAAAAAGTTAGAAACAAACACACAAGGTTACACAAGCAAAATATGTACATATCACAATATAGTGTTCTCCCCCACACTTAGTCGACAAATTGTCCCCAATGTGATGAAAAAGATGACACAAAATGGGAGCAAACTCAGAGAGACCTACATCTCTATTGAATCTCGAGAACTACGCAAAGGACAAACTTCATATATTACGCTCATGACAACAATCCCCTCAATTGAAGTCACCGTCATAGCAAAGACAGTGTAACAAACCAGAGCCACATAGTTTGAGCCAACAGAACCAAATATACAACACTTTCCATACTAGTATCTGCTCAATAATACGGAGTATCGATCAGCACAATCATGATGACACACGAAATTTCCACGATTAAAGCAGTCACCCTTATAATTTCCTTGAAACTCAATCAAAAATAAACCATAATAATGAATCGACAACCAATAGGAACCAGCAGTATCATACAATCACAAGTTCACTCTGACACAACGCCCTCGATCATAAAAGACCCGTGATAAGTGCTTATTTTGATATATTTTTAGTAGCTATTTTTATACACTTAGAGTCGTCTTTCGTATAAATCGAGCTTAATTTTACATTTTTGATAAATACGAATTTAAATCACTCAAATATTATTTTTAGGCCAAATGTACTAATTCTTACTCCGTATTTATTATGTTCATGTGTTAGGTATTAGCCCATCTAGTCCAACTTGAGTGGACTTAGTGTGGAAAAGAAATTAACACACACTTGTGTGGTACGCAGAAACAAAACACCAACATAAAAAAAGAGAAAATAAGAGATAATAAAAAAAAAAAAAAAAGAAGGAAATCAATTAAATAAAGGCAGAGGCAACAAAGAAACGGCAGAATCAACTCAACAAAGACGGAGCTGAATCGTCTGTAACACATGGAGCTTGTAATGTTAGAATATATTTATATATTCTACGGATATGGGCCACTAATGTAATTAAATATGTGTCACACTATTATAAAATATAAACCAATAAATAAAGTGATCAATAAGGTACTATTGGTATTGGGTAATATGAAAATATTGGTCATGGACTTAATATGTAAAACAAGGAAGCAGCCCATATCAATGAGGCTAGATATTTGGCAGCTTATATGTGGGAACCCTAGAAGGGTCTCACACTATAAATATAGGTTTGGTCCCCTTTGAACACATCATCCACACAAATACAAATTACAGTAATTAAGGGTTTTCTCTTGGTCTCCCATCAACCAAAAGAAAAGTGAAGGGTGTGTCTCAAAGGAAGATCAGATCTCAAAGGGACACTATGAATCCTTCAGGTGCGCTTCCGTATTCAGTTCTAATTTATTCTTAACGATTCACATGGTACCGATCTCGGGGTTTTCTAACAATTGTTTTCAGAGCGATATCGTGTCGAATCGTTAAGAATCGTCAATTAATTTGCATCGACTATGTAACAACCTGGTTTTTAGTCGACTTTAATTACTAAGGCGAAAATTAATTAAGTCTTAAACCAGCGTTATTAATTATACAATAAAACCCAAATGTTACAACATCGTTCAAGAGTTGAATAAAACAACTCTAAATACGGTAATTTAAAGGAGTAGCGTTATACATATTACATATCCCTCGAAAATCAACTAAAGGTAAAGCATAACAACGTCTCGTTGCCCCGTCCAAAATCCAAATTCCTATCTGGTCCACGATCTTCCCGCACAATAAATCGATGGGGGTGCTACTGAAGTGACAAAGTGACTAGCTATGCTCATACTTACCCTCGATTTCAATTACTTTGGTTTATTACTATCGCTTTATAATTATAACATTATGACAAAAAAAAAAAAAACATGCTTATTACATATAGCATATAAAGACATATAAGTCATAATAAGCATGCGGTTTAAAGCGATAAATCATATAAGCATGATATTCAGTTATGAAAGCAAATAACAGATAATATCATAGCAATAGTGTCACAACATAACAACAGGATTACGAAGCGATATCAGATCGCAAACAACATACATATCGTATCATTCACATCATGCAGACTCGATTCACTTCAGAAAGTTGTGGTCTTTAGTTTTCAAAGATGGTACACACTCGTTCTCATTTAATCAAACAACACATACTGCTTATTACGAACCTGACCACTGAGTAGGCCATTGTACTCTAGTCGCTTGCATCTCACTACCATAGTGCAGCGACTTACTCGACTCGTAAACCACGCCGAATACTATAATACTTGCATCTCATCTTCTAGTGTTCGAAATGATTCGAACTTCTGTTACAATCCCGTCAAGTGATCTTTACATGTGGCAAGAGTGAATGCAAGTGTCGCGCCCACTAAGAACGAAACACGGCAAGGAGACAGAACCGCGAGATGACAATCGCAATAAGGTCGCGGTGGCCCTGGTAACATTAGCGAAATAGGGGGATCAACCCTAGTCTAATATGCATATACTAGTATTCACATTAAGAGTGGGCTATGCTATTCATAGAGCACCTTAGCTCTGAATAAAACGACTACTTCCTAATGCCTGACCCAAAAGAGTTGGCGTATTCATTATCTTGTACGGCTTAGGCAGTACGACTTAAGGCGTAAAGGCCATAGGCAGGATGCGCTAAGCATATAGAGCTGCCGGCTGAAACCACACTATTCGAGATGACAATCGCAATAAGGTCGAGATAGTGGCGTCCGTATCAAGACTGTCTTAACCCCACTTCACTCACGATTGACGTTTTCATAACGGAGGCTCAAGCTTTTGACATTTTATTTAACTTACTCAAGATTGATTATTTAATTTGATATTACATATCTCATGTTACTAGACTCTCCTAGTCATATCGTCAAACGTTTAATTTGAATTGTAGGTTTCATATGATCACATAACATATTCGTTTATTATTTGAAGTGTTGTTAATTATTAACGTTTTTAAGTTCCACTTCACTCACGATTGACGTTTTCATAACGGAGGCTCAAGCTTTTGACATTTTATTTAACTTACTCAAGATTGATTATTTAATTTGATATTACATATCTCATGTTACTAGACTCTCCTAGTCATATCGTCAAACGTTTAATTTGAATTGTAGGTTTCATATGATCACATAACATATTCGTTTATTATTTGAAGTGTTGTTAATTATTAACGTTTTTAAGTTTCTATACTAATACGTTTATTAATATGTCCAAATTTATTTAAGTGTTTTTCAAAACACCTTAAGTCATTTACTTATTCATTTTTAATTTTCTATACTTAGTAAATTTTCAATTATTTACAATATTTCAAATTTTGAAATTTGAAATATCTTTGAATTTTAAGACTTAACTTGTTTTACAAGTTTCGTGAACTTTTCACTATTCACGTCTCGGGATTTGAAAAGATAATTTGTTCAACAAGTTACCTCAAATTCCATTAAAATAGGTTTTGGGACATTACTTGTTTGACACATGTTATTTATATAGACTTTATGCCCCCGGTTCAGTCGCATTTAGCTGCATTTATTCGAGTTCATTATTAGTTTTACGAGCTATTTGCTATATTTCTCGATACTGCTGCCTTTTATTTACATTTTGCAGGTTTTGGTGGTTTTGAGCCAAAACCCGAGACAATTGGAGTGGATACGAGAATCAAGACGACAAGACCAAGCTCGAGCTTATACGGAAGCTCGGGAAGACGCATAAAAGGCCAAAAGACCAAAGGCCAAACGAATAATCAAGGCCCAAAGCGAAGACTGGGCCAAGGTAGAAGAAGAGAGAGCCGGCCCAAATAATTGGGTCAGGCTCTGGCCAAAGATACGGCCCGGCTCCGCTTTATTCTTCGGGTTTTTATTTTAATTTAGGATTAAGATCTTGGAAACTATATAAAGGTCTCTTAGGACGAAAATTAGACTTATGCTTTATTTTTACATTCTTGTTTTAGGTTTAGTTGACTGCTTTGATTTTTCTCTCTTTTACAAACTCCAAACTTCAATTAGTTTAGTTTCAAGATCGATTTACTTTGTAACCGCCGGTACTCTACTTTAATCCAAGTTTATTTTAATCTTTATTATTCATTCATCATGTTTACTCCTATTGATTTTATTGCTTTGATTCTTATTATGAGTAGCTAATTTCTTTATTAGGGTTTGAGGGGAATTTGTGCCCTTGGTTCAGGAACATGTTTTTAGATTAAACTGGTTGAATTTATTGTGCACTTGATTTCTTTCTACGCGTTTTATGTCAATTGAATTAGGATTATTTCGCCTGATCAACGATTTGTCTGAGTTTAATTGAACCTGAGTAAGTTTTAATTTAAGATCGAAAGCCGAGATAAAACTAGACTTACGCGAGATTTATAAGTTGAATTTAGTAAGTTGCGAGAGCCCGCTAAATTTGCTTAAGGCTAAAATTGACTCGAGAGAGTGTTTTCTAAACCTAATCATTTGCACAGTTTATCGCTTCCTTCTTATAAACTTGAGTTCCTGAATCATTGTCATAATGAACCTGATGCCCTAATCCCTCTCCTTATAGATTTTCATTCATCTTTATTATTCTTGCTTTAGCTTATAGTTTAGAACAACCCTTTTTCACACCCCTGAGTTAGACCTGTTTTACTCCGACTTTAGCTTTTTACTACACCGTTTCTCTGTGGATACGATCCTGCTTACCACTAGCTGCTGTTAGTTGTTCGTTAGGTTTATTTTGATTGAGGCGCGACGACTTAGCCTTATCATTGTTCAACAAGTTTCGTCCCGGGTACTATTCACCGTCTTGAAATTTGGGACGTTACTTGCTTGACAAATTTCGTCCCGATTTACTCTTCATCGACACTTTTCATCTAGGTCACTAGTCACATCGGTCACTATTCACATCGGTCACTATTCAAATCGGTCACTATTCACATCTTAACTTTGTAACAACCTGGTTTTTAGTCGACTTTAATTACTAAGGCGGAAATTAATTAAGTCTTAAACCAGCGTTATTAATTATACAAATAACCCAAAATATTACATCATCGTTTAAGAGTTGAATAGAACAACTCTAAGTACGGAAATATAAAAGAGTAGCGTCGTATATATTACATCTCTCTCGAAAATAAACAAAGGTAAGGCGATAAGTAAATGCTGGTCCCGTCCTAAAATCCAAGCATCCGGTCCACGCTTTTCCTGCACAATAAACTATTGGGGGGATGCCCGCTGAGCGGACAATGACTAGCTATGCTCATACTTACCCTCGATTTCAGTTACTTTGGTTTAATATTATCGCTTTATAATTATAACATTATGATAAAAACATAAACATGCTTATTACATATAGCATATAAAGACATATAAGTCATAATAAGCATGCGATTAAAGCGATAAATCATATAAGCATGATATTCAGTTATGAATGCAATTAACACATAATATCATAGCAATAATGTCACAGCAATTCAACAGGATTACGAAACGATATCAAATCGCAAACAAGCATACAGATTATATTATTCACAACGTGCAGACTCGATTCACTTCAGAAACGTGTGGTCTTTAATTTTCAAAGATGGTACGCACTCATTCTCAATTAATCATACAACAGACAACATATACTGCTTACGAGCCTGGCCACTGAGTAGACTATTGTACTCTAGTCGCTTGCATCTCACTACCATAGTGCAGCAACTTACTCGACTCGTAAACCACGCCGAATACTATAGTACTTGCATCTCATCTTCTAGTGTTCGAAATGATTCGAACTTCAGATACAATCTCGTCAAGTGATCTTTACATGTGGTAAGAACGAATGCTAGTGTCGCGCCCACTAAGAACGAAACACGGCAAGGAGACAGAACCGCAAAGCGCATAAGCACATAATGTCACGGTGGCCCTGATAACTTTAGCGAAATAGGGTAATAAAGCCCTAGTCTAGTATATATACACTAATATCCACTTTAAGAATAGGCTATGCTATTCATAGAGCACCTTAACTCTGGATAAAACGACTATTTCCTAAAGCCTGATACAAAAGCATTGGCATATTCATTATCTTGTACGGCCTTGGCTATACGACTTAAGGCGTAACGGCATGGGCAGGATGCTAAGCAATAATGCTGCCGGCTTAAACCACACTAACCGGTATGACCCAAGCCAGAGACCGAGATAGTGGTATCCGCACAAGACTATCTTAACCCCACTTCACTCACGATTGACGTTTTCATATCCGAGGCTCAAGCGTTTGACCTTTCGTTTAACTTACTCAATATTCATTATTTATTTGATATTTACATATCACATGTTACTAGACTCTCCTAGTCTCAGCGTCAAACGTTTTATTTGAATTGTAGGTTTCATATGATCACATAACACGTTCGTTTATTATTTGAAGTGTTGTTAATTATTAACGTTTTTAGGTTCCTATATTAATACGTTTATTAGTATGTCCAATTTTATTTAAGTGTTTTTCAAACACTTTAAGTCATTTACTTATTCGTTTTCAATTTTCTATACTTAGTAAAATTGTCAATTATTTTCATTATTTCAAAATTTGAGATTTGAATTATTTTTAAATTTTGAGACGTAACTTGTTTTACAAGTTTCGTAAATTTTTTCACTATTCATCAAAACACTATTCACTTTTCACTATTCATAAATTACTTTGCACTTGTCACTATTCATTGGTCACTATTCATCGTATTTTATATGTATTTTTATACGTATTCGTATTCTTATACTTCGTATTTTATTCGTATTTTTATACGTATTCGTATTTTATACTTCGTATTCTACATGTATTTTTATACTTATACGTATTCTTATACTTGTACGTATTCTTATACTTGTACGTATTTTTATATTTATACGTATTTTTATACTTTAGATATTTTAGGTATAAAACTAAATCTTTTTATTTTCTAAGTACAAATTCTAGTTTCAAAGTCGTTAGGTTCGTTTTGTATTTAGTGATTTGTGAAAATATTTTAAAAGTCTAGTTTTAAAAATGTTAAGTTCAGTTTGTAAAAAGTGATAATGATATTCATTTTAAAATTCTAGTTTTAAAAACGTTAAGTTCGATTTATGAAAGGTGATAATGATATTCATTTTAAAATGAGACTTAGTTGAATTTAGTCGTCTATTAACTAAATTTAGCGGTTTTCATTTTAAAACAATAGTATCGTGGAATTCATTTGAGTCCGTAAGTCCAAGTTCGACAGTCCAATATTTGCAAAGGCAGTAGCACACGATTTAGTTCATCATTTTTTTTTATAACGGTTACATATTTTTATCGGTTTATAATATTTCATTTCTAACTAAATCGATTTATACAAAAATTCAATTCTAATTACTATTTAACTTTAGTGACTTAGTGAAAATTTCATTTTGAACAAATTTAGTATATTTAAAGTGATAATGCCGTGTGATATTGTATATGTATAAAATTGACTTATTTCTTTTAATTTCTTAATTCTAACTTATTAACTAATAATTAAATTATTTTAACAATAAACTAAAAAGTGATAAAACAATTTTAAACTTAAAAATAGGCCTAATGCCGTGGGGTTTCATGGTGATGTTCCATTTTTCATTTTTTTCGATTTTATCGGTTTTTAGCTTAAAGTCTTTATATTTTAATTATTCTAATTATACTAAAACGATTTAAACTAAAATGAAATTTACTAAAAATTTCATTTACATTTATGAATAGTGTTTTTCAACACTTTAATTTTCTAATTTTTTTATCTAAATGATTTATAATGTTTAAGTTGATTTATAGCATAATACTAACAATATATAAAAATAATAACTAAACATAAACACAAATTATTAACAAACATAAATTAAAACAAAATCAAAATGAACAACAATGATGAACATCAACATGAAGGATATAAGAACACACATGAAGACCTAAATAAAGCTAGACAATATGATACGCGATATATGGGCAAAAGGATATAAGAACACACATGAAGATCTAAATAAAGCTAGACAGTATCAACCAAAAAGGCCAGCTGCTAAAACATTTACAAACCAGGAAATCGACAAGATACGCGATATATGGGCAAAATATGTCTTCAACCATCCAAAAGAAAAAGATGCAGATTTTTCGTAAGTGATTAATTAGCGGTCTTGTAAATCATTTTTTGCGATCTATGTATATAATATATGTAGAAACCGTTGTTTGATTGCGGTGTATATGGAATGATGTTGAATACATTGGTTTGATTTTGTGCAGCAATATTATTTTGGAACGTCGTATTGACGGGATATTAAAATTATTAGCAAATTTCTAAAAAAAAAAAAATACCCAAAACATAACGGTTCTACACTTAAAACCGTTTGTAATTTTAGTAACAAATAAAATCTGTAAAAGAATTAAAAAAAACAACAAAAACAACGGTTATAACTAAATAACCGTTACTATTATTATATTAAAAACAACGGTTTTTAAACAAAATCGTTTGTTTTATATACTATAAATAACGGTTATCTACAGAAACCGTTGTTTTAAAGTTATGAAATAAAAGCTAAACGATTTAAATAACACAAAAAACAACGGTTATATAGAAAAAACCGTTATCTTTGTTATATTATAAACAACGGTTCTTTATTTATACCGTTGTTTTTTACATTTTAAAACAACGGTTTTCATACAAACCGTTGTTTATAATATAACAAAGATAACGGTTTTTTCTATATAACCGTTGTTTTTAATCAATTATAACGGATTTTTTAGAGCGTTGTATTTGATTTCATCAACGGTGTTTCCATTTTCTTGGCGTTGTTTATATTATTTGCAACGGTCGACTATAAAACGGAGCTTATTTTTATTTAAAACGGTTTAGACCCGTTTTTAAAAGCGATTTTTGTAGTAGTGTACGTAATTGTACGTTGTGTTGTTGTCCCTGGCCTATATGTTGTAATGGTAGTTGTTGTTGTTGTTGTTGTTGTTGTTGTTGTTGTTGTTGTTCGTTGTAGTTGTTGTTGTGGTTGAACTTGGATGATCGAATCATATGTGTGTATCTGTGTAGGTATATATTATTATGGCTCGAACTTGGATGATCGAATCAAGTAAGGGTGATCCAGTGTATAATGCCGGTTTAGCTGAATTTTACGATTTCGTTGCGATCCATATGAAAGGTTCTTTAAATAAGATTCCGTGTCCTTGTGAGAGGTGTGTTAATTTTATGTATATGAGTTTT
Source organism: Dianthus caryophyllus (assembly GCA_023091065.1). Lineage (NCBI taxonomy): Eukaryota > Viridiplantae > Streptophyta > Magnoliopsida > Caryophyllales > Caryophyllaceae > Dianthus > Dianthus caryophyllus. The sequence goes on from CM041530.1 coordinate 4,434,421, forward strand.
CCTGAGGTTCAAATTCACTTAGAGAAGTATAAATTTAGTAGTATTTACACACGTTTGATTTTTCACGGAGAATCATTATTAGAGGGAGACGAGGGTGGTAATAATGAGACCGACGACGATCAAGATGATGAATTTGTTGATGGTGATGATGTGGAAGTATCATATGGTAATACACCTGATGATATTGGGGTTGACATAAACGATGACGCTATTAATTCACCTGATGTTGATGCATTATTTGAGGACTTTGAAGATATATTAATAGGTGATGCAACAACTAATTCAGATGCCCAGAATGAACTAGTCAGAAAGTTGCTTGATTCTGAAACGCCTTTATATCCTGGTTGCAAGAAGTATTCAAAGTTGTCGGCGGTTGTAAAGTTGTACAATTTGAAGGGGGCGAATAGCTGGAGCGATAAGGGATTTGGTGATCTACTCGAATTGCTTACTGACATGTTTCCTGAAGGTAATGTCTTACCTAGTAGGACATATGACGCCAAAAAACTAATTAGAGAGACAGGAATGAAATACGAGAAAATACATGCATGTTGTAATGACTGCATATTGTATCGAAAACAATATGAGCACTTAACGTATTGTCCGAAATGTAATGAATGGCGTTATAAAGGCAAAGAAGGGATTCCCGCGAAGCTTATGTGGTATTTTTCAGTACTTCCAAGATTTACTCGAATCTATGCGAATGAAGAAGATGCTAAGATGATGTTGTGGCATATCGCTGGTAGAATCAACGATGGAAAGTTAAGACATCCGGGAGACGGTATGCAATGGAAGTCTTTCGACGAGATGTATCAAGATTTTGCCAAAGAACCTAGAAACTTACGCCTTGCTATTTCAACAGATGGAATGAACTCTCATGGATATATGAGTAGCCAACACAGCACATGGCCAGTAGTGTTAGCTATTTATAATTTACCCCCGTCTGTTTGCATGAAGCGTAAATATCTGCTGTTGGCATCTATAATTTCTGGTCCTAAACAACCTGAAAACGATATAGATGTTTACTTGGAACCCCTTCTCGATGATTTGAAGCTTTTGTGGGATAACGGGATACAGGTGTTTGATGCTTTTAGGAAAAAAACGTTCAATTTGAGGGCAATGTTGTTGTGTACTATTACTGATTTCCCTGCTTATAGTGATCTATCTGGACATACTGTGCATGGGGCAGAGGCTTGCCAGTTATGTGGTGAGGACCTAGAATCAGAGTATTTGAAATGTTCTCGTAAGCATGCTTACCAAGGGTATCGCAGGTTCCTACCCCCTGACCATCGTTATCGTAGGCAACAAAAGGCGTTTAATGGAAAATCCGAGCACCGTCAACCTCCTAAGATTTTGAGTGGACATGAAGTTCTTGAGAAAGTCAGTAAAATCGAGATGACATTCGGAAAGAAGGCGGGTTCTAAGTTGGCAACTCGTGGGTATAAGAAAAAGTCAATATTTTTCGCGAAACTTCCGTATTGGAGCGACCTTCCGGTGAGGCATTGTCTAGATTTCATGCACATTGAGAAGAATGTTTGTGATAACATCACGAATACTCTTTTAAATGTTCCGGGTAAGTCGAAAGACAACAAAGCAGCTAGGAATGATATGGTTGAGATGGGTATTAGACTTGAGTTAGCAGCAAAAAAAAGGGAGCACGTACTTACTTGCCCCCAGCAGCTCATACACTTTCAAAACAAGAGAAAATTCAGTTTTTAGAGTGCTTGCGGGGAATTAAGGTGCCAGAGGGATATTCCTCAAATATCAGCAGCCTTGTATCGATGCAAGACTTCAAGTTGACTGGTTTGAAGTCACATGGCTGTCACACTTTGATGCAACAATTACTCCCCGTTGCTATCCGTTCTATTTTGCCTAAGAAAGTTCGATATGTAATTACTAGATTTTACTTCTTCTTCCAATCCATATGTGACAAAGTCATTGACCCTAGTGACACTGAATCTGTACAAAACCTTATTGTCACAACTCTTTGTCAATTTGAAATGTATTTTCCATCCTCTTTTTTCACTATCATGGTCCATCTAACCGTTCACCTAGTTAGAGAGGTTACGTATCTTGGCCCTGTATATTTGAGATATCAGTATCCGTTTGAGAGATTGATGAAAGTTTATAAGGATTACACCTCTAATCGTTATCGCCCAGAAGGTTCTATCGCCGAGCGTGCTATAATCGATGAAGCTCTGTCATATTGTTATGCCCACCTATCAAGAAATGAGTTAATTGGTGTTCCTAAACATCGTCATAGTGACTGGATGACAGAAAGCGGTATCGAGGTCGTGGTTCGTAAGGATATGACTTGAAATGTTGCGCATACCACACATACGTTCTCCATAATGATGATGAAGTGCAACAGACATTTTTCAACACAACCGATCTTAAAGTCGCCACCCAACAAAAAGTGAGATGTGGATTGCGAATGAGCACAATCGGACTTTTAGTGAATGGTTTAAGGATTTTGTGTTAAATGATGATGTGCATAAAGAAGAGGATGAAATAACTCCTCGAATGTTGAAGTTGGCCCTAGGTCCAAACAATCTTGCTACTTTTACCTGGTTATGCTATTAATGGTTATACATTTTATACTCTAAGAACAAGATGAGGGAAGTACTACACAGAGCAGTGGTGTATGTGTAGAAGCCGAGGCAATGCACTTTGCCGCTCGAAAGACAAACGACTGCTTTGGGTAAAATGTATTATTATGGAGTCATTGAAGACATTATGGTGTTAGATTACATTGATTTTCATATTCCTTTATTTCGATGCAAGGGGTTGACAACAACAACAACGGCGCGAAAGGACGATTTAGGCTTTACGTTGGTGAACTTTGAAAAGGTCGGCAAAGAAACAAGATCCTTACATTATGGCGCCACAACCTAAGGTGTCTTCTATGTCGTTGATCCTTGCGACAAGAGATGGTCAATT